>CM036905.1:9596029-10201863 GCA_020800305.1 Porphyrio hochstetteri | reverse complement strand
GTTGTCTGGATGTACAAACTGGATAGCTATACCTGACAATTCATAGAATTATCACATATAAAGAATTGGAAGGGACCCATAAGGATCACCCAGTCCAACTCCTGGCTTCACACAGGACCATCCAAGTCAGAGTGACTGAGAGCATTGTCCAGATGCTTCATGACCTCAGTCAAGTGCGGTGGTATGACCCCTTCCCTGGGGTCTTCCAGTGCCTGAGCACCCTCTCAGTAATAAACCTTTTCCTAACAGCCAACCTAAACCTCCCCTGTCACAGCTTCATGCTGTTCCCTCGGATAGCCCATTAAAAAAAAAAAAGAAAAAAAAAAAAAAAAAGAGAGAGAGAGAAGGAAAAGCAAATAAACCTAAAATAGGGCCTAGAAGAAAAGAAAAGAAAAAAAGCATGGTTCTATAACATCTTCAGCCTCTTCAGGAGAGAACCATCTGGATTTTGAGCTGTTATACAGATTTTTTTTTTTTCAAGGATCACTAAAATGTAGATTGGAACAATAGAGTATATATGCAGAAAAAAGTCTCTGTGGGATGAGAATTAAAGCAGTAATAGAAATCGTTTGACATGATTCTTTAGCAACACCTTAGTTTGTATCACAATAGAAAGGCCTTGTACAGTTCAGTTTAAACCAGAGGTGATTCACTATGACAAAAGATACATTCACATCACTGAAGCATACATACATCTTCTACAACAATAATGTCTTGCTGCCAACAGACATGCTTGAATTCTATTGTGACACTAAATAAATGGCAATAAATTTAAAATATTTGTCATTCCCTTTTAGCAACTTCTTTCCTACCTGGAAAACTTCACTAAGTGGCTCTCTCATTAATCTTACTGTGAAAATGAAGATAAGGCAAATAAAAACCACACACCTGCAATCTGGAATAGAGCTGTCTTTGAAAAAAAAAAAAAGGGGAGGGCAGACAGCAGCTATAAAGCAGGAGACCTTCCCTTCAATTACGTAATAAATTCAAGTGAAATGCCAAGAGGATGGCAGGCTGAACAACTGAGGAGGAAGAGATAAAACAGGAAAACTGAGAAATAAAGACATTATGTGACCATCTAGGTGAAGGTATGTTAGCACCTTTGGAGGAGGAAGGAAACATTAAGAATCATTCCACCCACCAGCATTTATTCCTCAAATTGTGGGTTTGGTGTTAAAGGAATTTAAAACATCCATTAGCCTTTCACAGGGAGAACAGGTCATGAATTGTAACTACTAAGGAAGTAGTAGAACGAAAACCATCTGGCATATCTTTAGAGCTAATTTAAAAGAGTAATGTTATAATTTAGATCATACAGCATCTTCTTATATTGCAAATTAAATTGAGAATGTAGATTTTTTTTGTTCTTATTCAGGCTTGTATCTTCTTTTTGAGCTCTATAGCTTGCTTAAGAATTGTCATTTTTTTGTCAGAATCAAGGCCATGGATGTATTATAAACACTAGATAAAATTGCTTTATTTCACAGAATCACAGAATAGTAGGGATTGTAAGGGACCTCCAGAGATTATTAAGTCCAACATCCCTGCCAAAGCAGGTTCCCTAGGACAGGTCACACAGGGAAGCGTCCAGATGGGTCTTGAATATCTCCAGAGAAGGAGACTCCACAACTCCTCTGGGCCACCTGTTCCAGTGTTCTCTCACCCTCACCATGAAGAAGTTCTTCTGCATATTGGTGCGGAACTTCCTGTGCTCCAATTTGAGGCCATTGCCCCTTGTCCTGTCCCCACAGACCACTGAAAAGAGGCTGACCATTTCCCCCTGTTTCCCACACTTCAGATATTTATAAACATTGATCAGATCCCCTCTCAGTCTTCTTTTCTCAAAGCTGAACAGCCCCAGTTCATTCACCCTTTCCTCATAGGGGAGATGTTCCAGGCCCTTAATCATCTTCATAGCTCTCTGTTGGACTCTTCAAGAGATCGCTGTCTTTTTTATACTGGGGAGCCCAGAACTAGATACAGTACTCCTGGTGAGGCCTGACCAGGCCAGAGTAGAAGGGGAGAGCTGGCGAGCTGGCCTCAGAAGCTGTCCTTCCTATACAGTTTGTTTTAATATAGCAATGTTGGGAAAGTATATGTAAAGTTCATTATCTTTTAAAATTATATTTTCTTTAAAAGAGAAAATATGTCTCTAATGTCCACCACAATATAAAAACAGGCACAAAAATAAATATTTGACCAAATTTTTCTCTCTGTCACACTGAAATCACACAACTGCTTCCAGTGCAGGTTTTGAACATTAATGAATGAATGATAAAAGTTACTTTCACTTTTTTCTCTTATTCTGATTTTGTATTACAAGGTTTTCTATTTCTGCTTGTTCAGCCTTTGAAAATGTTAATATGGATGCTAAGTTTAGTATTTGTAATATCTCAACAAATAAAGATTCAGTATTTGGCTCAAGATACTGAGCATATTGTTTCTAGGTCTAAATGTGCCTAAATTGCTACATTGACTGGTGGTCATCAAACCCATTGGGATTCAGCACTGTAAATCAGGCACAGAGAGGAATGGAAGTGCTACTAGCCAGTGGATTATATGAACAGACCTGTAGCTGCCCTAAAGTCTTCAAAAGACATTTTAAATTCTACCCAGGTCATGTGTTATCCCAGTACAGAAGAGTGAATTTCACCCTCAGGGAGCTTATACTAGCTCATATAGTGCTGTTATTGTGGAAAAATCACTTCTACCTCAATTTACAGTATTCCCCCTCTCTCTTCTGCTCTCCACTTCCTATCCTCAGGCCAACAAAAGGAAATCTGGTTTATATTTCTCAGCACAGCATTTGTTTTCACCTCTGACACACACCGAGCAATCTCTACAAGCAAGTGCCATGTTACCAGCAGTGCCACGCTTCTCACTTCCCGGTCTAATCACTCCCGGTCTGCAGTGCCTTCTGCCCAGCTCACAGACAACTCAGCAACACCTCTCCTGATAATACCTTATCACAGGATTTTATTCAGGGGAATGAGAAAATGCACCAGATCATAATTCTGACTTAAATGGAAGCTTATCTTCCCTAAATTATAAGGAACACTTTCCTAAAATGGATGATTCCTGTTATACATCTGTGTATAGCCAAGTGTCAGAAGTCAAAGACAGAACAACTTTCCCATAAAGACTGTGTTTCAGAATCACCTTGTTTTAGCAGCAAAACTTTTTGAGTTCATACGTAAATGGAGGATAACATCAAAATAAGTTTCTATGGCAAATCCATAACAGTATACGAAAGGTTAAAAAAAAAAGTGGTGCAAACTCCATTCTCAAAGATGTCTTAGCCTGCAGAAGTGTGTTAATTGAAAAATCTTATGTTTGGATCTTAATGGGATTTACCCTACCCTGCCTTTTTAAAGTGGTGCTGAACAGCCCCTTGTTTATGTGCTTGAATATCACGAAAAGCAAACACATTCAAAACCTTCCATATGATTCTGTAGAACCACGAACCTGTGACTTAAGAAACATTCATATCAAAAGCAATTCAAAACACATTTTTTTTTTGTTTCATTATTAAAAACCTTTTTATCCTTCCTTTAACGCAAAACCAACTCCCAGCTAAGCTTGGTACAACCATCCCAAATTTTGCTCATTTTACATTGCCTTTTCAGGCATTTGGCGGCTCAGGTCCCATAAACCTTTGTGCTCATGCTTAGCATTCTGCGAATGGATTTGCAAACGGCCTCTCTGAGGCCATTCCTAAAGTTAAAACTATGCATGGTAATACAGTTGGATTAAGTATCATTTTTCTAAACACTATATATGGACAACTCCTCCTCAAGGGCGTATAAGCTAAATAGACTAAACAGACAAGAGACTTGCAGGGGAAGCAGAGGCATAGCAACCCGTATTTAACTTATAGCATTGCTACACTTCCATGTAAGAAACCTTGACTTGTTTTTGTAAGCTTTATTAAGCATTGGTCTAAAGCAGTCTGACTACTGTCAGCAAACTCTGTTTGAAAGAAGAATCGAGCGATTTGCCCACGTTGCTAAAGCAGCTGCCTGGCACAGCTGGGAACAGGATTGAAGACTCTGGAGCTCTATTTATTAACATGCTTGAAATGTTCAGAAATTTGTGTTCTGGAGATAAGCACTGAAATCTTAAGTAAATGTATGTCTGTTGGGGCAAAGCCTTCTTTAATCTGAGATCTTCCACTCTTACTGATACTAATCTTGTCAAAGTCCCTCCAAGTCCACAGCACCTTTCTGTTAGGTCAGACGGACATTTTCATCTCTCACATGCTAATTACACATCTGAGTGAATCATCCCTGTTTCTATATGGGATAGGTTATCTTTGACCAAACTCACGCCCAGCTGCTCACTAACCTTCCCCTCAGCAGGAGGGAGCAGAAAATAGAAAGAACGGGGAAGAGAAAGCCCATGGGTCAAGAGGGACATCTCTCACCAGCTACTATCATGGGCAGAGCAGGCTTGTCTTAGGGAAAATGATCTTTGTTGCCAACTATAATAGACTTGGTGAATGAAAAGACAAAGACGAAACCAACAATTTTTCTGCCCTATTCTCCAGGTTCAACTTCACTCCTTTGTTCTCATCTTCTCCAAACAGCACAGGATAATGGGAAACAGGGGGTTATGCTCAGTACATAATGGTTTCTCTCTACCTCTCCTTCCTCTTCACACTTTTCCTCTGCTTCTATGTTGGCTGCAGTCCTTCAGGAAACAGACAACTGCTGTGGTCTGGGGTCCTCCATAGATCATGGTGGACACCTGCACTGGGTATCTCTTCCCTCCTCTGACATTGCTTTTCTCTCTGCTGTCATTCTTTTGGCTTCCTCTGTCTATGTGACATTTTTTGCCCTTTCTTGAAGAATTTTTTCACAGAGTCACCACTTACTTGGCTAAAGGACTTGGCTATACCCTGACGGATCTGTTAGGGGCTGGCTGGCAACATCTGTGGCTGGTGTGGGGCAGCACTGGCCTGTTCTCAGAGAGGTCACCTGCAGCCCCCACTGTCAATGCCTAGGCTGTCAAAGACAGTCTGGACATTGCATTATATTAGGTCTGGGATGTGTTGAATTTAGTACAAATTAGTAGAATACTACAAATACATGTTTTCTTC
Organism: Porphyrio hochstetteri; assembly: GCA_020800305.1. Lineage (NCBI taxonomy): Eukaryota > Metazoa > Chordata > Aves > Gruiformes > Rallidae > Porphyrio > Porphyrio hochstetteri. Next base: position 10,196,765 of record CM036905.1, on the reverse strand, counting down.
CAGCTAATTGACCAGTTTATACACTGGACTGTAGATAATTTATGCCGAGATTGATCAGATAAATTAGTAGGTCAGCATTTAACAAACAGATTTCTACTTCTCATTTTATAAAAGCACTCGGAAAACACCTCCCCCCAACCTAGAACTACTCACAACCACACAAATTTTTAAAAACCCACAAACCAAAATAATTTTCAAATGAGTAGAAGAGTTGATGATAAGCTGCCTTATCTTCATAGACATCTCCATACCCAGTAACTGAAAATGTGCTGGTAACATTTTCAGCAGCTAAAAGTTGCTGCTGCACATTAGATTAAGGCTAAGTATATGTAGTTATATATTATTTTATTAACCTAAGATGGGAATGATAAAGAGGATCTTTCAGTGATTAATATGATTTAATTTCTTCAACTGCATTTAAAAATTTTAACAATGTAGTTCTACAATGAGAGCAATCCGATCTTGCATGTGCTGAACTTTATGAGATAATTAATTCAATAAATACAAGTAGCAATAATGAATTCTTGACAAATGATGAGGTCATAAATTTGAGGCAACTGAAAACACATCATGACAAAGATGAAAACAGATAAAATGCTTAATTTCATTGCATACATCAATTCACAGATACTTGAATTCATATTTCACTTCAGAAATATGAAGTGCCCTGGCCTGATTTCATACCTCATGTGAGAATTGTGTTGCTTTTTCAGAAAAAATGAGATATTATCAAAAGACTGCCAAAATCAGATAGGGATTATTTGTATGAATAACAGTGTGTCTTGACTCAGTTATGATGTGTGTCTTCCAGGATATGAATTAGGATGTGCTTTCTTCAAAACTTAGCTCTCCTTTTTTATTTTTTTTTAAAATGATGGTATTTATGATATAGATATATCAGTGGAATGGATATTTGCCTTTTAAAACTAGACAGAAATCTCCCAAGTTTTGACTTTGCTAGGCTAAATTGGAGTTCCGTCAGTTGTGTATTTAAAGCTATCAAAAACAAAAAAGCACTGAAGTGAATTGAAATGCTGTAAATTTCAAACACTATTATTTCAAATGCTATTATTTCAAACAGTCATCTGTTTGAAGAATACTGCACATGTCAGGGAAGCAGAGTTATGCCTATAAGAAAAATACATGATCTATTACAAGTTTTCCCAAAACGTTCCCTAACATAAAACTTAATTTCTTCTTTTTCATGAACAAGTAATTCCAAAAAGAGAATTTCCACATTTCTCCACTGGATCCAGCAACAGGACCCGTAAATACTGCAGTCTCCCTAAATATTTCATAATTAATTATCACTGGTATTTTACATTTACAGCTATCAGGGAGTAGGGGAGGCAGGAAAAGAGCGGAGATAAATCTATGAGCAGAGGCAGGTGACCAGGACTGCTTTTTCCCATGTCAGTGACCTCTTAGCCATTCTTCTGACATCACAAATCCCATAGTCCTTCCTGCAGGGTGCTCCACCCAGCACAGCAGAATGCTCCATTCAGAATAGCCCTTGAGAGTCAGCACATTTCCGAGGATTCGGTCAGGAGGGCATCAATTCCTTGTCTCAGTGCTGGATAAAGACATTAAGCGCCAGGCTCTTACAAAGTAAAGTGGCGTGTTGATAACATGTTTTAAAATAAACATCCTGGCCTACACTTTCAAAACTTAATTGCAATTTCTCTACTCCTATTTTCTATATCCTGTTAGACTGCATGATACAGGAATGAAGGCACTTGCATTGTGTAGCTGTGGGCACTTCTCAGCTGGATTTCTCCTGCTGTTTCTCTTCCCAAATGGGTCTTTACTCTGTTGAGTCAGTAGCCAACGTAAATCAGAAAAAAATATTATTTTCCCCACTGTGCTCTACCCAAGTCCCAAAAGAAATTTTGATGATCGGAGGAACAGAAAACTGGGTGGTGATGGTATAGCAAACAAAAACTAAATGGAAGGTCTGCATAGGAAGGTTCTTGCAAGAACTGCACAGCAAGGTGGCACACCTCTGTGCATTTGAGATTCAGCGGCTGCAACTAACCGAAGGTAGTTGGGTCTGAATCCACAAGGGTATTTGCTTGATTCCTATTAAAAAGCTACTGTTTTAAATGACAAAGAGATGATTGAACCCTCCTGTGAGTTGGGACCCCAGTTCTTTAAGTGGGCTTGGACTACTCTCTATGCATTGATACATGACAGCAGAAATTCTGTTTGATTTTAAACTTAATATCTTACTATTAGGATTAGATTTTGACAGTATATTTTAAGGTTTATTTGGGGAACACAGAGACATGTTAAATACTTTCATCACACTAACATTATTTTCAGTAGGCTTCTGTCTTTTTTTATAAAACTATGCTTTTTTTTTTTTCTTCTCAGTAACCAACTTTTTTAGACAACAGAACACCTGTATGTCCATGCAGTGCTCTAGCTTTGCAATTTCTCACTCAGTAGTATTAAAGGAGACATCTTTCGGCACGTCTTTTGTAGTCAGGGAGACAGTAGGGCTAATTCTCCAACTGAGGGAAAGAACTGGCAAATACCCACAGCCATGTCAGCAGATTTGAGTCCTGATTTTCCAGACTGCTACAACAACTAAAAGCAACATATCCATTTCATCCATGCTCTATCCTGGAGGTTCAGAAGGTGAGAGGCAAATCTTGCTATGTATAAACAGTCATCTACAATATATTTGACAAAGAAATTTTATTGTCTTAAAATGGCTTGGCTTCTACCACCCACAGTGTAGAAATACAACAGCAGAGCTTGTAAACCGGCTTCCATCCTGTTCTAATGATAGTTTAACAACCAGAAGAACTATAATGTTTAAATATAGAATTATTTCTGTTTACACATTTAACTATCCCTGGTGTTACAAGGACTTTGGCAGTTTATATAATATCCTCTGAACAATAGATATGTGCAGCCTGCACTGGATGAAATTGTACAGCCATCCTTTAAAGGATTAAAAGTTGTAGCATTTTGTTGATTCTTTTAAATTGCAGCTAATCCTGTCTTTGATATGCAATGCCTGTGTTGGCAGCCTCTTGATGCTGACAGCATCTAGATTCAGTTCAGGAGCTCCAGCTTAAGTTTGCCACTCCATCCAGACATACAGGCACCAGACACTATGGTGATGTCTCTGCTAGTAAATAAAACAGGGTACAATGGCCAGCCTGCTGAGCAATGTTATATTTAAACAAGCAATGTTAAGGTGAGTCACACATCTGAAATCTCTCTGTCTCTTGTGGATTTAAGTCCTATACGTAGTTGTACCTATATGATACAAGTACTCAGAGATGGGAATCACATCTGATATTTAGTTACCTCGTGTCCTAAAGGGCTTACCTTCTTCAAATGTGACTGGATAATAACACTCACATTTGCTAGTGCTTAAAAAATTCCCTACAAATTATCCAGTGCTTTAAAAAAAAAAAAAAAAAAATTATGTTGCACGTAAAACTTAAAAATTTTTAGACAAAGATTTGATTTCACTCATTTTCTCTACCATTCAAAGGAGAATTTAGGATTTGGTTTCACCCATTTGAGCAGACCCACCAAACATTTTTTTCAAGTAAAATTGTGCTCAGATTTTTTTACCCTCATAGAATTGTCTTGTACTGTATTTATGTGTATCATTGACTGGATGAAGGACTCGTATATTAAGCATACATGTCCTCAGCTCACAGTACTTTTTTTTGATTTTATATTTTAGTTATTTCCCATACTTTATATTAATGTAAATCCTTCACAGATGTATCCGAAAGTACAACCAGACTATCCCATTGCTAAACTCTGATTAGGGGAAAAAAAGAAAAAAAAGGCAAAAAAAAAAGGCAGCTTTTATTGTTTTCTCACTTTTGAGAAAACTTGTATTAGATGAGTCAATTTCATGATTTCCTTGTAGAAGTATGAACTGCTATGCCTGAAATTTGGTCCAAGGTCATGTGAAGCACAGCCAAGTCTCACAGCCTGAAAGGTCAGAAGGAAGGTATTGAATCTCCAGCCTGCTCAACAGAGACCTCGAGACTCATGGTTATTGTTCTTGCTGGAACTAAAACTTTGACATCTTTTTTGACTCAGACCCCAGTGACTACATTAGAAGTATGGTGAAGTAAAACCCTAGTTGCTTTTGCTCTCTTTGTCGCATTTTCTAAACCCTTATGATTTTTTCCTAGGAACAGCAGGGACACACAGGGTACAGGTTGAAAACCACTGTAGTGAAATGCATCTTCCAGGGAAGAGGAAACAAAACAAAACACCAACCAATCATGATTTAAAGAACCTGCTTTCATTTTACAGCTATAAATCCCCCTGAAACTCAGATGATATTGCTTCACCTCCTGTTTCATAAGAAGTTTCATAAAGATTAAAAAGAAAAAAAATCCTTTTTTTTACTAAATGATACATGTTATATTTAGATTACTAGAGTAAAGTCAACATACTTCCACAGCTATCAAACAAAAGGTGACAAAATTATCCTTAGAAATTAATCTGTCTTCTAAAGATGGAGGTCTCTTCAGCAACTATTCTGTTACTAAATAGCATTGCTGAAATGTATTTGGCCTGTGTGTGCTCTTGGTTTATATCAGCACATATATTCTCCAGTGCTAAACACAGCTGTGAAATAGTGAGTGAAGGAAAGGCTGTGTGGTAGTGTGAGCATTTCTCCATTTCGTAACCTGAAGCACATGTTTGCACTGAGCACTGCTAACAGGCAACCACTGCTCCACCAGCCACTTCTTTTTCTCTGCTTTTGTTAGTGTTAAGGATAGTGTGAGAGGCACTGCTACTAAAGAAGCAACAAAGGGGGAAAAAAGTTTTTTAAAAAGTGAAAAACTTCTCAAAATCTCTGTAAGAAAGCACAAGGCTAGATTTCCATCTCTGTTAGCCCTAGTAAAGCTTATTACCACAGGTCAAAGGTAGAGACATTTTAAATTGTGATTTTGAAGGGTGGTGACAATTCTGTATCTCTGTGTTTATCACTCATACATCTGGTTTATATCTAGGCATGGTTATAATTTGTTAGCATCTTGAAGTATTTTTCTTTTCTTTATTATACTTGAGTACACTGTGTCTAGATAGATGTCCGAGCAGTTAATTGACATAACGGAAAAGAATACAAATATTAACATAAGACAAAGCAATATATAAACTAATCCCAGGAATGTAAGGAAGTTGTCAAAGATTGTTAAAATACAGGGTGAATGCAATGATAAATAGACCATAGGACATATAAAATCCTTTCACATTGTTTTGATAGAGGAGAATAACTTGATACAGAAGTGATATAATTAATCGGTTACAACTAAAGAGCTCAAATGAACTGCAGGGATGGAGGTATATCTACATATATTTTCTTGTAAAAAATACTTCACAGACATGTGGCATGATTGCTGTTAAGCTCCAAGAAGGAAAACGATGTATTACTTAGCACTGAAAGACTCATATAGGGGATACACTGAAGACTTGTAAAAGGAGAGCTAATGAAATCTATGAAGATAATGCAAACTGGTATGACAATAGAAACTTGGGAACTAAAATTCAGTGTTGTGATAGAGAATATGTGCGACATGATCTAGTAATTAAGACATTAATACTAAGAAATTGGCAAAAACTGTCTGCCGTTGAGTTTGCGATTACTAAGACTCATATCTAAACCTGCTGTGTTATAACATTGTGATATAACTTTGGGGTGTAGAATATCTCTTGATGTTCCCATTACATATCTTAGCACTGGAATTAGAACCAATGATACCTCTCAGCTCTTTTAGGGATGTGGCACTACTTGCATATCTCCAGTCTGAAAGCTCAGGAAAATACATGTACTTTTTTTTCTTCCTTATATGCATTCAGCATAAGACCACCCACTAACACTACTGTTTATGACACTATCTCATACACCTTAAATCCAGTTCATCTAAATCACATAACTTGTGGGGGGACAAATGGGCAGGAGTTTAGTATTGATAAACCAGATTTTTCAAAATGATTGTACATTATTTTAAAATTAGAGAAAATTATATAGAAAAAACAAAAATCAATAAACCAAAAATTTTTAAACTAAAATAGAATCTTGTGTAACTATGCTTTGTTATAGGTAGTTCATATTTATTTAGTCCATACAAGTTATTTTATAACATACAATTACCACAGTTCTATATAACTTTTTACTGATTTGAGGGAGAATGTAGTAATTATAATGAACAAGTTTTGGAGTAAATATGTCCTCCATGATCACAGAATCACAGAATCACAGAATCGTAGGGGTTGGAAGGGACCTCAAGAGATCATCGGGTCCAACCCCCTGCCAAAGCAGGGCTCCCTAATATATATTGCACAGATAGGCGTCCAGACGAGTCTTGAATATCTCCAGAGAAGTTAGAACAAGGTCATAAAACTGGTCAAAATAGACATATAATTAGTATTAAAAAAAAAAGATTTAAAGTAACAGTTGGGAATTCTTAGCTTTCTGGTAAGTAAGAAAATATATCCAAGCCCACTAGCTTGTCATTAATCTACTCTAAATTCCTCTTTCTCCCACACTTAGAAACATCAATATATTTTCAAATAATGCCCTCTGAAGAATTTATTGCTGTTTTGTCTATTCTCATTTTTAGACTGGTATATGACATGCACAGTCTTGAAATGCAATAAATTTTGAAAAGACTATAGTACCCTTTCCCATTATCAGAAAGCTGTCTGCATGTTGAGGGTTTTTTTTCCTTTCACTCACTGATAGTATATTGCCAGAAATGATGTAATGCTATTCATATCATATCTCACAATAACACTTTTCTCGAGTAAACCTTAATCTCCTAAATCCAGTGTACAGTGGCTGTCCAAACAGAATAGATCTCTCTCTTTTTTTTTAATAAAAGCCAGGTGATAAATTAAGTGCTTCTGATAAATGAGAACCCCACAGTTCTGTGGATCTAATCCTCCCATAGAGAGAAATATTTGACCAAGCATAATGTGTTTCTTATGAGGAAGGTATCTTTCACAAAGGAAACAAAGCATGGAATTTCTGTAACATTCCTCGCATAAATAGTCTTATAAATATATTGCATATGGAAATAATAATAAAAAGCCAGCTACTTTCATCACTCTTTTTGGCCCAGGAAACAATAAATAGGTAGGAATCCTGGCCAAACTTTTCAAAGCTTGATGTCTGAAGGTAGTCCCATAAATTGTATCTATGTGAAAGCAATTTCAGAGGTATTGAGCATTCACAGTTCTCACTGATTCCCACATGGATATAGGTACTTATTTCTGGACACTCAACTTTGAATTTTTTGGCATGTAATTCAGCTATATAAACTCAGGATTTGTCCCAATAAAAACATGAGCAAGATTTATCATTGCTTCTCCTGATATTTACTGTCTCTATCTAGCTACTTATATGGTCCCATCAGCATAGGTTTTGAGAACTTCCCAAGATTTAAAAATTAAAACCTATAAATCTCTCTCTCTTATTTCCTGTCTTCCCAGTCTAGAGAACACGGTTTGATTAATTTATTTGGCTTTGTTTTTTTCAGTCAGTGAGCTTGACTAAAAGCTCAGAATAGAGAGGAAAAATAAAAAAAAAAGGAAAAAAAAGAGGATGCTCTTTTATGCTCTTTCTGAAGAATAATTTAGAGATACCCAAACCAGGTTTTAAGTGAGCAAGGCTGGAGTGCAGTTCAGGATGTTATGCACCTCTGAGAAGCAAAGCTCATACCTCTCAATTGTATCCTGCTGTGGTCATGCTGCCTTGTGCATGAATTGGCTCTTTTACAGCTACCTTGGGCTAATCCGGCTCTCCAGTGTGGCCTGTGGAATAGACATGCCATAAATTAAATGGGGGAATTTCACTGTCTTGTTCCAAAAGTGATGAGGCATGTAGCTGTGCTCTCTCAGGGGGTGAGCTGCGCACACATATCTTCTCTCCCTGGCTGCTCATGCCTGGGCCAGATCCCCTCAGCAGTGAGTCATGTCCACCAGCTCCCAGCTGACCAGCTCCACTTCCTAGACCTCACCTTGCTAATAGTGTTCTGCTGAGATATCTTCTGCTGGGGGTAGACAGGGGTCAGAAATTACTCCACAGAGCTGAAGAACACAAACCCTGAAGGAGTGTCCTGTAGCTAGGCAGAATGATCTGAGGTACAGCAGCACCTCTTGCTGCAACATGTTCCTTCCATTATCAAGAAGTTTTTCTGCATCCCTCGGGACACTTCCCCAGTCTCTTCTTGCCTCTCTTACTCAAGATTTTACAGTCTCTACTTTGGAAAAGGATGAAAAAACTTTTACTTATCTTATAACCAATTTATTGCCTGTGAAAACTATAATAAACCCAATTATTGTTTTACATGTGGACATCAAAACCCCTACATATCCCCCTATTCAGAATGGTCAGCAGAGAAAACTGTGGTGATGTGTTTGGAAGAGCGCGTTGCTAAGTAGGGCCTGCTGTTGTGTGTCAAACAAATAGTGGCTTTCTTGGTTTATGAAACTTCATTCCTTCTTCATTCCTTCATTCCTGGGAATGCAGAATTGCATTAGTCAAGTCTGAGAGGGAAGAATTTCTGCAACAGCAGAGACAGGTATGTGTTCCGGTAGAAAAGACAGTTTGTGGCCCATGCAGGTGGAAACTACCTTTTTCAGGCATTTAGTAGCACTGCTGGGAAGGATTCCCACTTCGTTACCGGCTTCAGCATGAGGCAGCTCCCCAGGTAGGACAGGGAAGTTCAGGGAAAACATTTTCTCCCAGGTGCTCTTTTGCTCTTTTCTTCCTTGACACTGGTTCCTTCCTTCCTTCCTTCCTTCCTTCCTTCCTTCCTTCCTTCCTTCCTTCCTTCCTTCCTTCCTTCCTTCCCTCCTTCCTTCCTTCCTTCCTTCCTTCCTTCCTTCCTTCTTTCCTTCCTTCCTTCCTTCCTTCCTTCCTTCCTTCCTTCCTTCCTTCCTTCCTTCCTTCCTTCCTTCCTTCCTTCCTTCCTTCCTTCCTTCCTTCCTTCCTTCCTTCCTTTAAAAAAACCCAAACCAAAACACTGTATTGTTTCATCTTATCTGACGAAGCTGGAGAAGACGCAGTTCCTGTCTGATGCTGAGTTGAACTAAACGTGACTTGCCGTGGACATTGCCCGTTATCCTGTATTGCAGCACAAGGTTTGTTGAGATATTGAGCATTACAGATTGACAGTTAATGATTTCTCCAGGACAGAAAATCTTCAGGAGACGTTGAAGATAGGGAAATGTGGGCCAAGGAACACCTCAGATAGATATCATCTGGGGGAAAACAATTAAACCCAGTTCAAGTTTTTGCCTTTTAGTTTGCTCATCACTGATTGCCAGGCTGAAGTTCCTGAGGTACTTAAAGGAAACAGAAATTATGATGTCTTTCCATATGAATGCACAAGAATCTGGCTGTGCTGACAATAACAAACGTACTTTTTAGACGTTAAAACGGCTGCGTACCTTAGAATTTCTAGCATATGCCTGTTTACTTAAGCGTGGTTTGCAGTTTTTCCAGTGGTTCAGCAGAAGTCTCACATACTACTTTCCAGTAGCCAGAATATAAAGAAAATCTACTATATTCAATTTGACTCTGTCTCTGAACTGCTTTTACCCCAACTTTTAGTAACAGGGAAAATTTTAGCAGCAATATAAAAGAAAGAAAGGTACCAAAAAGCATTTCACAAAACATTGCAGATATGTACTCTGAATCTTTCCAGCAGTCTAAACAAAATATAAATAGAAAGGAAAAATCAAAAGCAAATAAACAAAAACCCAAACAAAGCAAAACAATTCCCCCCCCAAAAAAAAAAAAAAAAGGAAAAATGTATGGGACATTTTATTTAAATGTTGAAAAAATATATCTGAACACTGCACCACTGCAGACATTAACCATGGCCGTAACACTGCATTGACTTCCTTCCCTGGGTGACTAGCAGGCCAGGAGACAGCCAGCACTCCACCTGCTGAGAGTGATACTGGGCTGTTCATGCAGCAATGGTCATGGGCAAGTCAGGGTGCAGCAAGAACAGTAATGTTATTTTCCTAATTTTCCTGATATTGCACATGAAGCTTGAAGCAGAGTTGAGAATTTGTATCTCTGTCCACCCATTTATTTGCTAGGTATATTTTTTTTTTCCTTAAAATGCATCAACCCTTCTGAAATATACCCTCTACAGTAAAATCAACCTTTTCAATGGAATTACACAGTCTGCTACATAGATACTGTATTATATAATGTTTCGTATTTCATATTTTGTTGGATTTTAAGCTGCTTACATATTACCTGGTGTAAGAACTAGGACGTATTCCACACAGCTTTCTACAAACTATTTCTCTCTTTTCCTATATTTATTTTTTTAGCAGGCCTAGAAATGTAAAATATTTTCCTATCCATGGGACCGAGGCCAGGGCTGGGTGATATTTCATCACAATAGCAGATCATGAAAAATAATGGTTGTGTCAATGTTTGGAAATGGCACATTTGAAAGTGAAGTCATTATTTATAGGATCAGAGAGGTGTCTATATACAATGATGTCAGATCTAGAATGTAAATTAAATAGATATGGGGTGATATTCTCAGATGTGATGCCCTGAAGTTCAGGGAGAAGTAAGCAAGCCTTTTGCCTGCACATTGAAATACTTTAAAATAAAATTGTGGGCAGTCGAGATGCCAACTTTAAAAATACCTCCATTTTGCATGCTGTTAGACACTTCCTTGAGCCATACATTATCCTAGAACATGCATATGAAAATCTTAATGGTCTATCTGGCAGAGGCTTCCCAATATATTATTTTTGTACCTTCAAACACCTATATTGTTTCAACAAGTTAGAGGAGACAATTTGAATAAATATTTTACTAAACATGTTCTAAGCTAAATAGCTGGGTCTGCACTATTCTTTCTATTTATGGCTTCCTAATGAACATTAAGAACGTGCTGAAGATATTCTAACAGATGGATCACGAGGAATTTCTAAACATAATTTACATTAGCATACTTAAGTAGTTCAAAGCAAAGCAGAAATTTCAGAAAATCATAAAATTTTGTGTGATTTAATTATACAGTTTTCTTGTATAGGGAGAAAACAGCCTTGCCAGTTCTCATGATTTTACTTCATTTCTCATAATTTCCCACTTTTCACTCAAAAGGAAAAGGAGGAGGAACAGGAGGAAGATGTAATTTTCTCTCCTTATTAATCAGTATCAAAATGAAAGATTTAAAGAAACCACAGAAGACGATTTTCTATACCTTGAAAAAATAGTTTAAAAGTCTTTATTTTATTGCTAAAAAGATTTCCAAATGTCAAAAACATTCATGGTTACAGAGAGAGTGATAAAGATTTTATAATATTAAAGATCTCCAGTATTACAAACAGCAGCTTCATGTCTTTAGGAAGCCTGAATGTATGCTAAGCAGAGGAGACCACACAAAGTCTGTTGTCTTGTCTGGGAACTGGCTAGCTATCATTCATTGCTGGGGAGATGTCCAGCACATGGGTATTTTGTGAATCTAACTTAAGGCGGGGGAGGGGGGGTGGGAAGAAAAGAAAAAGCAGAAAAATAATAAACTAACCGCCACCTTAATAATAAACATCTGATTGCAACAGGGACTCTCTACAATTAATAGGCTTTTCCTTAGATGCGTTAATGGCCTACTGACAAGAAAGCTGATTCCATGTTGGGTGAATCTCCACACAGCATACATAGAGTAAGGCTTAAGAAAACCTTTCTCTAGATAACTAGTGCATTCCCTAAGCATAGGTACCCCTGAGTTCTTCTTAAAATAAATGTCTAAAATAAGTAGGATGAATTAGTGTCTAAAAGTGCATATTTCTCTTCTCTGACATCACCACGATCCCAGAAGTGTTTGAGGAGGAAATGTAGATGCTTGCAGTAGATGAGACTGTTCCTACCCAGGGTAGCACAAGTCCAGTTGCTGCAACAAGCCAGTGCAAGCTACTGTACCCTGTTTCTCATGATAATGCTGCTCCTGGTATTTGAGTTAGTGCTGTTAAAGGTGAGCTGGTCTACACTGTTTACATTATGGATTGTCTTTATCATTTCTGTGAGAAGCGAAGTAGAGAAACAGCCTCAACCTGTCAGGAGTACATGTAATTTCCAAGCAGGAATGGCCACTAAGTTCCAAAGGAGACAGGGTTTGAGTGCTTTCTCATGCAACTCTACACCTTGGAAAGCCAGGTCATTTCTAATGAGATGCCAGCGTTTTCAAATAGCTGTTTCATGTCAGACACTTGTCATTTTTATGTTGGCCTTACTTCTTTCAAAACTGATTCTGGAATAGAGATGAAGAAAAAGTTTCTTGCATTCTAAAATGGATATTGACATAGAATAACTCAGGAATATACTTTTGGTCTTTATTTCACAGAGTAGGTCTGGGATTCATTTTGATAATCTAAATTATCTCTTTTTGATTTTTTTTTTTCTTGATGTGACTGATCATCTTCTCACTTGTTTTGATTAAAAGTCAGAAAAGGTTGTTCTTTATTTGGTTTTGGCTGTTTGGGCATCTTCTTTAGTGGCCTGGGAAAAAATGAAGAAAAAGAGTAACAGTGCAAGGAACTGACAGATGGTTACAGTTTTCTGACAAATTATTTATTTGAATTCTCAAACACTCAGCTCTTACTTATGACTTTTTCACTTAAGTTTAAAAGAGTCCATTTATCAACAAGAATGATCACATATTGACCATACCAGTACTCAAAAGCTAATGTATTCATTTGTTCCCCATACGGAAATGAGTTAGTGACAAGTGGACTGATTCAGACAAAATACCCAAACTAAGGCTTCAGTCCAACATTTGAAATATTACAAAAAGCTTGTCTACATCCTTTCCTTCTGCTTTTTTGTAACCCTGGTTGTAGGCCCCTACTCGGTATCACTTGCCCTCATATATCTCTAAGTTTTTTCCTTTCAGAAAACTCATTAAAAAAAAAAATCTTTGAAAGTATGAAATTGCCCTTCTTTATATTTATACATACAAAGACGGATAAATGTTTCCAAAACATATATAGTATTTTCAAAAGGGAGCTTTTAACATGAAATTATTTTTCATTTAATGAGAAATTTTACCACTACTTTTGAGAAAAAAATCTTTAAAAGCTTGAAGAAAAGTTTGAAAGCTTTTTTTTTTTTTAATAAAAAGAATTAGCTTTTTACACAATTTTAACTGTCAAAATGGAATTGAAATTTTCTGCTCCCTCCCTTTCTCATTCTGTTAAGTGGCATCTTTTCAGGAGGCAAGTCAAGCAATCCTAACTGACCTCCTCCTTTCCCTGGTACTCACAGTGAGTCAGTATCTCAATCGTTAGCTGAAACTTTTTGTTGAAAATCATAAAAGATGAACCTTAAAGTGGCTACAGAATAGGGTTTTGTTGTTATTAATACTGCATTCAACATAACCAAATATCTCTGCTTTTTTGGTGTAAATATTTCTTTTATAAGTAAACCCATATCTTTTCAATTTCATCCCTCTAGAAAGGGACCATTTCTCTGTGTAATGCAATTCACAGATTTTACATGTGTATATATACATACATATATCTATGTATGTACATTTATCTGTACTGGTCTTTTAGTTCTAAATGAAATATATTTTACCTGTAAGCATCCACTTAAAAAAAAAATCAGAAAAGTGAAACCCAGATTTGTCATATTTTCCTTGCCCTATTTATCTTGCAGTACAGTGAAGTTTTGCTTCTTTTCTTAGACCTATGCTTTGGTGTTTAATTTGTAAGCATATCCAAGACCCATTCAGAACTTCAGCTTGTGTTGTATCTCATAAAACACAGATTGCCCGTACACCAAATCTTCATGCTACACAAATGGTGTGTTTACTCTCTCCCAGTGGAAACATTTAGAAGTCCAAGCTGGAAGCAGCCTCTTCTAAATGTAATACTAGATGACTGAATGTGTGTAGCAGGAGGGAAAGAAAGATCCTACTCCACAACAGGCACTGTGGAATGGAGGCAATTTAACTGCAAACTCTTTGATGAATGTTACTTTTATAAAGCATGTTACTTGAAGCAGGCATGCGGAAAGGTCTAAGTTTCTGATTTGCCTGTCCTAGCTTACTGTCTATCCTAGGGTATAAGCTTTAGTCCCTTTTCACCCAAAGCCTCCATGAAATCTGTGGTAGGATGAAACAGATGAAAGAGATTTCAGATTGAGGCACAAAAAAGGTGTTTCTCACTCAACTCTGAACATAGCATGTTCATTCTGATACTGCAAGTATACTAAAAATTAGGGCCTTCACAAGAAAATTTATCTCACATAGTGATGGCCTTAACAAGGAAAATAAAATGTTTATTGTAGGCAAACAGGATTGGGATGATCCTGTAAGCCTAACAACAAAAATATCCTCCATTGATTTGAGTAACCCTCATTTCAGTGACATGGGACTCTAGCTGCAGAATCAATATTTAGAACATGATGAATGGCTATGAAACTGAGAAAACACACCAATCAGCACCGCATCTGAAGGCCCTCTCTAATGGAAAAAAATAACTAAGTGATGTAAACAGAAAGGGCAAACCAAGTGACAACCTGCAAGACCACCCATCTGGGCTAAGCAGCTTGTTTCAGGGTTATCTGACTGCTTCCTTTGTGCCAGTTCACACAGTGACTGTGGCTCTGAGTTTTGTTGACACTGACCACAGATTAATTAGATCGCTGCTTTTCTTAAAATGTAAACATTCCCATGTTAGAAGACAGTGAATTTTCTGGAAAAAACCATATCCTCATAGATTGTTAACTGTTACGTTTCTTCAACATAACTTTCCTTTGGAGTTTCTGGCAACAGAATATGTGTAATAGATTCTGAAGTCAGGCAATTGCAGCTATTTACACTATATTTCTACAGTACACTTTTACAAAATTACTTTTAAAACTGTTTTACAGCTTTTGCCCAACATCAATTTGAAAAAGAAAACTAAGCTTCTAAAAGAAGTTTCATGTAGTGGCTGTAGAAGAGGAACATTACACTATAAGCAAAAATAAACACACTAAAATATTTAATTGAACATAAAAACCCCAAAAAAACCTTTACTAACACTCTTTATGGTATATTGTGCTTTGAAATAGAATGATCAGAGGGCTTGGATCATTTCTTTTTATTGTAAGCCATCAAAAAGTGAGCCATATGAGTCAGACTCCTCCTCAAAAGAAATACTACCATGCTCTGCTAATAACCTTCATGATTTCAGTGGCCTACTTTTTGAAGAAAAAAGTACTCAGCCTGTGTCACAGGCCCTAAATAATGCAAAGAACTCTTGCATCACTTGCTTTTAGATATTTTTCCAAGTACTGGTTGCTAGTAGCTGATGAACACCTGAGCTGAGCTTTCTATAGCAGATGCGCCTGTCCCCAGCTAAACGCCTGATTCTTCCCTTGAAACTGTTGAATTATTACCTTTACTTCCCTCCTCTGGAGTCCAAGAAAAGTGGTGGGGAAAAGTGATTCAAAGCTCCAACAACCTATTTAATTATTAAAAAGCAAAATAGTAAGGGGCTTGGGGCAGATAATTTCCCTTCTTTTTCCTCTTTGGGAAACTCCTGGTTTAACAGGCTCCCAGACTCTACTGTTCCTGGGTACAGAGTGATGACCAATAAATAGTTTTACTGATCACTGAGGGCTAAACTATACAATTATTCCTGCTTCTCCTGAGACAAGCACACAAGCGAGGGACCAGCAAGACACTAGGAGCCAAAGTAACGCCCTTCTTTTAAGAATGATATCCATCTCCGACAGCAAATATAAAAGCAGTTGAAACAAGATTTCATGGGTCTCAATTCCCACAGCTTTTTCTGGGCATCAAATTTGATCACCATTGTAAAACATTCTATGTGAGCAGTTCAGACATTGTTAAAAAAAAAAAAAAATCCCAACCCCTTTCGTTCTGTGTAATTTAGAAAGTAGAATGAATCTGTTTTGTGGAAGACATTTTGGTGTGAACCAGACAGCTTTTAAATCAGTTTTCCACTAAGTAAAGAAAGGATCTTATTCCTCTTTGTTGAACTATTGTACAATTATTCTACCCTGATCTACCTATTGTGACTCCATTTTTTTGATTGGTGGAAAAGAATAGACACTGCTATTTCAAGTGGTTTAAAATCCAAAATCATTATAGGGTTACATGAAGTAGATATCTACTATATTGTAGGTTAATTTCTGGGACTATGACTCTGAAACAAAATATCATGTAAAATTTTGGGGTTTTCCCTTAATATAAATTATGCTCTCCCACAGCAACATTGGAAGGGGAAGAAAGGTTAGAGATGTCTCATTAATCTTTGAATTGTTGGTGTGTTTTTTTTCTTTTCAGAATATAAAACACTGAAGTTTAAGCCCACAGTCTCCATATGCGCTTTTATTCTTGGGCCAAACACACAGATCATTTTTTATTATTACCAACATGTATGCATAATGGATGGCTACCAGATAGTCAAGACTCTTGTTTTTCTCATGTCACTGACAGATGTTTGCATAAAAATTCAACTAGGTTAACCTCAGCACATTAAAAAAAAATGTTTCAGTTTACAAGACATCGGAATATATTCCTGCATTTATTGAAACAAAGCAGTATGGAGATGTATCTAAGGCTCATGCACAACTCTAAGAACGTTCCCTGGTGCTGAACTGCATTCATTTAATGTCTGAGAAAGGGGAATGTTCTGCAAAAGAAGGGGAGAGAATAGAGGCTTTCATATTACCAGGCATAAGAACTTGCAGAAAGATTTTGTTTAATTTACTGCCTAAGAAAAGAATTATAGGTACTCCAGGCAAACAGGTCCAGCTTCAACAGCTCAGTTGGGTTTAACACTTTGCTGAGTCATATTGAGGGGTTTCTATCATGGTGATACCAAACATCATCCTCCAATAACTTTTTATTTTTTTACATTAAGGTCATCCTTCAACTTGGATAAGATTTGGATTTACTGCAACAGTAAACAGGAGGTTGAAGATAAAAGCTTTCCAGTCCTTAAATTAGCATTATTTCCACTTCACATCCGTTCAAGTATCAAAGATCCCTCTCTAAAGCTGCCAGTGTTATTCTGTTCTGCTGACCCATAAGTAGCTGAAAATTGGGCTTGCTCCAGTGTGTGATTTAGGGGTTACCCTCCCACCCACAGACCTAGCATGTGGTCTTTTTTTTTTTTGATGTAGAACTCCCCTAGCAACACTTCTTTCTTTGCCAGGCTTTCTCTTGTGGATTGTGAGGGCTTCAAAACACATGACGTCCAAAAGCTTGGAGGTCAGAGCTGGCAAACTGTAGCTTATTGTTGGGAATTATTTTTTTATGGACCTCCAGAAGGAGATGAGTTTGCCTTTTAAATTCTACAAGTTCTGCTGAGTTTTCTAGGGAGAAATACAGTTCCTCTGTATTAGGAAAAATATAAACATTTATTTTCCTTTCCTCTTCATGCAAGCCAAGTGTTATTACCCCACAAGTTCTTTTGGCAAATGTTTTGAGGTAAAAGGAACATTTTGCTTCTTTGATAATTTTGTATGGTTTTATTATTTTAATATGATTCTACCAGATAATTAAAATCCATCCTTAGATAAAATAATTAATATTTAGGCTGCATCTAGATGCCTTGCAAGACCTTGAGTGTCCTACACATATTCTTGCTAAGACGTTATCCTTCAAGTGGAGTGAGCCAATACTAGAGTTGCCACAGAAAGAACTGACTGGCTAGGATATTCCTAATTCTTGACAGAGTCTGTTTTCACACACTTGAATGCGTACCTAAATCCACTTATTTTCATATGCCTTATCTTTTTAGACACCTATGCGTTTCCAATTCTGAAACTTCCAAGGGAGAGTAACAGAAGGCTTCCTTTAAAAATGTTGAGCAGTCATTAGGACAACAGTAGCCAAGATAACCTTTTTGCAAAAGAAAACAACATCTGACACAAAAGTTTGTGTCTATGCTCCATTGAACAACCAACTTTTTAGAGAGCACTGGTGGGTTTCACTGACCCATTTTCCTGCCTAGACACAAGGTAGGGGAGAAAAATAGTTTATACTGACTGGTATGAAGCTGGGATGCAACTGGGCACACAACTAGGTGTAGGAATTGGGAACTGCTCCAGCATTTGATGATACTAGGCAGAACATAACCATGTCTGGTCTGCATCTTTACTGCTTAAGGAAATATAAGAATGTTTTTAAAGCTGTTACTGCTTTGAGATTATCAAGACCAAAAATTGTCTGTGAATTTATCACACTCCTGTATAATGGCAAAATATTTTTCTCTAGTTGTGTGTACCTAGTGGATCAGTGGCTGCTGTTCAATGAAAAAATATGCTGTATACATCCATACATCTCTAAATAACTGAAGTCCCCATACAAGAACCATAGCAACGAGCATCTGCAAAAGTGATCATACTTAGAAATGTTATAAAACATAATACAGGCGATATGGTCAAGAGGTTATTTAAGCCTCCGTTACTATTCAGAGTTCTATTATTGTCTTTTGTAAGCAGTTCATAAGAAACCTGGATTTCTGAAAGCCATCAAACACTGATTTATTTTTTTAATTTTTTTTTTTACCTGATCTATGAATGCTAGGACATAAAACCCAGTAACAGCTTCCTCCAAATTTAAGTTCAATCATTCAAGCTAAATCCTAGCACAACTGAAGTCAGTAGCAAAATTTCTGCTGACTTCTGTGTTCACAGATCATTCACAGCCTCCATTTTTGACTATTCTTCAATGTATTTAACCTTACAGCCACCTGGTGAGGCAGACAACAGTTGTAATTTTACAGACAGCAAAGTAAATCATGAAGGCTAGGTTCATTTTACTGGTTCCACCTATTTTTGGTCTAAACTGATCACCTATGCTTTTCAAGTCATCAGAAATAGATTTTTCCTTTGTACAGCTATCTTGGGATAAGGTCACCTTATTCATCTCCACTGATGTTGGGAAGAGCCCTAGATTCCTAGTTTTCAGAAATTAAAGTGAGTTAAAATCTGAATCTGCAAAAGGAACTTAGGGATCACTACATGCACCGGTCTAATGCTTAGCTTTGGATGACTATATTTGCTGGACCAATGCTTAACTCAAAAGTATTTGCCCACAGTGAAGTCTGTGGTTAAACCTCTGGTTTAATATTTGAATTTCATGTAAAATGCCTCTCAAGGCAGAAGCCACAAGAGATCACCAACCAAAAGAGGTGGTAGGAGATATTTAGAAAAACGGCACTGGATTCCCGTTCCTTCTTAGGAGGATCACACACTGTGTTCATAATAAAGTTGATGATAATGTTCAGGTAGAGTTGAAAGTTTGGATTTGTGTCCTGGGGCTGGATGTCAATTTCTAAAAAAGCGATATAATCTCTTCTATACATTATCCCCCTACCTCACTTCAGAGAGGAATCAGAAAAGCTGGGTTCAAAGCTTATTTCATAAAAGGAATAATCTCAAATCCACACCTCTCACTCCCCCAGAAGAGAACAGTATGTGAGCTGATTCCGCTGAAAATGCTGACTTTGTTCCACTTCTTAGAAAAAGATTCCTGGTCCAAAAAGCAAGAGGGGTTGTCCTTTTTTAAACCCAATGATTAAGACTGGGCAAAGTGGAGACCTGGGCTTTGGTCTCTGCTCTCTGATTTTTAGGTAGTCTAGGTCTATAAGGAGAAATTAGAAACTGCGTTTCCCTGCCTCAGATACCCAGTTTGGTAAATATTCTACCCAATACTGTTCTGCATGTAAGGCACTGTTAAGGTTTCTGGTGTGGACTATAGCTCCCATAGACACAAAGTGCAGAACTCTGTACCTTAGGAAACACCCAAACATAAAGGAGATGTCATTGTCTTCCTTACAAAGTGTTCTCAATGGGAAATAATTTGGTGAATCTCTCTCCTCTGCTCATAAACCCTTGCAACAGCATAAACACAATTTTAATGTTCCATCACAGACAATCGAAACTCTTTTTTTTTTCCTGAATTTTGTGTTTTTGCTAACCAGTGGCTGCAGGCAGATGTGTTCACCTTATCAGCAAAAGAGTGAAAACTGGCCTGGAGGTTTATTTGCAAGGTGATTGATATCCACAAACACCTGTATTTGAACCAATAAACATCCTAAGAATTATGTGAAGTAATGAAGAGGCAACAAATCTTAACCTTGCTGCTGAACTCTGACAATTTAATTGTGTTTGACCATGTGATATTTTAATCACAAGACTAGGGTGAACCTGGTCAGACAATGATGGTTAGATTTTATCAGTTTTTTCCATCTGTGAGGGAGGCACACCGAAATTATAGGTTTCTTTTCAGCTGTACAGGCATGGTAGCTTCTTAGTATTACATCTAACTTGAAAAATAAGAAAGGAAAATCTAAAAATATATAACAGTAAAAGTCTATATTGTTAGGTATCATTGATGGCTGTGTATTCAGAGACATTTTTCTACAGGGGCATGTAGCATTCTGAATACTGATAAAAATCCTGGTGTCCTATTACTTATGACACATCATTTAATAAGTTATAAATTAAATTTCTGTATTCTCTTTTTCTGCCTATCATGCACAAATATTATTTATATAAAAGATAGTGTAATTTCTATTTTTTTTTAATATGGACAGTAAGCTGATTTTGCTGTATTTCTGTTATCTAATAAAAGGAAAAAGGTAGCAGATAAACAATCTCAATAACAAAAATGTATATAACTTGCTTAGAGGACATTTATTTATTTATTGAATGATTTCTTTATATATTTATATATATATATATTTAATAAATGATTCTATTTATTTATTGAATGATTTCTTTCAGTACAATTTGGTACTGAAGAGGCATTAGGAATACTAGGCCTAACCAATGTAAGAATTGGAAAGCATATGTGATGTTATGATCAATAATTATCAATGTAGTTAGCTTTTTAAAATAAGAAAAATATATTTTGCTTAGAAAGCAAACACATGAATACACATAACACAATGACCAGACCCTAGGTGACAGTACAAATACTAAGTTTGTCACTGGAATAATTTTCCCAGTATTGTGGTAAAGTTAATAAAACATTAAATATAGGGTATGAAGAGCAAAATATGTGCTTGGATTGAACACAGTGAGCTTTGCAGGGGGATTACTAGGTTAAGTGATGGACCTTGTGCCACATCAAGAATAGAACCAAATTAGAACCATGTGACTCCTCTTTCCGCTTATATATCCAGAATCTGATGTACATCCATCCTTGCTACACTTTTCTGAGATGATGATACTACCATCACTCTTTGGTGCAAATGGGGTAGGTTTTTTGGTGGTGGTGGTGTTGGTTGGTTTGGGGCTTTTTTGTTTGCTTTTTCTCTCTTTTTTTTCCCCCCCCCATGTTTCCCATCTTAATATGAAGAACTGGTTAGGGATTTTTTCAAAGGCAATGACACACAAACCTTTAAGTAAGAACTAAAAAATCCCCTGCCTGTCGTTACTGATTTGGTTTAGAAGTGAATTAATCACCCTTTGTATAATTCATTAGGTACATTAGAATATTAAGTTAATTTAATGCTCTCCTTTCCTGATTAGGATATTTTGT
This sequence comes from Porphyrio hochstetteri, assembly GCA_020800305.1. Lineage (NCBI taxonomy): Eukaryota > Metazoa > Chordata > Aves > Gruiformes > Rallidae > Porphyrio > Porphyrio hochstetteri. The sequence continues at coordinate 10,175,223 of CM036905.1, read as the reverse complement.
CAATCTCTTCTTCATTTAAGTTTACAGTGTCAGGTATTACAATCAGTGACATTTAAACATGAATAATTTCAACTTAGATGTTCAATCAGTGATTTTTCACAAGCAATCACCCCAGTAGATTAAAGAGACTGAATCTCTTTTGGGAAATCATTTTCTTCTCCAGCATTTTCTGGGAAACAATCTGGTTTGAGGGTAAGCAGTATTTTGAATAAGACCCAGTAGTCTTGGCCTCTGGTATTTAACTGGAGTGTTATAAAAACAGGTGCTAATGTCAAGCACATTATGTACTCGTTCCCCAGCAGTTGTTAAGGTGATAGATAGTGTGGCGGAAAGCACCTCTTGGCAGATGAAATTTCCTGAAATGTCCTTGTGTTCCACACCAGCTGTGTAAAAGTGGGGTCAACAGCCATGCCCTGTGGGCCAAGATGAGTGATTCTGTTATGAAATTTCTCAGCTACAAAGCTTGGAGGCCAAAGTAGGAATGTGAGGGAGCGGGTAGAATCCTGGTTCTGGTGGAGTCTGTGGGAATGCTTCTAATAGCTTTAGGAAAGAACTGGATTTCATTTAGTGTGTTTTAGTAATTATGGACAGGTAAGGGATTCCCAAAAAGACAGAAGCTAAATGAGCTGTTTCATTAGTTACAGGGCAGCAGATTTCCACTGAGAACCATTCAAGAACTCACTGCTCAAAAACTTAGGTTTGCCCTTCATTACAAATTTATATCTTCTAAATGAACAAATTACATCAACCAAACCATGATTCAATTAAAAATCATCTTGATTTCACCCACAAGACAATAACAACTTAAAAATTTCTGCCTGATCCTGAAATTAATGTTGGGCTTTCTGCACAGCGGAAGGTCAGGTAAGGAAGGAACCACACCAAAAGTGGGAAACACACAGCAACTTATGAACAAAATTCCTGGAACATTTGCATGGAGGAAATAAGCAGTTGGATGCAAGGGTGGTGCCAGGCTGTGTCCTGTGCCAGCTAAAGGGTGATAAGAGGTCACTTCTCCCTCTCCAGTCTGTTATCCCCTGTGCAGGCTGGACTGCAAGAAGGAAGTAACAATCCCTCCTCTCAGCCACTCACTTCTCAGGGGTATACAGAGGTGGTGAGATCAAAGACCAGCTTTCTCCTGTTTCAAGCATTAACATAGGCTTGTCTCACCAGTGACACCATTATAAACTGGCTGGAGCACAGGGCGTGCAATTTTGTGAAACAGAACTCCCACTGGTGGAGCTTGTTCAGCAGTGCAGCTTGCCTGCTCCTGCTCTCTATCCTTCAATCATTAGTGTCTAAAAAAAAAGGAACATGGAGAGAAGCATTTCTCATGTTTATAACATTAATTCCATTCAAACCATAATGCTGTTTCAGGGGACACCTATGCTAAGTAAAAGAAATCATTGAAAGGGCAGCAAAGATGTTCTTTCCAATGCATGGCTGTTAAGGAGCTATTTCCTATAACTGTCTCCTAGCAAGAAAAATTCATACAAGCACATGGGCAATGGCTGGATTTTCTGAAGTATCCGAGGACACTGATGTGGGACAGAGATATACAAAGCTAGGAGTTATTCCTTTGCAGGACTTGTTGATTGCTAGAATATTCAGGACACCAAAGATATCTCCCCTGAGCTTTAAATAAGAGAACTCATTTGAACTTTTACAGTTTATTTTTACTGAGCGGAAAGCTATGGTACAGTACTACTTCATAAAAGAAAAGAGATTCAGGCTTAGTGTTCACAACCCTGACCCCATGGCTTGCGCATATGTATCGTGAGAGGCTCTTCCATTACATGATCACATAACAAATTCACACCCTTATTCCCTTTAAATAATTTGCAACTGTTTGAACCTGAGAGTTTCTCACTATTCAGCCAAGCCCCATGCCAGCTGACCACAAGTGTGCACCATATGAGCAGCTGAGGCTATTGCTGCTCTGCTCCCTGTACCACCAGGATACTCTCCCCATTGCCAGGTAGCACATGTCCTGCTTATGTACTTAGATGCCTTGTTTTAAGATGTTTAGGCAGTTGTTGGTCTTATGGCCTGTGAAGCAGATGTGCATCTATGACTAACAGATCATAAAATGGAGAGGTTAATAAAGGGATAAGAGGTGTCATGCTTGCAATATCAATGGTTAGGTGGGCTCAACAGGAGTCCAAGGTGTAATGATAGTTTAAACGATATTATGTGATTTGTGAGGCTTATGAAAAAGTAAGAACTATGTCTCAGTCTTTCTATGCAGTCTTTCTCACTTTTCTTATTCTCTTCTCCCAGCACTCCCCACGTATTCATTAAAGAATTTCATAAATATAAATATTGCAGTCAATTATAATATCTTTTCCGTACAAACATAAAGTATAAAGAAACTAATTTTGTATAATTACTTGTGAGTAATCTAGTAGAAAGCCTGAACAACCTCTGCAACATTTTTGGTGCACTATCTTTTTCTTCCTTTTTCTTAATTTTTATTTTAGAAATGAAAGGCCCAAGCACTAAATAGTGATCCAGATTAATTAATTAAATAAATAAATAAAGTAAAATCTAACTATTTGACAAACTGAAATAACCCAGGAAAGAAAATAAATTAAAATACCAGTTCATTGTGTTGAAGCTGAGTTTCAGGAGTCCTTTCCTGGAGTTTATTTAAGGTTAATGAATGTTTAATAGTTAACATCAATAATAGGAGGAGGAGCAATTAATAACAATTGAAAAGCAAGAAAAATGTGATTATAATGTCTCCTTCTCTGGAGACATTCAAAACCTGCCTGGATGAATTCCTGTGTGATTTAGTCTAGGTGATCCTGCTCTGGCAAGGGGATTGGACTAGATGATCTTTCGAGATCCCTTCCAACCTTTAAAGGTCCCTTCCAACCTTATACATTCTATGATTCTATTATTTCAGTTTTGACTTTATTAATTTTTTTAAGGCAGATTGTATTTTAAATGTTACTTACCAAGATAAACCATACATTCTGATAATTGAATTTAAAAAAAAAAAGTTGATAAAAAATGTCATGTTCCTCTCAAGTTTTCAATGTCATCTAGTCAATAATTTTGCTGGAAAAAAATCAATGAATACCTTTTCTGTGACTGATCATTGCAGCCTTGGATTGTCAAACTATGGGCAAAAAATTGTAAATTTATACTACTATTGTCATGGACATTCTTATTAAAATAGAGACACTTGAAACTTGACTAATCAACCCTAAATCTGAAGAGTAACTTTCAGCAATATAAGCAAGACTTAACTCGTCTTGCTTAGCTGTTTCATAAAGCAGCAATGTTGCTGATATCCAGTGTGGTTTGAAACTAGAAGTATTTTGAATTGTATATCTGAGTTGTTGAAAAGGTAGTTCAAACTCCACTGAAAAAGAAGCTATTCCAAAACATAAAGCTGTTCAGCTAATTGCAGAGGTTTTCATTTTGGGTTGGGGTTTTTTTAGGATTAGTGTTCTTCAAGTGTCATGAGAAAATTTTTTTTTAAAACTTCTATTCCATATGGTGTAATCCATTCACTTCATCCCAGTACAACCCCCAAGACATCACTAGGAATGAGGAAAGTATGAAAAGATGAGAAATTTGCCCTCAAGCCTGACAAGGAGGTTTTAATCAACATGTAAAAGGTGTACGTGTTCACTCTGCAATGAAAAGGAATTACACAAATGGGAGAACTTTGCCCTTATAGAACAAGCTACTGAGAAGGTGAATGTTAAAGGAGACAAAATTTTTAAGAGCAGTCAACACAGAGCTAACACAAGTTTTGCCGAAAGCAAAACAATAGGTTTGGCCATAATCTCCCATGTCCTTTCCCAATACTGAAGTGTCAAAATTTTCCTGAAGGGGAATAAGTTACAGGTGATGTGTTACATACTGCAATATTCCCACATGAAGTTAAACGATACTCACCACAGCACCCAGTTATGCCATTCACAGTTGGCCTTATCTTGAAAATGCAGATTGCTTGCCAAGAGGCATTCCTGATTCTTCAAGTCTGGGCAAAATTTCACATGATCCAGAGGGCACACATTTGATTTATGTCTGACATATTCTTTTACATTTCATTAGTCACACACTTTAACTGCAAAACACTGCATAAGCACATGTATTGGAGGACAAGACTCGTTTCATACGCAGACCAAAGCTGGAGCATAAGGTTTTCTGGATTGATATTTAGTAATTCAACAATAAAAAATGTTGTGCCAAAGCCAAGAAGCTGGAATGATTGTCAACTGGTGTCATCTTTGCTCTGGCTTTCAGTCACTTTCTGAAATTAGATATTAAATTTTGTGCAGGGCACATTTGATATTCTAAACGTCAGCTCTATTAAATTAAATACAATCCATGAGGGAAATGTGGAGACCTTAGGTATTGTGGCCAGCTTTGAAATCAGATGGTGTAGCTAAATGTCTTCTTATTTTAACTATTTTTTTTCCCCCTTCATGAAGGATAAAAGTCAAACAGCTCACAAGTTCCTGGGGACAGCTGAGTCAGTTGGAAAGTTACTGAATTATGTTCTTCACTTTCGTGAATTAGTAGATGTGGATTAATGGTTCTGAAAGATCTTCAAAGACTGACTTCCAGCTGAGAATAGTTTATTGCTGTATCTGCTGACTCAGTTAAAAGAAAGTTCCTGGTTTAAGTCTCAGACTTAGACATTTAAATATGCATTTTAAATAAATTCAGTTAAGAGTTTATTGATACCCCATGATTCTAAACTTGCAAGGTGGGAGCTTTAAATTAGAAAGCTAAAGAGAAATCAGATCTACTCCCTTTGATGTCTTGGTGCCAGTCCTTTAAGTTCTTATTAACTTAGCAAGTTTGAGGCTGAGAGTGTTCAAATGTGCAACTTGAATATTTTTAACAGTATTCTGCCTTTCATATACCTTTATATGTCTGTATTCTGTCACAGAGTAGAGTTATTTAAAATAAAAATCCAAACAAACAAACACAAAACCGACAAAAAAAGCTCAACCATTTCTGGAGAAATGACATTTATATGAGGTATTTACTTTAATAAAAAATACTGTTGTAGGCATCCAGTTTTCCAAACTTATCTGTAATGCTTTAAGTACACACAGCTCTGTCTGAATGAGATATGTTTCAGCATCTAGAAATAATCAGGTAAAACAAGCAAAGAAAAATTATGACATTTACTGTAGGTGCGGTTGTGAATCAAAGACAAAAGCAAAGCTAATAAAATGTCAGAGCCCAAATCCATGAAAACAGGAAAGTTTAGACCACTTGAAAATATAACCCTTAATCTACTTCATTAAAAATGTACAGTTTGCTTCATAGAATCATAGGTTAGAAGGGACCTTTAGAGGTCATCTAGTCCAACCCCCCTGCAGTAAGCAGGGACATCTTCACTAGGTCAGGTTGCTTAGTGCCCCATCAAGCCTGACCTTGAATATCTCGAAGGATGGGGCCTCCACCACGTCTGTGGGTAATCTGTTCCAGTCATCCACCAGCCTCAAACAGGGAAACCATCCAAACAGCCAGGGATCAGGTTAGAAAAGCTAAAGCCCTGTTAGAAATAAATCTGGCCAGGGATGGAAAGGGAAACAAGAAAAGTTGGAGAAAAAGTATATCAATGAGAAAAGGATCAATAGCCCATGCGGTCCCTCTCTGTAATGGAACAGGTGACCTTGTTACAGGGGATATAGAGAAGGCTGAAGTACTTAATGATTTTTTTGCCTCAGTTTTCATTGGCAAGAGCTCTAGACACACTGCTCAAGTCATGGATGGTGGAGGGACTGTGAGTGTGAGGAACTGCCCACTGTAGGAGAAGATCATGTTCAAGAACACCTAAGGAACCTGAGGGTGCACAAGTCCATGGGACCTGATGAGGTGTATCTATGTGTCCTAAAGGAACTGGCAGATGAAGAGGCCAAGTCACTCTCCATCATATTTGAAAGGTCCTGGGAGTCTGGTGAAATCCCCACTGACTGGAAAAGGAGAAATATAACCCTAATTTGTAAAAAGGGGAAAAAGGAAGACTCAGGTAACTACAGGCTGGTCAATCTCACCTCTGTGCCTGCTAAGATCATGGAGCAGATCCTCCTGGAGACTATGGTCAGGTATATAGAGAATAAGGAGGTAACTGGTGACAGCCAACATGGCTTCATTAAGGGTAAATTGTGTCTGACAAATCTGGTGGTCTTTTGTGGTGGAGTAACAGAAATGATGGAAAAGAAAAGGATGATGGACATCTCTAAAGTGGAGAGATATGGATTTGACAGATTGACCACTCGGTGGATAAAAAACTGGCTAAATGGTCACACTCAAAGAGTTGTGGTCAAAAGATCAATGTCCACGTGGATGTCTGTGATGAGTGTTGTTCCTCAGGGTCAGTACTGGTACCAGCACTTTTCAAGATCTTTGTCAGTGACATGGACAGTGGGATTGAGTGCACTCTCAGCAAGTTTGCTGATTACACCAAGCTGTGTGATGAGGTCAACACACTGGAGGGAAGGGATGTCATCCAGAGGGACCTCGACAGGCCAGAGAGATGGGCCCATGTGAACTGCATGAAGTTCAACAAGGCCAAGTGCAAGGCCCTGCATGTGGGTCATCACAATTCCAAGCACAACAGTCTGTGTGGAGAATGGATTGAGAGCAGTGCTGAGGAGAAGGACTTGGGGGTGCTGATCAATGAAAATCTCAACATGAACTGGCAGTGTGCGCTAGCAGCTCAGAAGGTCAACCAATGTCCTGAGCTGCATCAAGAACAGCATGGCCAGCAGGTCAAGGGAGGTGATTCTGCCCAGGTTGATAATTCACTCTGCAAGCAGAACAAAGTGGTCTTTAAGCACTTTAAGCACCAGAAATGGGAATTAGGTAATAATTTCTTTCTTGTAGTGTGGGTATCAATTTCTTTCAGTTCACACTTTTCTACAGATAAATGCAACTACTGTGCCGCCATTATTACACAGGAGGAACATAAGGGGAGGGCAAGATCTATGCAGGAGAAGAGAACAGTAATATTGGATGGCAATATGAAGATGCTCAACCTTCCCTCAAGCAGGTAGACTGAAGGTGAGAAGGCGGCTGCTGTACTGAATTTAAAGACCATATAAAGGGCTCAATTCTCCATCATTATCTAGCTCTAACCAGCATTGAATGCAGAACAAAAGCTGGTACGCAAACATACAAACCCTTCACTTTTTGCACTACTTGATTGTAACTGGATCCACTTGTGTCAGGCTCCCAAAATGTTTCAAAATATTGTATTTGACATAAAGTTTCCAAGTTCCTGATATTTTCTTACAATTTAGAAGGAAAACATGTCAAAATGTCAGAATTTTCATGGGTTGAAAAACTGTTTTAGAGCCCAATCTTTGGAACAGTATTACAGTAAATTGTAACAGTAAAAATTGGTATGAGGTTTGAGAATACATCCTTCTAGATAAACTAATGATAAGTCTTCTATGTTGGGACCTGGGAACTACTGACTAATGGAATTGAATGGAACTATATCACAATCATCCTTCCACTACTTTGACAATCTTAGCCACAAAGAACAAAGGAAGGAAGACTTTTGAGCAGACTGCACCCTTAACTACAACAGATTGCTGAATGTTTGGCCCTGGAACCATGAGAAAAAAATAACATTGTACGTCCTGGTTCCACCCAGTAAGTAGAACATCTTCAGTAACATTTAACCTTTATTCTTCTTTTAAGTGGTGGAAACACGTATAAGTAAACTTTGTGGTTTTGTAGTTAAAAGAGTTTGAGTTTCAACTCAAAATCCTTGGAAATTAATCCTGGCATCTGTGCTCAGACAAAATAATTTTTTAAAGGGTCTCTCATTTTGTTCAAATATAGGTGAAAAGACTGGTAAAATATAGCTTTTTTTTTTTCCTCAATGCTTTTTGGGGTTTTTTCCCCCGTCTTTTTGGGCTGCATTTCTGTTGATTTGATTTGTTTTTGTTTTTTTTTTTCTTTTGTTTTATTGATTACCTGTCTGGTTTTTGTTAGTTTTGATTAGCTTTTTTTTTTTTTTTAAACAGAAATGGTATGGGAAGTTTCCTTAAATCTACAGACTTGCTGTTTCTGGTAGTCATATGTAGCAGCATTTACAAAAACATACATTTTCTGGGTCTTGAAAATGAAAGTATTGAATAGTTACAATGTGAATTCAATCCATAAGCCTCAGGGTATAAATTGATCACCAGATGGGGTAAGGAAGAATTATCCCCTATGGTAATATTACACACACTAAGTGGCTTTAACACCTTCCTCTGAAGTATCCAGAATTAAGACAAGATGCTGAATAAGATGATCTATTCTGTTAAAGCTGTTCCTCCCTTAACCTGATGACTCATTTTGTGCAGTGGATTCCAGCAGCCCCAACTTGTATGTCTCCCATACACAATACAGCAAACCATGAAAAGGAATCAGGAGACATCCTTGCTTAAATCAGAGCAAAGGGAAAATTGTTATTTTACTGATCATTTTGGACACCAGTAGGAACTTTATTTGCAAAACACCTAAAACCTCCAGTTAGTGTCAACAGAAGCAGCAGGTGTCCTGCAAATTCATCCTTTGGTCTACAGTGTGTTAAATATGTAAGGAGAGGAGGGGGCACATTTAAAATGAAAGTGCAGGAAAAAAGATTAAAGAAAAAAAATAGAAATCTTATGTAAACTTTCAAGTACTCAAGGATGAGCTCCAAATTTTGTGTTGTAAGCCTGGGAAAAGGAATCGAGGGAACTCTCAATGTGTAACCAACAGCATGAGGAAAGCTTTCATACTCTGGCCTCAAAAGGTTATCCTGTCCTGTAGAAGCAGCCTGAGATTACCCAAATCCCTGCTTTCTCTCCTAAGCACTCTGTGGAATGAGGGATAACTTCACCACAGTCATATGCACAATTTCATTGCTGAATAAGAGTGAAACAATATGAGACTGATGCTCAGTTTTAACCTGAGCTAAATCTGCCTTTTCATTACTCTAACCCTCAAGCAGTGGTACATCTCTTAGATCTTTTCCTTTGATTGACAAGTCAGCATGAAGACTGATTTAAGACACAGGAAAGTTATTCTGCATGAACTGAGTTCATTGCCATCCTTCTGATTGATTTCTCCCTTTACTCCCAACAGTCAAATATATTAGGATCTGTTGGGGAACATGTGATAGAAGTTTCTTCAATTAAGTAGTTGTAAGGTCTAGCTAACAAAGGAGAGTAGATACATAGAGGACTTACAAAAGGTGACTATTTGATCAGATTGCCAAATTGGTAACTGAGATTCTGAGGTTCTACAGGAAGCAACATCCTAAACTGTAAATCCAGGGACTTCATCCAACCTTCTTGACTTGGCACTAATGTGTCCACTGATTAGAAGCAGGCTTCACAAATAGCAGGCTTCACCTTACTGGCGGCAGGGGGAGGGATAGCAATCCAGCCAACACATTTGCTGGTGCCCCACAGCTGCATCCTTGACAACAGGAGGCATCTGAAGTCATGTTTTGCTGCTCTGCATTGAAACAATAACTAAGACATCACTTCTGCTCTGACAGCCTGGTGCTTGAATTTTGCATTTGGGTTTACAAGCACATCCAGTTTTCAGTGAACTAGCACATTCTTTTTTATTCTATTGCCAAGAAAAAAAGTAAATCATTTTAATTCTAATTTTATGAACTGAGAAGAAACGTAGGAAAGTGGAGAAGTCACCTGCTTTCTATGGACTTGTTCAAGTAAACAACTGTGGGAAAAATTTTCCAGATAAGACAGCTCTCAGATTTTCCATGGAGCCTTTCCATTCCCATTCACATCATGCTTCACTCTGAATCACTAAACACAACAAATAATCATGCTTTAGTAAGCACTTGCTTGGCTTATTTGAAAAATCCTTCTGTGATAGCATTAAATCCTGACCTTTGACTTTTCCTGTCTGATGCTGAAATGATTATTTCTGCTGATTCTCAGTTTGACATCAGGGAGCAATTGGTTAAGCTTCAGATGCTTCACCTTGTTGTCTGCCACCCTTATGTATGTCTGTCATGTTTCTGTACTTCAGACTTTGTATAAAGACAGATTTGATATTCTAACAACTATAGAAAAAGAAGCCTAAATTTCAAATTATGTTGGTTAACCCACAATGTAAAACCAAACCAACCAACCAAACAATAAAAAGCCTTTTGTTTTTTCCCTTTGTTTTTTTTTTCTTTTTCCTATTTGCCCACAGAAACTTTGATAAATGACAAGAGGACAACTCACTTCATAGAAACCAAACAGCAGTCACAGATAAATTTGAAACCTGTAGAGTTCAGGTCATGTCTATAGAAAAAACTGTTAAAAATGATTCTATGATTGCTGATCACATCTAAATTCAGCTAAGGAAAAAAAAAATAACAAATTGCTTTTGGATTAAAACATTTTGCTGATTTCTGCTGTATTAGGTAATGAAAAAAAGAAAACTTTTAAAATTAAAACATTAAAAAAACCAGCATTTTTTTCTAAGGAAAACTTTTTTTTTCAAGTCATTAAGACATTTAATTTCATACATACATTTTAACAAGTGAGATAAATGTGTATATAAGATATATGCTGGAAATGAAGTATTATTTTTGAATTAGTTACTTATATTTTGACAACATGATCTTTTTTCAATGTTCAATACCAAAAATACTGACAAATATTCTTCTAAAAAAAGCTAAAGAAATAAAACAACCCACACTGAACAACTCCGAGTTTTCTACAAGGCAAAAAAAAAAATTGTACATGCTAAATTTTAAATTTTTAACTTTAGGGTTACCATTACTAGCAGCATAAGATTACAAGCAACTAATAATTTTGGTTGCTAATAAATGCAGTGCAATAGGAACGTGTGGTTCCTATGTAGGCAAAGTTCTGCACTAGCCTACTTCTGATATTAGAGGAGACCCAAATGAAGGACTCTGGCCCCTGTGGTGGAGCAAGTACACTGACAGTCACGCTGCCAGAGCTAATAAACTTGTGCCATACTGATGTACCTGTTGGATCAGCATGGATCTCCACTAACTCTGGCAACCTCTTTACACGCTCCAGTGATGGGTGATCCATGCTTCAGCAATCTCACATACCAGTCAGATTTCCATGAAAAGCTGATGTTAGGAATGCTTTGACACTTATGAAATGGAAGCTAATAAGCTGAAGAGATCAAGCACACATCAAAGTCAAGAAGTTAATGCCTAACATGGGCAATAACAATGGCAATGTTCTGCATGATTTCCATTTGTGGTGCTACTTTTTTAAGGCAGATCTGTTGTGACAATTTCCTAATGCATTCATTCAGAGAAGCACAGATTGTTGGGAATGTGATGTTTTAATTGAAACTGTTCAATCAAATCACGTTAGATGTCATTTGCTACTTAGTCAGGGCACTGAGGTTATTTCTGTTGTTGCTGATTTCCTCCAAGTGCAGGTTATATCATTAGCAGATATCAGTGTAGGATTAGCACTTTGTTATCTTCATAAAATGGATGAATTCTTCTGTTTCCGTACTGGTGTTTGCTTCAGTATTACAGTTGCTTCCAGAACCTGCCTTACTCTATCCACTCTTTTGGGTAGGCAGATGTTTTGTTCTGAATTTTTGTATGGGGACTGTGGTTAATCCTACAATCCACAAGAGTAAAGAGTTCCCTACCAAATCAGTATATTTTTTATTCTCATCCAGTCCTCCACTAATGGAAATAAGCAGAATGTTTTTGTTTTACTATCACATTCAAACTATCCTCTGCTTCCCCAGCACCAGATTGCCACTGTCAGCAGCCAGAACATCTCTGCTGTGTTACTTGACTGGTTGAAGACCAAATCCCTTCTCTTACAAATAGATGCTAGTGCTGGTCTCACTATCTTTCTGTAGCCCATCATTTATTACCTTATCTTCTTCAACTACCTGCTGATATTGACTCTCCATCCTGGAGTGTATATTGTCCTTTATCGTCTGGTTTAGCCATTCATGGCGGGATCTCCCCCACCTCCTCACATTGTCTGGCATGCAAACTGTGAATTTTGTTTCTAATGTACCAGTTCAGCAAATTCTACTTGTACAGTAGCTTCTGGCCTAAGTCTGTTCCCATTGAGGACTTCTGGCAGCTTGCCACAGACTTCAGTGGGAAGAATATCAAACTGTTATTTTAAGTGCAAATTCAGTCCCAAATCTGCAATTTGAAGGATGATATTATGTCTCAGCCTCTCTCAGTTTGACCTGTTGATATTTTAGCCAGTTTAACATCTTAGATCATGTTCTTGGCATGTTGCTCTGAAGCTGGAATCTCCCCCATCTTTTGTTACCATCATGATTATATTCTCTATGGGTTCTTACAGTGCTCTAATCACTGTTGTATCTGAGGACCTTCCAATTATTCATTAAGTGACTAACATCTGTCACATGTAATTCATTCCTGGTCTCCCAGGAGGAACTCAGTGGAGAGTTTTGCCATGGCTTCCTTTTCACCACATCAAATACAAGCTATCCCCTGCCCTACCCATCAAATAAAAATTTGAGCTGGTAAGAACATTGAGTCTAAAACAGCCCTTTCCAACCATAATGAATGTTTCCAAGGTCAAGATGTTGCACTGTTCCTTGTGTAAGGGTATGTTTTTGCTCCAGGAGGTATCCAGATACAGATGTCTGGGCTACCTAACTCTGCAGGAGGGCATCTACATTCCAGATGTGGATCCTCATTCAAATCATACCTACATTCACACTGGCATTAAGTGTCATAGTCTTGATTATTTCACAAATGTAGCCTGAGGGGTGTAGCATAGAACACTTGCAGAGATGTGATGCAGGTATCACTGTCAGGCTACATTCTTGTACCCCCAAGTCCACATGCAGAATTTTCTATACCTCACTGTCTCCATACAGCCTGCACTTCTCTCTATTGACACAGTACAAAGCTGGCACTGAAAAGTATGAGTGACTTGCTCGGTGTCTCAGGCTGCATATTGTCCAAAGACTGAGAAGTGAAAGAAAGAAGTGAGAAATGCCATGATTTAGAACCTCAAGTGACACAAAACTTAGAGTACTAGTTAAATTAGGGAAAAAATGTAGCATGTTCTTAGGTAGTGTGTTCATATCTATTAGGAAAATACTAACGCACTCTAAAAAGCAACCAAGTAACTGAACACCTCAAAACACAATTGCTTCCAACAGGGTAGGAAATATTCAGGACTAGGAATTAGAATTGCCTCTCATGATGATGTACATAACTTTTTATTCTTCATTAGGAAAAAAACCCCAACAAACCAAACCAAACCAAACAAACAAACACCAAAATCCTTCATAAAAGTTAAAACTTAAAACTGTATTAAAACAGCACTTTGGAAAGGAAATGACTTCAGGATCTTATCTCAGAGAATTATTTCAAGCATTATTCTGAACTAAGTGTGCATATAGGGAATGGAATATGAAATATTTATAGAATCCTAGAATCTTATAAAGGTTTAGGTTGGAAAGACCTTAAAGATCATCTAGTTCCAGCGCCCTACTATGGGCATGGACACCGTCCACTACACCAGGTTGCTGAAAGCCCCATTAAACCTGGTCTTGGACACTGACAGGGAGAGGGCATTGTTGAAATTAATTTTGGGGAAGGGAACATTTTAATTTCTTTTTGTATGTATGATAAACCAACCCCCAACACCACACAAAAATTTCCTTTGCCTTTACCTTCTTTGATCTTTTACTCAGTTCTTCACTATTTTGTCTGCTCTACAATTTTTTCCTCATCTTTCCTATATTTTTGGGCCCATTCTATTCCTGCTTGGGATGGTTCACACATATTTTTGCAGCAGTTTATCCATAGCAATCCAATTTTTTGACACATAAATGGTGTGAGTCTGATGTGTGGCTGAAAGAGGCCCTCCTGTTGAGTCACAAGCTTCAGAAAGGACCCCCTTGATTTCTAAACTCCTTCTCACAGAGGAGCCTAGGTGTGGCTATGTTCAGTCTTAGTCCCAGACTTGGTCAATGGTTTATGTCTACAGGGCTATATATAGCCACATATCAAAGTCAATGTTTGCCTGTCAGAGCACCTGAAGGATTTTCCCTGAAACACTTTCACAAAGTTGAAACAGACTGGTTTATTAAAGTGACAGGTATAAAGAGTTCAGAATTTCTGTTGATAAATGCACTTGCTGTGATAGTGTCTATAATTAAAATGCCAGCAAAATACTATCCCAGGTATTCCCACTAAAAAGGTGAAATCTCAATGCTTACCAAGAAGGTATCTATATTGTTGGTGGAGGCAAATGATCACAGCTCATTGACTGCCACTTCAGTGTTTACAATTTCTGATCTCCTCCTCTGGGTGGAAACTTCCTCAATATCCTTTATACCTTAATCTTATCTGTCCCCTTCCAGGGGTGACATTTAAAATGGTTTGCGTAAAGAGTTGAGCACTACAGACATATCTGTTAGGTAGGTACTCCTTTTAGCTCATTGTCATATTTAAGGGCGTCAACTTTAATGTTTATTTCACAGAAATGAAGCACTGGGTACTGTGCCCTTCAAAATTCTGTAGCTGGCTTTCTGGGCCACAAGCTTGCACTAACAGGTCATGTCAAGGTTCTCATCCACCAACACCACCAAGTCTTTGTCTGCACAGCTGCTCTCAATCCGTCCTCCTCCCAGCCTGTAGCTGTGCTTGGGATTGCTTTGACCCATGTGCAGGAGCTTGCACTTGGCCCTGCTGAACTTCATGCAGTTTGCATGTTGCCACTACTCAAGCCTGTCAATATCCCTCTGGATGGCATCCCTTCCCTCCAACATGTCAACTGCACCACAAAAACTTCTCTATGTCCTGGGTAACCAGGTTTCCCCTTTCCTTCCAGAGGAGGCCCTCATGTTCCCTAGTCTCCCTTTTATCACTAAAATACATATAAAAACTTTTCTTTTTGCTGTTGATGCTCCTGGCAAGATTTTATTCTGTCAGCACTTTAACTTTCCTTACCTGATCCCTGCTTACCCAACTGCTTGGACAATTTCTCGATGTTCCTCCCAGGTTACCTGTCCTTCCCTCCACCCTCTGTAGGCTTTCTTTTTGCATTTGAGCTTTTCCAGGAGCTCCTTGCTCATCCATGCAGCTTTCCATGAGCTTTTGCCTGACTTTCTGTTTGTTGGGATGCTGTCCTCCTCCTGAGCTTGGAGGAGGACAAGAGGAAAAGTTGCACTGGGGAAAATGTAGATTGCATATTAGGAAAAAATTCTTCACTGAAGCAATTAGCAAGCACTGGAACAGGCTGCCCAGGAGTCACCATCTGTGAAGGTATTTGAAAGACGTGCAGATGTGAGGTTTAGGGAGATGATTTAGTGGTGGACTTTGTCAGTGGTAGGTTAATGGTTAGACTTGATGATTTTAAAGGTCATTTACAACCTAAACAATTCAATGATTGAATACTAACCAGATTTCTTGGATCCTCCTTCCCTCCAGGGCTTTGTCTCATGGTACTTTAACGGTCAGACTCCTGAAGAGGCCAAATTTTGCTCTCCTGAAGTCCAAGTAGTGCCTTTACTGTGCTCCCTACTTGCTGCCCTGAGGATCTTGAACTCCACCATTTCATGGTCATTGCAGCCAAGGCTGCCCTTGAGCTTCACATTCCTCACCAGCCCCTTCTTGTTACTGAGAAAGTCCAGCATGGTACCTCTCCTTGTTGGCTTCTCAGAAACCTCAGGGATAGCTTGTGCCTTCTGGTGTTTTCACTCCAACAATGTCGACACGGTTCAAGTTCCCCCGTAAGGACCAGGGCTTGTGAACATGAGGCTTCATATTTCCAAATTATTCTTCCAGCTCTGCAGATATGCAAAATAAGTTTGTCAGAGGCAGATTAAATCTCAGCTTCACCCTTGCTAAGTGTCATTGTGCGTTGATACCACCACATATGAAGGAAGGAGGTTAAACAGCCTCTTCTTTCTTTTCTCTTTCCATTTCAAATCATGTTTTGTGAAACTAAAACTGATATAGTTTGAAAGTGAATGGCAGGCTTTTATGTCTTAATGAAATATCATATTTTAACAACAAAAACTTATCAAAAGTATTACTTAACTTCTTGGAAATAACTGGCATGAGGACCTAGCAGTTGTTTTGGTTTGTGGTGGTTTTTTTAACACAACGTAGAAAGTGAAAACATGTGAAAGTAAAAAGTATTATTTCCAAGTAGTTCCCCATTTAGCATATGAATCATGGCTGTGGCAACTAAAATACTTTTGGATGATTCAGTCTGTGCAAAGGAACAGCAGACGGTGTACGATGTCACTTGTCCTGTTGGCCCTCAGAGGTGCTATATTAATCTAAAAGAAGATTGGTAACAGTGCTAATGTAAAATATTCTGGCCCCAGTCAGTCATGAATTTGATTTAGCAGTATAATAAGATTCTTTTAAAAAAAACCAACACCACAAAACAAGTAAGTCACTTGAAGTTGGAGTAGTGGTTTTAGGGGCCCTTCTTTTAAAAAAGTGCAAGCTGAAATTCACACTAATTCACTAAACAGCATGGCTTCAAGAAAACATCTGATTTTGGAATACCGCAAGAAACACAATACAACAACACTGACAACTAAAGTGGAATAGCTATATTGGGACGAAAATAGTCTATTTTGGTTAATATAAAACATACTGGATCCTGTGAAGAAAAACATTATTTTCATTAGAAGTCTTTATTTAAAGTCTGGACAAGTTTAGGAGTGATATTTGTATAAAACTTTCATATGTTTCTTTTCATTAAAATGGTTGTAACCTTTCTCTGTCCCCACTGTTTATGCTTTTAATGGGTCCCTTGAATAAAATACTCTGATATTATAAATAATCACTTTTGCAATTAGTATTCCAACTTTCAAAAAAGTTATTGGATGAATTAGGAATGCAATATGACCAGTTAGGTTATTATGGAATCGTTAATAGGCAAATAAATTCTGAGACAGCATGGGAATGAAAACCTCTCCTCTTTCAGAAATGGGCTTTATTTTTACTTTTTGCTAAAGTAAATTGCTTTAATGATTCATACCACAACAGTCAAATGTCTGCAGGAAAGTATTGCCTTTGAGGGTTATCTAAATAGTTACTCAACTTAGTAGAAGTTCACAGTGGAAGATGGAATCTATATTAATAACATACAATACGGAAAAAAAAGCCCTGTGATCTATAAAAAAACTTTGAGTGAGATTAATTACCCCCAAATAAGAAGCTTTCCCTTGTTAGAAAAATCAGCCTGAAAAACCATACACGCATCAGAAAATGAAGATTTTGCTGTTTGTAATGGCATTTCAATATGCCAAGCATTAAATTTAACTCCTTTTGGAAAGCAGAATTTTCCATTTCTTCCTCTGAAATATTACCTTTCTAGGTGCAGAGTCTTATTCTAATGCATCCTCTCTCTCTTTCTACCCAAGGGGCATAGTACAGGGCAGAATTCTAAGGTATCTAAGCATATTAAAATACCCCAGCCAACCTTAAGCAAAAAAAAGCATTATCAGTATAGCCACAGATGGTAGAGATGGCAGAAGAAAGGGGGATCTAAAAAAAAAAAAATATTTAAAATTGTAATTTTAAGCTTAATTTTTAAACTGTTTTTATATTTAACTCAAAGGAGAGGATTATTTTCATAGGAACTGCCATATTGTAACAGATTATCTACTCATCCTGAAATTCTGTTTTCAGAAGTTGAGTTGTCTAGTAGAGAAAAACAGGAGAAATGGACTTTACTGTTCCATACTGTCGTGTAGAAAACAAACAACAAAAAGGCTCCTGCTGTCAATCACTGTTTTTCCTGCAAGGATAGTAGGAGTTGTTCTGTATTGGATAAAGACAGGTATAATTGCTAAGTTATTCAGTGGTACTGATGGGCACTTGAGAAAAGTGCATACTAAAGCCTGGTCTTTTTCTATTTATAATATATACCGATATATCGTCATGCCAGACTTCCAACTCTATAAGCTGAGAAAATTATACTGTTGACAGTCACATCTTTTACCAAATGGGAACAGAAATTCTATGCCACAAATTCAGATTCAAGGGTTATATACCTAAATCTTTTTGTACCATATGTTTAGCCTGAGATTTTGATCTAACACAGTGACAGTTGGATATGATCTTTATTGGTCTTACCTTTGCAGAGGTTAAATGCACAAATGAAACCAGTCTGTGTGGATTTAACTAGATTTTTAAAATGATATGAACAGAGTGGCAAAATGCACACGCAGAAAATACAAGCATCTTTCCCTTAGTGACCCAAGTTTGATCTGATTCAGCACAGAAGCATCGAAAATGTTAAAGGTCTGGGTTATGTTTTTGAAAGAAGACTCCATAGAAAATATGCACACAAATTACTATAATGAAGGACAGTTGGCAAAAATGATAAGAATGAAAAGAAAAAAGAAGGAGCATATTTTAGTCTTTTGCTATCACACGCCATCTGTTTCCACAAAGCATTGGAATGATGCTTAGCAGTGTTTTCCTAGCTGGAAATAAGAAAAAGGAAAGTATTTCTGTCAATTCCTCCTGATCATGCTAGCAATTGTTTAATGCCTGAAAATCTTTTCTTTGAAGTCAGACTCCCTGGAAATCTGGAAATATGGAATTCACTATTTGTGGCAACATATTATGTAAATCATCAAATAATTTCACTGAATACTTATTCTTGCACACCAAAGCAAATGGAAATATTCCGTGTTCAATACTAAATCATTGCTTTTAGGAAAAAAACGCAACATTTTCATGAAAAAGGTATTTCAGAACAAGTTTAACTTTGATCTGCATATAAGAGTTTGGTTTAGTTTACTTTTTGTCATTTTCTTCCATAGTTCATCCCAGACAACACGTTTGATATTTAGACTTGTTTAAAAACACTGAAGTAATGAGACACACAATACTTTTTAAGTCTTCTATAGAAGGAGTTGCAAAATGAAAAGAGTGACTTAGCAAAACATTTAAAATACTTTGCAGAAAATCTAGGAATTTTTTTTCTGTTTACATAGTTCCATTTGAAGCTTTTAAAGAAAAATCAGAGGTATCTTCTGCACTTTGTGAAATAACACCATGAAATATATGTTTAAGTTTAACCCAAGCTTCCCTGATATTTTTCAAATGCTGGCATAGACCAGAAGCTGCTTCATTTTAATTAAAATAATTATTTTCTGATGCAGAAGCTGCTTAGTGAGGAATAATGTCAGTCTATGACTTACAACCCATTTCTTCAATGCTGCTTACATCATCTCCTAACTAATCATGGAGAGGTCAAAAGATTTCAACACGACAACTCACTTAATAGAGTCCTACTTAGCACAGGTCAGACAGCAAAATGGGATTCTAAAATTATGCAGTGAAAGTGTGTCTTTGGTCAAGTCACATGGAACAACCATGCAATCTAGGGCTTTTTTTCCAAGTTCAGGCAAAAGGAATTTATGGACATGCCTATGGACTGCATTATGTGTTAAATGAATGTACAAAGCAGCAATTTGTCAGTAGCACAAATAATTTTGTACTTTGCTGGCACATACTGCCTTAAGGTTGAAGAGTGCTCTTTTTGCCAAAGCAGGAGATTGGGACTCCAAGTCTATTACATCTTACTAGCTCTCTTGATCGCTTCAAGCAATTAATTTGGAAGGAATTTTAAATAATCAAAGAACATATATTTAGCCCTTTATCCTCAACACACAGTTGGTATGGAATTTGAGACAACTCCAGTTGTACACAGTTAATAGGGAACCACCGGTAACAGTGCTTAGCCACTCTCAGCAGAATTCTATGCCACTCGTGAATGAAAATGTCACTGCCACTTCATGGGTAGGCTCATCAGGAGGTTTTCAAGCAAATAAACTTTGAATAAGTATTTTGGCTAGTCAGAGTTTTATATTAAATATATATTATATTTAATTTCTATTGATAGCAGTGAATGGAATTAAAGCTGGAGGCAGGCTTATCCAAAAGACTCTTCAGAGCTCCAAAACACCTCTTTTTAAAAATTTGGGAGTTT
The DNA here is from genome assembly GCA_020800305.1 of Porphyrio hochstetteri. Classification (NCBI taxonomy): domain Eukaryota; kingdom Metazoa; phylum Chordata; class Aves; order Gruiformes; family Rallidae; genus Porphyrio; species Porphyrio hochstetteri. The sequence goes on along the minus strand of CM036905.1, from coordinate 10,155,262 downwards.
AAGTTAGTTACAAAATTGGACAAGTGATTAGGAAGAAGGACATAGTGTTAACGGTCATGGAATGAGATCTATTTAAAGAACTAACATTCAGTTAATCTGTGAATCATACAATTAGGAAATTTTCCCACTTGGAGTTTGAGTTTTGGATGCTTGTTATATCATGTATACCAATGACAGTGTGAGACCAGATTTTTGGTGCTGACTCCATATTCCCCATTCACACTTTTCAAATAAAAATGTTAGACACAGGTGTCTTGAAATTTGGAAACAGATCAACCTGCCGGCAGAGAAATAACTTGTGCTTTTTAGTGACAAACACATTGAATCTGTGACCAGCATCCATGTACTTGATGAGTCATGGGTTTGGTCTTTAGTGGGCCAGATTTCATAGCTGTGGTTCTTCAAACTCATTTCAAGGTTTAGCAAAGCTGTCTTTGCAGCACAGCAGAAAGCCAAAGCACATGGGTCAGATTTGAATGCACCAACACAGCGCTGAAATGTGGCACAAATTTAATTAGGCTATTAGGAAAATAAATAAAGGGGGATCTGATTCTTAGGTATGCCTTGGAAATTTTGAGTGGATGAGACTGAGTTTACTGACGGTGGAATTTAGTCAATATGCTGAAGTCATATCAGCCTGAACTAAATTAAGTTAGTCATGAATGATTTAAGTGAATGACCAAGGGTTGGGATTGCACTCCATCACATTTCTGTTACTTTCAGATATATCATTTATGATAAACAAGTGGGAATGATTGCTGTTATCCTGTGATCAGTGAGCAGATGGATCCCATATTTCAATAGGAAATAAAGCTACAAACGACACAGCCAGATAATGATGGCTTTTGCCAATAGCCTTTGATAGAATATCTTTTGTAATAAAATAAGATCTTTGTGTATGGGCTATAAAACAGCATTGCAGAAAATGCTTTGAAAGATTTTTATTTTTTCCTTTTAAATATTGTGCTCCTGCAACAATATCTACAAAGACATAGGGACAAATAGGCAACATCTGTGTATCTTAATTTTTTTTCAAATAGACACTCAGCACGTTCACAGATGTATTTTGCTAAAAATAATACAAACCAGAAAGCACATTATCATTTCCATTAGTTCTTTATCAAGAGAAAGGAAAGTTGCTCTTATTTTTGGTTTAGCATAAGGTGGGTTTTTTTATTCATTCTGCCACCTCTGCAACAATTATGCTTATTACAGTCACTACACATAATCCTAGTCACTCAGCTAGTTTAGTATTTACCTCATCCTAATACGTTTTAGGATCTGTCTTTAAAGGGCATGCATACATCTCCCATTGTTCCCAAAAAACTATTATCAAGATTCCATATTTTGGATTTCTCTACAGGTACCTACGGGTATCACATCAAATCACTGCCAAAGACGATAGGGTGGCTGCTAAAATACTGATTTCTTCTTCTAGACTAATATTTCCTTAGATCTTCTAAACTTTCTTAACACACGTATTGCAGTTAATATATTTCTAAACTGTTCTTATTATTGTAATTATTTTATATATATATGCCTCAACCAAAGTTCAGATTTGTAATTAAATGCCAGTCTGTATTATACAAACAAAAAAGATTCATATTTGAAAAGCCATGGTGTACGATAACATGCAATATAGTATCAGACATACAGCAGTCTTCCACATACACTGTCGAGGTCTTCGAGTTCCTGTTGTTTCATTTAGCCAACTAGTTGCACATTGCATAAAACAAGCTTCCCATATTATGTCTGAAATTTTGGCAGTTTCTTAGTATTATGTTTTCCTCAGTCAAATAACTTCTCTCCATAAATGTAATCCTTCATTCTGTTATGAATAAAAAAGGTCTCCTTACAGTCTAAACAAAAGCAGAACACATAAAGCAAACAACAAAAGCTAGAAAATAAAACCCAGAAGATTTAGTGTCGTGTATGGAGGAAAAGGACAAGAACACTCATGATGAAAAAAATTATTTTAATAGGAACAGAATGGAGTTGCATCAGTGCGTAAAATAGCATGTGCTTCCTACCACTTATATTCCAGAGTGTTTTCATTTATCACAGAGGACTTTTATATGCTGCTTTAGTGACATCTAAAAGGACCAAAGACGTAAGCTGAAGTTTGCAACAAGTGAATTTTGAATTCCTGATTACATTAAGTGAAATAAAACATTGTTACCCCCTTTGCCATGTTTTAAATCCTATAGTCAGGAATGCACTTTGAAGCATTCTCCATGTGATAATATGAATAAGGGATAAGAAGGAAAAAAAATATAACAGGAAATAAAAGTACTTGCCATCTAGAAGGGAAAGAGACAAAGGAAACAATATACAGATTCAGAAGGGTTCATTGTTGTGTATTTATATTCTATAATATTCTTTTCACAAAAGAAAGTAATTTGAAATGAATGCTGCCGTATGCCTGTTTTGTGCAACATACTTTACTCATAGTCCATTCTATCCAAAATATGAATGTAATTATGATTTTCTGACCTGGCAGCATATTCTCTACTGCCATTACCTTCTGTGTGGACAGAAGCAGAGACTCAGAATCTCTTCTGAAACTGCCTTAAGGCTGTGAAAACAGATTCTCATGGTTTTGGCCTTGTCCACAACATCATCCAGGCAGAAACAGCTGTATATTCTGAACACTGAAAAAAATTCCTCTAACTTCTTCTTGGTTAGAACCTTGGCTTTCAATCTAATTAAAGCAATCCATTTCCTTTTTACCTAGAGGCATCCTGCAGATGACACTACAGTGTTCAACTGAAGATCAAACACAGTCAGAATTTGTCTTTGCAATAAAAGGCAGACAGATACCCACAGAGAAAGGTGAAGTCCATGGCTGGGTGGCTAGCCAATGTCTTAAGGTTTAGGTTTCACTTCTCTGTACCACAAATGTTAAATTTGTGGTTTAGGGCTACATCCTTGCTGCCACTCTGCAACACAGCTCCTGAGCTTTAGCTCAGAATTTTTTGTTCAGGATTTTATGACTGGACTGCCTACAGAAAGATGAAAAATATATTGGAAAAGCTGGTGGTTTGATTAACAACAATGGCAATTCTGCTTGTCGCCTAGAAAAGCAGCTGGCAAGCTTTCTTGTACCATGCCACACTGGGCTTCTTCTCAGTGCCCCACCAACTCCCACAAATCCACAAATCCTCATGTATGCCATAGTCACACAGCCTGTTTGGGTGACTTATGCAATTGTTTCAGCCCCCAGAGGTTTTCTATGCACACATCTTGTCTCTGATACTTCAGATTCACTTCCTTAAACAGATATGTACATGGAGAATCAGAAGAAGAATGGGCACTGAACCTACAATTTTAGATTATCAAGGCCGGATCACTGTTTCCCATGTAACTGGGAGCACCAGTACTTTTTTCATATAATGACTGATGATAGATACATCCTCCTGTTTGATCTTAGTGGACCTAGCTCTCACACAGAGCAGGGCATGCATACCCTTGGTATACCCTAGAAGTACCCTAAGTATACCATGCGTACCCTATCTTCCTTACCTTAAAAATATGATGAAGGACACATACTAAAACGCACTCTGAACATTGAGTTGTCTCACAGTAAGAAACACGGACTGTATAGTCTTTTGTCAGTTAAAGGAGAATTTTCAGTGTTTCCTGCATTTATTTTTTATTATTTATCTGGAAATCCAGTCTTCTAAAAGCTGTTCTGCTCTGCTTTGGGGAATGGAGAGAAGTTTACCTTAACTGATGACATCTAAAGGCTTTTCCTTAAGGGAAGCAATGATTTTATACTGTGAACAATTTTCCCTGTAATACAGCATTACCCAAAATGTATATTACTTTGATTCTATAACAAAATTCTGTGTTTCCTTAAATAATAAACTTTAATTACAGAGACTCTCATGTGAGTTTTTTTTAAAAGCCTCCTATGTACCCAAGCTCTCAACTTCCAAAGCTAAAAAGAAACAGTTTTAGCCAACACCTGTGCTCAACTTGAAATCATTGATAATAATCTAACCACGGAGAAGAAAATCTAGTATGTGTTAGCAGATACAGTCCAAACACTGAGTGCTTGTGGTTGTTTCCTCTATGAGAGAAAAAGCAACAGCCAAGTTTTCCTGGGAGAAAGTTAGGGACCACACCTACCTGTAAGAGAGTAGAAAAGGAGCAGCTTTCTCTTTTGCCGCTGATTTTTTTTTTCTGCATGTGGAAATGTATCTAACATTTGAAGATGTAACTGTAATGTAATGTAATTGCAGCACTGGAACATGTAAAAAATGATAGCCATTAACACTTTTATTGCAAGGCAAAGAATCAAACTTTGGCCAAAGAGTCAAGGTTTGCCATTTCCTGCCTTAACAACACTTAAGTTTCATCCAGCAACTCTTGAAAATGCTTGCTAACTTTTTTTTGTTATATATTCGGTTACAAATTGTTGTAAAGAGTTTTAAGCAAAAGCAGGGAGGGAGATAATGTGTACTAGCATTTCATAAATTGTCCTATGTAAGCTGGTGTACATTTTTGTCCAGTATTTGATGAGCATTCCTTCAGAAATGTATTTGATAACTGCACACTCTGTTAGTCAGCACCAATGTGGTTACTACTCTACACAGTGACTACATGGACACAGTGGTGCAAAATATATGAACCCCTAAGTATCCTCTATACAATGTTTTACTTTGCAGCAATGTAAATGATTACGAACAGGCTGTTAGCTCCCAGTCACTTGTTTTCACAGCACATATGGACTCTGTGAACACATCCCAGAACACTTCCTGCCATTTGAATCATGAAGGGCTGGATTTTACCTCATACCTCTTACTTCAAGCTCAAACTTCCTCAGCTAACAACAGCCTTTCTGGTTCCTAAGGGCCTGAGAAGAGGCACCACACACTGAAAAGAGTGGAGCAGAGAGCTCAAAAGACAACACTTCTGGAAATATTACTGAGCTGCTGCAGAAAAACTTGTGTGCTTCTTCCCAAGACTTTTTACTAATTTTCTTCAAGTTTACCCTGCTAAATCATTACAGAGAAAATGACAGATTTCAGCTTAATTAGCTTTTGTTTTGCTGAGTGCACACAACAGTGCTGCATTTAAGCTCTTACTGAGAAAATAGTGGTAGATAGAAGCTGCATTTTCTCTCTTTCTCCTCCCTCCCTCCCTCCCTCCCTCCCTTCCCTTCCTCCCTCCCTTCCCTTCCCTTCCCTTCCCTTCCCTTCCCTTCCCTTCCCTTCCCTTCCCTTCCCTTCCCTTCCCTTCCCTTCCCTTCCCTTCCCTTCCCTTCCCTTCCCCCCTTTATCTCAGTCTCTCTCTTTCCTTCTCTCTTTCTTTCCTGCCTGCCTTCTTGCCTGCCTTCTTGCTTGCCTTCTTCCCTTCCTTTTCTCTGACACCCACCTCTGCTAAGGAGCCTGGAAAATAAGCCAGCCTGAGCAGAATACCTCTTCCCTTGCAGGGAAAGCTGAAAGTGCTTTACCAGCTGGATGCAGGACCAGAGCTGGGACATGCTGGCAGAATTCCCATTTACTTCAATGGGACAAAGATTGATCCTACATGAGACATTATCAAATGCAGCCACCTGTGGGGAGGGAGTGGAGGAACACAGCAGCTGTTTAGCAGTGCATAGTAACAGAGAAACAAGAGTTCAGGCTCGGAAATTAAGAATACCGTATCCAATTGCAGCTGCAGGTGGAATTTAGGTGAGCAGAATGCTATTGCTGCAGTTGGGACTTGGCGTCAGCTTTCAGGCAGGCAGTACCCTGGGACCTTTCCTAGCAAAGGGTCAGAAGCATCGTGGTCTAATGGACACAGCATGGGACTGGGAATCAGGCATCCTTGAGTGCACCAATGCGGATGTCCTTGGAAATAACATTCTGACTGTCTGTTAACAAAATAGCCTCTTTAACCTTTACTAAATCCCCTGAAACACAGGGAGCTGTGCTGATGGCTAGAAGAGGAGGTGGACTAGTCAACCTATTTATTTTCCTGCTTAAAGATTTTTAAATTTTTTTTTCAAGAACTTCCGTCTCCCCATAACTGTGGACAGAGGCACTAAAAAAATAAACCAAAAACCCCAACAACGCCTCCTTCTCCCCAGTTATCCCCATCCCGAGAACACTCTGAGGGGTGGAAGACAGTGACACTCCCTTAGAGCCAAAGGTGATCCTGAGGCAGTCCAAGACGGATGGGGGATCAATTCAGTTTAAGAGTAACTGTAAAACACGTCAATGGACTCTTTAAGGACAGCAATAGTTGGTAATCATCTAGAAATGCATGCATTGAAAAGCTATTATTGAATTTAAATTCACAAGCATAGATCTGCTATCGTGTACTGCTTTGCATGTATTAATCTAAATCACTGCAAGGTCCATGGCTTCTCTAAGCGGTTTCTGCAGACTCTTTCTGTTGGTCTTAGTCATGTCGTCAGTGGAAGGGTGAATCTCAGACAGCCCTCACTCAATTATGACTTCTGAAGTATGATGCTTTAGATTACTGAACCATGCATTAGCATTCTTGACATTCCCATGACAAGCTGCAGACTTTGTTTCTTTGAAATCTTGTATTTTACTCTGTAGTATGAGATGGGTGTAAAAAAGAAGCAAAACCTTAGGATTTGCTGTTTATTATAGTACAAAGGAAACATACATTTGTTTCAGTTACCTTTGCAAATAGGATTGAAATATTTAATAAAAGAGCAGGCATGGTAAACACACAGCTTATTTAAGCTATACTTCAGTTATTATATCAACTCAATGAACTGCACCATTTACAAATAGATACTCTTATCAAAATGTTTTGGTCGTATTACTCTATAGTTACATTACAGATTGAAAATCAGCCTCCCAAAGTCAACCGAAGTACCACTCATGCCTTACAAATTAAAAAAGAAGGGACATATCATACAATTCCTATGCTGAGCTTCTGAAGGGGTGATAAATTTGACCTTAGGAGAAAATATAGTCTTTACTGATCAAATGTGAGGTATTAGTCATAATCCTTGCAGCCTGACCATTTAGTGTGACTTTTCATTTTGTAATTTGGAATTTGGAGATGATATGCATTTGTAATCTTTTCCTTCCTTCCCAGACAAAATCCATCCTGAGATAATCACTGAGAGGGACTGGAGATGCATGCATCAACAAAAATGAAAAAAAAATGTTTAGAGAGAATCTATTTTCCTCTTTCATTTGTATTTTGATAGATTTGTGTGCTTTTCATTCAGTTTTTATAGCCAGGATATGGTCACGGGCAGTCTTAGAATGTGATTATTACAATTAATTTCTACAGAAAATGTCCTTGAAGTTAGTCACATAAATTCTCCAAAAAAGAATGTGAACAAATTCTGGTTCTTCTTGAAAACACATGGAAACATAAAACATTTTCTACTTCCACTTAAAATTTTCCCATTTTTTTTGATGTTTTTTGCAAAGAGCGACTTGAAAGTGCAAATTTTAAAAGTAAGAAAAAAACCCCTTTAGTCAAAACCATTTTTCATAAACATTTTAAAATTAAAATGGGTTCATTTAAAAAAAAAAGAGTAGAAATTTAGAAAGTGTAAATCTGTGAAATTCTGTTTGTGTATTTTTCTTTTGATATTTCCTGACAGTATAGATAACAGATTAGGTCTGTTTATATTGATAATATTTCAGAAACTAAATACCTATTCTCTGTGAATATACCCTCAAGTTCAACTTGGGCCAGAACAGATGGAAAAATGGTCTTTATAGAACTCAGTATAGTCTTTTAACCCGTAAAACTTTGCTCCTTGCAAATGTGCTATGTTGTCTCTATACCAAAATATCTGACCAAACCTTCTGTTCCTCTTATTGCTTTGTGATCTGCTGCACCACCAGAAAGCATCTTGCTTTGGGCATGGTTCTTTTCAGTAGGAGAAACACAAGAACACAAATAGCAAACCAAATACACACACAAAACAAGCAAACAACACCCCAATAAAAAAAAAAAAAAAAAAATCAGCCAAAGCACTTACATACCGTAAGAGGAAAGGAACAGAATATGAAACACCACCAAAAGTGAGATGTGTCAGGGCACCTTACAAATATTACAACCATCTATGGCTGGACAGATGATTTGCTTGACTTGTACTGTTTCAAGCTATTAACCAGCAGTCCATATCAATCAAAAAAGAAAAAAAAAAATCACCTGGAAATGTTCTTCTGCTTTTCACATCACGTGGAAAATCTTATATTTTAAAGAACAAAAGACTTTGATTTTAAATTGGAGAATTATAGACAGCAACCACATAAGCAAAAGGACAAAGGAAATCTCTAAGCAACAGTCCCAAAAATTTCCTTTGTAAATGAAAACCCCATCTGGTCTCCAACTGACCTCATAGTGTTTGGTTTGTATGTGCAACTGAAAGCAAAAGGCTTAGGAAAGTCACCGTCTAAAGGCAGACTGTGATACTATAACTTTATAGGGATGTTATATGTCAAGGAAACACCAGTTCCCAAAGTATTCTTCCCTATAAAAGTGGGGTTACCTGGCAGACCTTAGAGTCTCAAAGTCAGGAGACGGTGGGCTTAATTGGTGGAAGAGAAAAACAAGCAAGTAAAAACCCAGCCTTGCTCCAGCTGTCAGACCAGATGTTTCAGCCACATATTGGCAAGTGATAAACTCAAATTTACATTTGTTATGTATCCTTACCTGACCAAAAAAGGAAAACAAATACTGGTGTTTCTAACACATTTTAGGATAACCACTACTTTGTTATAGATAGAATTAAAATCTTACAAATCTGTCTTGTAGAATTTATAATTCAACTCTTTTCCAGTACCTTCTTTTTTGTCACTGTGATGAACTTCTTTTACAGACCTCAAAATCTGGATGTGTGCAGGGAATGTCACACTTCAACTAAGACAGAAGCCTAGTTCAGGGCAATATTAGTAACACTATGGTAAAATATTACAGCAGAGGCTATTTAAAGTTTATAAAATGTAATGGAATATATGAGACACACGTGGGCTTAATTTTCCATTCATGCAGATGTAATTCCTTAGACCTCCACATCTCTTCTACAACTGTGTGCAAGAAGAACCAATCCAATATACTTTACAGAACAACACACAACTTCAGGTGTTCGACTACCAGACTATAAATAGATTATAGTCTATTTAGGCTACAATTCAGTTCCAGAAGGATTTTAATCTTTGCTGTCAGTGGAAGCTGAGCTGAATCTTAACTCTTGAAATCACACTTGCCTTTTGCAAATTAATCTCCATTATAAAACAAACAGAAAATAAGATATTTGTATATGCATTATACAAATAAAATGAGAAAACTCAGCTTCCATTAGTCATTATTAAATATTGAGACATTATAGAGACACGACCTCATTACATAAATAATGAGTCATATTAACAAGAAATAATTATTAATGATCTGAAATGTTAAATGCAGATCAATATCCATAATGGTTAAAGGGCTCACAGCATTTGAACTGTAGGGATCTTCTGATCTCAAAAGCACATGAACCAGAGGAAAGCTATAGCATTTAACCTAATTACTTCATTATGAGTGACATAAGAACCCGGTCCAAAATCTATGTAGGAACTGGAAAGTATTTGGGTTCTTTGATACCTCAAGCAAACTTTAACTGCTTAGAGAGAAAAGTATTTGCTTATGGCATGAACACACAGTCACACCTGTTGCTGGAATGGTTTCCAGTAACGGAACTAGTTTATCACAATAAGTGCTAATACTTCATTCCTTTTTCTGCTAATCCCATTCTCTGTTTTATTTTAACTGACTGCAAGATCGCTACAAAGTTTAGGGCCCTGTTGGGCTTTAAATCTTATGTCAGTTTTCAGCATTTTTATAACAGCAGCTCACGTTATGCTGGTTATTCTAAGGATCTGTTTGAAACTCCTTCAGTTCAGTCTGTCACTGGCCTTCTGCTGAAGTAGGGTCAATGGAAAGGTTTTGTTGAAGCGAAAGATAATATATTAATAATTGGACTCCTGGTTATAGGCATATGCAAATAAATATCTATGCTGTATCATATGTGCTGTGGGATCTGTTTAAAACCTACAGTTATTAAGGTGGAGGCAACTTTTTCCCACTTTGGACTAAAGCTTCCTTTAACTTCATTTTTATTGAGCTTTTGAAGGAGGCAAGGCTCAGTTTCATTTTAACTATGAGCCTGTTGTGGCTCATACTACAGCTCACAGCAGCCCAACTGACCCCCAAGCCATTGGTTTGAAATTTAAGCAGACTTGGAGTTGAGCCTTTAAATTAAACAAGATGATTTTAAAAATGTTTTTATTTAAAAGAGGGGCTTTCTCTCCTGCTGTAGTTTTTGGGCTAGCTCAGCCTCTGAACCCCTCTCTGGGACTGCAGGCTGTAGAAAAGGCCACTACTCCTCGTGCTCCTACTCCTGGGTTGGCATTGCTGAGTCCTGCCTACGAAGACCCTGTCTTACCTTCTATAGTGATCCTTGATACATCCCTCTCACTCCCTGGTCTTCAAGGTCCTCTGGCCTCCCCTGCATGCACAAGGTGTTATGTGTGTGATACCAGCTGTGCATGAGAAGTTGTGCTGGCCCTGCCAGCTATAGCATACATCTTAACCAGGGTATGAAAACAGAGACTTTTATCTATGCAATATTATTAATCCATGTCCCTGGAGTGGCATGAACCCAATATATCACACTGCTTTGGAAGATATTGAATTTATTTCCCATGATGGAAGAGGCCTTATATGTCACTTGGGGTTTTATGCTACCATATCAGCTACCCAAGCTGATGAGGTAATTTCTTTAAGAAGAATCTCATTGCAACAGCATTTGAAATAAAAGAAATGAAAGTTGTTTTGAAGAGTAATAACATTTTAATTCAACCATTTAAATCTCATGCTCCCAGCACTGAGACCCTTAGTCATCCCAGACTTCTACTAAAGTCAGTGTGGAGAGGGTTCATTTGTAGAATCCGTACCCCCAATCACACCTAAACATAAATAAAATCATTTAGTTTTCATGAAGGAGAAAAAAATATGGAAGGAGGAAATGGTCTGCTTGCTTATGAAGAAGGCGAACATGTGATCAGAGTTGTCTGAAATGCAATAACTGAAGTAGATCTTTAACATGAGGGAGAAGGTTAGGCCCTTTGTGAGTGCTTGTGAATACAGACCACCTGTCATTACACAGCTTTGGTGGGGTTCCACTCATTTACTTAATGCCCAAGCCAGAGAAATGGGACTTCGCGGACTGATAAAAATCTCATAAGGAATAATTAGGCAGGTTCTGTTTGGTGACAGCATAACCTTCTAGCCAAGAATACTGAGTAACCCCATCTTAGGGTGCTTTAAATGTAGTAGTTTAATACCCCCCCACACACCTCCTTTAAGTAATCTTAACTGGCCTTAAAATCAAGGTACCCAAAATGACGAACCTCTTGTGAAATGCCTGGCCTGTATTACTTCGCAGCAAAATTGCCAAAAAGTTCTCTGCGTGTTCTCAAAGTACCATATGACTGCGTAGTATCTTCAGCATCAGTCTCTGCTGATTAAAGGTCCTGTGCTGAGAAATTCTCTCCTCCCCACAGATGTGTTTTATAGTATTTAGCACTCAGTGCTTTACATTATCAAAGCATTGTACGCATGTTATCTAATATCTCCTAATTAACTCATACATCTCCTATTAAAAAAGCATCCGAAATTAATGGCATATGGTATCGCTGGCCTTTATACAACACATGCAAACTCAGCTTTTGGGTTTTACAGGAAATATGGGTAAGCTGAGATTCCTTTCTGAAATCTGACAAACACTTTGCTGAATCTGACTTTAGAGAGGAAAGGAACAAGGATGCAAATCGGAGCTACACAATTATTGATCCAGGACTGAATGAGCACACAAACACCAGCACGGACACAGACGAATCTCCTACTTTCAGAGCCAACGTTTCCAGTTCCTTAATGAGGTGCACACCAATTACACGGGTTTCCCATAGACTTCGCTCTTGAGATCTGTAGAATGCATGAGAAACGAGTAAAGTCTGTCATTTTGGTATCCATCAAAGCTCTCCTTCATGTGAGGAAGTGGCTAATTTGTCATTTCACACTCAAAAAGGCGTGAAAGGCAAAACGGAGGGAGGTTAGATGGGAGAAAGGGGGGTTGTGACTCATGAGAAGAGACAGTAGGCCTGATTTAGAGCTTGTGTTTGTTGCTGCATATCAGGTATAAAATCAGTGAACATTCTGTGATTCTGTGAAATCACACTGATGAAAAATAGACAACAACGAGGCTGGTGTTTCTTGCTTACACATAAAAAAATACACTAGTAAAAGCAAAATACAAACCAAGGGACAAGGAACACTACAAAGAAATTATGGCATATAACAAATTTCTAACTTACAAGTTTTATTTACACAAGGACATCTTTTTTATTTAATTATAATAAAAGTATTAACTCCAACAAATTTTCAACTTAAAAATACATAAGACCTTTGGGAGAAAAATCCCAAAGAATACACACATCTGAGGAATGTCAGTTCTGTGTCAAGAGCACTGGTCTCAGCCACTAAATATTTTCCCTCATCGTCTTTCATTTTAGCCTTTCCTCTGCATAAAACAAAGCTAGCAAAGGGTCAGACAAACAGTCAGAGTCAAACCTTTGGAGAGACAAGAATGGTGCAGGCAGGAATCCCATTATTTGTTAATAGGATTTGTGCACATATCTCCCACAGACCACTTAGGAAATTTACTCCCAAGCATCTTGGTGGTGGTTCCAATTAGAGTCAGCTTTTCAGCAGAACGACCGCAAACTGGTGGCTACTCAAACTCTAATGAGTAGCGCTTCATAATTCCCTTCTCAAACTATGATTATGCTTTCTTTCTTTTCTTGTCTTTTTATTTATGGGGAAGAATTAAAAGTTGTTTCTAAGCCAATACTTAATTTGATTTTTTGCTGAGCCTCTCTGTGCTAGCAAACCCTTCCCGTATGCCTGTATACAAGCCCAACGGGTAAATTAACAGGTATTTTCACAGATCTGTCATACATTTCTACCATGCTCCTTATTTAGAAAGATGGCAAAGAACTAGAAATACATGTGTCCTCCCCTGAAATGTAGCCACCTCTGGGGTGGAACGTGGCAGCAAATATTAATATGGGAACACAGACACTAAATCCTATGTGAAAATTATGCAGGAAGTACAGAACACAGCTCACATAGCCTCAGGCTACCCAGAAATTATCTAAAAGTGTACATCTTTTCTATTTAATGTATTAAATTATTGCCTGATGTGTGTTACTCCAATAAGGAACATCTCATTTGGTATCGAATCTCATTGTACAGTTTCATACAGTTTGATAGTGATGGTGAGTTATCGGATTTCAACAAGAAGCAGTACTAATTCATAGGCAAGATGAACAAAACCAGAACACAGTATTTTTTTCAAAAGTAAAATGTCCTTTCTTTAAATAACATTTACAAACTACGTGGACGGTGGCCTGGCTGGCTCATGGTGCCTTCGGTTTCGCTTTTTTTTCATCTCCTGCACATGCTTCCATTTGGCACCACCTTTGTTCCGCTGTCGCCGTTTCTCGCGGTGCCACATCTGTTCACAGTACTCATCCAGGCTGAAGCTGGGGCTGCTGACAAGCTGGATATAGTCCTTATACCTCAGCCGGGACTCTGTCAGCAAATCCCTCATCCGGCCCTCCTCATCCTCAGTCTTCTGAGTGCTTTCCATTTGCCCATTCTCAATGACATTTAAATTCAGCTTCACAATGGTGTGGACAAAGGTGTGCTCCTGGGCTTTGCAGAAATAGGCTCCTGCATCCTTTCTTTGCAAGCTGCGGATCAGCAGCCCGTGCTCCGTTTTGATGATCCTTTCGTCAGCCTTCAGCTGTGGGGTTGGACAAAAATGATGTACATAAGTTTCACTGGCAAAATCAGAACAAGTCTCAGTGTTAAACTGAACTGGAGAAAAGGCTTGGCTGGAACACAGCATATCCCACGTTTTGGATGCCAGCACATGGTGGGGAATATGCAGCACAGAGAGGAACCCAAAGACCCTTTCAGTGTCTGAGCTCTGCCCCTAACTATAGCATCTGTATCAGTGACATTTCAGGAGTAAAACACATGTGCTTTACAACTGAAAGGACAGACAGTAATACTCATCGCTCAAAAATGCAATCAGTTAGACTACATTCTCCAAGGAAGGGTAGCTAGTTAGTGCCCCAGATCCCATCCATTTTCAAACTGCTCTTCTTGAGATATCTGTAATGTATCCAATATAGCAGAGTGATTGTATAGATCTGGAGTGCTGAGGCTCCATTACACTGAAAATAAATACTACAACTGTTTTTTAAAGTAAAATGCTGTGATTCTGATCTTCTTCAACCGAACTTTACAAAAGGAAGTTGATCCTGGCTTTGACTCATTTAGATGTGAGTAAAAGCACCCAGTGAGGCTGGACAAATACAATCCAGCACAATTCTTTTATTATTAAGATCTGTTAAGAACAACACTAGAGAAGGAAAAGAAAAATAAGAAAAAGCAGCAAAGAATGAGATTGCAAGTGAGGACTGAAGTTTGGCAGTATGGAACTGTGGTTTCATTTATGAATGGAAATATTTAAAAAATACAGCACATCCTCACATGTTAAAAATAAGGTGTGCCTTAGAGTAGTAAGAGTGCCAGGTATGTTGCTTATCTGGTGATCTGAAAATTTCCAATATAACCTAAGTCTAAAAGAAAGCACAACTTACCCCCCCCCCCCTCCAAGAAAATAACCCCCAAACTACCAAATCAAAAACCAGGATGGGGCACTGGGCACTGAAGTATTTTTGCAGCTGGGGAACACAGAGGGTAAGTGATTTGCCAAAGACCATATAAAGATTAGCAGCAGAGGTGGAAGTAGAAAGCAGACCCCTAACTCCCAGTGTCCAACTCTAGCATTTCCTTTGAAAACGATCCCACTCTAGTCCAAAGCTGTCACCTCCCAGGCATGCTATGTTCTGCTGCCGCACAGAGGCTGCAGCACACATCAGCACCGAAGGACCTGGAGTGCAGCTTGCTCAGCCTGCAGCAAAGCCAGGGCCTTAAACGCAGCCCCGGCACTGCTGGTGGCATTGTTATAATGTAGAAAAACTTCAGCACAGGGCTGAGTGGTGGGGAGTGGGAGCACAAAGAACCAACACACAATCTGGAAAATTTCCCGGAGAGCACATCTGACCCTCCAGCAAACTTCAGAGGATGAAGATCAGGGAGGCATAAAGATGACTAAATTAGATTTATTCACAGTGGGTAA
Source organism: Porphyrio hochstetteri (assembly GCA_020800305.1). Lineage (NCBI taxonomy): Eukaryota > Metazoa > Chordata > Aves > Gruiformes > Rallidae > Porphyrio > Porphyrio hochstetteri. The sequence goes on along the minus strand of CM036905.1, from coordinate 10,140,009 downwards.
GCTACACACTGCTTCTTTATGTAAAAAATCTGCACATGATTCCCCCTTCTACTCCATGGGAAAAAAATGTATACATGCATATGATTCTCCATCTGTTATGATTCTAACTCACTAGAACTTTATCATAATAGGGTATCTTGGAGCAAAGATATGGATGAGATGACTTCCCAGGGCTTTTTGCTTTGCCATTTTCTAAGTTTCTATGACAATGACTTTGGTAGGGTAATGAGAGATCATTTTTAGAGATCACCAGAAAAGGCAAAACATATAACACATATATATGTACATATATATGCAGAGAGAGAAATATACTTTGGCTTGATACTGTATCAGTTGTAACAGTCTTTAGGAACAAACAGATGAGGGAGGGAGGGAAGGAAGGAGGTAGGTAGGTAGATAAATAGATAGATAGATAGATAGATAGATAGATTTGTATGGATTAATATAGACTTGTGTCCTGACATTGATCTGACTGCAGCAGAGACAAGAAATCAGCTGCTACAGAAGCCTGGTCAAAACATAGGTCTGGCTGCCTAGCTCTGTGGCCAAGTATTTTTTGGCTCCTGCCAGCGGTTGATGGTGTTGGGACAACCCTGCGCTCCAGTTTCCTTGTTTGTAAACTGTCTGCTAGTATGCCTACTTGGCACCAGCAGGGTGAAATCATACTAATTTCAGGAAATTCCTGGAAAATCGATTGTCCTGAGAACAGGTGGTACATGAGCACAAGCTACTTTTGATTTACTACAGTTAGTTTAAACCGGAGAAATCATGGTCAAAACACAAGCATGTACACAGAAGATATCAAGGAGACAGACTAGAAAAGACCATTTTTCCACCTCCAGAACTTGGGGCAATTGTCTTCAATTTTATCAGCTAGTGACACTTCATTCCAAGTAAAAACAGGAGCATAACATGTATAAATTAATCCCCAAATAAGTAGCTATAGGCAGAAATATGTCTAGGGCAGGTGTTTCCTTTTGGTGCTGTACTCCACAGAGAGAAACAGGAGCAGGGGCCAGGTGGAAGTGCTCGGAGGCCTGGCTGTTGCAATATGACTAGGAAGCCTTTCTTTCTTCTGCCTAGCCTTCATGTCAACATGAAGACCCAAGTTTAAGAAATTTGGGAAAAAAGGATGGGAAGAAGCAGCTGATTTCCAGACATTCGGGTTTCATAAGGCACTATGCAACGACCAAGTTCCCACATTGTCTGAGTGAAAACAGGACGGATCTCTTTAGGCTCAGGGCTTGATTCAATTGCAGCAGTAGCATCTGCCTATCGGTGGCTCTGCCAGTATTGTAGTCCAGAGCGTCTTGACAGCTGTGTACCTCCTATACTTGGAAGACCTCCAGCTGGCAGTTTCGGCTGGCTGGGCGCCAGTCAAAAGAGCCCTCACTAGTGTTTCGTCTATTTTCAGTGAAAGGAAGGAAGAATAATGGCAGATCTAGACTTGAAAAGATCACTGGACCCCCAAGTCCAGCACCCTGCTACTCAGAACTATTTACCATTTGTGTAGTAGCCGTCACTTTCTAGTCGTAAATGTGTTAACTGATGGAATTGCCCCCCTCCCCTGGCTTGGGATACTGCAGAGAAAGCTAACAGAGTCTAAATTGGTTGGGTCCCTTAATCCCAGTCTCTTGCAACTCCTATTTTTAATGAAGCGTTCTTACAGAATGTCCTGTGTTAACCTTGGATATTGATTTACAGTGACTGTCACCTCTTCCTTCTCTGTGCCTTCATTGTTCATTCCTTTCTTATCCTCTGGCAGGATGAAATTATGGCTCCGGTTTCACGCGTATTGAGCAACACTTCATTACTGTTTTCTCCCCTCATTTCTTTTTTGGTATCCTGTTTATGTTGTTTTACCCACAGGTTCAGAACTCTTCCTGCCTTTCTTCTCTACTTACCCCCCCCCCCGGGGCTCTGGAGTTTCATAAACACCTGGCATTTCATTACTTGGTAGGAGATCTTTAACCTTTCACTTGAATGCTTAATGTGCTCTTTGGTTCCTGACCTATAGATGTGAAATACATTTTACTAAATTTTGTGGAGAATAAAAAGACTAGTTAGGTAAAAGTCATGATTCTGTTTTCATCAATTGTGGATTCAGTGTTAATCTCCCCCCCGCCTCCCCCCAGTATGTCATAATCAGTAACTCTCCTAAAATATTTGTAAATAGGATTTAACAATTTGGAAGCACAAAGGCTTTAATTCATAAAGGTTTGCTGACATGTGCTTTAATTTGAGCATAGGATAAAAATTAAATGTGAAAGATACAGTTTTGTTCAATAAGGAACAAATTATAAACCACTAAAAGGAAGCAAATGATTATCATTCACTTTCTTAGTGGAGGGGGAGCAGATTTTTGACAGTATTTTATTAACACATTGTACTTTTCATCCTTTATGATAAGCACAGAATTTTGCCTAAAATTACATTTCCTGAGTTGTGTCACATGCCATAGGAACTGGCACTATTTGACAAAGGGAACACATCTCCATGTAACCTGAATTTAACAATGGAGGGAAAAAAGGCATTGCCAATAATGATGGAGAAGCTTTAAACCAGCAGTAAATTGGAAAACAACCAAGGGTTTGAAAATGCTGTGGCACCAGGTTAGGTCAATGCCTTTTGTCCTTTGCTAATGATGTGTTTAGATAGCTCCCTCTTTACAAATAATTCACATGTCAACTCTTTCACAGTTAAAACACTGCACCTGTCTGGGAGAAGAAAGTGGCTTCAAAGCCTGCCTTCCCTCATTAATCAACATGTGAAAAAATGTACAAGGTAGAGCTGGACTAATCAGGGGTTAGCTGCAACCCCTGAACAAATTGAGAGGAGGAGAAAGGAAAATTAGGAACATTTGCTGAGAATTCACATTCATTTTTGTTTTTGTATTGTTTCCTTCTTCATCCTTATAATCTGAGTAATGGAGGTTACTCGGGATTTTTTTGGCAGTTTTGTTATACGTGACTTTGTTTCTCCTGGAATTCTTTTTTTTGTTTGCTTGTTGTTTTTTTCTTACACATTTTCTAACACATTTTTTCTTATTTGTTATTTACCAAGAAGTCACGGGAAAAATAAAGAACCTGTTGCTGGCACAATGTCATTACGGGGACACATGATTCCTCTTCTTTTCAAGGTGAATCTGACTTGTAATTCTCAGGCTAAATTTTACACCCCTACACCTCTGCCCCACTCCTAGTATATCCAAATCAGAGCAGAAATGTCATGTGCTGCAGCTCAGTTCAGAATTACTTCTTTTCTCTTGCCGCCCTCCCCCCCAGGAAACTGTCTTATTTAAGAATCTCAGTGTATTAGGAGGAAAAAAAAAAACACACACACACACAAAACCAATGAGTCATATAAAAAATAAGAGTGAAAGCATGAGAGCTATAAGCTGTTCCTAGGCTTCAGAATTAACCTCTTCATATTTTTCCCCGCTCTGATTCTCTTTCACATTGACCTACGGATTCAAACACTGAACTACGCTCCTCTAAGAGAAGGTAACTACTAGAAACTGAGACCTTGATGTATGTCCTCTTCCTTACTCAGCTGATATCCAGCTCTTCAATTTTAGGGCTGGCTCTGAATCTGTCACATTTTTCCACACCATACTGCTGATCAGACGTTTGTAACAAAGCAAATCAGCATTATGACACAAGAATCTCCAGCCACAAGAAGGTATGAAAACTTATATCTTGGATGAACTGAAATGTGGCTCCTCAGCCTGACCAAAACATGTAATAGAAACACCTATTTGCTCCAGTGGGGGACCTAGATTGTAATCTCATGGCTGGCAAGATGTTCTGTCCAAGAGCGGGTGAAACTCTTGCAGCAAGAAAACCAGCAGGTGGTTGTTAAGCTGGGTCCATCAGAAGAACACAGCCCAGTGCTGTGGGGCAGGAATATGGAAAGGGTAAGAACCACTGAAGAAGAAACTGGAATGTTCTCCTGCTTTTCAGTGGATTTATTTTCAACCCCAGGTATGAATAGAGCAAGAAAGAGACAGTTGAAAGCAATCTGTCCCTGTTTTGTCACTTCAGATCTTATGGTTTGTTCTGTCTCCTGCAAGGGGAGGTGGCAGCTTGGCAGACCCGGAGCTGCAGGAGTCTTAGGGTGTAGTGCAGCCTAAAGCAGAAGGGCTAATAGTTTTCAGAGCCATGGGGCACTAAAACTAATGGCTCTGTGAGGAGCCATACATTTGTTTTTTGCAGTCCTGGCATCAATTATATACATAACATGTTGAGAAATAAATAAATATATGTATTTTAAGCTTCAGAAAACTTCAGCAGTTTAAGACATTTTGAACAGGCAACGTCCCTGCTTTTTTTTATGAACTCCAGCCACTGAAATGCTCTCCTTCGTCTCAGTGACTGTCCCTGCACACACAGGAATAAACAGGATCAATTGCGTGAGCAACACTAAACACAAAAGCAGTAGATATTTGACTCCTGACCTTAAAACAGCCCCAAATCCCAGGGAAATGTACTCCCACTGGCAGCCAAATGACCTGGTGACAGCTCCTGTGCCACAGGAGATCCTGTCCCTCCCCACAGGTCGCTCTGCCTGGAAGTCACATTCTGAACCATGACCCTAAAGGTGAAATGTCGGGGACATCCTGCTGGGCCAAACACTTCCCATCCAGTCTGGATTTTGCCCTTTTCCTTCCCTCAGGAAGCTGTAGTGCATGTCCAGGACAGTGCAAACCCATCTATTTGAAAAGCCAGGTTTAAGGACTTGCTGAGACATTACAGTTCCAGCCCTGGAACTAAAAGTCCGTAACCTTACTTCCAGGTGCACGGAGTCATTTGCAAAGCATGGTATCGTCATCACAATAAGTTACACCACAAAGACATGCGTGAAAATAATGTACGGTGTTATTTGAGAAATCTGCTACAGGAAGGGGAAAGAAAGCAGAAAATAGAATTGTAATGGGAAAAGTTACGGTAGGGCATCAACTGAGCAAAGATCAAACTACACATTAAATATGACCGTGCTGTTTCTGTCACACATGGTATTTTTGTCAAATTGAAGTACTTTGAAAAGAAAGTCAATTATGCTGCCAATCTTTGGCTTTTCTAGGAAGGCCTCGAATTAGGGTTTAATACCAATGAATTAATTTCCACTGATAAGTCAAATTAAGAAACCTGAAAAATCTCGATTTCTGGATCCTCAAATTAACAAGGGATTAACATTTTAACTTGCAAATGCCCTTACTTTGTGTAATAAGAGGAGTGATTGTTCAGCATCTCTGCAAACCCAGTCATTTATTTAGGCAGCCATATATATCTGAAAATAGGGATTTAACTTCAGGTAACTGCATTTTTAAATGTGACACTTCCAGATTACTATATTTCTCTTAAAAAATAACAAAAAAAAGTGTCTTTCCCCACTTTCCCCCATCTAAAATCAGTATCTCCCAATATGATGATTCAAGATACAAAAGCTGAGTTTGATCAGAGGGTGTTCAAATTCCTCAGGCCCTGGAGCTAACCTCGGTCAGAATGGTAGAAATTCTGTTACCTCAAGAATTTTCTGACAGGAGTAAAAAAACTTAATAATTATGCACTTTCTTTAAGTGACCTGATCCTGTAACCATCACTGTGTTCATATGCACTTATATAGGCTGTTTTCTTCAAAGACTGGTAAAAAAGGATAAAAAGAAAAGAACAAAACCACCCCAAGGAGTTGCAGAACGTGCTCCAACTTCTATTTTATCGAGATAGATCACAGAAACATTGCTATGGCTTTAGGGACAATATGTGGGAAAAAGCTATTTGCCTACTGTTAGAATTCATAATGTAGAAAATCTGTCTGCAGATCTCTCCTTCAAATTTTCTTCTAAATTTGCCTCAAAGGTTAATGTAGCCTTTTAGCAAAGCTTTACTTTTCACATACAAACAGATGTCAGACTATTTACACAGAGCAAGCCCAGTAAACATTGCTGTGGAAGGCTGCTAATGTGCAAAAATGTATGCTGTGTGCTTGCTGGAGCTTCAAATGGCATCACACATATGCACACACACCCTTTCTCTCTCAACATGCACATCCTTGGCACATTGGGCACTCCTGTGGCACCATGCCTGGCTAACTCGTGTTTGGTCCAAGATGAGTAGCAGCGGCCAGGTCACTGCCACAGTGAATATTTTAGAAAGACAAATAGTAGCAAAAAATAATAATAGCCTTCATTTAGGGTATGCTATATAGGCTAGCCTGCCCTAACTCCGTTCAAAAGTTGGTTTGACCTACAGTTTTCTCTACAATCAAGTAAGAAAGGTATCTTGAGCTTGGCTTCCTGACCTTCAGAGGCCTATCTGAGCCTGTGATTTATGACAAAATCAACAGGTTTTCATTGTTTTGGGGTTTTTTTCCCCTTAAACTGACACAGATAAAACTCAAAACCAGCCTTTCAGAAGAGGCTTTAAAATCTCAAAAATGTGACTTCTTATGCTACAGAAACATTACATTCCTCACAGGGAACTGGCTGCTTTATGCAAAATTTGTAGCTCTTTTTGAGAAGCCCAGGCACATGCTATAATTGCAATGTATTATTTTAAAAAATGGTTGAGTCTCCTCAAAACTTGACGTACCTTCCTGTTCAGAAAAAAAAAAAAAGAAAAAACCTAAAAAAACCCTCCACAAAAAACCTCCCCATAAACCAAAAACCTGTTAACTATCTGCTTAAATTTACTTAAAAATCAGTCTTAAACACATGGTTAGAATTAAGCAAGTACTTTACTTGTTTCCCTGATCAAATGTGTAAGTGCATTTACAAACTGCTGCCTTAGGGAAGTAGAGAACTGAATCTTCTATGCAGGACAGTTAAAGGTAAATCAATTAGAGTACAAACAATGAGTGCCCATAGGTCTTTCAAGGCTGATATACTTCTAGCCGGGTTTTTGCTTCAACTACCTGTGGCTGAGAGTGTGCTTGGCTTGCTGATCAGAAGATCACATTTTTTTTTCCAAGTATGGACTGTAATGGAGGTTAGAGGTTGTATTTCAAACAAGTAATCTCTTTCTTCTGGTGTTTAGTGCATGTTGTGGGAAGCACTGTGTCTATAAATTAGTGAAGTTTTTATTCTCAGCAGAAGTAAGAATCTTTGCCAATCCAAAGCATAAGCAAGAGAAGGGGAGTATATTAAAAATACTGCAATGTTATAGTCAATATACATCTTTGCATGGTTGGGGTTGGTTTTTTTCTGTCTTTTCTGGGGGAAAATCAGAAGTGTCTTGTATCCCCTTACTCTGGCTTTCTAGGCCAAGATGTAACTGGGGTTGTAATTTAGGGAGTACTGCCATGAGTCACATCTCACTCACGTGGATTGACGCTCTCATGCCCACCTGCCCTGGTCTGCACATCCCCAGCCTTTAGAAAGAACCAGCCCATCTTTTGCATTTATAAAGTCTCATAGGATGAATTATCATCGAGGAAGCAAGACTGGCTGGGTGTTTGAGAGTTCCTGTCATTTAAACTAATTTTTGTCTCTGATGAACATTTAACAAAAATCCTGACACCTGGGAACAGCTCCTTTGAAAGGGCAGTCCTTTTCCCTTCTCCTTCCCCGTTGCCATGGTTGCCATCACAGCAGGACTTGGCCTTGGACACAAAATCACTCATGTAAGAGATAGGCTCTCAACTCACTCAAACGCAGTCCATATCAGCCCCAGGATGTTGACCTTTGGGGCACATCAGAGGCCCCTTTGTCACCAGCTCAGACAGGAATCAGAAGGAAATTATGCAGGGGTTATGTGGGGGACCTAGAGGCTTCTCCAGGGGTTCTCCACTATCAAGGACCCCAAACCTGACTCCTGCAGCTGGTAAGGGCCATCACAAGTCTCACCACTTTCTACTCCAGATGCAAGGTGCAATTCTTTAACCTGACATCTCTGCATCAGTGTAGAGTGAGATTAAAAAAAACCCAAACTTCTCAGAGTCCACTAACAAGAAAAAAACAAATAAAAAGCTTTTCACTGCACAGACCATTCCTTCTCTGGGGAGAGATGGAGAGAAGCAGCAAGTCCTCAGTGCAGTTCTTAGCTACACTGCTTAACATGCTAAGGGAGTGCAATCAGGCACTAAACGAAGCAGGGATTTTATTAAAACTAAGGATTTTTAACATACTTTTACCTACAGAAGTAGTTGTGTTAATTACTGGACAAGAAGGGGCTTTTTTTTCCCAATAATTTGATTCTTTGCTACTACTTAAAGCCTAATTTATCTTCTCTTACTTTTTTTTTATTTTTTAATAGAATGAACATGCAAGTCAAAGCAAATATCTAAATCTGCTTATGACACAGTGCAAATGTCTTCTCTTTTCCCCATTGCACGCCCCAAATGGTGATACCAGAATGCTATGTGATACCTAAGGTGAGGCAAGGGAAAGTAAAACATCGACTAATCCCAATAACTCCTGCCTTTCAATGCTCAGCTGAATTCTCTATAGAGGAAACTTGCCTTGATGACTATAACTTACCTCTTCTCGATGTTCTTCTCCAGAGCGCTGAATATACCACCTAATAGAGGCTTGCTGGGACTTAGGAATACATTCCAGAAAAGTTGAATTAAATTCGATGCCAAAAATCACCTTTTCATCAGCAGTTTCATGACTAATGCCTGGAAAGCAAACATGGTACAGGAGATTAACCCTGACCTGGTTTTTAAAGCAATGGGAAAATAGCCTGATTCAGAACAGATGCTATAAGAGTGAGTGAATTATAAAAAAGCAAAAGGAAACTTAACTTTTAGCTTAAACTATAACTACGAGGATTTAGAGGCGGCTGCTAACCTTCCTTCAGTGCAACTGGTTTTTAAGGAGGTCAATAAAATCTATATCATGCGCTTGCTCCATTTTAAAGTTGAGGCTTTCACCTTGGAGGAATTTAAAATCTGACCTGTGTTTTTCCTTTAAGTAATACAACTACTAAACCTGAGCTAAAGCTGCTAAAGGTAGATTGTAGCATCTGGTTTGTTCATCCCAAACACTTTAAAGGAGTCACAGGGATGAAGTAAACTGAAGTTTATCTTCCTTTGGTATAATCTGAAATGACCTGTAGGATGCTTCAGACCAAACACTGAAGTAGCCACCAGCAGACCTGAACTCCTTTCTTGGACATCAGAAAACCTGAGCAAATAATTTATAATCTCTGCATCTCCATTTCCCTTTCCAGTCTTTTTAATCAGTGTCTTATCTATGTTTTATCTGCCTTACCATCGGACTAAAGCTGTTTCTTATGGCCTGCCAGTAACAGAAAGGAAGGTGAAAGCAGTGGTGTCTCCTAAATCCAAAGTTAGCTCAACAAAAAATTAACACAATTTTGAATTGTTTTTCTCAATATATTAAGTACCTATATGAGATGTGTAGAAGTTCCAGCTCTCTGCATTAAACGCTTTTCTTTTATTTCACTATGCCACAGAGATTTCAGTAGAGCCAACAACTTCAAATGAAGTCTCTGGGAGGGAATCTCACACTGTGGAGCACTGAATTTAAACAGGTTTGGGGGCTATAATGTTATTAATTATTGCAAATGGCATAACTAAGCCAAGAGCCTGGAGTGGCACAGGTCAGCTTCATGGTTTTATGGCACACAGGGGTCATCCCCAGCTGGATAAAATTACTATTGGTGGCTTTACGTCAGGGTGAAGGATTAATGCCAGTTTCTGTGCAAAGTCATTTTACATTTGCCTAGTAAAGCCAACTCTTCCAGTATCCCTTTATCCTTCCAGGAAAATGTGACATTGTCAGCTTTTCTGCTAGGGTTTCTGTAACCTTGAGCTTTGCACAGTGTCAGATACCACTATTTGGAGAGCCATGGTAAGCAGTAAGCAGGGAAATCCTGGCCCTTCGGGAATGGACAGGAGTTTTGTTGTTGACTTTAATGAAAATGAGACTTTGCCCTTACTTTTTAACAACGTCTGTGGCCGCACATATACAGTCAGACCCCTCTGCACTGTGCAACAGACTGAAAGCTTTGATCCTGTGGCAAGCAGCTCTGATTTCTGCACTGACTCACGCCGAGATCTGCGGCAGGCATCCAGCACCACAGCGGCATGGAAATAACCAGAGATCAATGGAAAGTGGTGGCTCGTCCCAAATCAAACGCGATACAATCGATACTGTTTTGACTGGGTTGCTCGCTTTAATAAGCGGCTAGAAGAGCCCCAGACAAACCCAAGCTTGGGTTTGAATGCTTTTCATTTATTTTATGCTGCCGCAGAGATTGCCGCGTAACCGCAGGATTTCGTACTGACAGTGCTCTCTGTAAGAGAAGTGCTGCAGTTGCCAAAGGAGCGAGCCAGACCCTTTGGCATCTGAAAAGAGGGTGTGGGAAAGGGAGAGGGGAGCCGATGGGGGGGTAAGGGGTAGGCTCTTGTTAATAACAGGAGTATTTAAGTAGCTGCGGGGAGGGGAAGGGGTTGGTTTGGCAGCTGGAGCTAGGCCTTGGGACTCATGTCAAGTGTATGTGGTGGAAGCGGAGAAGATGGCATGTTCCCCATTCCCCCCTGCGGGTTTCCTCATGGGATTATCTCCCCTGTTTCTGGATGGAGCATCATACGTGTCCCGTTAGCTGCTTGTAAGGACATGCATGATGCTTTTGCACATCACCCTCCCCTGGGTGAATGCTGGGGAGGGTTGCCCACAAGGGATGTGAGGGTGCCATCCCATGCTGGCTGTCGCTTTTCAGCCCTGGCTCTGAAAATTCAGCTGCAGGAGGGATAATGTGTATGAAGTGTGGGAAAGGCAACTGCTTTAACAGAGTTACTCTGTCAAACTCAGCAAGTTTTTGCAGTCAGACACAGACCCTTACAGCAAACTCTGTTGTCAAAGCAACAGAAGAACAAGAAAGGTGCAAAATACTCACTGTCTTCCACATCCCAGCATTGTGCAACAGGGTCTCCATATTTGACATCTTGCCTCCTGGCTCGCCTATGGGAAAAGCATGCAAACTTGTAACACTTCAGGCATAATTGCTGGAATTCAACAACAAAATACAGAGGAGCTCAGCAGATGTGGACTCGCATTGCTCCCACCCTACTGCTGACAATTACGGTCTTAACTAAAACCAGCCTCAGCCTCAAAGCAGCATGTGGCCTAGAGAGATTTGTATAATTGACATCAAGAGAAGGGCCTGTGATTTGGGAAAACCACTGGGAGAGGAAAGAGAAAAAGTTAGAGAAAAAAATCTGCCTAGAATAAAGAGTGTGAAATACAGTGACAGAAAGAGCACCTAAACTTGCTTTAGGAGCATGGGGCACGGGTATCCTGCTGGGGTGGACTGTCTTGGAGATACCTAAAAACATCTTTAACATTGTAGGTCATGAAAAAGATCTGAGGCTTAACAGGTGATATTCAAAGTTGATCTCAGGATCAGCCCAAGGCAATACTGACTAGTAAACCAATCACTAAAATGCAGAGAGAAAAGTTCATGTTTTAGTTTGGTAACAAACAGTTGAGAAATCTGATTATCTTTCATCTTTATGGGCAGAAAAAACACACTTGAGACAAAGTTTTGAGGTGAACTGCTGCCTTCCACAACTAACTCGTCTGCTAATCTCTGGGTGTGTTACCTAAACTCACTGTGATTTAGTGTAATTCCAGTGTAATAGCATTTAAAACAAAACAAAACAAACAAAAATCCCCCTTCCACTGTGAATGATTGCATTTATCTTCCAAGAACTACAAAAAAAGTCTGCATTTCATTTTTTTAGTAAAAGAACTGGAGACCCAGGAGGGAACTGGTTCCTCCCTCACAGATGCATTGAAGATAACCGGAGTGGGATGTCCCACATGCAGAGCAATGCCTCGGCAGGAGAGCAGGTTCCCAAGTCCGAGCTGTCCACTGTGGTAAAACTGTAGACATGCTGGAAGCACAGGCTGCCTCACAGAAGAAAAATAACCAAGTAACAGATCTACTGGAGGATTCCCAAGGCCAGTCACCCATCCTTTGTTTTGGAGCCATAGACTTTTGGCCTTCCCATCAAACTGCACATCTGTTAGAAAACATGGACCATCAATCTCCATGTCACAGCCCACCTCAGACTTCAGCAAGTCTCACGTGTCACTAACTTTGCAGTGAGCCTGAACACTTGCTTTTCTCCTTTCATTTATGCTTCTCTGAATTTAGTTTGCTTTGGCTTTGAGGGAAAACACATAAAGTTCCTTGACACCATGACACGATAACCTATGAGTCATTAACTTCAATGGTTTGTCTAATTGCTCAGGTCCCAGCCCTGCAGCCCCTAAGGTAGAAAGTCTTATTCCAGAGCCTGAGCTCAGACTGCAACCTCCAACCCTCACTGTGAGAATTACGGTCAGGAAGGCTTTGTCCAAGGGGAATGAAGAGGCTGTGAAGGACTCTGGCTCAACGAGTGAGCTCAGAGCTTTGGCTAAATCAGACAAAAACTCCAAGAGACACATCAGCAACATAGGTACTGCACTGCTAGAGTCAGCAGCACGCTCTCCCTCCATGCAGATTCATGCTGCTGTCCTAGCTGGTGTGTATATAAAGTTCAGATGAAGTGTCTACTGTAGACAAACTGCTCCCATTGCAGTCAAATCGCAGTACTTAAATCTCTGTCTCCCTCTCATGGCTAGACCACAAATACTTCTGTTGATCAGGGAATTAGATGAATCTTATTATCCTACCACTCTGGAATACTATGCTAAACTCCACTTCGTAACTATGCTGATGCCCTGTGCAAAAGGCAGAAGCTTCAGTGAAGCTCTTGCATCTCTGGCAGAGTCAGCCACAACCAGGACCTCCATGTGAACATCTTGTGCCATAAAACATGCAGCACAAAAAAGGGAAGTGATGGATATACGATGTTAGCTGTAGTAGCTGAGCTACTGCCACATGCACTTAAACAAAGTGATGTTGTCTTCACAGCTCTTCAAGTAGAGATGTGAAACATGGCCAGAGTATGATCAAATCTTAAGGTAAATGACATGCTAAGTAAAAAGGCAATGTGTTCAGATTGGGAACCTCTAAAATTCTTGCAAGCAGCAAGATCTTTTACAACATGTTGTATTTCCTTTCTTACCTTTTAGAAGTGGGGGCATATCTGGAACAGGAGTTTCCATCCCAGGCACAGTATGGGTCTCTGGCAAGGCAGCAGTCTGCACAAGCCTTCCCATACGTGTGACATCTGTGCAGAGAGAGCTGAACCAATCCATCCCTGGAACCAATGTACAATTGTTGCTGCAAATCAGGCAAAGCGAATGAATTAGAAGTATTCTCCAAGTAGCCGGTCTAAAAAGTTCCCCCCTCCACTGCCACGCTTGCAGGTTTTCAACCTTGTCCCAGATTAAAAAAATAAAAAAAAAGGGAAAATTCCTTCTTTACCATAAAATATTTTTCAGGGCTTGGTGTGAACTGGCCAGTGCCCATCAATCTCTGACAACAGGGCAGAGAGGAAAGGGGACTGCAGTCCTGGATAGACACCAGCACTCAACACCCTTACACCTTTAGGTTTGTGCTCTAATAAAAAATCAGAAGCAAACCATGGAAGAGCGGTTTAATAACACATTTAAAAAACAAGTGGCTAGATATCCGTGACGTTAAGAATCTGGGAACTAGGGATGACTCTGTGTGAATAAAACTTCATCATCTGCTTCTGATCCTTAGGTAGGATGGGGATAATATTGCTCCCCTCTCCCCAACATGAGAGTTGATTGTCTGTTGAGACAAGGGTGGTCCAAGTGCTTGCTATTGAGCCAGAGCTGGCTCATGCAATACTGCCAGCTGGCCTGCCACCTTTTTTCAGGGGAGATGGGACCCAGCTGTGCTGTGCGTGCCTGAATGGCAAAATACCTCCTCCGGTGTGAGGTAGGCATGTTGTGCCAGAGACACTCTGGCCACTTCTGCAGGGCAGGGAGGGATGGCTGTGGTGTCATGCTGCCTCCCGAGTGAGCACGTAGCCATTATAGAGCTCAGAGTAGCCATAAAACTATTTCCCATCGGGAGATTCCCAACTGGGCCCAACCCCTGTGACCTCCAGGATTGGACCACCCAGATCTAGACTGTAATTTTAGAGGAGGTGGACTGGTTTTCAGTCTGTGTGCAGAAAACCTTTAACACAATGAGGCCCTGATGTCTCTTGACTACTAATAAAAATAACAGTAATAGTAAGAATAATTTATTACTAGATTGAAAAGAAGCAAGTATTTCTACTGATTGGAAAATGAACGTGCATTGACTTAATTCACAAATTCTTCTACCATATGACCTCTACCAAGATTTGTTTCCATGAATAATTACCAGCTGGGGTACACAAATTACTGTTTGTAAGCAAATGTGAGTTAGACAGACAAACAAGTTCAAACATATCTCCTTCTTTGCGGATACATTTTAAGAGCCGTCCACAGAAAGCCTGGCCAAAAAGCAACAGGTGCCACCTGAAAATAACACGCTAAGTGTTCAGTGTACCATATATCCTGAAGTAATTAAATGAGCTTGTAATTACCTGCTTCTGAGAAATCTCCATGGTTGAGATAAATGAAGGGTGCTGAAAAAAAGAGTTAGGAAGGTGTGTTAGTTTACACATTCCCTGTTCTTCATGACATAGAGAACAGAACATAACATACAAAAAATAAATTAAATTGCAGATCCTTTTGCTTGGTTTACATAAATATTAAGAACAAAATTCATGCTTCCAAAAATGCCTACCATAATTTTTCCCTGCTACTTATGAGGCAACCAGCTTTAATTCTTAGAATTTGTAATCTACTCCATCCTGGAGACTGGCAATGAGCCTTCGCATCAACTCAAGTTCTTATTAAGCACTATTTGAAAGGCTTAGTTGGCATTGAAGGGATACATAGGCAGATCCTCTGCACCAGTATGCATTTCATTGCTATGAAAGTGAAATTTTTGCCAGCGACTGATGTAAGAACAGGACAAAGCTCTGGGTATTATCTGTTGCCTAATAGAAGATGATTAATCTAAGACGAGTTTTTAATGTTAATGCAGTTTGAGGAAATAAGGGATTTTTTTTCAGCCTTTCACTGGTTTTAATTTTCTGGATTCAAAAACATAAATGAAATAATCATAAATATTTCCAATAAAAATGTGAAGGAAAGTCTGCTAAGCAGAAAAAAAAAAATCTTTTTGGTACATTTACCTTTGACGTCATGTTTTGAGAATCTAGTAAATTGGTACACCTATTGAAACTGCTGATTACTTCACAGGCTACTGAGTAATCTTGGTATTTTCAGAGTGATATTTATAATTGGTGTCCAAGGCAGTGGGAAGAAAGCATGGAGATCCTTTAAATCAAAGTTATGCCATACAAATGACATATCAAAAAGCATATGGAGAAATATATTCTTTAAAATAATTATTAAAGATCCTGTCCTTAGGGTTGGAAAACACTACCTCTAAGCCCCAAATTCATTTGTTTAGAAGCAGGAGTTCTCGCTAAGACCTCATACAGCACATAATAGAGAGGATGTGTGAGAAAGTAATCAAAATGTGTGGGATGCAGATAAACTTTGATGAAAATGCCAGGTGAAACCTGAAGAAGACCTATACAGCATGAGAAGAAAGCAAAGGAATAATGGAAAGAATGAAGAAGAAACTACTAAATAATAGAAAGAAAAATCTGTAAGGTGGACACAGGTCTCCATTTTCCTACTGTATGTGGATGTCAGCTGCCTGCCCATGCAACAGAAAGGAGGTTTTGGCTTTTTACAAACCCTACTTAGGAGGAAGCCATTGGTGTTAGAAGGGTTCTGGTTACTTTTCTTCTTTATCGCTCAGCCAGAATAACCAAACCAAAACGGTCAAAAACTCTCCAATAAATTAAAACACATTGACAATCAAAACTAACTTTGTTTTCTTCATGTGTTCAGTTTCAAAGGTTGTTATTTTAAAGAATTTCTCTGCATCTGTGGAATTTTGTTTGTTTGTTCATTGGGTTTTTTTTAAAAATTGTACTAACAATAGTCCCAAAATTGAGACAATAGAAAAATGTGCATTAAAAATAAAATACCAGCAATAAAAATAAAAAAAAAAAGTTGGCCTATAATAAGATTTTAAAGTAGAACAAGGCAGGATAAATGAGACTTTCTATGGGTTTGAAAAATCACGGTCTGTTTGGTTTTGGACCTTTTTCAATTGACTTACTCAAAGAAAACCAAGGCATTTAAAAATTTACATAGTGTCCCTCTGGAAACTTGAACTAGTTCCAGTAAACCGCCAACCAGACAGACAAAGACAGTTTGGGCCTTGAAGTCCCCTGAATAATATTTAATTGATGCTGTGGCTGTTAAAACTTACCTTGAATATCTGCAGCTCTTCCAGGACCACTTCTTCCTTAGTCCACTTCTCCTTCGTGATGCTCACAACTTTCAGGACTGTGCCTACGTCTGAAACAAATGTTCATTATGTAAAACCCACAGTTATGTTTCAGTACATACATGTCAGTCCATTTCTCACTTCATAGTAACTTGATCTCAGAGTTCTTTTTTTAAAAAAATACAAGAAATGCTGTAAAACTAGGTTAGAAAGAAAAAATAAAATCTAAAACTTGGCCTTGAAGATAAAACCTAATGCACAGAGGAAATGGCCTTCAAACAACACCCATCCCTATCTTCATCTATTGCTATCCACTTAGCTCTGTACAATACATTTACTGTTTTATCGTATGGTTGAGCCAAGGCAATTGTAGGGGGAAGTGGGCTGGGTACTGGTATGTGCAGTGTGGAAATGACACAGCACAGCTTAGTCCTCAGCACCATGCATAGTATTGAAATGATGAAAATACATTATAAAGGAAAAAAAGATATTTTTTTCCAAACTACAGAAGATCATGCTAACAATCTAAGCCAAAAGCATTTAAATTTGTCTTATGTATTAGAGCTGTGTTTTGTTTCTTTTACATAATTGCCAAAGCCTGCAGATGTAGAAGTTGGTTACATACATTCAAACATATAATAAGCTTCTGATCTGCTGCTGCTCAAAATCTCCTGAGGTGTTCGTTATATCTGTATTCATTCTCCCTATACTCGATTTTAAATTTTATTTTTGAGTTGTTTTTTCCTTTTTCCAATAAGGCGAGTTTAGAGCATAAAATAGAACAAAAGCAAGTGCTTCTAGAAAAGAAAACTGAACTTTTAAGGGAGTCAGTGCAGGTAGATAATTATCTGCGTATTATGGAGTGCCACCTAGTGACTGCACGATAAATGCTGGCCTCGACTGGCTGTTTTTTTCTGAAAGAACTGGCGTTAAGTGCCGGGTTAGGAGAGTTAACCTGGGAGTATTTGAGTTGCTGGTCTCTCAATGTAAGTTTATTCCTATGACAAATTTTCAAGTAGAGCATAGCAAACATCTGAAAGCAGCCTTTAAAACACTAAAAGGATGGTTTATACATTTTGGCTAGTGAACACGTTTTTCGGACAGCTGAAGTTTTAAATTATTTTTCCTCATTATTATCACAGGAAAGTAAGTTTTAGTGAGCCTCCTCAAATCCTAGGCATCTTGCAGCTTGGGAACATGTTCCCTTTCCTTTGCTGTCGACTATATTAAAGATCTCCTTCAAGAAAGCAATGAGAATTTTCCATCATCAATGCTAAAGCTTATTCCCAGGCTTCTCAGGCAGCAGGGGAGCAAACAGCACTTTGATGTTCTTTTCTGTGAAGCTGCTTATCCATCTGTAACCACTGTCCTTGACTTGTCAGGATTGTATAGGGACTCTCACACCTTCTTTTTTGGAAGACAAGAGTTGTGAGACAGATTGAACTCAACGACGTAAGTGGTCCGTGAGAGAGGCTATCTCTGGAATCATGTGTGTGATAACACCACTGGGAAGCTCTTGAAGACTGGGACATCTACACTTTACTTAAGTTGATACACTGTAACAATTCAATCCTTTTGCCAAATCACCTCAGAACATCCATTCCTATCAAGTTACACAAATTTCCTTATAGGACAGATAAAATGCTTTGCAACCCAACAGCACTGGGGTAGGATTCAAACAAAAATGTTAATTTCCCTGCAGCTCACAGCAGTGGTTCATCTACCGCTCCTGAATAAGCCTTCTTTCCTCCCTATACCTTAGTCTCATCTGCTGTGAGATGGGGATAATAGCAATGACCTTGTTATTAAAGCACTCAGATTTGCCAGTAAGTGCTTTGTAAGACCTATTACTATTGATATAATGTCAAATTGTGGGTTAAGAACCAGAAATTCCAGTGGAGTAAGATGGTAGATTGTTACTTCAGAAACATTACAAATAGTTATGTTAATATTTCTTAGCATACCATGCTGTTGGGTGATTCATCCAGTGATTCTAAATCTAATTACTATGGTAAAGCTAGATGTTTTCCTTAAGGCAATTAACTATCATAAAAATGTAGATACATAATTATCCATAGAAAAACCACAAAGCAGGTTTCTTCCTTGATAGAATACTTTAACCTCTCTCTGTACAATCTTTGTCCTCTTGTTTGGAGCTATTTAAGTTGCTAAGGTATGTCTTTAAAAAGTATTTAAGTGGAATTGTTGCTGTAGGCTCAATTTTAAATCTTTCTTAGCTGTTCAGTGCCACATGTGGTTTAATGCTGAAGCACTGTGTCACTACTGATAGCAGGAGGTTCTCCTTGAAGTTATTAGGGGTTTTGGGTTTTTTTTTTCTTTTAATTGTTTATTGATGTGCTGCCAGCAGGAATTGAAGCCAGATTACAAAGTAATGTAAAGAGATGTATTGAATGGTACTCAGAGGGTAAGAAACTCCGGGTATTACAGAATTGCAGAATCACACGGTTTTAGGGGTTGTAAGGGACCTCCAGAGATCATTGGGTCCAACCCCTCTGCCAAAGCAGGTTCCCTAGGACACGTCACACAGGGAGGCATCCAGACGGGTCTTGAATATCTCCACAGAAGGAGACTCCACACCCCCACCCTGGGCAGCCTGTTCCAATCACCCTTACTGTGAAAAAGTTCTTCCACAAAGTTCAGGTATTCTGACCCTTAGCTGTTTTATCACCTAGGAACCGAGAGGCATTAAAATCCCAATAGCAGCCATCTCTTGAGCTGACAAATTCATCTAATCTTAGCATTTGCATGAAGTCCTTGCACTGAATCAAGAGCATCAAAATACTTCCCAAAGCTGCATGCATAGGAAAAAAGATATCAATTAACAGGTTTATTCAGGACCTGTTTGGCTAAAAGTGTTTCTAAAGAATGTGGTTTGTGCAGAATGATAGTGGAAGTCCCCTTTCATACCTGTTCCTAGGAAAATAACATCATACTGCCCATCCTCTGCCATGACATGATCCACCACAATCTGTGTCAGCCGATAGTCCACGTTGATCTGAGTGAATACTGGTCCTCCCGTCACTGGGTAAACGGATTTGTACATCAGCGGATGGCGTTTAATAAAGCTAATGACTTCATCAGGAAAGTCTCTGGTCGACTTTATGAGCGGATCATAGGTTTTGCTTGGACACTGAAAAAGAGAGAGAGCAAGATGATGAAAGGAATATTAGGAAAGAAATACAAGTAATCTGCAGATTTTTTTCATGCGACAGGAAAGCTGCCTGGTCCAGCTGCATCTGTTTGTAAAGTGCATTTACCAGTGGCTGGTAGTTTGATTTATAACTGAAAAAGCTCAGTGTTGTTTTGAAAGTGCAGGAGCACACTGGCAATGTGTGCTCCTCTGGTCCTTCAAAGGGCTCTTTTCTCCCTCGTTTCTCCATGCTCTCCTCTCTTCATTTTTACTTCTCCTCAAAAGCACTTCCCCTTCATCTTCCTTTGCTTTTATTCTGCTTCCAACTATTCTCCGTTATCTTTTACAGTCACCCAAAGCTAGTTATTTGTTTAATCTTGCTCATTTGTACTGCTACTCAGGATTTTAAAACTTCAGTTTGTGTTATGTAACCACACCTGCACCTAACTACAGGTATATGAGCAAGCTTTGAAGAACAAGTCCTGTAGGCTTTTCTTCTTTCTCAGTCAGAGATTTTGATAACCTAAATTAAATCTTAGAGAGGAGAGGAACTTTCTTAACTTCTTTAAGATATTAAGGAAGACAGCATCAGAAAAGAGAAGTTGGTTGATCTTAGTTAAGATGTGAATTAATTCATATGTCTTGTGTTAACACATCTGAAAAAAACACGCTATACAATTTTTTTGAGTTTTATCAGTGAATGACCTTTAATTAAAACCATAACCAAGACCCTTAATGTTTCTTCATCTAGCAGTGTTCCCGAAAAGAGTATGAGACATGCCATAATATTCATACCACTATCAATAATAATGAGAATGCATTATTATTAACATTGAAGCACGTTCATTAACATCCAGTACTGCAATGCACATTGAACATTTTTTTAAAATCATATATTGGAGCCAGGAAAATTCAGCCATAAAGACCCTAACAGCATAGGAAAATATCTATTTTTTTCTTTAAATATTTAGAAACTACTTGCATATAATTCTGCAATAGATGTCATCGATGTAAGATTGGAAATTTGGTCTCATGAGCAAGTTGAAATTCAGTTCACATTCAAGCACATATCGAGTTTTCTGTGAGAATACTTGAAAAACTAGTAAAAATCTGGTTGCTCGGTGATTTTTCTCATCTCAAAGAAGTGCTTGGTCACCATTAATCTCTTTTTTTTTTTTTTTTTTTGAAAGCAATGCTGTAAAATTGCAGAAATACTCATAATAGGCTCAGTACATCTGCAACAGATTTCACCTCCTTGTTTCCCACTCCACTCACAGGTGCCTTAGCACAGTGGATATTTTACGAAGAGAAGAAGAGAAGTAAATAGAGCCTGGAGTGATGGAGACCTGTCATGCTGCCTAAGCTCTCCATTTCAAGGCACAGGAACCAACTTGAAGTTGAATTTGCTACATGCCGAACAAAGTAGCGCAGGTATCGGTGTAATGGACTTTTCAACAGCAGGTCTGGAGTGCCCTCCGGTGGCTACCACGGCATATCCTCAAGTATTTAAAATGCAGTCTTCTCAGACCAAAGCTTTTTGTGCTTTTTGTTTTTCTGCTCCTCTTATGAAGGCTGAATTTTTGGCCTGTTGATGCAGTGATCCAGAATTGTGTGGGAGCCCCACCAGCATGCCCTAATGTCAGAATGAGAGCCTGATTTCTCTTGGGAGATATACTCCAAGTTAATGTGGCAGAAGGCCACAAGTAAATGCTTTAACCATGTTCATTTTTTCAGACTGAAACACCCACATCTATCTTTTCCCTGTGTATGGCCTGTAATTAGAGGCCATAACTTTTAAGTGACCTGCACCTCCTACACCTTACGTTTGTATTTTTTCTTATAAAGGCAGATTCTCCAGATGATCCCTGCAGCCTATTATTTCTCAGAAGTGACTTTCCTTACTCATACACATAACTGAAACTCTTGCCAGGCGACCAGCTCTGCTGCTGTAGCGTCCTTTTCTCTGGCTTTGAAGTGTACAGTCTTGTCCTCTTCTGGTCCAGACCACTGCTACAGTGTGTCTCAGACACTTCCCCAGTGTCACTCATTTAATACTAGAACCATACTGACAAACTAATCATTTCAGCTATTTCTCAGGCTAACTCCAAGTAAATTAGTTCTCACATATCTTGCTTGAAGACCACCCACAAACCTACTCCTTCAAACCTCCTTCAAATTTTTCCCTTCTCTGCCTTTCGGAGTGAACCCAGGAGCATACATGCAAGGTCAGCTATGTTTGCGACCCATCATCTCTGCCACACGATCTCCTATCTACGTTTCTTCCATGGCTTTTTTGTATTACTTCTGCATCTCTTGTTATACACTTAGCCTCTAACCTGAGTCTGATAAAGCTTCTCTTTTGAATCTGAAGGCATCTAGATGTGTTAAGGGGGCACTACAAATCCTGGATAATAAGAACACCAACTGAAAAAACTATTCCAGTTGGCAACATCCCTTTACATATGAACTGTTGATTGGGGGGTTTTTAACACTATTTTTAGCTAAAGTAATTCCTGTGTTTCCTGCCAGGTGGAGCCATAACACAGTCTGTGAAATAAAATGTGATTAACTAATGCCTTTGCAGTCTGCCAGGAAAAAGTCACGATCTTCTGTGAAGTTTCTCTACAGTCGTCCTTCATGGCCCGTTTTGACAGAAAAGGCTTTAGTTCACATTCCCAAATCTCCAGTTTTGATACGTGTTCAGTCTATGGTGCCAGTTAAGGGTTTGAGGTTAGGATTAGTTCCAATAGGAAAGGTTTGGCATTATCCTGACATTCGCATTAGGAACAACACGCACAACGCCAAGGGGTGAGCATATCCTTCCTCCATTGCTGGCAAACTCCCTGCTCAAGGCTACACAGCATCAGCCACATAGCAGTGAATCCCCGCAGGCTTAGGACCCTTTTCTCCCATGGATTTCTACCGCCTGTTCTCTTCCTGGGCTGAGGGATGCACACAGCACACTCTGTGGTAGTGCTTGCTAAAAAGGGAATGTAGCCTATGCCCAGCACACACAGGTCGTGTCCCCACCCCTAAGGATTAATTACTCATGCAGTAAATGCAGTTAATACAATGCAGAATTATTCACATCATAAACAGTTCTGCGTGAACAGGCAGCTGTATAAACACTTTAAATGCGAGGACAGTAGCAACTAGTTAAACAAAAACTTCTGACTGAGGATAATGTTCTCAAAAGTATCAGAGACAACATGCATATTCAGGCTAGTGAAGCATAGCCAGCTGGCATTCTACACGCACATCTACAGCCACATCTCAAATACCTGCTGGGTACAGTTTCTGGTCTACCCTAGACCTCAAAGTCTGGCACAGCACAATACCAGTTGGAGAATGTCTAAAATATGACAAAGCCTGTACTAGTATTAAACAGCCCTGCGACTGTGGGTCAGCACTTGAGCCTGACCCCTAGTTTTACTTGGTAGAGATGTAGCCTGAGTGATTTAAAGACACTACAATCCATTTCCAGTCCTTGCTTGGACTGATTTTTATGGTTATCTAGAGAGCTAATAGATTTTGTGTAAGCGCTCAGTTGCTTGCATTGTTTCAATTCATAAGAGTTAAGCCTGTGCATCCTCATCTTCATAACAACTCTGAAATAGTTTACTGAAAACAGACTCCTGAACCACCTAATAGATTTTGGAAATTTCTCAGTAAATCTGTGCACATTTGAATTAAGAAATATCCCATCTCATATTCCGTCATTTTCTTTGAATATACAATTTAATGTATGGCCATGAAAGAACTGACAAGAAAACAAAGATGGATTTGCATTGTTGTCCTGTGATAACTGCACTTTGAAAAAAGAGTTTAGCATAAGTAAAAAGGAAGAGGAGGAAAGTCCTGTTAGGGAGAAAAAAAAAAAAAAAAAGGTTAAAAAAAAAAGGTTCCATTTGAAACATACAGCAGTGTGCTATCCCTAGGGGTTTTATGCTCGTTTCTGTAAGAACCTCACCTTGCTGAGTATAATCTCCCACATTCTGGTTTTTGCTATGCTTTTACAAATTAAAGCCTTTGCAAGGTTACACCCTTGCAGCAGGCTGTAGTCAGCTTGGTTTCTGAAGATAACAGTATCAGTTAAATAATTTCACAAAGAAGTACATGCTTTTGTATTATATAATAAAAGCGACTACAGAAAAGGTGCGGCCAAAAAAACCTCAAACAATTTAGATTTTAGACTTTGGGATAAAAAAAAATAAATTGAACCATAATGTAGAAGAAGTAATTCAGCAGCAACAACTACACAGAAACCAAACCATGTGCATGTTCACTACACAAGCAACACACTGGGAATGAACATTTCTCCTGTACATTTGTAACAACCACGGTCAGAGTCTTTACCACTTATACAAGAATCAGACCTCAAAATGCCTCCTGATTTCAAAAGCATGTTCATATTTGCAGGGGCTGTTTGTTTGGAATCAATAGACAAACTCATATGCTTTAATTTTACATCTATTTATTCTAGCCTCTAAATATTCTGTGTATTCTAGCCTCTCACTAGAGGCTGATTTTCCCTTTTGTATGCTTTTTCTGTGGTTCAGGCTCTCTCTCACTACTCTGAGTTACATCCGCATCCTCTGGAAATTCAGTGATTGCTCACCTATTCACAGCTCAACCCCAGAGATCCATTTCTATATGAAAAATGGGTGTAGCCCCACGGGTCTTAAAGATGCACTAGACTTTTGCCAAAAAAATACATCAACAGAGGAAGATGAGAGCAGTGACATCACTTACTAAAAACCACTAGGAAAAAATGTCTCCTGATATGGAACTAAAAGGTTGCTACAGTCATCCCAAGGTCCCAAACCCTACCATGCATGATATAGGGGAATCTTTGCCAGTTTGCACAGTTAATTTAGTAGAAACAAAGATGAAGGGTCTGATCTAAAGATCCATTTGAGTCAACAGGTCCTTTTCCTATTATTTCAGTGGGCTTTGGATCCCATCCTAAGACAGCATGACCACCAAGAACATCTGGCCAGGTGTGACCTTGTTATGCTTGGCTAAGGGACTGGACTTGTTTCCAGAGGCATCACTCACTGTGGCACAATGGATGGAACAGGGAAATGAAACATTCATTTAGGCCACCCTTTGGTGAAGTCCACGGGCAGCTGTTTAAAGCTGTGTCCACCCATCGTTGTGGAACAATTCCTGTAGGCTTGTGCTTCCTTTCATAGCAATCAATAGGATGTGTGATGATAAAGGCTGTGTGGCCAAGTGGGTGCGTGAAGCAGCCTTTCACCTCTGAAAATGTGAGTTCATATCCTGTTGCATGTCTCGTGATAATGGTATCGGTGTTCTCTGCCCAGTTCACAGAGGATATTTATACACATCATCAGCACCAGATGCTGTCTTAGATATGTGACATCTCTCGCTGGAGACAATAAGAGATCTGCACTCATGTTTAATGTTACAGGGGTAGGTTGGCAAGGTCGTTTCATGTGGACTAGAAAAGAATCTGACTCTACAAAAGTTCTTAAAACACCATCACGGTGCTCTCTCACCATCTGCTTTTGCAACAGGGTGGGATTCATCTCACTTGACCTAGATTCCTATCTTGGCTGTGTGTGAACTACACAGAGGAGGTGCCTATCTTTTTCATTAAGATAGAAAAGTCTTAACAACTAGCTCATGCTGTTCTTCTAGATAGCTGACATAAAGAAAAGTGAATTGCATCAAATTAGTAAAATCAGTACTGCTAGGTAAGAATCCTGCAAGAAACTTATTCACCGTATAATTTATTCTTCTGAGGCTGCTTAGGCCTTCACTGTCATGATAACTTATTAAGAAATGAAAACAAAAAACACAAACAGAAACATAGTTGGAAGTGCTAATGGCGTATAAACTCTCTGGCACAAAACTTTTAAAGAATCCATTTGATAGTTACTTAAAGTGTTTCCAGTGACTTGTATGTGAGCCTGATCTAACAATAATCACCTTAAGTCTTGGTCCCATATAATCTACAAAGATGCCTTTTATTCCCTCAACTTTTATTTGTATCCAAAGGCAATCAAGAGGTGGTAAATTAAAGCTAATCTTTCTCAAGTAAAAGCAAATACACACTAACTTAGCAATGCTGCACATATGTACGCTTTTCTTTTATTTTCTTTTCTTTTTCCGCTTGTCTTATTAAATTTGCAGCTTAGCAGAGTGCTGGATGTGTAGATCTCACACAATACTGAGACATACGGTGTGACTCTGTTAACATTATGTGGAAACCCCAGCCAAGATTTTCAAAAGCAGGTGCCAGAAGTTAGGCTCCTAAATAAACCTCCAATTTGCCAAAAACGCATAGTGCTTCACACCATCCAGTGAAGTCAGTAAGAGCTGATTGATCTGACGTCTATAAAAATTGTGGCAATTATCTGGGAACTTACCTATAAGGTACATAAAAATATACCCTTTTCATTTAATGGTGTATCTTTAGTTCAGCAGTGCTGTCATCTACTGACAGTTGTAAAACAGAATGCCGTTCCCTGTGAGCTTCAAAAGGGTCTCCTTTCCAAGTGTGTTGAAAATCCCAATTTAAAAGTGACTTGTCACATTGAGTCCTAGACCCAGTCAACAATGAGACTCAAGCATCCCTAGGTAAGGTACACAACAAGGTTTTGGTAATACTCAGTGCAGTAGCCTTGGAAGGTTTTGCAATATCCAGATCAGGGATTTATATGCATTTCACAAGGAGAACTAAGCACCACCACCAGCAAATCACACTCTCTTGGGAGCATCTGAGGTAGTTGGTGTGAAACAATGAGGGAAATATTTCTTTAATCTCTCCCATATTGAGGAATTAAATGTCTTTGTCTGGGCTTTCCTCCCAGGGGAGGTGTCCCTCTGCTTCGGGCAAGCAAACCAGAGCCATCCTGGGAGCTCCTTGCTCCTTCCTGTTGAAGGTCTTTCACTGTACATGGAATAATAGCCTCTCAGCTTTGCCAAAAGTACTAAGAATTTTGCTCAGATGTTACCCAGGAAAGGACAAAATTTGTTTTCCTATGAAAAGCTCTCTATTTTACGTTAAGAGCAATAGGAACTGGAGAACCAGACCCTCCATCAGACAGAATGAATTAGTCGCATGGGCTTTTTCTTCTAAGCTCTCCATGAATGAATATCTAACTAGCATGGACATACGGACTTGTAGTCGGCACTTTCCTACACTGTAATGTAAAGTCTTCCAAGTTCCTTTATCACTATCCATCCACCAAGAAGCAGAGGAACAGAAGAACTACCTTAAACCAGTCATTTCTGTGTTAAATGGGACTTCCCACACACCCAACACACTAAACTTTGTTTGTTAGCATTTATAAAGAACTGCAAAGTCTGAGTCCTGGGGGGGTTAAGATGTAACAGTGAGGATTGGTATGAGCTTCCAAGACATGCAGAAATACTTTAAAAAATGGGGCACTTACAGGTAAATGATCTGTGGATTGACAACTAAGAGGTGACTCTCAGGGAATAGGCGCTTATGTGCCATTGGACATTTAACTATAAGTCATTCTGAAGATGAAATTTGTGTTCCTGAGTGGCCTAAATACCATGTGGTTTCTTTTCTGTATTCTGATCAGAGCTGCACAATACATTTTACATTTGGGCATGCCTACAAAAAGCCTTTGTGCTTCTCTACAGGATGGATGGGTGGTGCCAGAAGGACTGGACACTGATCAGGGAGATGTCTATGCTAACCTTGCGGCTACTCAGAGCAAGCCTAGACGTGTAGGCAGTGACAGAACTAGAGGGAATGGTAGCAAGCTGTGCCAGGGGAGATTCAGGCTCGACATTAGGAAGCACTACTTCTCAGAAAGGGTAGTCAGGCACTGGAATGCACTGCCCAGGGAGGTGGTGGAGTCACCAACCCTGGGGGTGTTCAAGGAAAGACTGGATGTTGTATTGAGGGATATGGTTTAGTGGGAGCTAGTAGTAATAGGTGAATGGTTGGACTGGATGATCTTCTAGGTCTTTTCCAACCTTGATAATTCTGTGATTCTGTGATTCTGTGTGCAGGGGAGAGGGGAATGAGTCAGGTTCTTCAGGAGAGAAACACCGCAGATTTTAAATGGAATCGACTTCATCCCCTCTACAGAAAGCACAAACAAAACAAAAAAAATTCCCTACAAAAAAACTGAAGTCCTTTTTTTTTTTAAGATAGACATTGCTTCCCATTGGATGTGCAAGATGTCTTCTACCCTGTTCTAGTGCTTCTCTTGATTGCTTTGTATTACTTTTCCATTTTACATGTCTGTGATGTTGATATAAAAAAAAACTGACATAAGAGAGTGTTACTCTGAAGTTAACTGGGCTGAGACCATCTAGGTGAGCGATCTTTGCAGGTGGCACTCAACAATTCTCTGCTGACCTCTGCCAGTGGGAAAGGTGGCCACGTTTGCAGAGTTTTGAAAGACTGCTATGAACTGAGAGGTGATTCATGTTGGGGAGAACAAGTAGGTAAGTAAGAGGAGATGGAGGAGGCTTCCTCAGGAAAATAAACCCATAAATTTTACTTAATTAAGCAGCCCCATTTACAGTGGGGAGATCAAAGGAGAGAGGATTTGGAGAAGCAAAGAATACAGTCTATATCCCATAAAAGATCAGGTGAAAGAGGAAGATAAGTTTAAAAATAACAAGGGAAACCTGTGCAGCCCTCAGTGTTTTATGAACACACTTATTAAAGCAGCAAGACTAACCATATGGGAGGACAGGGGGAGGCTGTTTGGCAGACGGCATTTCTCTGTGGCTCAGCCAACTCCTAGTGGGATGGACACCACATCTCAGCCAGCTGCTGCACTGCGTTAGCAGAAGTAATAAAATAAGGGGTTTCACCAAAGAAAAGGAGAAAAAGCAATATAGAGAGAAAAAAGATGAGAAAGATCAGAGGAGAATCTGAAGACTTGTTGGGGACTTGTAAGGGAACTTGCTTTTTTAAAAAAACACAAAGAATTCAGGAGGCCAAGACCATATTAAGATCTGGAGTGGGAAGGGGTGAGAGAGAAAACTCTGAAATGGACAAAAGCAAAGTGTTGGGCTGTTTCTTCTGGTAGCTAACTGACTTAGACTGGAAGAATCTTACTTTGCTGATCCAGAGCTTTGTTTCGAACCTTTGGCAAATCAGTTAGGAAAATATCCTGCTCTATAAAAATTACTTGGATAGAGTCCTAGGTTCTGCAGTAGATCAGGCTAAGTGCTAATCTGCATCTTTAAACAGTGACATCCCTCTCAAAATCTGACCTCAATGACATTTACTCACCACCAATGAAATGAGGATAACTCCTGTGTATCCCACCAGAATTTCCAAATGGGTTCTATGAGTTGCTGTGATACTGCAATAGTTACAGCTAAATAGATAAGCTAAAATGTTTGTTGGTGTTTTTTTTCTCCTAATTCACTGAAAATCTTGTTCAAATGTGTTCTGTTATTACTGGAAGTGCAGTATGAGAACTTTGTTTCAGAATGCAGAACATGTTTTAAAGAAAGTCCTTGATGATTTCTTTATCAATGGATAATTTCCTGGGTGAAACTCTAAGAGACTGGATGACAACTGGATTTGTTATCTGGTGACAGCTACAGATATACAAGTCCAATGTTAAACAGCTAAGGAAGACAGAAAAAAGCTCCTTTGGTTTTCAAACTGCCCATCATGTCAGGGCTGCATGCTGCATGTTTTTTCCGCTGCTTCTTCTTTGTCTTTTATTTTTTTCCCAGCTTCAAAACTGAAATAGCTTTGTAGCTTTGTCTCTGTTTTGATTTCCATTAATTCCACTTGTGCTTTAATATTGTGGGGGGAAGTTAAAAGAGCTGCACATTTTACAACATCAGTGGCATGGAGCACGCTGGAGATGCCCAGCCACCCTGATGAGGGGTTTTCCAATGACAGCAGAGGGCAGGCAGACCACACCGCAGCCCCAGGTCCAGCATTGCAAAGGCATGATATCATGGTCATGTTGGGAGTTTATCTCGGACACAAATTGCCACAGGAAGCATTTTGTCAAAATTTCAATATCAAAGTGGTCACAGCCCCTGTAGTGAACAGCTTTATTTACTTAGGAGATAAAGGCAGCTGAGCAGAAAGTTAAATTAGGGTAAGCAGTCTCCCGCTTCTGTATAAATGCTGAAAGGAAGTCAATGACTCTCTCAAAGCCAAACATCAAAGGAAAAGCATTTCCTAGTATAGCCATTTTTAGACTTTGCTAGAGTCTTAAAATATAAGAAATATAGAATCAAGACAGTGCTGGCTATGCCAGCTGTGGGCAACATTTAGGTACAGCTTAAGGTCCAAAAATGTTCTAGTGACTTAAAGAAGGATAGATTATCCATCTTTGGCTGTGTTCTAGGATAGATCATCCTTCTGTGTCTGTTCTGAGCACTCCTGCCCACATCCTAGCTGACAAGAAATGACTAAATTAATCTTTAAGGAAGAGCATTACAGCATTTGCACTGCAGTGCTCTGCAGGGGTGCAGCATGCTGCTGCTTCTCCTCACCTTGGAGCACTATGCTGCTTTTTCAGATCCCAGCCTAAATCTATTCATATCCAGAAGTTTGGTATAGCCCATTATAAGGTGAAAACACGGCATGAATCTACTTATTTGGAAGCCCTTGAACTAAACTACTGAGCCTGAAGTATCTTGCAGTCCAGCTCACTAAGACAAAAGTTAAGTAACTGAGCAGCAACGCACATACCTTATCTATGCAGTAAATATTACAGATATCTTTCTCTTGAGAGCTTTCTTCAGTAAAATCCACTTCCCTTCTCAGTCCTTAGTCAGACAAACTCCTACAGAAATCTATGGAGTCTGTAGGTCCTAAGAATCTTTATGAGACCTTTTTCTCACAGCTGTTATCAGGTGATTAAAGGAAGCATTTGGAGAGTTAAGGGGCGCCTTATGGAAAACATCCGTTTATCTTTAAACTTTCCAACTTTCAAAATACTTGCAAGCATGGATATTTAAATCGGTGATAAAAATCAGCATTGACATGCTTCAGCACCACATATTTCCTTCCTTGCGAATCCTAGCTTCACCATGTGATGGCTAATACACTCAAAAATGCAATGAGCTTATGACCCATCTATCTGTGCAGTGTTCATCCTTATGGGGCACTCTGAGTTTTTCAAGAGAGTTATTTTAATCTCTTCAGATGCCATGGGACCAGCTATTGTTCTCACTGGCACCATTTTTGTACTTAAAACTAAAAGTGTTTGCACGTCTTAACCAGTAATGGAGTTGCATGTGCTTAAAAAAATTAAAAAATTAAATGTAATCATCTTTTCTGCGGACACTAAATATTCTGCATGAGAGAAAGATGCATAAGCCTACAGTGCCAGATTTGTCTAAATTAGGAGCGCATTTGCTCCAGCAGCACAGATCCTACGCAGGCCAAATCAGTCTCTAGAGCTGCCTTAGCTTTTACAGAAAAGCCGTCAGTACAGAAAAGCCTGCAGTTAAGAGGAAGGAATCAGAGCTGAGGGCCTGACCCACTGAAGCCTGGGACCACCAAGGGCAACAAACAATGCATGACTTGGACCATTCAACTGGGTCCATGGGAAGGATGATGAAGAAAACACAGAGACACAAGGAAATGCATGAAAAGAAGAGCTAAGTAAGATAGTGTGGCTTGAAGCAAAGGCTATACGAGTGCTGATGTCAGAGCAACAGTGAAGAAACACCCAGATAGCTTCTAGACAAGGTACCAGCAGCAGTCCAGTGCTTGAGCAGCAGCTCAGTGCTTGGCTGCATTTATGTAGCTGTCTAGTACTAGTTCACTGAATAACTGACCAAGATAAAGTAAAGCTGTCCTGAATAATACCTATCTTACTCTCAAAGCATTGCTCTATTACATTCTCTGTATTTAGGGTTGCTCAAATTTGTGGTGATTTTTTTTAAGTAGATGCTTTTTTTATTTAATGCCATTTTCTTCCTCAGCTGTAATATAGGTCTGTGCTTTTCCAAATGTAATACCAAATCAGAGTTAGAAATGAATTCTTTAATAACTCTTTCAAAAATTTGCTCTTCGTTTTGGCCAGGTTGTTACATCTGAAGTCTAAGAAATTGGGATTTAGAAGCATTTCCACATACTAAACTTCTCTCTTCTTCATATCACTTGTAGTTCATAACATAAAATCTCGAGCAAATAACTCCTTATTTTACTTTGAAACACAACACATGCACAAAAAACACACAATAGAATCAATGACCGTATCTCAAGGAAAAGGATTTTAACAGGCACAAAGATAACAGAAATAAAAGACTTCAAAAAAATACCTCATCATAACTTAATACTCCATAAAGAAATGCCTTTGGCTTTTTATGAAGTGTTGATGACTTGGAGGTGATCCCGACAGATAGAAATACAGCTCTACAGTAGGAGACCACAATAGGAGAGACAACCAGGAAATAGACAGTCTGGACACAATGTTATCTCAGAGACATGGAAAAATGTATATTTATATACCTACAGGGTAGGTAGAAGTCTGAGCTGCCAACAGAGGGGAAAGAGTTGAGAGGATAATTTGAAACATCCTGAGTGGGAAAAAAAAATTACCAGTCCAGGGAGGGGTGTGAATTATGATTCCATTTGAGTAAAAATAGAAGTATGTAATTAAGGAGACACTTACTGTACCAGGTCTGGGATATGGGATGCGACCTTCATATTGTACCCACCGATGATCCACGCTCTCCTTGTGAGCATAAGGGCCATTGAAAACAGCTCTGATATCTGCCATGCTGTACACACAAACTGCAGAGCCCTTGAAGACAGAGCTGAAAAAGATGATGGATTGATATGCACATTAAAAACACGTCTTCAGTGCATGCCTCATTCAATGACTTCACTAATCCCACAAAATTAATGGGGTTTGGTTCAATCCTACACCTCAGAGTTCATAAGAATGATGCGAACAGACAATGTATACAGGTCTGATAACCATGGATATTTAACATCATCGCCATTACAGTTCAAAGCTTTGCTCAGTTGAAACCTTGACTTAGCTCTTGGGACCACTTGAGAGACTGAGATTTTTTCTAGTGGCTCACAGTTTTCAGCTGCTATTTATTAACTATTTCAATTAGAATTTTTTGCAAATGAACCTTAACCCTAACCTTAACCCTTTACATTGTGTTCACATCTGAAAGTCTGTATATTAGTCATATTACATGTGAAATGCCTGAGAATTACAAGTTGCGCTGGATAGAAAATTAAAAGAGAGAGAAATAAACATTAGGTTTTTTTTCTGTGTCTTTTTTAATGCATTTTTCTTAAAAAAACAAAACCAAATAAACCAAAACAACAAAAAACCACAAAACCCCAACAGTTCAGTCTTCTAAAGAATACCAGGCATTTACTTTAGTTACTTCATATGTATTTAATTCATTGTGCAACATTTCATTCAATTTTGAGTATTTTATGGGGTTATATATTCTATG
Source organism: Porphyrio hochstetteri (assembly GCA_020800305.1). NCBI lineage: Eukaryota > Metazoa > Chordata > Aves > Gruiformes > Rallidae > Porphyrio > Porphyrio hochstetteri. Next base: position 10,107,135 of record CM036905.1, on the reverse strand, counting down.
GAGGGAGCCACTGTGGTGGCTGCTTCTAAGTTAAGGAGAATCTTGTCAGTTCTTCATTGTACTTATACTGTTCATCATTAGATTAGCCATTATTTAAACTTAAATCAAAAGTTCTGGATGGAAAAGAAAAAAAAAATTATTTCCTTTTTGACAGTTCTATATAAAGCACCACACTAATGCAGCTAGAAGGTTCATTAATTAATTAATTTAGCACCTTGAGATAAACATGGGTTATTCTTCCATCAACTCCTGCCTAGAGAAACACTGAAATATTATTTCAGACCATAGAGACTTTTGATCCTAAGAAACAGTAGATATCAAGTTGTTCCTTATAGAAACAAGGCTTCATGACAATGATTTGTCTTAAAGAGTAACTATTGGTTGCTCAATAAATATGAATGAAATTTTAAAATTCAACTAGATGAGGCTGAAATAATCTGGCATGGTTTTGATGGGTAAATTTTCATTATTTTGTACAATCATTCTCAAAAGTTAGGCATAAAAAGGTTTAGGGAAATAATTTCTCTTTTCCCAGTTCTGCAAATATTGTCTTTAGGGACTACGGACTCAATATTGCAAGCCTTATTCAACCCATCTTTCGTGGTTCCCAGGAATCAGGATCTAGAAATAGAATGGATTATTAAAAAGCCTGGCCTGAGTAAGATAGTCAGTGCAAATGTGATCCTAACGCATACCTTGTTGTAGTGAAGACTCCATATACAAGCGGGTTTCTCTCATCTCTTGTAGAAAGTAAGAATATATCTTCTGCAATGGGAAAAATGTGTTTGTTTTTTTTTTTTTTAAACATCTACTGAATATTTCTGCGTTCGACATTTACAATTTAGAGATTTGTGAATATATAACAAAACTTTATTTTTGTCTGAATTTTAATTTCTGCTATGTGGATTTGTGATAATATTCTGAAGTTTGCCTATTTGCAGATAGTCTAGTTTTTGTACAGAATCAGATTTTCACTTTCCAGCTTCTGGAGTGAAAGGAAAAGAAAATATATTTCTGATCAGACCGATTCCATTTAGAATCTGGGACTTCTGATAAAAGTCTGAAATATTACCAGCACTGCTTGGAAGAGGAGTAAAATCAGAACAAGGCACAGTGCTTCTCCAAACAAGCTAAAAAAAATCCCGAAGCAATACTGATGCCAAAATAGACTATGAAAGATAAATAAACTTACGTAGCTCATCAAAATGTGTGTCTGCTCCTTCAGGACCAGGTATCGAACACACAAGTCTGGCTTTCAGGAATGTAGTCCACTTGTTTATTAGGCTCCTTTGACCTCCCATATCATTCTAATAAAAGTAAAATTAAAAGACTTGAATGATAAATAAATAAGAAGACTTTTACAAACAATATTTGATGGTAGCACACTATGACCATGCTTCTCCAGCCTGATTACACAGTTTGATCATACCACAATGCTATAAAAGCCTTTATTTTTTTTACTCCCCCCACCCAACCAGTGTTGAACAGCCTTTTCATAAGTAGCTGCATTGGTCACACCTCCACTCAGAGTATGGGCAACTCAAATTTCCTTATTATACACAATCTGTTTGCAAAGTTCTCTCACCAGCTCTACAGCTGGAATGCTGTGAAGACATATGTCTATATCATGTGATTTCTTGTTCCCTGTGATGCTAATTTCTGCAATCAGTTGTTCTTCATGAATTCTTTACAAACCCAATAATAATATAGAACATTATGGATAGATTTTTTAAAAACCTCCAAAAAAAAAACCCCACCACCCAAAAAACCAAACCCAAACCCAACTATATACATCAGTAGTTCTTGCAATGTAAATGCTGTGCTGTTTGTTTTGTGTACACAGTACAAAGAGATATGCATTCCAGGGCAAACCAGTCATATTCTTTTAATAAACACTGTTATGGAAATATCAATCTATCCTCCACAAAAATGATTGTTTTTTCCATTTCTTTTACTATGGGTTTCCAAGCTATGAGCATACTTGCCCAAATTTCCTTAAGTCACTGGAGAAAAAAATCTATGAAGGTCACTTGAAATTTGAACTACCTTTCTGAAATGTATACACCCTACTGACTTGGATCAGAAGAGGGGTGTGGGGAGAGTGTATCATAGAAGAATGTTTTTCACTTTTCAGAAGCTGGAACTAGAAGTTTTCAATAAGTACACGAAAAACCTCATACATGACCTTTATTTGTCCCCACTGGCCCCAAAAAGCAGATCTATTTAGGTTCCACAATGCTATTTAGGCCACAATTTTTTTTTCATACTGAAACCTATAGGTCAATGATATTTTCATACTGAAAGCTATAGGGTAAAAGAATTTAAATGCCAGAGAGAAATGTAATCACCAACAGAAGTCTCACAGCTATAGGCTCTGAATTACCCTATGATGGCATCTACTTCTTTCAGTGTATAAACTGAAGTTTAGGGGATCTGTGCTATAAATATAAGCACCACAAATTTGGTCGTAAATATTCATTCCCTCAGGATTCATTAGGAGAAATCTCTTTTTCTGTTAATTGACTTTGCAACTCTAAAGGTATAGAACCAGCCAGTAGGAAACACTGGGTGGTGGAAATTACGTGGTATTTCCATAGGTCATATTTGGCCATTCAAGGCTGTATCATAAATATTACAGGCATTCAGAAAGATTTTTTTTAAGTGCTGAAATTCACTTCACAAGGAGTAACACCTCTCTGGTAATGCACTCTAACAGTTTTCCCTTTTCATGTACTTGCTACTTTTAAATAGGTTAGCTCAGTTGGAAATGATTCCTGTTAATCTATTGCCTCTGGAATTCCTGTTCCTACAAGAATCGCTACCTCGTCTCTCGATTTCCTGAGGTCCTGCCAAGCCTGAAGCTTTGCATCTAGCCAACAAATTTATTACAAAGGTGTCAAAATTAGCAGCCTGAAGCCAATAGGAAAAAGAAGCTCCATGTGTGTGTTCTGTTCAAAGGCACGGCAGATAAACTTTGTGGTGTAATTAAACCCAAACAATTACAAAGATACAACAAAGAATCTTAAAAAAGCAAGAAGCATTAAGCTTTTTCTTCCTTTTTCAATTCAGAGTGGCTAAGCAAATCTCACATTGCAGGGCTTCCACTTTGATTTCTGGTGGATGCAGTGCTCACAGAAGAGATGTCTCTTAACTGCCCTGCTATGGTCAGAATGAAGGGAGGAAGCAAGACGTGAGGGGGCTGGAATGGAAAAATCACCCTTGTCTAGCTCCTGTCATCGCAGACATTCAGCTTCTGCAAGGGATGGGAAAATATGTACTTGTGTTTTACCGCCGTTAAGTCATGATCCAACACAGAATTTTCACAAAGACTTATTTTAAATATATCAGTAGTTCCACAGAGTTCCTAAAGAGTAGTGTGAACCAAATCCTGTGCTCAAAGGAAGCAGTCTTAGCAAGTGCTATGTGCTTTAAAGTATAAGATTCCACTGGATTTAAGATGTATCCATAGTTCCTCACTCTCAAGCCAGGACACAATGTTTTAGCCATGTTACTTGAATTTAAGAGACATTAGAACAGACATTCACTAGGTGTGCCTTATATATATGAAGGTTGCCAGTAACGCTGTATGGTTTATAAAAGCGCAAGGGGAATTCAATGACCAGCCAACACTCCTTGATCTACTGAAACCTTCTGAAGCCAGAGAGTAACAAATTTATGATGCAGAAATGGAGAGACTGAACAGAGCTTTCACCAATTAAGACAGTTGCACATATAATATGCTTGCATATCCTCCAACATGCTTCTTTCTACTGCCATAGCTGAATGAAACAAAATGTACATTTTATTAGGAGGATGGTTTTATTTGTGCTTATTTTTGTGCTAGGGTATTGTTTTTGTTTGTTGTTTTGTTGCAGTTTTTTGCTTAGCAGCCATATAATACTCTTCCATTCTTTATGTCACTCTGAATAATGCAGAGTCTTTGCTTTCCCAATATGTGTCCAGGTTTCACTGACAGAAAAAGTTCAGGAATTGACATTGACAAACACTGTGGCAGTTCTGTCTACAGGTAGAATTAGCTCAGGTCAGATCAAGATCATGTTAATAGCATAGCTCTTTGTTCCTGAGCTCTTGAGCAGAAGTTGTTTTATGAAGCTCTGGAAATCTTAATTTTTTAAAGAAAGCACACACGTTCCTTTGTAACACTGTGTTTTGATCCATATTAGGTCTGTCTTTGGCATTTCTTGAGGCTTCAGGTGGTGGAGAACTGTGGTGGGCTGACCTTGGCTGGAGGTCAATTATGCCCCCCAAAGCCACAGAAAATATATTTAATTGTTTGTGGGTCTCTTCAGGCCCATACTTCTCCAGCATCGGTCCCCCACAGGGTCACAAGTCCTCCCAGCAAACCTGATCCAGCCCATGGAGATCAAGGCCACAGGTCCTGCCAGGAGGCTACTTCAGAGTGGGCTTCCACTGGGTCACAGCCTCTTTTGAAGGCATCCACCTGTTCTGGCTTGTGGTCCTCCATGGGCTGCAGGTGGAACCTCTACTACACCATGGACCACCATGGGCTGCAGGGACACAGCCTGCCTCACCATGGGCTGCTCCAGGGGCTCCAGGGGAATCTCTGCTCTGGTACCTGGAGCACCTCCTGCCCCTCCTTCTGCACTGACCTGGGTTTCTGCAGAGTTTGTCACATCTCATTTCTCTCTCTGGCTGCAAAAGTCACTGCTAGGGTGTTTTTCCCCTCTTAAATACGTTATCATAGAGGCACTACTACTGGCTGATTTGCTTGGCCTAGTCCAGCAGCAGGTGTCTCTTAGAGCTGGCTGGGATTGGCTCTATCGGACATGGGGGAAGGCATCTTCTGGCAGAAGCCACCCGTGTAGCCACCTGCTACCAAAACCCTGCCACACAAATTCAAACAAGAACATGTAATTATTGTCCTTTCCTTCAGACCATATTGGCATGAACTCATGAGCTCATGAACTCATGATATCTGCCTACTCTGTTGCAGATTCCTTGGATATCATAGTTCATGATTATTGTCCTCTGAGAGGCTGGACAAACAGTATATTGGTCCAAAACCTTTTTGAGATTGGATTGCTATAGAAGGAAGACAGTGTCTTCTGTGGAAAAGACTATTTCATATTATCAGCCTGCAATGAATCACTGATGTGCTCGAATGCTGTGAGCTCGGTGTAGAACATGATGTTCAATATAGTAAGATGTACAGGATGGGTAGTCAGTGGATTAGAAAAAATGGATGTGAGAGAGAAAATCACCAAAGCAAAGGCCAGCCAGTGCACAGGCAAACAGAAATAATGATGCAACACAAAGTTAGAGAATTTTAAGATCACTGCACTGATTTACACCACCAAAGGATATGCATTAGCCCTGCTGGAAGTGTGCAGCAAACTGGATGCGCTGAAATGATATTGGACAAGAGACATTGACACTGAAGACAAAGAATGCTAACCATTTCAGGCAGATGAGATTAGAAGACAAGATCAATTTAAGTACCAAGAGAAGGGGAAGGCAGAATGAACAAGCCTTTCATTCCAGAAATATGGCTAATCTACTTGTAACAGATGAGCAACCACCAGCAACTGAAATCTTATCTCCCAAAATATCACTTCTAAACACACCGGATTAGCAGTGTTTACTATAAACTTTGTAACAGTACAGATGAAGGCAATTAGGACCGCATATTTCTTTTTGAATATAAATAAAGGTTTAATTAGCACTTACTCCTTTGTAATCTTACAAGCTGTAACAGATACCAATGCTTCCGCCTGAAATACCTTCTTTTTAACCGAAAGAAATGCCTGTAAAATCTTAGTTACTTGTGTTTGCCTGAGTTAGAGATTTAGATAATTGCCAACTAGAAGGTGGTCAATTTAATCTGTCACCTGTTGAGGAAAGGTTACCAAAAAAACCCACAAAGCTTTAAACATAGAAATTATCTAGATAAATGGAGAAATAATGCAATATGATTTTAATCAATCGGACAGACATTTATGCTACAGAAATCCTAAACTTTCAACCCTTTACAATTAGCTGGTTCTAAAAAACAATTTGTTGAAGTGAGAAATCAGGTTTCTACCAAACTACATTAAGAATTCAAATATCTGATGTATAACTTCAGTGAGCACAGGTAAATGTGCAGCTTTCTGACATTCCGAAAGAATGCTGTTTAAATGCCATGATGTAAAATTTCTGAAGTAAATTAAGGTCATATCATACACCGTTCTTGGGAGACTTCCTTGGAAACCTTAGTTTTCTAATCCACAAATTATGTATAACGGATCAAAGCGATAGTTTTTTTCAAACTGTCTAGCTAAAGATAAGTTTATCATGAAAATAAAAAACTTCTGAAAAATACTGCTCTACAAACAAGTGATTCAAAAATCAACTTATATTAAAAACTTTTGGCTGTATGTATTTTCTTTTCTACTGTATCTTATATATTGTATAAATGTAGCTTCATTGAAATGCACAAATGTTAGTCTTGGAATCCAGTAGGCAGGAAAGCAGATGGCAACAAAGAAAAGAACATCTGCATCTTTGGGGTTTTAAATCTTTTATTTATTTGTAAGTAACAGTGACAAATTGAACATTAGAACAAAAAGTGCAGTTTTCTGAAAATCAATCAACATCAAAGATGTCAAACACAGTGATTCATAAAACTTTAAAGACAGCAATTACCCTGAACAGCCTCTTAAGCCAAAAAAAAAGAAGAAAAAAAAAAAAAAAGAAAAGACAATGAGTGGAGTTTCTAGAAGCAGGTTATTAATTAGAGCCAGTGGCAAGATGTGCAGAAGGACCATCCAAAGTGAATTCCTGGCCTGAATAAAAGGAAATGATGGAGAACAGAGGGGAACAGTGCTGAAACTGCAAAAGGCCCTGGAGCCTTTCTCTTGTGTGATGCCTAGCTACCTTACAAACCCATCAGAAACAAACGGCATCCCCTGAAGCAAAGTCTTACACTATGGCGGAAAAAAGAACCCTTCTAGCAGACTTGTAAGTGAAGAAACAAACAACAACCTTCTTTGGACTTCTGTCTTTGATTTTGTAGTTGTTTGGTTTTTTTTTTTTTAATTATTTCATTTTACTTGTCATATTTTGTCTCTACCCACTTCTTTTAGGTACTGAGCTAACACAAGAAAGTAAGATTTCCTCCTTCAGGAATTCAGATTCCAAATTTCTTCTCCAGAGCATACTGATGTCAGATCAAAGATTCCTCCCGTGATTTCATCAGGCTATGGGTCATATCCAAAACCATCAAGCAACACATGAAGTGTGATTTGAGAGAGAATAAAAGTACCCTTGCAATATAAACAAGAGAAAGGAGGCACATGAGACTTTAGATCTTTGACTGCTCTGCTATGGATACCTTGAGTAAACTTGGGAAAGTTATTTCCCCACCTGACAGCAAGAGTGGTGACTGTTTAGTAATTCTGCTGTTTTTATGAGATTACAGAACCTTTCATGAAGAAACCTTCTTATTACAAGATTGCATCTTGCTTCATATAAGACAGCACCAACCCCTCTGGACACTGCAGACAGCACTAGTTTATAATACTCCTACTGCTTGAACTAGTTGATCATTTTTCACATATTTCTTGAGAGCTTGATACCATCACAACTTGAAACAGAAAACTCATTGTCTGGAGTATAAATGTGCAAAACCACGGACTCCTTTTGGTCCCTTGGGACTTGTAATTTCTGAACACCTTTCTGAAATCATTGTCCATCACAGCCCAGAACTGAACGTACAGCTTGTCCTGGCTCTCTTCTTATTTCCCCATCCTAAGACAGGATCATCATGTCAGGTAAAAAGACTAAAGGGTCCTCATATGCAGTATATTTACTGATCTCATAACCTGTCACTACTCTGTACTGGCTGGCTTAATTCCTTTAGTGTAAATCACACTGCTTGTTGCAAAAGGAATTGGGAGGTTAAATAGGATCTTCTGCAAACTACGATTGTAAGTTGTGTATCAAATTGTTCACTGAACTCTGCATGTCCAAAGTTGATTGCACAACTGGGGTCAAATATACATCTCAAAACCAAAACAAACAGAAAAGCTAAACATTTGTCTCAACCTATTGCCTACCTGGACAGCAGGATTAGGCAAGAAGGGCACATGTACTATAGTCATCAGCATGCAAGAGTGCATTGGCTAGTGTGGAGCCTGCTTTTGGCTTTCTCAGCTGAAATGAGCAAATGCCCAAATTCCCAGAAGGACTGAACCAGGGAATGAAACTCAAGTAGCAAGACAACCTGGTGTAATTGGAAAGCTGACATAAGACCTAGTAAGGATGCCAGTCTGGGCATTCATGTGATTTCTGGGCATTAAGACAATGGGAAAGAGGGTCTTTATCACAACCATAGCAAAACCTGCAAGACTGTAGGTTACATCTGCTGTGGAAAAGCCCTCTCTGCCTGAACTGAGTGAGAGAGAAAAGTTTGAGCTTTGAGTTCTTGCTCCCCAAGGGACTTCTTGTTATTTCATTCAGAATGGCAATGTAATCACATTAGGCATGCATAACTGTTTGGTTCACTACAGAAAATGTTGATTTTTTTTTTTATTTTGGAATGTATTTAAACATCACACCTAGAGGTTTGCAGTGAATTAACTTTGGATGGGCTCCAAAGTAAAAAAATCTAGCTATACAGGAAAGAAAAATTCTGAACTCTTACTAAACACACCATGAAAAAGCCAACAGCCAGAAACTAACAAGCTCAGGTAAAGACGGTGAGATAAGAACAATGAATTTGAATGGGGTTTGGGACAAATGAAATAATAAAATTAAGCATTATTTTACCACAAGGTCATTGAGCATTCATAACAAGATTACCTGCCACAAAGTAGATGTACTCATCATTAGACTGTTGACTGAAACTTCAATGGAAATTTAAAGCAAACAAATGGTGATGACTGAGCAAAATAAAATATGTTAAGGAATTCTGAGGAAAATCTACCTTAAATTTTGAGTATAATCTGTTCATGGTTTATTACAGTGTGTTTGACTTGCTCTTACCTGTCTCCTACCTAAACTTTCAGGTACACCTAACATAAATGCTTAAAAAGGATATGAAAAGAGAAAAAAAAACCCTCAAAGAATATCACATTCAGGTTATGAAATGTAGCATTCTTGACTATGAAGCTACAGGAAAGTCACATGACTAGATGGATGATGCAATTAATGTCAAATAGGAGATCAGGATTTACACAGTTTGAATGCATTGTGAAACTGAAGCAGCATGAGATGCAGCACTGCGATAGGCTGGTTTCTTTCAAAACAAATATGCATGAATTTGCCATTCAGAATTTCACATTCTTAAATAAGATTGTCTTTGGTTTCACATTGCAGGGACCCAGTAGGACAAAGCTCCCTTTACAGCCAGTAGAAAATACATCTGATGAGTGATTTGGGTTGAAGATGAAAGGAGTCTTCCTCTAAAAATTCGAATCATAGAATATAGAATAGCCCGAGTCGGACAGGACCCCTAAGGATCATTGAGTCCAACTCCAGGCTCCACACAGGGCCAGCCAAGTCAGAGCATGGGACTGAGTGCATCGTCCAGACGCTTCGTGACCTCAGTCAAGCTCGATGCTGTGACCACTTCCGTGGGGAGCCTGTTCCAGTGCCTGACCAACCTCTCAGTAAAGATTTTCTTCCTAACATCCAACCTAAACCTCCCCTGTCGCAGCTTCATGGTGTTCCCTTGGGTTCTATCACTGGGAGACTTCAACCTCTCCTCCTAACACTTCCCCTTCAGACCCTCACCCATCCCCATTACCCTCCTCTGGACACTCTCCAGTATTTTTATGTCCCTCTGTGGTACCCAAAACTCTATCCAGTACTTAAGCTGAGGCCGCTACAGCGCAGTGTAGTGCAAATAGCCATCTGCCTTTGTCGACTGAAGTGAATACTTGACAATAACTTTCCTCACTTGCATACATACCAGTGCCTAAAGTCACTAGTGTGGGACAGTGTGACCACAGTATTGACAACCACAGGTTGAGAGCTGGAAAAGCATGAGACCAAAAAACAATGGTATGTCAACATCTTACAGAGTACTTTAGAATTTAGCATCCTGAAACATCTGCATTTACAATAATCTAGTCCATCAATAGCAGCAAAGCCTGAACTGTAAACTGCGGTACATTTTTGTGTTAAATGTACTGATAGGAAAAAAACCCAGGAAGTTAATTTTATAATGAGAAAATTTGCAAAATCACAAAGCAAATTTTTTTGCTACTCTTAGGGGTATGTGAACATTTGAATCAAAGCAGTCTGAAATCAGTGTCTTTGGATTAGCCACAGGAACTCCACTCCAATTAACTCTGCAGTCATCCCACTTCGAAGCCAGTGGATTACTGACAGTGTCTTCTGCAATGAGACTCTCGGGCAACTAAGATGCTTTCCAGAGTATGCTTCAGAGGTTCTGCAGCTGCAGTTCCATAATCCAGTTTTTAGAGCTCTATCTTGACACTACAATTTCTTTTTCATTCTCCCTGAGGCTCAGTAAAATTCAGTCACACCTCTTTATACATAAGCATAACTAACATATTTTTGCTTCATCTGCAAATCATGATTTCCCCTCTCAAAAACCCCACCGATTTCATTGTGAAAACACACCCATGAGGGGCAAAAATAAACAGAACTTCCTATACTCATGCCTGTACCCTTGCCAATAGGAAAGCTGGACCAAAAGACCTGACAAAGTGTGATGTTATATCTCTTAATTCATCACAGTTAGAGGCAGATACTATATGGAATTGGCCGGTCTCCAACATATCGGCCCTTAAAATTAAATAATCTCAATGCTCATCTGCTTTTCTCCATCATTTGAAAACTTTCAGATGGCACAAAACATACAAATATCAAATGTAGAAGTCCAAGAGGAGTTGGCTGCTGAAAGACCCACCGCTGCAAAGATGCTCAAGGGGCACATGAGGGGCAAAGTTTGTCTACAGAAGAGATTTTCAAAGTGGTTTCAATCATTATCATTAGGAATTAAAAAAAAAAACAAACAACCAAACAAACCTCATAACAACACACCCCCAAAAACCCAAACATTACCCATGGTTAGCATTGTGGCTAGGCAGTATTATAGTGACGAAGAAAGTATGCAAGCATGTAAGACACAGTAAATTAAATCTCGTCTGGAATGAGTTGCCTCCAGAACTGGAAGCAGGATAGCTGCACGAGTGTGGCTCTGAGCCCAGACTAATTAGCCCTGCTGAGAACATGTTAACATGGCTATTTCGCTTCCGGGACCCAAGCTAATAAGTCTGAATGCTAAAGCATTACACTATGCGGACCACTCAAATGGTTTTGGAGATAGATCAATTATCTACACAGTGATGCATTACACAATATAGAAATACAAAGAATGTTAATGACCCAGTTATCCCTAGTCACAGTAAAGGCATGGCTAGACTATTTCCAGGACAAGAAAAACACCTCAACTTTTACACACAAGCAGCCCCATGGCAGAGCCCACTGGAGACCCTGGATGCAGAGTCGCAGAGGAATAGCTCCCTCCTGCCATTCCAGGAACACAAATTGCCTTAAAGCACCAGATGGGAGGCAAGGTCATAGCCTTGAACTCTGCTTGTGTTCATGGCTTTGGAAATAAATCATGTTACCCAAAGGTGGAATGCAGGGTGTGTCTTGGGCTCTTGACTCAGGAGCTCTTAAAATGATTACATTCCAGTGTGTTCAGAAAGCACAGTTTAACCAAGAGGGCTGTGGCTAATTCCTATATTCCTGTCCCCAGGTACAGCATGGTATATATGAGAGTAGAATGATATACGCAGAAAAAACCAGACAAAGAGCTGACTTGTTCCCACTAGAACAAAAGCTGCTTCTGGACACTGAACAGGGGACTGAAGTCTGATTTCTTGGCAATCGAGGTCTCAGGAATCTGTCTCTAAGACCGCACACTCCAACTTTTGCAATACATCACCAAAACCATTAAAGAAAAGCTTGTAACAGAGAAAATGCAAACCACTGTAATAATAAACAGGATTTTCATACTGGAGCAGAGAGACTACTGCTTTTGGCTAATATCCACTCCATTCCAATGGAATGAGGTTGTAACTATGAAAATATGTGTTTCTATATAGAAAACAAACAAACAAAACCCCCATCAACCTTCCTCCCTCTTCAAAACCTTTCTGTGGACTCCTGTAAGTCAGGATTTTCCTTTCTCACTTTATCTGAGTGGGGAAAATAGGAGGGAAACCTAGGTGTTTTCCAGGGCTATATTTGTGCATATGTTTTAAGGTTGTCCTTAAATAGAATTACAATTCCTTTAGCATTTTGTGGTGGATATGTATACAAAAATGTACTTGACTGCAGAGAGCACATTGCATAGATAGGGGATTTATTTATTTTTTTTAAATCTGTGTCAGTGTGTAATGACTGCATCATGTCTTAAGTGATGTTAACTAGTTCAGCAGTGTGGGCTTGAAGACAGCTGTAAAAGCTGTAAAAGCTGTTAAAGCCTAGGCCTGTGTTTCTAGAAATAGAAATGCATGAGTCCATGCTCTTAAGAAGTTAAGGTTTACATGATTGTTTAATATATATATGTGCATCTGTATGTATTTAAAAAAACCAAAACAGAACAAAACATGTTGCCAGCTACTCTTCAATAACATTTTTTTTTTCTTTTTACTTCTGACCTTACTTGAAAAGAAAACAAATAACCTTACAGATTACACTTTATGTAAGCAGGAACGCACCATAAGCAGTATCAGGTATTATGGATAGGCCAGTGATACTTCTTCCCTCAAAGCAAAAATAGGAAATGCCATTTGCCATGATAAATTACCCAACTGGTTCGGAAAGTGACTGTTGAAAGCACTTCCTCCCGATTCATACTGATACCCCACCCCCGTGATATACAGAATGCAGATGACATAAATCTAAATTAGGGCTATTTAGAGCCACAGTGGCTGCGTTATTACAACGCATGCTTCGAGACGGTAAGTATGGCCTTATAAGCAGGACAAGTGACAGCTGTTTGACTCTTGGTGAAGAGCTGCCAGCAAGAGTATTGTAATCTTCCGGGTCTGAAAGTAGCTGGGGAAAAGGAATGCTTTCCAGAGATTTTCCCTAAGGGGAAGGATCAGTGAGAGACCATACTGTTGAGCCACTGACAATTAGCCAAAGAATAGGCTGCATTGACTAACCTCCTTATTAAAAAGCAAAGCCTATTCTAATTTCAGCATGTGTCTCTGGCATTAATGTACAGGAGCCCTAAGGCACAGTGAGGTAGAGAGCAACTGAGTTATAGTAGAAGAAAAATGGGTTGACACCAAAGAAATTACTTCAAAAGTTGCTGGGCTCCTCCCATCTGCTGTCATTCTCTGCTCACTAGGGAAAGGAGGCAAAGGCTTGACTTTATGCACTACAGGTCATGGTGCAAGCAGAAATTGTTATGCTATCAACTGCTGCAACCAAAGACATTGTTCCCGTATCAGACAGAATTAAGCATAGCAGATGTTTTATATCAGAGCCAGACACATAGGACCTTAGTCCATAAACAGATGACTCTATTTGCATATTTATTTTATAGTAAATGCCCACAATAATTCTATTTTTATTATCATAATTTGCATGATAATGTGGGATTTATTTGCAGGTGATCAAGACAAATGTAAAAAAAAAGGGAGTCTGAATTTTCAAGTTAACTCTTCCTCTCTCGGGAAGCACTCAGTAAAGACGACAGTGAAAAACCAACATGAATAATAATCACCTTGCTTATCAGTTTCTATTCTTTTGCTTTGACTATTAAATATAAAATTCAAGTCATTTTTTCTTCTTAGCACAATTACTCTACAAATTCAGTCTCATTTGAGGTACGATTACGCAAAGTCATTAGGATTTCCTTACAATGCATTTGCTTTTATTATGATACCTTATCTCTTTTTTTCTCTAGGTGGAGGATGCTGGAGATCTCTAGCTAATATATCTTAGTTTACTATAATCTCTCATATGTCTTGGCTTGAAAATGTTGTCTACCGATTTCTCCTAATGCATTAAGTGCTTTCTCATAATCGGCAAATGCCATGTCTAGCAGCAAATCATATATGTTTGCATTTCCATTCTGTCATTAATCACACTGCTGTGAAATACCCAACCAAAGATTATCCATTCTTTTGTCTCACTAAAAACCTACTTGAGAACTGATTTACGGATGAGTTTTTTGCTTTCTTAACGTTTTAGGTCAAGGACAGAAGTGTGAAATGGCTGTGGGCACTGCACTCTCGATTGGTGTTAGGAGTTTGCTGGAATGCAAAGCAGTTGTAGATTTACATGTGCATACATTCGCGTCCACTCTTTGTTTTTGAGTGTGTGTCCTTTAGCTGGATGGGTGCTCTTCTAGACAGGTCTTACTGCAAATCACAAACTCTTCTGTTTCTTTATTAATTTTCAAGATTCTTAAGAGGAAAATTTTCACTGCTAGCAGAGTCACATCACTCAGAAAAGGCAAGCAGGTGAGAGCTTCTGAACAAAATATCACAGAAATACCCCTACTTGTGTGATTGCTGCAATATTTTTGCTGATATCTAGTTTATCTCATGAAATAAACATTTGCTTATATTTACTAATATGCAGACAACTTTAAAGACCCTTTTTCCTGACACCAGTGATTCCTGAGTACATGGATTCGCTTAATAACTAAGGACAGGATGGGAGCATTTATACTGACTGTTTCTAGTCCTATGGTATTATGGCACAAAGGGGTGGATAGATCATACAATCATAGAAACATAGAATGGTTTGGGTTGGAAGGGACCTCAAAGATCATCTATTTCCAACCCCCCTGCCATGGGGCTAGATGCCCAAAGCCTCATCCAACCTGGCATGTCTGACACAGAAGTCAATAGGTCCTTCTGCTCTATGGGAAGAAGACCTTAGCAAAACCATCAGGCTGTTAAAAAGAAAATTCTACACTGACTGCTGTCTTCATATGCAGGAATGGCATTACCATTTGAGGAGGCTCCTGCCTTTGACAGAGAAGATTCTTCAAAAAGAGTGCAACTCATGAAAATCTGAGCTTGCATTGTGAATATTGTAGGTGCAGAAACCTTTCATAAGGGGCAAAACCAAGCATAATGAAACAGAAAGTGAAGGGAATAACCATTTAAAGGAGGTCAGAAACAAACCAAATGAAACTTTTTATATGGCAGCAGACCCAGGGCCTTGTCAACAGGTCAAGGACTGCACTTCTTCCCAAATCTTCAGGCAGATGTGGGTGTAGCTCTGAAACTATACACATTTTTATCCTCCCCTCACCCCAAGTGATTAACAGGAATCTGCAGAAACAAACGACTGACCCCAGCTCTCAGCAATGCCCTGGAATGATGTACTGAGACAGGCTTTTCACAAAACCCCAAATACCTTGCTACTGTGTACACTTCAACAACTCAGACCTCACTGAAAGCTCAGAAAACAAAGCAGGTCATTGTTACATATCTGAAGGTCAATACAGTATAGTTTAGACACAGGATTATGATTTATATTAACTTTTTAAAAAGATGTCCACAGTCATTATCAAGTCAATTTTCAGATGAGTAAATTTCAGGCAGCATTAGCTGTCTATGTTCAGAAAATATAGATGTTTTCTATATTTTCTAGAAACACAGAATGTTACCAATGATGAGTAGTCATTGGGTAACAATACTATTTCCTTCTGATCTGAAGGGGAAAACAAATTCTCATGGAAATAAAGTGATTTTTTTTTTCTTTAAATAAAAATAAAAGATAAAGTCCTCACCTTACAAACTCTCCCAACTCGGGAAAGGATTGTCTTGTCAGATGTGCCGCTATCTTGTGATATTTCTCGGAAAAAGAAGTAGATTTTGTCATCATCTGGATTGTAGGTGTCCGGGATGGGAAAAGTTCCAATGAATTTTGCTCCTAGAAGATCCCCCCCCCCCCAAAAAAAAAAGGTTTTTAAAAGCTGAAGTCTTAATTCTTGCCAGTAAATTTCTCCTTCATTGTCTGCATTTGTTGCATCTACATAGTGAAATAAAAATATCACCATATAGATATGCAGTGGTAAATTTCTTTCTGCCTCTGAGCAAAAACCACCATACATTCTGAAGTATTTACTCATAGTGTGATTTCTTTTTGGTCTTAATCTTAGTACCACATGCATAAATATGCTGCACTGGATATCATTCTCTGAAAACACGGTAGCTCTCAGTACAAAATATTGCCTACAAAAATCTGCCTTACTGCTCTTGTTACCAATACCAAGCTAAGTAGATTTCTGAAATCACATGATAGAATTTAAATAATTTAATTGCACATTGCAGCAATTATGAGTACAGAAATATGCTACTGTCAACCAGAAACAGTTTGCAAAGGAAGGAAAGAACTTTTATTGATCCATGGCATTAAATATTCAACATAAATTATGGATTTCCCAAATTAAAAGTTTCCTTCAAATCTGTGCTGTAACAATCTTACTGACTTTATCTACCAACTCCAATACAGTGCTGTGCTAGGATTCTGAAGTTAGCACACCAGACTCCACAAATGGCTGGTCAGTCTTAAGAATACGGTTGCTTGCTGTGCATGAAAATAGATTAACTGCATCAGCGTAACAGTTTGGGTCATTTATATCTGCCTTTTGCAAAAAATGCTACAGCATGCCTTGCCTTGCCATGCTGAGCCATTATATTACTTCTGGTATCTTCCAAAGCAAGCTTGGGTGTCTCTGACTGCATCTTATATGCATCTTTATTAGGACAAGAATTTAAGACAAGCCCTATACTCTCTTCCTCAGCTCCCTCGTCCATGATTTCCAGTCCTGCTGACCAGTTATTCCTTTTTATTTTTGTTTCAGTTTTGATTTTTTTTTCCTTTAAATTTTGCATTAAAATCAGAAATTAGGGGTCCCTGACTGCAGCAGAACAGGCACAAATACTGTCTTGCACATGTGAACCAAATACTCGAGCAAATGATTTTTAAGACCTTCCCCAATGTGCTACAATAGATGAGCACTTCTGAGGGCACTTGGATCAATGGCATTTTTCTTTAAACAGAAATGGCTATACAAATACAGTGCAAAGAGACCCTTGACTCCCAAATACATTCTTTCAGCAATAAAATACACAGTCTTTGTCCCTCATAAGCAGGTAGGTTACATTAGAAAGCAGTAAGGAGAATGGCGTAAGATGGCAGAGCAAACAGCACAGTTGGCAATACATAGGGAATATTTGTGTCAGCTTTTAATTCATCTTCATGCCTTTGTCCTTTTAATAATGTTTGTTACTTTATGTTAGCCCTGAGGAATTTTCACCATGAACTCTACAGTCCACATAGGACAAAAAAGAGGGTCCTTGATTCAAAAGTTCAAGTCGAAGGCTTGTGACAAAATGGGATATGTTGAAGTGCTGAATGTGCACCTTCATGACAGAAGAGTAAATTTATGGGTCAGAATAGCCACAGTGCTGCTTCCATTTTAAACCTTTCTGACACTAGAGAATGCTGTCAGCAGAAAACTGAAATGATGCAGGCATCAAGCACTATAAATTTAAGTTAGGATTTCAAAATGAGCCTAAAGAAAATATTCAATTACCCCTCAGGGCCTGTAAGGCTACTTTGAAGATTAGATCTCAAAGCGTGAATAAATACATAAATATGCTTCCTGTATGGTTTCTTAAATATGCGGTTAGCTAAATAGCCATTTAATAGGAAAACCTGTGAAATACTTCTATAACATGCTTTTGAATTTCACATAGTTTTTTTTTAATCTACATTCACAGAACAAAACTCTGAATATAAGGGATTTAAAATTAAATTTCATTGCTTTACTTGGCAAGCCGAATGCAAAAACAAATGTCTCAATACCAATTCCTGGAACAGACTTAGAAGAATCTCTGAAATATCAAAGGAACACAAATATTTAATGATTTTAAATCACAATTGAAACACTGAAGTTGAAAGTTAAATCCAAACAAAAATACACTGTAAAGATATGAAGACAAAGGGACTGAAAACAATCTAATGAAAGAGATCATGAGCTGAACAGCACATTATGTTCTGCAAGTATCAAGATCTCTGTCTCATCTTCTCTAATCCCTCCCTACAACATGGAAAAGCATGTTTAAACCAACTGTGAATTAGGTTTTTGGATTCTTTGCATGGGAAACAAATTATATAATGATGATTTTAAACCAATGTTTGTTTTCCCATACATACAATTGTGTCCTCCTAATTGATTCAGTAGAAGGTTTTCTCACATATTAATTTTATGGCTAGATTGTGTGTAATCAAACAGGGGACTAGAGGCATCATAGGCTCCGATAACAGATGTTATCATAAATTCAGGTGTTGTTCATCGTTTTATAAACACACTCTTCTGGCCTAGTGGGAAGAGCTTTTGCACTTAGTCATTCACTACTGGGTTCACTGAAGTGCTCATGTTTGCTGTTGGTTACCTGCTGGCTATCAAATGCTTCTAATGCCAGCAGTAGTTTTAGACAGTGCCACCATGCATGCTTAAGTAAGACCTAAAAAGAAGGAAGATTTGTTAGGCTTGGAAAAAGAGGACAGACAATGAGTAACAAATCCCAGAACACAAAAAGAAAAAAAAAAAAAAAAAAAAAAGAAAATGCAGTCTTAAACAGTGGGAGTCAGCAGCTTTTTGTAATCAGGCTGGCAGAAATATGTGGCATGATAAAATGCATAGGATGCTCCCCTCATTTACCTCTAACCATCTAGAAGTCAAGCTCCTAACTCATACTCATCCCTCTCAGGGAGGGACACAAGGAAGAAAGTGACAATGAATAATCTTATTTTGAGACAGATTCCTACAATAGGTGGAGTGAATCACCCTCTGGAAGTGTCACCTCTCTCCGTAAATTATGAAGAGAGACAAGCAAAACAACTGAGCTCAGACAGGATACTAACTTTTGCCTTTTTAGAGCTCAGTGAGCTGAATCCCATCCAAAGTTCGCAGGATATAAAGAAGTCATTGCCTGTGAGTTTTTGCCCTGGCAAAGATGACTAAATTGCAATGAAAAAGAAAAAAATTAAGGAGATGAATGTAATTCAGGGAAGCACTCGTTCCAAGCACTTTTGCTTCCGATGAGCGAGGGAGGAATGTGCAGCTGTTCAGTGCATGCCTGTCTGTAGGGCTTGGGTATCCCTCCGCGGGATGCCCTCCTCTGCTTGTTGGGCCCGACTGGGGCAGACTCAGTTCCAGTGGGCGCCCTTGCCATCTGGAGCAGGGCCACCAGCCCCACTTGCCTCATCCCCATGGGTTAGGCAGCTCCGGTCACAGACTGGGAGTGCCTGATTCTTCAGCTCTGTGGAAGAAGGGCTGAAGTCTGAGCAGAGGCAGCATCCCCTCCATCTTCAGTGCCACTGTGTGCAGGAGTAAGAGCCTGTGTGAGCATGAGTCATGGGAAGATTAGCCGCCTTCCTCCCTTTCTCCTTTGTGGAGCTGCTATTCAGTCATTGAGATTAAGACATGTCTTAATTAGTCAAGATAGAGATGCCCTGCAAGGAACTGGAAGGTATCCTACGCATTTTTCCTTTATACTTTGTTTTTCTCTCCCTTCCCCCAGGAAAGGATAATCCTGTTTCAGAAACAGAATAAGACTAAACTTTAAACATGTTAAGGTGCATTACAGCAAAACTTCCTCAGCCCTCTGGAAAAAAACAAGTTATACACTTTATGCTTATCCTAAGTAAAACATGAGTCATGCCTGGAAATAATTTATTTCTAATTGTACAATTACTCAAGTATGTACAACCTTTCCTGGAGGTCTAACACACGATTAGTAAATGAGTGGTAGATTTAGGGAAAGGGGGATTTAGATGAAATGAGAGTTTTAAACCTGAAATCAAGTAAATATTTTCTTTATGCCAGTATTGGCTGAAAGCACAAATGTATGCAGTTTGTAATGTTACATAATAAACTAGAACTATACTGACTATTCTATGGCTTATTGCAGAAATGATTCCATCACTTAAGGCTGTACTCAAAATTTTTTCCAGCCTTAAAAGGACTGACTCAAAATATTAAAAGCACCTAGTTTATATCTAGGCCTCTTAGGACAATATAACACTGCATAGACTGTGTGTGTGAAGTCTTAGACAAAGCGTGGCTTAGTTTTTTTATATAGCTGGAAACAAGGAAAACCTGAAGAATACATAGGCTCTTCAGTGTTTATATAGTGCGGGGTAATTTTCACGTCGTGGTCTAGCACATTGAAGCTGTTTTTCAAACCCAGACACATTAATACTTTATTCTCCTTAAAAAACTTTCATAAATACAGGCATTTAAAGTGAAAACAGAATAAAAAATAAATGAATGTAAAAGAAAGAAGGCAGACACCACCACCCCAGCCTCCAAAATAAAACACATGAACAGTTCTCAAAACTTTAGTTTATTCTGTGTTTTTGTACTGTTCCCTTGCCTCACACTACTCATGAAAGAACATTAACAGCATAAAGAAATGTTTGGAACAGGATATTTAAGTTCTTTTGGGCTGGGAACTGAACCCTGTAACGCTCATCAAGGTGGATCTATACTAATGGTAACACCAGATGCTCATCAGGACCAAAATGCAGTAAATCTTTCTTTTTAGAGTATTATAGCGTCATAGGAAAGCAGCTACACCAACTGTCTTTCCATGCTGACCACCAGCAGGCTGCCAGTGATAAAATTTGATATGTAGCTGCACAGTTAGAGAGCTGCCAGCTGAAAGGACCCATGGCCAATATTGCTTACAGCCCATTTCTGGTTCTACATTGTACAAAGGATGGGTAGAAATGAGATGAAAGATAGGAGAGGTGAGACAAGCAAGGTTTTGAGCACAGAAGATGAAAGTGTGACAGGTGAGCAGAGCGAGATGTGAGATTTTTCTACCTTTCCAAAGGACTGTTGCTATTTGGAAAGATAAAATTACTTCAAGTGGCTTCTCCTTTCCTCCCTGTCTC
Organism: Porphyrio hochstetteri; assembly: GCA_020800305.1. Taxonomy (NCBI): domain Eukaryota; kingdom Metazoa; phylum Chordata; class Aves; order Gruiformes; family Rallidae; genus Porphyrio; species Porphyrio hochstetteri. The sequence continues at coordinate 10,086,189 of CM036905.1, read as the reverse complement.
CCAGGGGAAATCCTGAGGTTGTGGAGTTGTGGAGTTACATTGAGACAGAAACGTAATGCAACAGTTTAGAAGAATGGGGAGAAGCAGTATAAAAAAAAAAAAAAAAAAAAAAAAAAAGAACATTTCCCCTTGGTGAAGTCTCAAAGAGTTAAGAGGCAAAATTATCCCTTTCAGAAGTTTTCTGCTGGGAAGACAACTTAACCCTGTGGTCAGCTGGCCCCAGCTTTACAGTACACCCATAATAGTTACACAGGCATCCTGAATCAGGGCCAGTGCTGCCACATCTTTAAAGAGTTGACGGCTAAAAGGGGGATGCTTTAATTGAGCTTGTGAGCGAAGTTTTCCATGTCACTCCGTGTGTGGTTTGAGACTGGCTGGGTGTAAATGCAGCCATTTTTTTAGAGGGTTTACTAGCTCAGAATGTTTTTTAACAGGCAAGAAAAAGCAGTGTTTTGCTTGGGAAGCTATTTTAGGGTGCTCTTAGTGGTTTTAAAATGATCCTCACAGCCACAAAGGGTATTTTTCCCTTTAAAAAAAAAAAAAAAAGACCTCCTATGTAAAAACATGGAGTTTCTAGTCTGTCATTTCAACATGCTGTAAGGAACAGCTTTTAACAAGTGATCGGAAAAAACAATTAAAAAAAAATATTCCAACAAGACTGGAAAAAGCAGCATTTAAGTCAGGATATTATTCCAATTACGGGACTATATACAGATGTATAGATCAAAGATGGTAAGAATGATTAGGTCTTACACTCCTACTCTTTCCTTAATTAGCATTTGCACCTCTGCGACTTTTCTCAAGTGCATTTTTGTTCCACTGAGCTTCTGTTTTTTTGGTTTTCTTTAAAGCTCATGTAATCCAAAGATACCATGATAGAATATCTATATTTACAGTTACTGGACATATATTTATATAAGAAAAGGACTATTAACTTCAGACAGTCAGGAACAATGCAAATGACAACAGCATATGTTCGGGATCTTACCAGTAAGCCAATAATGTTCAGAAATGTCAGTTCTGATGTAATGGTGGTCGTGAGAAGGGCCCAGAGAACGTGTTAGAGCAGTGTCTTTGCCAAGGAAATCAGAAGCTGTTCCAGCATAAAGATACTCATCTGCAAATGAAAAAGAAATAGGATTTCTACAGCTGCGGGGTAAACAAAATGAAAACTGTCTGTTTTGTTGGGTGAACAACACCTGTGTTTAATTGGCCTATGAACTAATTTCAACTAATTTGAAATGTTATTAGCCTATATTTTAATGGGATTTGGCATTCTGTGAAGTTACTTACATTCAAAATAGAGGTAATATTGGTAATTATATGCCCAAGAAATGAAGGAATCCAAATCTCATTTTCACATCTTTTAGGCTCTCAGAAAAGTGAATTCGTACAGGCTTTAATGAGTGTTGGGCTCTGACATGTATAAAGACATACTCGATCTGAGCATCCTGCCCTGTGAGCACTGACCATGGACCTGGGAGCTGTGGTGAGGACATGGCCATTCATCCAGTCAAGCTAGCCTTTGTGTCCTAGACTTTCTACGCCCGGGTGGCTTTGCTGCTCCTGGGCTTGAGCTAGTAAACATGATGGATGCTTCACTGCAGGAACTTTGAAGCTTGGCCCTCTCCTGCTGTAGGGATCTCCATCCAACACTTCATTCGCAGAGAATTTAGGCACTATGGGAATTGTTCTCAACTATGTAACGTGCTAATGGTAGGAATATGGCTACAGACCCAAATCATGATCATTTTAATGTAGTGAGTGGTACCACTAAAATAAATGAGACTTTTTGCTTGAATAAAGCAGCCAGGATTTGTCTCACAAGGCTACTATAGCTGTAATACAGCACAGTGTGTTTGTTGCAATGGCAGTATCTGTCTAGGCTTCTGCCAACTTTGTGTGCAATGCAAAACTTCACAACCTTAAGAATTGCACAATATTTTCTGGTTTTCTTCAGATATCAATACTTCCCTAAAAGGAAGCAAAGAAACAGTATCACTGTGATTTACTTTATTTTTTTTTACCACATAGTGCATTTTACTAGTCTTTTTTTTTTTTTTTTTTAATTTTCCTGCAAAAGAACTTTATTGGTTGGAGGAGTTTGGGTTTTGTTTAATGACTTGCAGCAATAAATCCCTGGAGTTTAAAAAAAATAAAAGTTTCCTGTTCATAAATAAACTATATGATACATAAAAATACCCTTCCAGGAGTTCCTTCTCCAGATTTTCTGATACTCTTTGTGGAAAAATTTCACAAGATCTTTTGGAGAGAAGTCCTTTGTTGAGAGTGAATGCAGAATAAATACCATTCAATGGATATGTTTGTGTTCTCATTTAGAAAAGTTGTAAATGCACTTAAAAATAAGGTCAAGAGAAAAAGAAAAAAACCCTGAAAACTCGCAAAACTATAGCCCACTATATCCACAAACATTTCATCTGGCTTAAAAAAAAAATCTATCAGCTTTCTTTTTATCTCATTATCATTGTTACTTATGTTTTATTTCCATGACAATATTGGAAAGCAAATCTTTCAGACAGCATGTCGCCTTTGTAAAGAAATGATAGTTCATTCTGAAAGGTATTTGTCATAATGAGGAATGGGCAGGGTAATTGGTGCTTGCCAACTGACAGGCACTCAGTGATCAATATATGTGAAGGGCTAACAGCAATTCTCCATCCTTGCCTAGGCTCTGCTGACAAGGTGCTTTCAGCACTTCTCTCAGCTTTTGGTATCTCTCATCCCAAGTTGTAGTTATGTCCAGAGTAATTCTGGCAAACTGTAATTTGTAATAGAAGGTGGATGGCAAGCAGGTGATTTATTAGTCAAAAAGAATGTCTTGTTAAATTTATCTATGGGTTTTACTCAGTGCGAAATGCTGTGGAGAGTTCAGAGAGATTATGCAATTTTTACAAAGTATCAAAATTACTCAGTTGTGTTAACCTCCATACGTGAGTGAAAATAGAACTAAATATTATTTAGCTCATATGTATTACTGATCACAAAATGCTTTCTGAAGGATTCAAGTAGCCTTTATCAACATTTGGCAGATAAATAAAACTAGGCAGAGAGAAGTGACATGCCAAAGGTTACTCCCCTTGTCAGTGGCACAGACAGGAACTCAGCTCCCTGAGTCCCAGGGCAGTATCTTATCCATGAGCTATACTGCTCTCCTTTGGCTTTTGGGAATAAAGTAAACATCAAAAGATAAGCCAAGAACGTGTTCTCTGGTCAGGCCTGTAACTCTTGACAATGTTCCTTGTACATTGCTGTGAAGCACTTGACACCAGGCAGAGTCAGAGAACGGATAATAGTATACCCTGACCATTAATTTTATCTAGCCTGAAAATGCTTATGTACCAAAGTTCATGTTTTAGTTAGCTAAAACATGGCAGCTTCTTCATTTCACAATATTTAATAGAGAAGTCAAAGCACTGGAGTGCTACTGAAATGAGCCAACATTATAATAAATCATGGAGTTCTACTGCATTAAAGGAAAAAAAAGAGAAAAAAATTTAGTTTCAAGAATCCCATTTTAAAAATAGACTTCGCGGTCATTAAACAGTACTAGGGGTCTCTGAGAAGAATAAGTGCTGGCTTTAATCTATTGTTTTTAATAAAGGAAGTCCTGCCCCATCTGTTGGGTCAGAATCACAAATCATCTATCTTATTATCTGAGAATAAAGACTGAACATTAGTCATATTCTTTTTATAACAGAGTGACTGATACTTCAAAGCACTGTCACCACTGCTCTTTGGCTGTAAATGAAAACGTCATGGTGCTTCACTCTTATCTTGTATTCATATGCTTGACGGACAAGTTAAATGAAAATTGTCCAAAGCTATGAACCAAACCATGACAAAAGTAGCTCTTACAGTGATTTGAAATCCGGAGGTCAAGCTGACATTCCTCAGCACCAAATGTCAGACCACACAGCACTGTGATGCACGCAGCAGGCAGATTGCACTATCTTGTTCCTAGGCTTCCAGCTTCAGAAGTGGCTACTCGAGTAAATAGAAACCTCAAAAATGTATTTATGGAAATAGTGGATGTCAGCAGACTTCAAAGGGCAGTGCATATTGATAATTGCAGAAAGAGGCCAGAAGCGCTTCAGACATTGTTTGTCCTGTGTTTCTTTTGTTGTCTTAAAGGAGAAATGACTGGGTGAGGATGAAACTGCCTTCCTACTCAACTGGCAGAGGCTTCACAGGAGCTTAAATGTCCCTGCAGTGCTGCATTTCCAGCTCTTTGGGGTCTGCAGACTGAAGGCTCCCTCAGCTCTGAGAGCCCAAAGCAGCATCAGCTGCACAACTATCGCCAGAGAAGTTCCAGCCTCTGACCCCAGACTTTGCATTATGAAGCCATCACACATCTGAGAGGAGCGCCTGGCTCTTACGGTTCCTTACCTGCCATTACTGAAGTAAATGGCTGCTGAGGATCGAACGGGCATTTCAACCTGCCAGACTCCAAGTTCTGAGTATCCAGACGGAATACCGTTTCCTGAGAACAAACACATACTCATTATCCTGGTGTGGCCGCAGGGAAAAACTCACTTAGGCAAACTGTTCTGCTAACATAACAAGTGAAGGTGTGTTGAGCACGCAGCCATCATCTCACCATTGATGCTTACAGTCTGTGTCTCTGTTTTGTATCTGGATTTTTACTCATTGTCACTCTACAGTGACAAACAAATCTTTACAAAAAATAAAATTCTTTCGGGGAGGGAAAAAGACGCATTGTTCTTTTCTACTCAAATTAAAAGCTGGATTGTACTTAAAAGGCACTGGCTTCTATTTGGGAAAGTGCTGATAGACTGTGTTGCAACGGGACACTCAGAAGGGATTCTGGCTGACTCTTAAAATTTCTCCAGGGACTACTGAATAATGTTTGCAGCAGGCACAGTTCAGCCCTCTGTAAATGAAAGCCACATATGCTCTCTCTTGGCTCCTTCTTAGCAAGGCTAACGATATGGAAGATATCAGAATAGATCCTTCCTTGTAGTTCCCAAATACTGTGTGATTAATTCCTGGGTCACAGAACAAGGCCATAGAGGAAGATAAAGAAAACAAATTGTTTAAAAACTCCCTGATATTTTCAGTGAGCAATCAACAGCTCAGTTGTTGTAAGCATGGCTTTGAATTTTTATTATAGTTTTGAATTGCCAAAAAGAATGTTTTCACTTGTTCCTTGTTTCAGTTATTCAGAGTAGTAAAGTGAATTCCTTGCAGGTACAGAGACTTGATTTTCAGAATTCTGCTGCTGTTAGAGAAGGGGGATTGCCTACAGAAGTGCAGTCAGCATACACTCCTACTTACAGCAATATTTAAAATACCACTAATATTCAGGAATTGAATTATTGTGGGTTTAATGTCTACTGTAGAGACATAGCTTTTGAAACTAGTTTTAAAAAATCAAAACACCTCTGTGATTTAAACTATTACTTAAAAAGGGCGATTTTATTTGTTTCTATACCTCTGCTTTTCAAGAACACTGAAGAGTGCAAGTGTCAGTTAAGTATGCCCAGAGATGACCACATAGGATCAGACTTCACAACATGTTAATTTAATTCATCCTTAATGTACATCAGATTATAAATGGCCAGACCTTTCTATTTCATTGACAGACCTCCTTAACTCTCTAGGCTCAGAAGACAAAAGGCCAGGATATTGAATAATTAAGCTCCTTAAGAGAAAAGAAAAAACAATTCAAATCTCTGGCCATAATTTCCATTTCTGCCAGCAGTCCTAGCTTATACAGAGCAGAATTTAATCATCAAACAACAACCTTTGTTATCTTCCCAAACCTGTGGGTTATCAGGAAAACCCAGTTCTCAAGCTACTGAAGTGGATGAGAGGAAAGAGAAGAAAAAACTAAATTAAAAATTAAGTTAAGTTTGTGGGGTTTTGTTGTGTTTTTTTTTTCCTGACAGTGATACGTTAGTGTCCCATTCTTCTTTCTTGTAAGATGTTCAGCTCAGAGGACCCTTGCCGTATCACACGCAGAGTCTGTCTTCACGTTCAGCAGTACTCAAGGGGCCAAGGACTTTACAGATCAACATCAAATATTTCAGACTTCACCCAGACAAGCTAACATACACTACTAGGCATTCACACAGAATTAACCTCCCTCTTTCACTTCAGACAAAGCTTGCAAAGAAAAGAGCATCCCTTGGGGAGCTGTGGCTAGCAGCACCGACCGGGCCAAGCCTCTTCTTCACCAGCCAAGAGAAGTTTTGGCAGTGACTTCAGCAATAGCAAGACTAGGACTTTAATCCCCTTTAATTGTGTGATCCCGTAGGGGATTTGTACTGCTTCAAAAGCAGTGTCTGCTGTGGTTTTGAGTCACCTGATCCACACTCTTTTCCTCTCCGTTTTCACAGCACTGGCAAAGGCAAGCAGACCACTGGGCAGATCCACCAGCAGCTTTCCAAGGTCAGCAGAGCACTGCCTGGTTTCACAGCTTCCGTAAGGCTATGTAAGGCCCTGGCTCTCCCAAGCATCCCACAGCTTCCTGTAGAGGTTGCTAATTACCAAACAGCCACTATCCATTCTTACAACCCAGAGATAAAAGAAAAAGATGGGGGTGGGGGGGGTGGGGGGGTGGGGTGGCAGGAAGGGGCAGGGAGGGAGAGAAAAAATGAAAGAATGGACCTTCAGTGAAAGTGCTTTAAATTACTGTGTAGGACTCCTGGCTTCAGTTCCTACAAGAAGGAGCCATTTTCAGCTGCCTGTCAAATTCACATCAATGAGTCAGTTCTCAGCACCCTCCTTCTTGTCACATTTATCTGCAGTGGCAGTGCAAGGACAGTGGCTGCAGGGTGCTTGCAGTCCAAGAAGGAAAGGGAAAATATACCTGATGCCATTCAAAGCTGTTAATTCAACTTAAATAGGACGCTGTAGAAGAGATGCACCATCAGAGGAGGCACGAGTAGAGCTTGAACATTGTACAGCTCACCACTGCAACTGAGCAACCGGGAGGAATGCAGGAGAGGCAGGACAGGGAGACAGTAAGAGGATTAGGAAATACAATACCGGGTTTCTTCTTCCATTTCCTCTCTTAAGGTAATTGGTCGCATCTAATTGAGACAGACCCCTTGTCTAGACTGGCTGCTGGACTGAACAATCAGACCAAATCCATAATTTCATAATGTCTGATGAAAAAAACCTTCACAAATGAAGCAGTCAAAGGTGCAATGGTAGAGTGAATAAGGCATCTCGCTAATGACCTGGAGGTAAACCAGAGCCTTCTACTCTTGCTGAGAGCTGTTCTGTTCAATTCAGCTCTGTATTTGATCATTCAGGCTAAGGAATCAGCATGATACAAGGGATCAAAAATTTCAGTTTCTTCAACTGGAATATCTAAAGCAGCAAAGTAAAGATGCCTACAAAATTATTTCATTGCGAGTCCGGTTAAACAGCATATACCAAACAATACCAGGTGTGTTAATGGCTTATTAGGGAAAGAATACCACCGTGCACATTTCAGGTCGCTTCAGTTTTCTGTAACATAGGCAGCTCATCTGGGCTGAAAAACCAACCAACAGATTGTATAGAATATAATTCCTGGACAAGCATCAATAACTTTTCTTCTTTTTATTTATTTATTTATTTATCTAGCTATTTATTTATTTTAATTTTATTTTTTCTTTCTATGAGCATCTGCCCTTCATTCTGTATGTCAGAATAACTCCGATGTGTACTTATTTCAGGTTATTGCATTTAATAACATATCATTAGACCTGATTTCTTATATTCTATGATTTCTCTGAGACCCAAAGAGAAGAGAAAGCTCTTTCTATAGCAGGCACAGCAAGCCCATACTGTAGGCAAACAGCCAGACAGGTCACATCGCAACACTGTCTGAGAACAGAGCCAGTGCTATAAATATAGCCAAGGTGTTATACATATAGGAGTTAAAAAGAGCCTTGTGTACTAAGTGGCTGCTTGACACGACACCAAAATGCTTCTGTTGTGGGGGTTAGGTCTCAAACATTTACCACTTAGGATAGAGATTTCTTTGTCACCAGCAAATGAAGACCAATCAGCTGCTGATTTCGGTTCAGGAATATGCCACTAGTGATGGAAAATACCCAAAATCTACTTAGCGACAGGACTGCAAACCATCTGCAAAGTCCCAAGATGCTGTCATTGGACTCAGGCTTGAAGACCCTTTACAATCTCTGTATTACTGTCATGTACAAGGAACAGGAAACCATCTTTGTGGACCACAGGTATAGTCACATTAAAAAATAGAACTATGAGAGTCATCTTGAACTCTGCATGTGTGTGTGTGTACGTAAGCAGAAAGTATGTGCGGAAATGACTTACTAGAAAGAAAGACATCTGGGTTAAATGTTCTCTTCACTTAGTTAATCATATGGAAGTGTCATTCTGAAGAACTCTGTGTATTAAACCTTGCTGAGGAAAGTGCTTTGTTCAAAAGTGATGCGCACATATCAAATGTGAGAATGGGAGTTCCTGGCTGACCTGCAAAATCCACCATTTACCCTGTTATTTATGCAAGCTGCTGTCAGTTCATTTTTTACACATTCACATAGTATTTTCCAGTCTATGATGAATGCTAAACATGATGAGGGTTATTCCTTGACACATCAGAGCAGCGAGGAAATTAAATTACCTCTTTGTGAGTTCCAAGTTCAATGTATCCACAGAGAGGGTGAAATGCTCCTGTGCCACAGATGTAGACATGGGTTCGGTTGTAGGGCTGAAGAACCCTAATAAAATTGGCACATTCTGTCTATTTGGGGAAAAAAAGAGAGAAAGGTTAATTTTCATGTTTATTCCTCTCTTTCAAATTATACATTATTCTAGGTTATACCCACAGTATTTGTATATTTATACTCAAAACTACTGTCACAGAGATTGTTTACTAAATACTTCAAAGCTGTGACAGCTACAATTTTGCAGTGGCTCTCTTCCAGGCAGTTCATCAATCAGGCTCACAAGCCTAATTCTGCTATAATTGTTACAGCCGTGAGAAGTTATGTGGTAACAGCACAGTTTGGAGAATATCTGCTCAGCCTGCGCTGTACCAAATAATCCCTGTCAACAACGGGGCAGAGGTCAGAGAGCCACTGGGTTAGTCTGACTACCAGTTCTCCTGCCTTTGCTCCCAACTCAGGGTTCTGCACGAGCTTGAACACCAAAGATTTCATGTCAGAAATTGTCGTAGACTGAAGAGTTTCAGCATAATTCTACAAGTACGATTTGCCTATACGTGGAGTTTCTTTGCACCATCCACATGGAACTGGTCATTCTTCTTTGGGCATTTCTGAGTCCTGTGGAATGCTTGGGCCAGTCCTGGCTCTACCTGGGCTTGGTCCTTGCTGGTAAGCAGCACATGGGATGCTAGGAAGGGCTTGCTGCAACCTTCCCCAAAATTTAATCTGTGCATATAACAAGATACTTAGGAGTAAATACAAAAGAGGTGTTCATATGTTCAAGCTACCACCCTACACCCAAGAGGTAATCTGCATGAAAAAATAACTGTTTCATTCTCTGGTTGCTTTCTTTGTGTCTTAATGTAGAGATAGATCAGCCCAAATCCTCCATATAGACCAGTATCAGAATTTTCCCAGTGCTTAGAAGAGGTGTTGTTTAGTTTTTGTCTGCTGTAAAGATAAGGTTAGCAATAAGTTAGGATAAAAAGTTGAAATTCCTTAGGCAGAGAGCTGAGAGAGTGTTTTGAGCTGAAGTCCACCTTGGTAACAGACAAGCTGGATTGAAACCACAAGATTTGTCGAGAGAAAAGGAAGAAATTTCATTATACAGCTGGGAAACGTTTACATTTATAGTGGGTTCTAGACATATGATGTAATCTGTGCTATGCAAAAGAGATATGAAAGTTTTACTGCATATATGAATGCACTTTAAATATACTTCCTAAAGAGACTTCCTAAAGATCTGTGGTTCCAGGGAAAAGCTAATGAGTCTGAGATTTTGTTTTAACCTTAACTGCAGCTGTCTGCAAATTAAGTTAATTTGTACTCTGCTCTGCTACTCTGTTTTGTTAATGAATTATAATGAAGCTAAATTCAGGATATTCCCATGAAAAAAAGCAGCAGTTCGATGGGAAAGAAAGGATTTCAGGGAAGTATCGCCTGGGATGCATTTCAGATGTAAGTCTATTAATCTCTCAGCTGCATTTATCATATACATGGGTGTGTGGCATGATTGCTGCTTGCAATATTGATTTTTTTTTTTCTTGAAGAATTAACATCTAAAGAAAACCATACAGTTTAACTTTAGAAAAACCCCTCATTAGTTCAGAAAAAAAAAGTGTATCAACGTCTTATTAACCTATTGTATGCATTTAGAAACAAATACAGATATACAATATTCTCAGCAAGAACAGAATATATATCATACTTACATGGGCATCTTTCCCAGCTAATTTGCATAACTCTACCTTTTCTTTTGCTGCAGGCCAGTAAATCTGTAACACAGTTAAAATAAGACAAAGATTATGAGCATTATAAATTGTCCTGTGATTGTAGTTCAACTACATCCTCTATTGAATAGTTAAACCAGATTAATGCCTATTGAAAGAATTTGCATATAAACCGAAATTAACATAACTTTGATTACAGGGTTCCGTTACAAAAAGCGAAGACGTTTTAAAACCCCTGTTCTTTGTTAATTTCTTTATTGGCTGTATGTACTTTTAGAAAGCACTTATTTGATTTGGCTAGCACACCTTGTCACCATTATGAATGGTATGTTTTTCTCAAAGATACGATGAGCCAAATCTTCTTGAAGCTGAACTGAGTGCAAAACAAGGCAAGTGACACTTGTGATAAATTTGGTCCAGCAAACTTGGCAAAGCTGCTATATAAAAAAAAAATGCTTCGTTCTTACAGCCAATTTTCAATTTAAAACAAGTTTAGTTCAAAAAACTAAAGGTACCTTAAGGGAAATTTGTACAACAAAAAGTACATTTGACAAAAATCAATAGCGCACGGTTTAAAAATGTCACCTATCAACACTAACTGAGTTTACTGAGAAAATGACATAGACATTTAGAGGAGAATCCTGTACCTTAGATAATTCATAGCATATATTATTACTGTTTCTCTCTCTTCTTTCATCTGCACTGCAGAATTCTGTAAACTAGATTTTGTTGGAGATGGAGCCAGATGACAAATTACTATTGGTTGCAGTAACCCCAATTGTGTTAGTGAAGAAATATGAACAAACAACAGCTCAGGTTCTGGCTCACTGATTTCAGATAAACAGCCAAAATGTAATATTATTGATATATGTTTGATTCTATTAAATTCAAAATAGAAGCTAAAAATAAAGTCTTCCAGAATCACCATGCTAAACATGGATATTTTTGGTCCTTGTTATTATGACAAGACAAAGCTATAGCCATTTCTCATGACTAATTATGACAACAAGAACAAATCACACTCATTTTGAGCAAATATTGATTAGGAAATTGCCCCGAGACCCAGGAACTCAAACATTAGTCACAAATGCTTTAGTGTTGCGTCTCAAATCACACTTCATAAAATCTTAGATAGTGTAAGAATTGCATCTTAGATTATGTAAGAATGAAGAATTGTTATACTATGACTTAGGGGAAAAAAATAATCAAGGAAGGATGCACAACTCAACAACATGCTAGAGGAGTTAACTGCTGTAACATTCCCTTTCTCTCACCCATCTGTTGGCACCTTGTAGGATGTGGCTTGGCATATACAAAGGTTTAGTCCCACAGAGTGCCCTGTGTCAAACAGCTCTATCACTGTCCAAAATCTACAGTCAGCATTCCTCTTAATCTGGAAACAGTCCTTTTATTTCACTTCTTCCTCTCCTCTTCCCACTGAAAAGGGATGCATTGGCTTTCCTCAAGGTAATTAATTTCCTCTCAAGTGAATTTACAGTTACCTTTCTGATTAGAAGCTCTTAGGAAAGATAATGTATTTTAAGTTACTTAACCTTAACCCTTTACAGCAATATTTACTTTAAGTCAGAGATAAGGCAGCATAACAACATTTCAGCACCAGAGCACAAATTTACTTTCCCGGAGCATTTTCTCAGGATGACATCATGACAGCATCCAGGTATGAAAATGCAATCTGAAAACATCCATGCCAGTGTGTCCGGATTACAGGGTATACAATGCCAGCAAGTACAGAGGAAAGTATTGGGAACTTTGCAATGCAACTGAGGAAGAGCTGAAAGAAACACCAGTGAACCTATCTGGTCTCCCTGGACAGAGTGGGATGGGTCTCTCCAGTAGCACTGGTCTGGACTGAGTGCCACTGGTTAAGGAGATATTGAGCCCGAGACTTAAATGGTGCTGGTGAAGAAAATATGATGAAAAGAAACAACTGGATTAATATGAGATCATGGATCTCCAGATACATTTGGTCAAGGACATTTAAGCTGAGAACTTCAGTTGTCTTGTGCATAAACTCTATGCCAACTCTGCCAAGATCTCTGTATCAGTAACAGAGAAGACTAGAGGTCTTTGAGGGGTTTTGAGATTTTTTGCCAAAGCTTAGGCATCCATTTAGGTAGACAAGGTGTCCCTCTGTAGGCTTTTGAGAATGCTCAGCTCTCCTTGCTGACTACACAGGAGAACTGGAACCCTGCTTCGGGAGGCCCAGTTACATTCACGGACATCTGCTTGAAGGCATCACACCTATTAATAGACTAAACTCCATGCACAATTCTAGTACAGATGCCTTCATGGGAAACAGCATTTGCCATACAAGCTGTACCAGTCAGGCTGAGATATACACACTCCTTTTTCTTGACCGCAGTCAATCATAGACAAATCAATTGTTTTACTTTCTGGCTACTCAACAGCCTCAGTACTTCGCATTTTACAAGGCCACATTAGACAGTGAAAAGTGAAGCTAAGTGATCCAACTTTAAAATCAATTTGCAATTATATACGGGGGGAGTTAAAGGGATACTTATTTGCTTTCCATAAGAGAAATGAGCAGTTCCCAGAAACTGTCAGTTTTAAATTGTAATAGGTCAAGAAAATTGCATAATAAATAAAGAGCCAATGTGCTGAGAAAGAAAGTATAAACGTTATTTTTTATTAGATAACATGCTGTGTAACAGTACCACAGGTCTGGTTCCCTCAAACACTGATACACAAGTAACTTTACACAAGAAATGGTCTCACTGAATTTTTACAGGCATAAGCTTATTTACATGCATCTGTACTGGTTTTTCTGTAGGGAGTGAAACTAAGTCTTTGTATTATATCTTATTCAGACAAGTTACTTAGTTTCACAATATGTAAAAAGTTAGCCTGGATGCTCCAGTAGTTTCTTTTATAATTAAAATCTTTGAGCTTGTAAATAGTTTGAATCTTTGAAATTGATTTTTTTTCATATTTTTTCCATCCATGTGGTGAAGTCACAATGGCAACATCTTATTTAACAAAGCCTTTTTTCTAAATTCCTCAAAAAGTAAAACTTCAAAGAAAAAAAAATAATGGTGATAACAACACTGGCCTGTAAAATTATAAAAATTCCATGGTAATAACAGCACAAACTGTATATATATAACATATTTTTGGTTGCACCTTTATCTGAAATGTCTGGAGAAACCTTCGATTAGCTAAGTGGGGTTACTGAATTGAAGGCAAGAATGTAGCTAGCTGAAATACATTAACAATATAATTAAACAAGATTATTTTCTTCTCCTAATCTTCAGTTTATTTTCCTTGCAAAATAGCCGTATCAAAATTCCAAAGGTCGACTACTGTCATAATTTCCTGATTTTATCTTCTGTAGCCCAATTAAGAAAAAAATAAGAAAAAAACCCACAAAAAACCCCTGACCATTACTTTTAAATCATTCTATAAATATTTTCTTAAATTTAGCAGCAGGAAAGAAATTAAAAGTCCTAATAAATGCAAGTTAATAAGTTCTTTGCTAGCAGAGTGAAAGAAAACCTCCCAGGAGTACAAAGTTACGTAGTACATAAGTGTAGGACAGGTACGGTATCACTTTAAAGGGTAGCTGGAGATTGATTTCTGATTAAAACCAAACATTCAAAACCACAAAGGTCCTTTTCAGATCAGGAGCAAGTCACTTCTAAAAATAACATTTTTCCTTCTTTCAAACACACCTTTTTTACTATAAGAAATTAATGAAAAGGGCAAGTTAATTTATATATATATATATATATATAATTTACATACATAAATCGATATGTAAATGCTATATATCTCATTATATGTACATATAAATAACAGAGTTTAATTTCAGTAGCCATCTGTCATGAATTAACAATACTGATTACAAGCTAGTATTCTCCTCATCTTTTTATATCTTTTATATCTTTCTATATCCAATTTTGTTTCTAGGCTGACTATAAATCCTTAGGAAAAGTGATGCCTCAAAAATAAAACAATGAACTCTCATTCCAAAGCAACTGTATCAAAGTACAAATATTCCAAGAATAATTTCTAATGAAGTTACTATATCTGGCACTATGCAGGACTTTACTGAAAGAGTAGAAAATATATTATTGTCACAATACAAAAGAGGAAGAACACAAGATATCTAAGCAAATTACAGGCCTATTGGTCTTATTCCATCTGTTTGTAATGCTTCAAAACAAATTTTTAGTTAGGAAAGGAATAGCTTAAGTTTTAAAAAAAAAAAAAAAGAGTATGCTACAATAAACAAAGTAACTTGGTAGAGAGATAGTTTTCCACTCTAATATTGTACTTTAGTAACATAAATGAATTGTATACAACATTAATGCCTCTTCATTAGGCTCCAGTGAAGTACTTATTAAGTTCCACATGGAGTTTGATTAGCTCAGTTGGGGAAAAATAGGCATTATTAGAATAAAAAATAGTCTGATAAGTAAAGAGCTTGCGGTAGTAAGCTAGTTACTCATGAAGTTCCTCAAGAAATAGTGTTGGATCTCACCCTATCTGACACACCCTTTGGTAGCCTTGGCAAAACCCCAGCGCTCTGCAATATGTGCAGACGACACAAGGTTGGGAACCATCACTAATAAAAATGAAGACTGGTAATACTCTGCAGGAAGAATCAAAGGGCTCTGAGGACCAGAATTATGAACAGTCAGAGGAACAAATAAATTTTAAACATCAGAGTAACAAGGTTCTGGTCTATAGCAACGATGTTGCTAAAGAAGTCGCATGAAGTATCCCACAAGGACCCTTACAGCAGATTTGGGCCAGGTTGGGAAAGGAATAACTGCTACATGAGGTAGTTGCTGGTGATAACAGGCGTGAGACCAATTGACTAACGTGACTCCTTCCAGTTCCGTGCCCCCAAGATAGGCACGCTCATGCCAGCGGCAAGCACTTGAGTGTCTCGTTGAGGTCGACGGCTTTCAGCAGCCCTGGGGGTTTCACTGGAGCCTCTCACATGCTTGATGCTGCACACGTGCTTCGGCACTTCTCTATCAGTACAGTCTCTGGTACGAGAAACCCCAGAGTGCTTTATTAGTGGTACATGTAGCACCAGCAGGATATGTCTGTATCTGGAGTGAAGGACATCAGCTGATCAGCATGCCTCATAATACTCTCTCACTCAGTTTGAGTCCTGTAAAGGAAAGGATTGCTTCCTTCCAATTTCAAAGGAATAAGAGGTGGTAGAAGCACTTAGAGGAAAAATTCAGCAATTTTAAATAGCTACTTGATGCAGCAAAGGAAAGAGTGCTTTCCTCCCTTGCTTTATGTGTATTATATTGAGAAAAGGCATGCAATAAAATTACATCTTCCCAGGCATCAAAATGTCTCATTAAAGCTTTGTGAATCATGTAGACCATAACTCAGATGCTTAAGCTCACTGGGAAGAGTGAATTCCCCATACAGCAGTCCTAACTGCAGTTTCCAAAGAACAAAGCCAAACTGAGCTGTAAACCTATGGTCACGCTGGCATATGCAC
The DNA here is from genome assembly GCA_020800305.1 of Porphyrio hochstetteri. NCBI lineage: Eukaryota > Metazoa > Chordata > Aves > Gruiformes > Rallidae > Porphyrio > Porphyrio hochstetteri. The sequence goes on along the minus strand of CM036905.1, from coordinate 10,070,269 downwards.
TATATTCCCTCTCAGAAACCCCATCGTCATGAGAACTTACCTCTGCCTATAAAAATAAATACACAGATGAAGGATTCATGGCTTAGCACCATGTTCCAATGTGACCATAAAGAAGCAGGTACAGTAAAGAGGGCAACATGATCCAAAACCGATGAAGTAAACCAGGAGACAGTCTAATCCCAGTTTTGCCATTACCTTACTGTATGTGGCACTCAGTTCTCATTTTTCCCACCAGTAAAATGACAATATTGTGACTATATTTTTTTAACCCCCTGAAAAACTTACTAATTCATAACTCAAAAATGAAAAGCAAAGAAAAAGTAAGCTCAAGAAATGCTGAGGAAAGATATGATAGTGATCCAACAATAGGATTGTCACAGTACCACATAAAACAATATCATAAATATCACAGCCTAGTACCAGAAGAGTGGGTGCTCATTGATTGCTTCCTGAGAACTAGGACATTTGTCACTTCTGTATACTGACCCCCGATCACTTCACTGAAAATTACTGCAAGCACTAGAAATCTACTGAATTTCCCAACAAATAGTGGAAAAAAATTCATGCTTTTTTAGCATCGCTTTGCTGAAAAGAAAGAGCAGTTTAATTAATGGGAAAATGACCCGATTTTAACATAGTGTACATGTATACCAGTTGCTGTCTAATATATCTGTCCCATTCATGTGTGTGATACAGGAAGTCCTCAACTTGGGGAACTGGACAGATTGTTCTCATATACAAATCCTAAGAGGAAGGTTACCCTAAGCAGTTCTTCTAACTGGCTCCCACTGTAATTTCTGTTTATATTTTCTTCAATATTTTAAGCTCATCAGCAATGGAAGTTAATACTTAAGTTCCTTATATGAATTTCTCCCTGTATTTAAAACTTTACCACACTGTCTTGAGAGTTAGATTTTTCACCAAGCTTTCTTTTCCACAGTTTCATCTCAGAAATACTTACAGATCCCTAAAAGGCAGGAATTTATTCTCAAATCTGTTTTATATCTCCCACAGACCTCCATTCTTCCAACAGGTATCCTATATATGCCACTCTAATTCCCTTACTTGAAACATGCATCTATCTAGGGAGACATTTGACCGGACCTTCCAACTCAGGTTATTTCAGAGAAGCAGAAAATCAGATCTCTGAAAGATATAATTTGATATGGCATGGGGGTGGAGGAGCAAGAGAGGATATGAGTATCGACTCAGAGTGATTCAAAACACTGGGGAAAACGCCAACGCCAGTGTAGGGTGTTCTTTATTTTCACAGGGCTGTCACACTGAGTAAAACACACCGGAAGTTAGAGGGAAACAACAGTTGTGTATTTGGATGACACATTCACAGACCTTTGGTAGTTTAAATTTGGCAGGTGTCAGAGTGGAACCTCTTATTAGAACAAAGTGAGCAGTTTTTATTGCATCTGTCTGAAACAAAACAAGATATCTACATGCCTGTTTGCCTCTTAAACTGTAATCCACTCTCCAACACAACTTAAGCAGTAGCCAGTGCTTTCACTACTTAAAGGTGGGTTTTTTTCTGAAAATGGCATTTCCATATATACATTATGAGCATACATGAATCCTGAAAGGAAACAGACCAGATGCTGATTTCATTTACACTGGATTAAACCTTGAAAGGCCTCAGTGCTTTCACACTTCATTTTCCACAGTGCAACCACAGCAGACTTCTGACTACCGTCTGTTTCTCCTAAAAGGAAACCATACACCAGGATTTTTAGGGTAAATGGCATCGCTCCTGACATGTTTATCACTGCAGGCTGAAGACAAATCCTACCTTTGGAAAAGTCAAAGCCCAATACGAGCAAATGTTTTCAGAGAGCAGGATAATGGCAGTTCTTTATTCCTAAACACATGGGTAAAATATAAAAATGACAGCGGATGTTTATGGAAACATAATTTATGGCAACAATGCAAAAGGAAATAACAGAGACACTCTCTTCCACCTAGGGCTGCTGTCACTCTGGTTACATGCTGCTTTCTTCACGTCTTGCCGCTGTCTGTTGTTTTCTGTCTGTAAACACTGTTTAAAAGCTTCCGCCTTGTCTACGCAGGTGCCTAAATTTAAGTCTATCAAATGATTTTATGGATTCCAAAAGGTTTCCAGAAGTCCAAAACAGGAGTTACATAACTCAAGGAAAAGAGTTATCCCAGGGCTAGCTAGGACAAATTTATCACCTCTGTCTCCAGAAGTCCCTAATCTGAAGCGGTGTAATAGCTGCTTAATGCACTCTTCCTTCAGTGCCCACTACTGACTACTTAAATCATACCAACATTAAATCACAGAATCACAAACTGGTTTGGGTTTGAAGGGATCTCAAAGACCATCAAGTTCCAACCACCCTTCCACTGGCAGGGACACCCTCCTCTAGGATCAGATTGCCCAAAGCCCCATCCAACCTGGCCTTTAATCTGCCAGGGATCCAGGGGCAGCCACAGCTTCTCTGGGCAACCTGTGCCAGGGCCTCACCACCCTCGCAGGGAAGAATGCCATCCTCACATCTAATCTAAATCTACCCTCTCTCAACTCACAGCCATTACCCCTCATTCTGTCACTGCAATGTCCTTGCGAAATCATAGAATCATAGAATGATCTGGGTTGGAAGAGACCACAAGGATCAGAGAGTTCCAACCCCCCTTCCACAGGCAGGGCCACCAACCCCCAAGCATGATCTAGACAAGGTTGCCCAGGGCCCCATCCAACCTGGCCTTGAACACCTACAGGGATGGAGCATCCACTATCTCTCTGCGCAGACTTTTTCTAGTCACAGAGACCGAAAACAAGCAACATAGGTAGACTCATTATCATTCTTCTCCACTTCCACTGGGTTTATTTAAGACTTTCCCAGTCCTTATGTCCCCTCTTCCAGAACACTAGTTATCTCCAGTGGTTTCCATATGATTTTGTCCTTCAATGATGTCAAGAAATCTTCACTCTCAGACAGTCTACAGATTTTGCTAACAGGCAGAAAGTTTCTCTGACATATAGAATAAGCAGCATATATTTGCTTAGAATCATAGACTATGTTAGGTTGAAAGGGACCTTTAGAGGTCATCTAGTCCAACACCCCTGCAGTAAGCAGGGACAACTTCACTAGATCAGGTTGCTCAGAGCCCCATCAAGCTTGACCTTTAATATCTCCAGGGATGGGGCCTCCACTACACCTCTGGGTAACCTGTTCCAGTGATCTACCACCCTCATAGTGAAGAACTTTTTTCCTAAATCTCCCCTTTTCTAGTTTAAAACCATTACCCTCGTCCTACTGCTACATGCTCTTGTGAACAGTTTTTCCCCGGCTTTCCTATAGGTATTGGAAGTCCCCCCAAGCTGTCTCTTCTCCAAGCTGAATAAGCCCAACTCTCTCAGCCTATCTTCCTAGGAGAGGTGCTCCAGCCCTTTCATGATTTTTGTGGCCCTCTTCCGGACGCGCTCCAACAGGTCCATGTCCTTCGTGTGTTGAGGGCTCCAATGCCAACACAAGGAAGCATCAAGATCAGTGTTGCTGTGTTTCAAGGGTGCAATAAACATCTCAGACTCTGTGTCTATTCCTGAAGTTCTGGCTTGATGGCGATAACCAAAGACTCCCTTTGATGCTGGCTTAATTCCCACCAGGTTCATTCCCAATTGAGACAACACTTTGTTACAGACTGACAGGTTTCCCAGCACAATGAAGGTAAAATTTGGCTCTTATATCTTGAGGTTGCTGTTTAACATAAATATGCATTTGTATGTATGTTCAACTTCCTGTAGTAACGGGTGGGTCACACCACAAATATCAACCAGTGATAGTACTGCTGACATTTAGCCCCACTTGGGCTGCTGGTAAGCACTGGAGTTAGGGAAAGGTGCAGAATTTCTTTGCAGCTGTTTCATAAGCATTTACCCAGCTGATAGATATATACACATGCATACGTATTTTTAACTGTGAAATACAGATAAAAATCAGTACAAGAGGGCATTAAAGGATAAGGCACAAGACAGCTGCACCCGGTACTGCCAAAAAAATAGTAGCAACTACAAACTAAGGATGCTCCAAGCAATGATAATTTGCGACCCTGTGCCAATACACACTGGGGAAGATGAAAACAACTTGTTCCAAAGCTTCTATTGGGGACCTGACATGTTTATCTGTTTGGCCCACATGTGGCCGTGTCTTCTAGCACTGACAGCTCCTGCAGGTTGGCAGCTTTTCAAAAGCTTGTCAGCCCTTGATAGCATTCCTATTCCTGCAGAGATGGGTGGGTCGCACTGCGGATTACACAGTGATAATAGTGCTGACATATAACCCTGCTTGCACTGTTAGCGAGCACAGGGCTCGGAGAGGCGCACCATTTCTTTGCGATTATTTCATAAGTGTTTACCCAGCTGACAACATTTTGCATTTAGCATTTGTTTAGTTTAAGGAGTAAAATAAAAAAGGCTTTAGGCAAACTCACAAGAAAATTCTATGTACCAACGTAATCTTTCCAGCAGCATCCCAGAGCTTAGGATTCCTATAGAGCTTGTTCTCCAGCTTTCCAGCCTCTCATGCTATTAAACATGATTGTTTGTTTTACACTGCATGCCTACTGGTTATCGCATAGTTGTCTTCAAATTTATTGCCCACATTTGCAATGCCCTGGAAAAATGTAGGTTGCTGCTCTTTTCTGCTTTCTTTTGCTGAATATCTTTATTTTACTCATAGGAAGGAACCACAAATCCCCCAGTTTATAAATAGCTTGCAACACTTGTCAGGCATCTAAGGATCTTTCAAGAAAAGCCTATGGCACTTGATAATGCTATTTCTGCAATACGAGCTATAGGCTTCTATTCAGGACAACTTCACAGAAGTTATATCTCTGCTACAGAGAGATGATTATCCTTTGTTAAGCTTTAGATACTTGCAGAGTACAACCATTTGTCTTTCATTCCAGAGGACTCTTCTATTATACTGTGGTACTCTGCTGTTGTTTTATAATGAGGTTTGCAAGCATTGGAAACTGGATGGATTTTTTTTTTTTGAAGCTGCAAGCTAAGGAAGTTTTTGACCAATTACATAATAAATTGAATAAAACTACAATGATTTACGAAATTGGAACTCCAGAAGAACTATTGATCCATTTCATCAGGAAAAATACACCAGGAAATAAAGCAATAACTGAATATAATGTAAGTTAAAGTAATATAGTTAAATAATTAAATTATAAAAGGGAAGTTATTAAATTATATAATGTGTACATTAAAGAAGAGAAAAGGATACAATGCTTTGGATGTTTCTTTTAGTATTATTCCACAAATATCTGAATTTGAGCATCAGACTCTATAACATAATCTTGCCAAGTAATTATATGAGGATTTTCTGGGAGTAAATTGGGGATACTGATTTGGCTTTTTGGTCTATCAGTAGTTCCTAATATAACAAATAACAGAAATTAAGAGGGTTTTTCTCTTTAAAGTAATCTGATTCTACCAGTGTGGAGCATTCTACAGTTCATGTTCAGCTTTGTTTTAAAGAAAAAAAAAAAAAAAGAAAACAAACAATAAACCCACAAAATATGCAGAATTTTACATTCTAGTTTCAAAGCTCTTACACCTCTCTTACATCCCTCAACTTGCTGTCTTTTAACTCTCTTCCTCAAAGTCATTAATAAATGCATCATTTATAGGCAGAAACAATATTCTAATCAATTAGTTCTCATTTCTGTGACTGCACATAAGCCAATATATCTTTTTTTGCAGATGACTCTCACTCCGGAGGAGTACAAAGGACACACTTCAGACCCTTGTAGTCCCGACATGTGTGGTTTCCTCGCACCAGGAAAGCCTGGAAGCAAGCCGCCTGGCCAGGCGCCAACCCAAACCACGGTCAGTCTAAACACAGCGCCGTCAAACACTACTTTCTGACACTTCACTGCTACTGGAGAGTATCCTTTAGCATTGAAACCTCCTCGGTGACTGAGATTTATACACAACCACCAGCGGAACTTCTTTCATCTCATCTCTCCCCTCCCCAAAAGTGTTTCTGCAAGCCCAGCGCAGAGGAACCAAAATGAAACGCTTCTATGATATTGTCTTGTGTTACCTGTGCATTTACCCAAGAGGGGGAGTTTATAAATTTGCTGAATGCTCATGGAGATTTTGGAAATCAACACAGCAGGATGCTTTGCAGAGCTTCGCAGTTTCAGCTACTTAAATACACTTTGCCTCAGTGTTTTGTCTGAAAAGTTACAGATGATCTGAATGGCTAAACTGAGAAGTGGAAGTATTTAAACCTGCAGAAAATCAATTCTTTAGTCCAGATATGCATGTGGTTATGAATTATATTCCCTTTTTTCAGGTTACCACAGATACTATAGAATCATAGAATGGTCTGGGTTGGAAGGGACCCCAAGGATCACAGAGTTACAACCCCCTGCCACAGGCAGGGCCACCAACCTCCAGGTATGATCTAGTTAAGGTTGCCCAGGACCCTATCCAACCTGGCCTTGAACACCTCCAGGGATGGGGTATCCACCACCTCTCTGGGCAGCCCATTCCAGCACCTCACCATTCTCTGTAAAGAACTTCCCCCTAATATCTAATCTAACCCCTCCCTCCTTATGCTTTAATCCATTCCCCCTTGTCCTGCCATTGTCTGCCCTTTTAAAAAGTTGATTCCACTCCTGTTCATTCTCTAGTCAGCTTACCAAACGCAAATTTTCATTCCAATATAAAGCCAGTCTTTGCTCTGCAAAGTCTGCATGAAATGGCACTGCCTGGTTCTCCCGACTCAGTCTGTGCTCTGTTCTTCTTAGAACACCCAGCATCTATAGTGATCAGTGGTGGATCAGCTAAACAGAACATGCTACCAGCTTGGACAAAGGAGCGTATTGGGAAGGGTGCTACCACTGCCAGACAGCTCTGAGAGAATTAAGCCCCACTGATTATAATGGGAGGTGACAGCATTCAGCATCTCTCAGGAGGTAAGCAGCATCCCACAGAAACAGAAATCTACTTTTCACGCAAAGAAATTTTGGCATCTACAGAAAGCCTATGCCAGAAACCAATCTGGAGTCTGCAAATCTGCAATACGAATAACGCAGTTATCAATGCAATATCCTGAGGAGGTGCTGGATTTTGAGTAAACTGCCAGGAAGGTAGCGTATTTGATAAGGCATCCTAGGGAAGAAACTTCCTGCAACTCTCAGAATCTGAGTTTTAAAGAAAGTGGCATATGGAGCATTACAGAAGTCAAAATAAGAAATAAGATATTCACACTGGCTCTGTATTTCTTCTGTATAAAAAAGCAAGTGTTGCACTCAACAATGTGGGGCAAAAGAGTCTCCTGTTACACCTGCTAAGCTCCTGTGCTGCTGTTGTATTAATTCAGGGTCAGTTACCGCTTCAGAGCTGACAGAAGGACACAGTAATTTAAAACCTCCTTCTGGTGCTTAAAGAAAATATCAAACACAGCTGAGAATGTAAATTTTCTTCAGAAAGTAGCATACTGGAAGAAGCAGGAAAGCCATTTTCATGTGTGTTCCTGGTGCAAGAATCTCTTTTTTCATGTAGCAATTGATTGTGCTTCCAAAAGCTCCAATTCACTGTGTCTGCTAGAAATACTGAAGGCTAAATTGCCATCTCATTATCTGGAGTTAACACATTGTCACAGGGCACGAGCAAGGGAGTACAGTAGATCCCAGTGGAAGCTTCTCATGCCACTAGTAATTCTAGATACTAATACAGACGTTAATATTAAAATGGACATTTTTTTCCTATAATTCAACCATTCAAATTGTCTGTGCTCTGTTTAATATCCTGGTAATGCCAGGAAGCAAGGGAAGCTCTGCCTTCAGTTATCTTCTTTTCAATTGCCTTTATTAAAGGAGGATAGCAATGGCCAGAGAAATTAAGTAGCAAACATCGGAAGCTGCGTTTTTTACCTTTTTGCTGACATTTTGATATTACTTTCATGCACTGCAGGGCTCCTCAAGGTAACTGACCCCTCGCAGGCCATCAGTTTCACAGGAGGGCACACATCATCAGAAATTCAATTTACCAACGATAACTGTGTAACTATGGGAGGTGAGATTATCTAATCCTGGTGGACAGCATTGCACAATAAAGTAGCCAGTTACACAGTGAAGAAGAGAGGGGAAGGGGAAAAAAGGAGAAAAAGGAACAAAATTGACCTTACGAGAGGACCCATGCAGAAGATAAACTGACCTTTTTTACATTTTTGTTTAAATCAACCAAGTTGAGCAGGAAGATGTGGTCTTTAGCCCCGATTAGCAGCCGGCCCCTCTCCTCATCTAGCAGCAGGGTTCGAAAATCAAGCCCCTCTGTTGAGCCCAGGAATGGGATGCAGCTGTTTGAAAGCAGCAAGTCTGTGGGAAAATGAAGAAAATCTTTATAATCAAAATGTTTACATATGACTCATTGGTGTCTTCTATAAATATATGCAAACAGTGTGGAGTATGACGGTGAGATAACTGCAGTCTTACAGCATGTCTTTGAAGGGTCACAGTACAATTCCTGTTAACCTTGGTTTTCTCTGTTTTGTTTTTACTTCCAAACTGAGTAACATTTACTTTCACAAAACACTGTTCTCTGTGAAATTTTCTTAATGAATTATGTCTATGTCATAAAGGATTCACATTCTTCAACATAAATCAGAAACAAAACCAAAGTCAGCTTTGCAGAATATGTGCTATACCTTTCCTTTACTGTGGGAAAACTGATGTATGTTTATACCATCATGGACACACATGATCAAGGATCAATATTTTACCATATCTGGTGCTCTACATATAAAGTAGCAAAATATGTCAATGCCAGAAATACTTAGAAGCAGGAAACAGTGCTTAGATGTGACAATTATCATAAACTCATAGAACAGATTGAGTAGGAAAAGACCTTTGAAGATCACATAATTCCGACTCTCTCCCATAGGCAGGGACATCCTTCACTAGATCCGGTTGCCCAAAGCCCCATCCAACCTGGCCTTGAACACTACCAAGGAAGGGGAAGCCACGGCTTCTCTGGGCAACTAGTGCCAGGGCCTCACCACCCTCATCATAAAGAACTTCCTTTTGTGCGAAATAAATCTACCCTCTTTCAGTTTAAAACCCTTGTCCCTTGTCCTGCCACAACAGGCCCTGGTAAAAAGTCTTTCTCCATCTTTCTTATAAGCTCCCTGTATATATTGAAAGACCACCATAAAGCCTCCCCGGAGCCTTCTCTTCAGGCTGAACAAACCCAACTCTCCCAGCCTGGCTTCACAGGAGAGGTGACCATGTTCATGGCTCTCCTCTGGATCCACTGTAACTGATTCATGTCTTTCTTGTACTGGGACCCCAGAACTGGATCTAGTGCTGCAGGTTGGGTTTCATGAGAGAGGAATAGGAATAGTGGGGTAGAACCACTTCCTCCTGCCTTCTGGCCACACTTCTTTTAGTGCAGATAAGAATATGGTTGGCTTTCGGGATTGCAACTGCACATTGCTGGTTATTATACAATTTCTGATCTACCAGTATCTCCAAGTCCTTCCCTGAAGGGTGTCTCTCCATTCATGACTCAATCTGTTTTGATATTAAGAATTGCTCTGACCCATTTGCAGAACCTTGCACTTGGTCTTGTTGGACTTCACATAATTTGCATGGGTCTGCACCTCCAGCCTGTCAAAAGACCTTCAAAGACCATGTAGTCCAACTAGATGAGGGATGACATCCCTTCCCTCAAGCATACCAACTGCACCACTCAACTTGGTGTCATCCACAAACTTGGTGAGAGTGCACTCAATCCCATTATGTCACTGATGGAGATACTAAATATCATTAGTCCCAATACAAACCCATGAGAGACACCACACATCATTGATTTCCACTCGTAAATTAAGCTGTACATATGGTTGAGAAGAGCTGGAAAGAGATAACAACTGTAATGTGTATTGAAAGTTTGGTATAAGGTTCAGTTGTCTAATACTAAATTCTAGTGGCAGTATAGAGGATTGCTACAATTACGTTTGTCTAGTAACAACACCTCTATGGTCCTGAGGTCTTTCCTTACAGAAGTGGCAACGGGTGGCTGCTTCTGCATCCTTAACTTGATGACAGAGATTTCCCTATTAAAAGTGCAAATTTGATCACTTTGGTGTTGCTGTGATTTAATAGTCCTTCCGAACTTTTTCAAAAGATAATTAAGGAAAACATGTCTATGACACTAATGACAGAGCCTATGCTTTTCCTGTTAAAATAAGGTAAAATGCTGAAAATTAAAAAGTCTGTAACCTTTTGCTTAATGAAGACTCTGTCATCGTTCTGTATGAGGACACAAACAACATATAGAAAAGAGCACAAGAACAGTTTAGTCTTGCTGGGCAGTCATTAATTTAGCTGGAAAAAAAATAAACATGGGAATTAGTTCTTCCACAAGAAAACTTTCCAAAGTGAATTATTCAGAAATCCTGGGACAGAAAGGTAAATTTTGCACTTAATTCAATACAAAATTAAGGGTATTTCTACCTCACTAACACTGGATAAACAATGTATCCCTCCTTCTATAGACAGCTGACTTAGAGTACAAGTTATTTACTCTTCCTGAGCATAACAAAAATCAGGGTCAGTGTTTTGTAGAGTAACTCCTGAAAAATAAGTAAAACAAAAGCCAAGAAAAAAACCAAAAAACTCCCCCCAAACCCCAAACTCTTTTTTTCTCCAAGGTCTCTCAAAAAATATGTGATAGACAAAGCAAAGATTAATTCCTGCCTTTGGCTAATAAAGAGCACTGTGGGAGTTAAAATATTTTATCATCATTAATCTGACTACCTGGTATATAATTATGGCAATTTTTTTTTGGCTCAGTCACTTCTACTTAAGCTCGTGTGGTTTTGTCTGGCTCGCTGCTGACTGTTGTTACAGCACAGTCTGAAAACAAATTGTCTTGTATTGCAGCTCCTATTCCCCTAGGTGAGATTTATTTGGCAGTACTTTGAAAAAAAAAAAAAAAAAGAAAAAAACCAAAAACCTCACTTCACATTGAAAAATTAAATCCAGTATTAAGCATTACACTGTTTGACATCACCACTGTCCTATCTTTTGTGAAGGCAAAGATGTCAGGCTTGTTTTTTTTTTTTTTTCTAAATTAGTAACAATTTAAAAGACCTGCTTATTAATTGACAGCAAGACTGCTTAGGAACAACTAATGTTTAGCATGGTACTAAAAAAAAACAAACCCTAAGTCCCATCCAAACTTCTTCTTACACTACAGCTCGCTGATGATTAGCCAGGCTGAAGAACAGCCAAGCCAATGTAATAAATAAATGCAAATTTAAAAAAAAAGAAAAATAAAAGCTTGCTAAATACAGAACTTCTGAAACACACTCCACTAGTATGCTTTCACCCAATAGGAAACAAAGATATCATCTTCCTGATACTTGTTCTTACTGGGTTCTCTGACAGAGGACAGCCACTTCTAGCAAAACTATTAATTTTTGTGTGATGCATATGTGTCTTCACTAAATTTCACATGCTATACAAACCTCCTTCTTTGTTGTTTTCTGACAGGAACTTCTTGGTACTTGGTATGATGGAGCTGTTTATTGGGGAAGGGTTCTCTGATGCTGAACACAGCACAGCAGGTGGTTTTAGCTCCCTTGGGCTACTCAGTATCCTCAACTGAGTTCTAAAATACTGTTTATCAGCTTAATATTGCTGGATTTCATAATTTCTGAGTAATCATCTTTCTCTCCTCCACCCATGACATAAGAGCTGGCTGCATGACTAGATTATCTGATTTATTGTGTGTTATAATAAATGCCTTATAAATTCTGCAGTCTGGATTAAATCCCTCTTTAACAGTTCTATGTCCCAATTAATAGATAAAATGGAGGAAAGAGGAATACAGGATCACAGTACCCATTAATGAGTCATTCACAGGCATTAACATGAATAAAGATGATAGATTAATGACTTTCACTATATTTCAACAACCCGTATCACCCTCTGTTACTCTTAAATCTGTTGTGATGACAATCTTCCTGTCATACCACAGTGCTTGCCTGCGGGACATGGGTAACTAAGATGCAGAATGTAAGGGAAAATTCCTTCTCATCTCCAGCCATAGGAATTTGATCTGAGTAAGGATAAACGATACGTTTGCTCAAATGCTCTAAAGCACTTTCATTGCTTCTGTGGGCCTTTGCAAGTATGCCACTTGCCAAAATATTTAGCCCTGATTCTCCACATAACTGAAAGGAGATGACTGAGACTACTGTCCACTTCCCATTTTTTCTCCTATCTGGAAGTGACCATCCTAAAAGGGCATTTGTCATCTGTTGCTCAACCCTTCTAGTATTTCTCAGTACAGAACAACCTAGGACAGCTACAACGGGAAAGGAAAAAGTTGTCTCATGACTGAAACACCCAAATGGGAATGAGCCCTGCCTGGTGCCTTGTAGAGTCATTTGTTTCACTGCATCATAAAGAAAAAATCTATAAAATGTTCCAGACTGAAATGACAGCATTGCACACTGATTTCTTACTGACGCAAATGACAACATAAGCTGCAAAGAATCAGGTTTGGTCAGTTATTTACTAACTATTGAAAAGAGCTTGGAAATAAGAATCTGACCATGGGCACTGATACACTTTTAAACTGAAACTTGACCTAATAAAATTTGCCAAGTAAACATTAACAGCGAATTGATTAAATTACAGACAAATTAATCATTGTTCTCACTCCATAAAAACAAAACAATCCAATCTTATGGGCTGAAACTGCCCTTCACAGCAAGATATATTTAATATCACCAAGGATATTACACTGGAAAAAATTACTATGAAAAGCACATTTGTCCAATGGTTTTCAAGCTTAGAGAAAGCTGTTGAATTAAATCACTGCATCTCTGTAGACAGACTAATACAGAAACAGCATTCTCATAATGCACGGAAACAAAGTTAGTTCCAGGGATGGTCTTTCACAAGTGCATGTTCTGCACTTAGTTTATAGAGTATATTCACTGTTTTACTGAAAATTAATTTTTTTTTTTCCCCAGTCTGGAGATTAAATGAATATTCAGCAAACTCCCCTTCTAGGTTAATATTTCACTGCTGAGTGGATGAAGCTGGAATACTGACTTGTTTTTATTCATTTAGAAAAGTATCTCAGTGGACTTGGCTCACAAGACTCTGAATATTGCTTACTTAAATAATCTCCAGCAACAGAGCCATGACATAAAGGCTTCACATGAAAAAATGTTCTGATAATACATATTTATGTTTATACAGCATATTTAGACTCCTTAGCCTCAAGTCACATATGTGGTGACCATGTTGCCATTACTTAACTCCAGCACAGTGCAATCTGGAACCACTTGATCAAGACTGAGAATTGCCTTTGTGGCCACTCACAGACATTTTCACAATGATAGGCCATGCCTAAATTGGCAAAAACTCCTCCTCAACCTGTTTCAAAACAGATTCATCTGCTGAAACCTTTGAAGGACTCTGAAGTTAAAGGCTGTATATATATAGTTTTGTAATTTTGACATACAGTGAAAAACAAATGTCATGTCATTTTCCCCTAGAGAGGAGCAAGTCCTTTCACATGCTGGAAAACATCCACAACAATTTACATGGATATTGTGCGAATACTCAACTAAATGTCTGGAATAATGAAATGTCAGCATAGCATGAATACAGCAATTTACTTAATTCCTAAAGTATTCTGGGTTTAAAAGAGCCAACTGACCCCAGCTGTACTTATATAAATGCAAAGAGAGTAGTTCCGGTCTAATACCAATCTCTACTACACATTGCAAGAGGCAACTTGTATTTTGTTTAGCTACATCTCACCATGGACAATGACTTGTTGTGCATGCCATGTGGCTCTCTTTGCTATACAATGAATTTTATTTGGCCTGGAGGAAAATGTCATATTCATGGCACAGCAGGGCCTTTCCGAAAGGATATGGATTACTGAGAACAGAGGAAACATGATTTCTTCTTGGCATAATACTATTCTCTTTCTAAGCAGACCCCAAAACCACCTTGGACTTCACAACAGATTTTGTGGTTAGGCACTTCTGTTCCTCTTTCAGGATTAAATTGTTCTCTAGGAGGCTCTTACAGTCTAGGAAGGTGACAGTGAAAAGTGAACTTTTTCAAAGATTGCTCCAAAATTCAGGAATGGTGTGCTGTAAGATTAAAGGCATTTCAGAGCACTTTCACTTCAAGCTTCAGGCACGTCCATGTGCCTGCTCAGCAATCAGCAAACTTAACATTTCATGCATCTCTATTTGCAAATACTTATTGATAGATGTCAAATCTGTCACCATTTTACGACCCAGAAAAATCATAACTAAAGTAGTTCCATAATGCGCTATGTTTCTCAAACCATCATTACAGATAACTAAGCAATAGCTCTCTTACTGCGAAGATCTCTTTTCTACAGTTTTCATTGGGAAGGGACAGATCAATGTATCTTCAGACAACCTTTGCAACGGCTACTCTACTCATAAAGAGGAAAAAAAATAAAATTAAAAAAGGTAACTCATGTTGTGGGACCTGATTCTCCTTCATATCAGTAAAGCTTGCTTGAAAGGGGATGCTTCTGCAAGATCAGAGCTGTGACTTATTTAGTTCATCTATTTCAGACAGGGGTTATAATCAATCTACACTCCTGACTTTCACTGACTCAGGGGTTTTTAAATCTGCAAAAAAGGTAATACTGGAAAACAAAACAGGTACCAAAATCACAACCATTAAGGTGTGAACTAAACAATTCTTGCTTATGTCAAAGAGTATTTTAGTTGTGTTTTAAATGCAAATAAATTTAACTATTGAACCAGCTGCACAAATAACATGTAAAGTGTTATTATTGCAGAGATGATTAAAAGCTGCTTTGTGATTTCATGTTATCGGTGAAAAACCGCAAAGGCCCAATTCGCAAACTTCACAGAGCCAAACCAAATAAATAACTTTAGACAGTGCAACTGAAAATGTATCCGAACAAAACATTTGTTTTTCTGAAGAAGACCTAGGACTCTGGATTTGTACAGGTTCCCTTTTCCTAAGTAGTTTATCTTTCTTGCAAAACTGCCAAAGTAAGCAAACTCACTTCTGTTTCCAAAGCGAAATTAAATCACTTTTTTTTTTTAAAGTGATACTGTGAATATTTAAAAAATATGCATTACAAATGTAATTCAATATAAACGACTGGCAAGCATATGAGCTTTGCTAATACGGAGATAATTGTTGGCATCTCATCACACATACCTGTCCATTAAGAATGCCTGTCACACTGATAGCCTTAAATAGTACCAAATC
Source organism: Porphyrio hochstetteri (assembly GCA_020800305.1). NCBI lineage: Eukaryota > Metazoa > Chordata > Aves > Gruiformes > Rallidae > Porphyrio > Porphyrio hochstetteri. The sequence goes on along the minus strand of CM036905.1, from coordinate 10,054,963 downwards.
TCCTCCTTAAATGAAAAGCAGAACATGCAAACACTGGACTAGTCACCTCTATTTCCTCATTTTCAATTGCCAGGAATGAGTTTACCTTTTTTCCCTTCACCTCTCACTCATCCTCAGCTTGTGTAATGCGTCAATAATCTGAGTCATTTGGCTGAAATCCTCTTTCTTTCACTTCAGCCTTATTTCAAATTCTCTTCTAAGTCTCCCAATGGTGAGAGGATATTGCTCTCTAAGGCATAAGACTTTTCCTTTCTATCTAGCAGAGTGAAATTTTAGGCCATTATTGCAGTCAGAGGCCAGTTGTCTTCTTAGCCATATAGATGAGGAACTGTCAATTTAATAAGACACCACACTCTAGCCCTGTCTTTTAAAATTATCTTCTAGCATGAATGACAAGCAGCTGAGATAAAACCTCTGTCCTGTTCTGAGGGAGACTCAGCTTATAAACTCACCTATTCCTAAACACTATTCTGAAAACTCCCATTACTAGATCCATAGTGCAAACAACCTATGAATTTACTGACCCTGAGAAAATGCAGCTTTAAATGAATTCTGCTGCCTCCATTCTCTCTAGTTAGAATTTCAATTTTTAGATGTCTTGGAGCAACAAAAAGTCCTTTCATTCATGCCCTGGTTAACCATTTCCCAGCTTCCTATCCCTCCCAATCTATCAGCCAATCAAGTACATAGAAAGCAAGGGAGTGATGATAGGCAACACATGGAAGTAATGGCAAATTCCCCTTTGGCTTATTTGAAAAAACTGAACTAAATTCACACTGATTCTGAATAAGTTTTATTGCTCCAACCAGCCTACCATCTCATCTCATGAACCTTCCAGGTACCTTTAGGTGCATAATCATATGACCTGCAATCAGAAAGTCATGAATCTTGTGAACAATGTAGCCATAGGAATGAAGTGTGGAGATAAGTCCACACTGTTACCACAACAGGCAACACAAACTAAATACACTGACAGGAGGTTCTGTCTAGTAGACATCTAGCATCAAAATCATCTCAGGGGCCTGGGACTTGCTACAACCTGCATGAATAAACACGTTCTCCTCTGTAGCAGTGGATTCATTCTTTCCTGCTTGGATGGAGATGTGTATGACACTTTGCAAGTACTTTCAGGTGTTAAAAATGTAACATGGTGATCATATTTAGCACTTTAAGGGACATAGCTCTGCCTTTGTCAAACTACGTTTCATAAAATCATATGCGGCGCTGTCCCTCCTTTCAAAATAAATCACTGTGGTCATACTGCACTTGCCTTCAAAATAGCACCAATACTTCATTTCAGCTTTTACTCTCTTCAGACTGAGGCAAAAACAGTGACAGTATTTTCAATCACCTGTACCTGAAATTTTCAACTAACTGCATTTTCAGAGAAACTTCTGAGAACGTGATACTCTCTGGAGCTGCACACACTGCCCTGAGGACAGGCAGAGGAGCTCTTTGCTACATCTTACATATCTGTGGCCTGATAAAAAAAAAACAAACCAGCAAGTTGTGTTATTTCTTCCGCCCATAGTATCTGGTAGCAACTGTACAGAACATGACACATTTCTGAATCGTTAACCAGTTTTTGTTTTGAAATTCCAGCCTTAGGAAGACAGATAAGTGGACTTCATTTCACACTTGGAGCAAATGAGAATTTTGTTGTGGATTTCAGTGTCCGGGATTTAAATGTGCAGGGAGCTTTGTTAAGCAAATCTGAAGTGTAATTGGCTGTAGAAACCTGGATTTGGCTCAGTAGCTGGCCTGACACTACTGATAGGTGCTGACAGATCTCTCTGGGAATCTGACTCACTTTATTTGGACCCACTTTCTCAGACTGCACATCTGACACCAGGACTTGCTCCACTGAGCCTACAGCTGTTAGAAATGAAATATACATTTTTTAAATGGACAGGTACTTTCACTTTAATTTTTTTCTCACTAGGTTCAAATGTATTTGCCAACTTCAGAACGAGATTAATGTTCGCAGTGAAGTAGACACGGCTTTCAGGCACAAAGATGAGAGACCCTGAACTGCAGTGGCATTAATAACTGTTGTAATAACAGTGTCAGATGGCATGGGCCTGGAAAGCACATTTATATTGATACTAACAGGCTCAGGAGAGATACAGAGCAGCACGAGTTATTTGTGAAGAAGGTGAGTTGACTGCAAAGGAGAGATAATGCCAAACAGATTTACTTGTTCATTTACTTCATTAGTGCCTCTGTTTTCAAGGCTTAAAAGAACAGTCCAGACACAGAAAAATCCAGATTTGTTGCCTCTCATCGCTATTATTGAAATTCCAATTTTCCTACTAGTGAAATTGTATGCTGCACACCAGTTGTGAGCACTGTCTGTGAGCAACACAGATTTTTATGGACACAAACAATAACTATACATCCCACCCTTCCCCACCCTCTGCAGGCTCCACAGACACGCTTACACACACATCAAGACTTGGCGCCAGACCCTCAGTTTAACCACCAGGACCTGCAATAATTTCATCAGCTGCGGATCTAGCCCCGGCTGTACAGCAAGAAGCCATGGGGGCCATTATCCTCTCTGACTCCAAGCACTGGACTAGAGCCCACACAAGCTGCATGGTCAGGCTGTAAAGCTAAATAAGATACGGAGATAAAGTCCTAACTGCTAATAGTGTATGTCCTTGCCAAAGGGGCTGACGAGAGCTGGAGCTGATGCAAGAGAAAGGGCAGGTCCATGCATTTGGGAGCAGATGAGGGAAGAAAGAAGTGGATATGCGTGTTTGGGGAGAAGGGAGCCAGGAGGGAATTGCCCTCCTTTCAGAAGCAGCACGCTGTTATGTTGGCTCAGCTGCCATGAAGCTGCCACCTGAGAGAGCCTGAGATCTCTTAAGTGCTGATGGTCCTTCAACACCCATCCCACAGCCTCCCTGAGGGCAAGGGAATTTTCTCATAACTGGCTTTGAGAAGCTCTTCTGGTTTCTCAACTCAACCAAGGTCCAGATGGATAAGGAGACAGAGTAGATGCAATAAAGGAGGAGAAACCAGGTCTGGAAAATAATTACCAGCTCACCAGCATGACCTGCTACCCAGACTGCCAAGGTGGTATTTGGCAAGGCTGAAGGGGCTGTGATGGGAGCAGTGCCTGCACAGGAAAGGAGGCAAAGGGCAGGGACCTCTGTGAGCAGATTTACCTGTCAGTGGAACAGATATTTCCGCTGCTGGCAGGAAACCTGCTTCAGGAGGTTCCTGCTTGTTCTCCTCACACGTAACTGCTTGTTCCTGTCCCCGCAGGGGGGTTCCCTCTCTGACAAGGGATAGATAATCTCTCTTTGTTTCTTTCCCATGCTCTGAATGAGGAATGAGAACTTTTATAACGGCAGTGGGAGCATAAATATCATTTTATAACAGCAGTGGGGGGATCATTACTCCTGGTTGGGCTCACAAGGCAGAATTAATAGCCCTGCTCTAAACTGCTACACAAGAGCAGTACAGAGATAGAATCACTATAGAGAAGCATGGTTTAAGTCACTTAGCATCTGGGGTAGGTGCACAGCATGAACATTCTCTAAGAAAATGTGTTTTAAACGCAGAGAATAACTGGTTTTAGGGAACTTCAGAGATTTTTCTTATATTTTTCCATTTTTCCAGATATATTTTATTTGATTAAAAGTGATTCAGTTGTAGCAAGGTAACCCAGTTGGCTACTGTGAAGGCAGGTTTTCAAAATAGCTTTCTACTGTCAATAGCAAAGGCCCACCTCCTGCCATGAAAATAAACCCAATTCACATTACAGCATAATACGGACTAGCATAATGTTCTCCCATGGCAAAGAGAACTGTAAGTATTGGTTACTGATGGTATTGACGGGAGTTACATTCTAATGAAGCCATCAAAACCGGAGGTCAGAAATACCTGTATTAATTCCATTAAACGTTAGTTGCTTGTGTCAGAGCTGTGCCTAGCAACCGCCATCAGATTCAGAGCCCCATGTGCAGATGTGCAAGTCGACCCAATGTCTGCCTTGCAGATTTAATGCAATGTTGCGATAGGACTCTACTAACTGAAAGTTACAGGGCAAGAGGCATGAGAGATGTGTGTCTGCACAAGGTAACCACATGCACCAACATATTACCTTCTCTCAATCATTACTATATACACAGATGTTGTTATTTAACACTGGAAGGAGGTGACATCTTTTATTACTAATATTTGTATTAATTTATCCGTTTTGGAGCACCAGTGGGTGTCATATAGACTTGTTAGATTACATATTTAGTGAGAAATATTTTGAAAGAAATCCAAGGTGCATTGATGATGCAGAGGGATTTGTAAAGTCATCCCAAAGCTGCCAGGTAAGTTGAACATAAAATTTCAGTGTCATCAGTAACCTCATAGCCATCACCTTCTACAGTGCAACATGGCATGCCTCTCTGAGACAGCCAGGATTAGGATCACAAAGGAGAATGCCTGTTTTTACAAATCAGTGGAAGAAAAGGTACATTTCTCACTCCCACCCTTGTCTAAATGCCTCTGTTAACCACAGGTAACCAATTCCTCCTATGTCTATGACAGTGCTCTGGTGTGATAAAAGAAATTGTTTCTGTTTCTTTCTGCTATCTCTTTGTGTATTTATCTCCAAAAGACTTTGGAACAGGCCTCCCCTGCAACCCTCAGCCCTCAGCCCTCAGCCCTTCTTTGAGGAATTCATCTATAAATGGAACAGCAGAAATGGGTAGGGAGGAAAGGGAAATAGGATGTGACTCGAGGACCTGCGCTGCAACCACAGATGTCCACTGCTGGTACACACACTGACGTCAAGAGGATCGTGCCCTCAAATTAGTGCACAGAAAGACAACGAGGTTGGAATCTTCAAAACTACTGATGACTGGCTTTGCTTCACAAACTTCTTTAGTAAAAGTACAATTCAATTAGACTTTTTTTTTTTTTGAAAGTACCCTCTTTGAAGCTTATACCACTGATGTATCTTCCCCACATAATTCTTCTATGGAAGCACTTTTCAGTGTTGTCTCATCCTCCTTTTTACAAGGGACCAATCATTCTTCCCAAAGTCTTATTCTTTTGTTTTTTTTCTCTCATCTTCTGAGATTTAATCAAGTGAACATTCAGCAGAATCATTTGGTATTTTGTGAACACAATTCTTTTTTTTATCCAACTGAGGCCCTTTTGTGATTGTGAAAAAAAGAAAACTGTTGTGAGCTACAGGGTGTTTACACTGTTAAGAGGTTGATACGGGTCAGTTCTCTAAGGTTATTCTTAGTTCAACTGCTATGTAAACTGTTGATGTCACTGACTGGAGGCTGCTCTCCAGGACATTATATATATGATAATTATATGACAGAAAATGCAACATATAGTTGGATCTGACCTCCAAGTTCACTAGTTTAAAAAAGGACAAAAAATGTCTGTATGAAACTCACTGCTTTTCCCGTTACTGAAACATAATAAACCCCTTCAAATTTATACTTGGTCTACAGCACATGCAAGAGTCTTTCCTCACACGGACAACCATGCCCATCCATCTATATAACCTAGGGTATATTTTAAGCCAAAATGTTCACTGCCTCCAGAAAGCCTTTTCTGAGACAAAACAGGGAAAATCTATTCCATAACTAGACAAGCATCTGAAACTAGGATCCTAACTCTCACATGAGCATTCTATGTTACCCTACAAAGGAATCCAACACAATTTGTTTCTGAGAAATAACAAATCACTAATAATTAATTAAAAAACTAATAAGGGATTCAATAAAAACAACACTTTCTCACTCAGGACATTTTTCCTTGCTCTTCATGGGCATTCAGAATTACAGGTGCTGATGTTACCACAAAAGCATGTTTTTGCTCATTTTTCTTCCTCTTCCTGCAGAGCAAGCACAGCTGCAGAAATGCAAGCTCATTTCTAGGCCCTTTTTGTTCATCCCCAATTTACCACGTTCCAACCATTCATAGCTGCGCTCCCTTCGTGGTACCGGGATTACTGCAATGTCACAGTTTAAATGAGGCTCATGGAGCTATACAATTGTAACTATATTTTACATGGATAATTAAATGATGTATGACATGGAAATAAGCCAGCGCTTTACTGAGACAGAACAAACTAACTGCTCTAATGCAACGAGTTAGGCATCTTGTCAGCTATAAAATGAAACACATTCAAAGCAAAAAATATTTAGAAAACAGGATGCTTGACTTTGTAAAGTATCATTTTAAGAACATTTGTAAAGGATCTCATTTTAAGAACATTAAGGAAATGTACTAATCCAGTCAAGTTTTCAGTAGAATTCCTGGCACAAAAATTTTATCATATGCTTGACTTTTTGCCATGTTGTAAGAACGAATCACTCTTGGGGGAAGAAAATCATATATGTAAAACAATGCATGCACCTAAACAATTCTTAGGCATGGCTAATTTCCATCTGGAGCTGATGATTTAGCATTGCCATCCTTCAACAGGATGCAGGTCTTTAGTTTACCTATTTAAGATGAAAAAAGTGAGGACGAGTGGTAATTTGATCCTGTTTAAACTTCAGTGGCAAAACCCTTGCCATGACTTTAGAGGGAGTGAGACTGCATCTTAATTCATTCAATGTGAAGAAGAAAAAAATCAGCTGAGAATAATGTTCTTCTTTATTGAATTTAAATTACTGCCATAGTTGGTTTTAACAGTGTTAATTAAATTCTGTTTTAAAAGCCAACGTTTGCTTTCAGTCTCTTCACAGAATCACAAAATCACAGATTTGTAGGGGTTGGAAGGGACCTCAAGAGATCATAGAATCCAATCACCAATCCTGTGTGCTGCGTCACAACACAGGGTCCTGGTCCTCTGACCAAATCAGCACTGGTCACATCAACCATGACTTGCTTTCTAGGGACAGCTGCATACCCACGTGACAATGATACATGTTTGTGGATGACAATGTGGGTATACCACTAGTGGCAATGTCCAAACCTAGGCTTGGACACATCTTCTACACAAGAAAGCAGGGTGGACACTTCTGTAATGTAAATGTCTTCTAATAAGTTATAAATGTAGTCTTTTGAAGAGGCTGAGGGAACTGGGGTTGTTTAGCCTGGAGTTGTTTGTCCAGAGAAGGGAAACCAGGCTGGTGAAGGGGCTGGAGGGCAAATCCTATGAGGAGCGGCTGAGGGAGCTGGGGCTGTTTAGCTTAGAGAAGAGGAGGCTGAGGGGAGACCTTATCACCGCCTACAACTACCTGAAGGGAGGTTATAGAGAGATGGGTGATGGTCTCTTCAGCCAGGTGACAGGAGATAGGACAAGGGGGAATGGCATGAAGCTGTGCCAGGGCAGGTTTAGATTGGACGTTAGAAAAAAACTTTTTACTGAAAGAGTTGTCAGGGCCTGGAACAGGCTGCCCAGGGAGGGGGTTGAGTCACCTTCCCTGGATGTGTTCAAAAAAAGGGTAGATGAGGTACTTAGGGATATGGTTTAGTTTAGGATGCGAATGGTTGGACTTGACGATCTTAAAGGTCTTTTCCAACCTTGTGATTCTGTGATTCTGTGATTCTCAGAAAAGGAAGCTGAGGGGAGACCTTACCATTCTGTACAGCTACTTGAAAGGAGATTGTAGGGAAATGAGAGTTGGTCTCTTCGCCTGAGTAACCAGCAATAGGACAAGAGGAAATGGACTCAAGTTATTCCAGCAGAGGCTTAGATTGAATGTTTGGAAAAAATTCTTCACCAAAAGGGTTGTCAATCACTGGAATAGGCTGCCTAAAGAAGTGGTGGAGTCACCATCCCTGGAGGTATTTAAAAGATGTGTAGATGACGTGTTTAGGAACATGGTTTAGTCATTGGACTTGGCAGTGTTAGGTTTACTGCTGGACTCAATGATCTTGAAGGTCTTTTCCAACCTAAATGATTCTATGATTCTTTGAGTACTCAGACTACTTCTAATATGTCCACGAAAATCAACAAAATAAAGCAAAAGAATAGACTTAAATTTTCAGTTTGGATTTTCAGTTTGGATCCAGATTTCTACTGGAAAATTTTAGGAGGGCCACTAATTGAAAGAGGTATGGGTTTGGGGTTTTTTTGTTTGTTTTGTTTTTGCTTGTTGTTGTTCTTGGTTAGGTTGTTGGGGATTTTTTTCCAATAAGGAAATCAGCCTTCTGGTCTGGTTATTATCTCTCATTCTAATGTAAAGCCTAGAAACACACACAAAAAAACCTGTATAAAATTACTGCCAATAAAGTGGCAAAGATCACTACCTGAAAGGTAGACAGAAATAAGACTGTATACACTATATGAATTAAACACATTTCTATGTACAAATTAAGACATGGGCCTTTCCCTTCTTCAGTAACAGAACTGATGTCATCCTGTAAATGACAGTATTGAATGAGATCAGTATACAAAACACTTCTACATTTGCTGTAAAGGTAGGAATGAGGATGTTAAATGAGGTAGTAGACAATAAGATTAGGGAAGCCGAATGTCTCTTCTGTGCTTGCGGAGTTCTGCAGTTCAAATGATAGTCATAGGGTATAAATACACACTGTTGCTCTGAGACTGGATGCAGTGTTACACCATGACTATTAAAATATGGAATATTACTTAAAAAGCAGCCCCTAGTTTTCTAAAGATGGTAATCTTCTCCTAATATTAAAGCTATAACATAGTACGAGAAAACCTCATTCTCTTTTAAAAGTATGTAATGAGGTCAGTGGCAGTTTCTGGGATATGAATGACATCCACCAATATCTAAAAGTGGAAGTCTAAGTGAAGAAGATAAAAATAAATATTGAAGTATGATTCAACTGATGAATCGGGGAAAATGTGGAAAAATAGGATGAGGTATGTAATTAATGATCATAGTGTATTACATTAACACAGGTGGGGTATACATGACAGACACTGTTTATAAGATGTTTTAATTGGCTTTTGTGTACTTGTAGTTTTATATGTGTATAATTTTTAGAACACATGGTTCAAACTGGGGCAAAAAATAAATGAAATCCCTCATGCAACATCGTATTTATACCCACCCCATTCACTGGAATATGTGTATCATAACACTTCCAGCACAAATTTCTGCCCCTTAAGCTATCTCATAGAAGATGAAAAAACTGTAACTGCCATGTAGACAAGCACTAAAATTTTAATTGCTGTCTGAATTCAGAGGACTTGTGATACACCATGATTTGTTTAAGCACTCTTGTGGTTATAGACACTTCTTTCAGCTACCCCACCCTGCTCCTTCTCCCTCTTCCTCTATCCACCACCGACTTACTTCTTTCTCTCCCAATTTTCTCACACTCTGTGTTCCTTTAACACCATTCCCTCTTATTCTTTCTCTCTTCTTGTCCCCCATACTTCTTCATCCTCAGCATTCATCACCTGGTATTCCTTTTCTTCTCTTTACCGCTACGGCATGGGAAGAAGCAGTTTCCTAGCCCTCAGCTGAGGCATGCTCAGCTGCAGCTGTGACATGAAGTAACTGCAGGGGAAAGTCCTGCTCATGTCCAGCTCTCTTGTCCAAGAAAATGCTCGTCCATTCTGGGAAGATGGAGCTATGCCATCCTATAAACACATTGCATTTGGAAGGGGATGAAACCTTCCCTTCAAAGACAACATCTTTAGCAGCCAAATGAACACATGTGTGACCAGGTTTTTAGAACTGCCTGATGTGGCTGATTTCGGTCAGTTTTCCATAAAGAAGGAAAAGGACCCCATATTATCCTCCTCATGACATTTCGAGTCTTAATTCCAAAGAATGGAGATGCCAGGACCTGTCAATGGAATGACTGTAAAAACTTTATGAGAACTGGCAAGACAGTTCACCTTATTTTCAGCAATCTTGGAGTTATTTAGGCTGGAATACTTGGGGCGGGAGGGGGAAGGTAAGCTGAATTCTGACAACTATATTAAATGATCAGGACATCTGTCACATTGTTATCAACAACAACAAAAAAGGTCATTTAATTCTGACAAGTACTAGCTGCACATTTTACAATGCAAAAGTGTGAAAATAAAGCAGTAATGTTTTTCTTGTTCCCTGTGGAAAAAGAAAAATGACACCACCACCACCCCACCAACACCCCCGAAAAAAAAATCTGAAAAACAAAACCAAGAGGAGACACAATAAACTCTGGTAATTCTTTTTCTTTTGGCTTTTCTGTTCCATCACAGGTCTCCAAATTAAGATTTATGTGCAATTTTGTATCTGCTGTTGCTTTTTTTTTCCCCCCTACGGGGATATAGGTGGATAAGTTTGGATAGGAAACTGTAACCCTGAAGCAAAACTGAAAGGTTTATAAAGTTGCTAATAAAAGTTTGGGTCAGGTCCTAAATATCAATCATCCGCTCATTGTCTTTTTAAACGAGCTCAGGCATTTTCCCAACCACTCCCAGCAGGTCTCTGCCACTATTTTAAACTAAGATTTCAGCATTTTTTTATTTTTTTTTTTCTTGTGTTGACCTCAGTAACTTTTCTCTTCCCCCCTCCTTACCTGCCTCATGCGTCCATGAGGATTTTGCCAAAGGCCATTTACTTTGAAGTCGAGAGGAATTTACTAATCGTGAGCATCAAATCCATAATAAATGCCACTACCATATGGTATATGCTGCTACTGGGAATTATCTTGAAAGGCCTAGCTGTGAAAAGCCTGGCTGCATGTTACAAGGTTTTTATTGCTAACTTTCATAACTCATGTCAGGTCTTTCAGTTTCTGTGTTCATTGGCTTAAGTGAGTGCAACTGTTTCCTGAATTTATAAAAATGTTGTCAAGATCCCTTGATCTCTCTTCCTCTGTCTCTCTCTCTCTCACAAACGTATTCAAACACAGGGGAATACCATACACAGTGGCATACAAATCTTGCAAAAGAGAAGCTTGTAAATAAATCGTATGTCATTGTGCTTGCTCAATAAATTCCTCTGTGCATTAAACTCATGATAAACATATCATAACCACCGATGAAGGCTTTACAGCCTCCTGTAGCACCTCACCATCCTGAGTGTGATTGTGTAAGGCATAGGAAGACCTTCACTTGAAAAACTGAGAGCAGAGTTAAGTCTTACAAGAGCAGGGTGGTGACATAACTGAAAAATAACTAACCGGAGAGCACTTGCTTTAGCTAAAGAAGATGATACCATCCTTGTGAAAACTGTGGAAGTGTACTGTATATTCAAAGCAACAAGAAATCTACCTTCTTTAAGTGCTTGTCCAATAAAGATTGCGTTTAAAGCCCTCAGCCTGTAACATGCTCAATGAGAAATACACATATGGTTAAGAAGGTCCTCAGAAAATCATGTTTTAGTGATCCAAAGAGGTAAGAAGAAAGAAAAAAAAACATTTCAAGAGTTTCACATACCAGCTTACTGATAGAGAAAAAATTATTACAGAACTAAAATGTCAGTGCCGTTTGAAAGACTTGGGGCAGCTCTTGACATTTGCCTGATGCTCCAGAAAGGTGTCAGTGTCCTCCATGTCTCACGTCACCCCCTACCAGCCACAAGGGAATGTCTCCGATGGGATTCATGGCATTTCAAGTAGCACTACAAACATATTTTCAGACAATTACTTCCCCCTAATTTATATATGGCATATTAATATCCTCTAGGAGAAAAATGAAATAATAGCTTAAAAAATCAATTATATTTCAGTAATATGTATCCCTCCACCCAAAAAAGGATACTTCAATACTGTTTCTAGGCAGAATACATCCATCTTTAAAGCTTCCATCACGTGTTTGAGGGAACTGTTAGGACAACTGCGTTTCATTTTCCTGGTTTATAATACAAATTAACTGTTGGCGACATCACATTAAAACAAAAGTGGCAGAATCAGAAAGACTGCTGAAAAGTTTACCTTTATAGGAAAGCTTAAGTCTTGGGATATTTTGTTTTGACATTCCAGTGACTGGAAGGAACAGCATCACTAAAGATAACAGGCTGCAGGTATGGGGTACTTGGGAAGCTCTCATTCTGTTCTCTCCTGTATCTTCTTTTGCACTATGGTGAAATATCTCTCTGCTTTTCAAACAATCCAATTTTAATCTGAAAGAAACAAGAAAACATCTGTTGATTTTTTTTGCGTTATTACATAAACAATAATTCTGAAAGCAAGCCAGACATCTTTATAGATTAGCTTATTTAACACATTTGTCACAGAAGTACTTTTTCTTCTACTATAAATCAAAATGTTGTAATTCTGTTTCTTTAATGCTAAATTTACATGCTTTGAGGTTGGAAACATACATTAACTTTGCAAATACCGCAGTAAAGTTTATGCACAAATTAAATTAATGCAGTATCCATAAAAAGAGCATTTGTCGTTCAAAACTGACCATGCAACTCTTCATACCACTCCAATGGATATCTTAATGTTTTCTAACTCTCTCTATCTCAGTACAACAGCTATTGTATGTCTATGCTGCGACTAGACTATCTCCGATACTGTGGGCATACAAGCTGAGTTAACAATGAATATATAACAATCATCATAAACTTTCCTAAATAAACTAAGAAATTTGGATAGAGCAAAGACTTGTGTTTAGTTTTCACAGAGAAAAACATCAATGCAGCTGATGAATTTAAATGTGCTCTCAGTATATTTCCAGCAGAGTAACTGCCTCAATTGACCCACCAAAATGTCCTATAAACTTTAATGAGTGGTTCATGCTGAGGTCAATAGGCTGATATGGGAATTTGTTAGCACAGTGTGCAACTAAGCCAGCTTTGCAACACTTTTCACTTAATAACGGTAATTCATATTCCATAAATCTTGAAGTGTTTTACAAATGAAAGTAATTATCACTGTCCTTATTTTCCCTATGCAAAAACAGAATTGTAAAACTACAGTGAATGTACTTCCTCAAGGTCACACTGCCCCATCAGTTGCTGAACAGAAAACAGCAACACTTCTCCTGGTATGCTGTTCATGCTCACTTACATGGGATTCCTTTGCCCAATAACTCCACTTTTGCATGTGTAATGATTTGGAATATTGAGTTCTGAAGGCAGAATTTCATGGTTAAGAAATCAGAGAGGTCAGAGCGTGAAACTATCTGTGAGAGCAAATCCATCCCCTTGCAAGTGCATGATACCAGAGGTCAAGGGAGATAGTGAAATGACAAATGTCAGTGTTTGAGTAACGCTGTAAATCAAGGACTGAAGAAATGTTATGGTTACTAGTGAGATTAATGGTTCATGACTTGCTGTGAAAATTCTTTTCTGAAAGGTACTGAAACTACCTGATTAAAAGAATAATCCTAGTGCCCACATCAGCCAGCACTTGCACGGACATCAAGGGAAAGGCTGTGAGCCCATAAGCGATGCAGCACAGCTCATGCCCCCAGAGCCACTAAACATGTCTGGCACGTAAACTTGCTGCAGCACTGGGGCCAGAGCACCTCATGATGCAGGCAAAACATTCTTCCTGGCATGAAGAAAGTGGAAAGAGGACCCCTCCAGTACTGTATGCCAGAAGAAACCTCACTCAGATGAAGCTGGGGCTTTCTGAGCATCCAGACCTTCTGCCAATAGCGTTAAGACAAAGGAGTGTGCGGAAGGGTTTGATGGGGAAAGAGTGAGAGGGAAATGATCTGTCAAGTGCCCAAAGCATCCTTCCTATTGCAGAACATTGAGCTCCTTTCTTCTCAATCCCTTCCTAAACACTCACATTCAGTGTCTGAATGCAAGTTTTATTACATATTCATGAGATGACATGGAAAGAAAATAAACCAAACATTGAATGACTCTGGTTCATCCTTCCCTTCCCTTTATTAAGAACTTGAAAGAAGGTCCTTACTTCTCCATGCTGGTAGATTTATTTGTGGTTGGACTATGAAGGACTAGACTATCACAGGATTAAATCTCCTTTAAAACATCTATTTTTGGGGGGAAGAAGGGGTAAAGAAGCAGACTGAGTAAGAGGAGGACTATATTAAGCAAAGAGACATCAGCCTTGGTCATCTTCAGCTGAGTGATAGAAACAAACCATCCTTCAAAAGGCAGGAATCAAGAGGGAACCAGTTTCATACGCTGAGAAGTCATGGCTTGTGGATCTGGGTCTCAGCCAACAGGGATCTCACCAGAGGATTTGGGACTCATTTTCTCAGAGGAAAGTACAGTGAAGATTCAAGACTATATTTGCCGCTTATAGAAAAAAGCATTTGTCTGAATGCACTGCAATTTGCGTAATTGCAGATTGAAGATCAGCATCAAAGTTGGCCTTTTGGCCATACCTTGCAACCTCATTTTTTCATGTCAGGTTCTTTTGCTAATGGAACTCTTCCTTCTTTTTGTTTTTCTTTTTTTTTTCCTTTTTTTTTCCCCCTTTTTATTTGAATAGTGTCTGTGAAAAACCATTTGCTTTAATTCCTGACACAAGGCAGTTAGTTTACACTGGAGGCAGCTGCTCTGTGAGCTTAAGCCAACCCTGTCTTGTCTTAAATTCATTGCAATCTGGCCACATTGTCACATATATTTTTAGTTTATGATGATCTTCTAATACAATTCCAGCTTCTACACAGAACTCTTCCAACAGTCTAATGACTAGCTCAGGTTAATGAACTTCAGACCAACTAACTGGACATTAATCTTCAGGAAATACCCTTCCTCTCTACAACATATGCAATGTCAATCAGTGTCCTGTGCTTAAGAGAGTCGCACTGCTCAGAGGTAATCAGAGCCATGAACAGAAATAAAGTATAAAACCTAAAACTAAATCTCACTCACTCATTTTTTCTCCCCTCAAAAGTTTTGTCAGAGGAGGAAAAATAACTGTTTCCTTTAGTTCTTCAACAGTTCTGCTAAGCAACTCACTCTAAAATTTTCTCATCACCAACAGACCCAAAATAAACAAGGAAAAAAAGTTTGAAAAAAAAACCACTGAGGCTAAAGCTACTTGGCTTTGGCTCGGAAGTATCTGCACTGTGTTAATTATCACCTGCAAGACCAACTAGGAAAGGAAGCTATGCATACACCTCACTGAAATAGGGGTATTTCCAGAAGAATAAAGGAGCTATTATTTGCCCCGCCAAGGCTGGGAGGCAGGATGCTGAAGAGGGGTTGAAGAGCCTGGCTCCATTCTGCTCAGACCTCCCTGCAGGGCTCATAAATTCAAAACGGGCTGTAGGTTAAAACTGCCAAAAGACAGAGCATTGATCTGTCAGTGTTCTGCCATTTTGCCAGAGAGAGGCAGCTGGACGTAACTGGCACATGTGTGATGTCACGTCCCCTAAATGAGGTGTCACCTCCCTGCAATTGGTCAGATTTAGTGGAGCCTATAAAACAGATTGCTCTGAAGCTACTGTCTGAAAGAGGAAAACCTGGAGCCAATTTACTAAACATAATTTATTCCAGGCCCTTTGTGGAATAAACTGAGCTCTTCAGCGTCCTCAAACACACAGACAGTAGGGAGCTCTGAACTTATGGGAGTTTTTTCAGATTGTTCGGCTCAAACCTATCTAAATGCAAAACCTTGCATTCACAAAAACTGTGTAGGTTTCTGACTTCTCCTGGCGTCATGAAGTCCAGAGCTGGAAGGACTGTGACCCATCTGCAAACACAGTTTTTTTAACAGTTCATGTAACTCTCAGTTTACCTCCGTAATAAAAAACCTATACAGAACTGTCTCCAGCACTAGTTTTCAAAGGCCATTCTAAAATTCAGAATTTTTTTCACTCTGATAAAGAGGACAACAAAACCCACCTACAGCAAATACAGAAAAAGCAATTAACCAAATCATAAGGCTTAGTTATGCTGAATACAATAGCAATGTTGCAAATGGCAAGTCACTGCTGAAAGTCTAGAGCAACCTTTGAGTTGGCTCATGTTGATTAAAAAAAGCTGGAACAGAATAGAAAAATGTCTGATAGTCACTATGGACTTACAAGTAGGCTGAAGAAGTTACCTCGGCCATTTAGAGTCACTGTGTAAACTATTATCTCTGATGCCTGAGTTTTTCTTTCTTCTCCTCAGCTATCCCTGTCTGACATACAGGGATCTCACTATATTTTCCATGGAATCACTGAATCACAGAATGACTGGGTTGGAAAAGATCTTTAAGATCATCAAGTCCAACTGTACCTGTCCTCTACTAAACCGTATCTCTAAGTACCTCATCTACCAGTCATTTAAACACATCCAGGGTTGGTGACTCAACCCCTCCCTGGGCAGCCTGTTCCACATCCCAACAACTCCTTCAGTGAAGAACTTTTTCCTAACATCTAATCTGAACCTGCCCTGGCACAGCTTCATGCCATTTCCCCTTGTCCTATCACCTGTCACCTGGCTGAAGAGACCATCACCCAACTCTCTACACCCTCCTTTCAGGTAGTTGTACGTGGTGATAAGGTCTCCCATCAGCTTCCTCTTCTCCAGGCTAAACAACCCCAGTTCCCTCAGCAGCTTCTCGTAAGATTTGCCCTCTTGCCCCTTCACCAGCCTGGTTGCCCTTCTAAAGGGAATGGAGTGAGGAGAGTAGAAGACATCCCTTGTAAACATAACCAAATAGCATCTGTAGCCTATTCTTTAAAGGATTTAAAACTAATTAGCTGAAAAAAAAATACACAAAGAGTGCCCCACCTACAACTCAAATGTATTGAATCATATGTTATCTGCTTTTTTTCTTGAATGTTATCTGTTTACTCATATTGTACATATACTTTATATATCTGTATATAAATTTGAAGTATGTTAATTTAACTGCAAATATACAAATACATGTTTCCAATGCATTTACTTGTAGCTGTCTCATCTATAAATTCTTACACATCACAAGAGGAAAATTACTATAGTGGTTTAGTGTGTGGTTCAAAGCTGTAGTATAATCATGAAATGGCTATCAAATATCCTGTGTTAGTAAGAGGGAAAATTACAAGCATACATGAGTCAGATTAATAACCCATAAAATAAAATAAAATAAAATAATATCTCCAGACTTACTGAACATTAACTGAATTTTTAAATAACAAAGATGACATTCATCCAGAGCAAAATGAAACCATGTTATTCTACCCCTTAGATAGATGGTCTGTTGTTGTATTATTTGGTGAAGGAGGCTTTTCTTTTCATCGTGAAATCTCAGTTTAAAGCTAACTCTATCCATGAACTGGTAAACAGTATTATTCATCACTATTCTTCCATTTATTAAGCAGTTTTTGTGCTGTTTATAGTGCAGCAAATGTTCTCTTCCAGGATTCTGCAAAATACTTATTTTTACAAAAACCCCAGATCGGTATTACATCACTTCCCGACATGAGCAAAACTTGCTGAATAAAAAGATCATGGTACAATCAAAAAAATTATGTGACATAAAGCAGACCTTGCTGTTCTTAAATATCCAGATGAATAATAAAGTCTGATATGATGCCTAACCCAGCTTATAATGTATTTTGCAAAGCTTTAGAGGCTTTACCTGTACTGAGCTCCTCACAGAATGTATACCTTATCCAATCACCACCAGTCATTTGGAAGGCAAGAAAAACCTCTGCTGATTCTCACTTGAGAAGAGTCAAGGAGAGCAAAATGAAATGAAGGGACGGAGAGACAAGGAGGATGCAACTGAGGGAGCAAAAAGTCAGTAAAATATCTGGGGTTTATTGCAGAGAAGCATCTGATAATAAATAAATTCTTCCAATGAATAAAAAATATGTTCGAGTATTACACTGGATTTTTTGTACATTAAGATAAACTCAAGCTAAAGTAAAAATGGAGACAAAGGAAGTAAAACATGAGAGACGAAGAATGAACTCCATTACTTGGTTTATTTTTTATAGTTTTCTTCATCTTTCTGAAGGTGATCTACTGATAGATGCATTTATAAAAGGCACGTAACCTGTTTGGAGATAAGTGCTGATAAAAATGGGTAACCTTTTTGTAGTGGTCTGTGTCACACTGCTATGAAGAGCTTATCTGACCATGAAATTTACTGTCAGGCACTAAAAATTATACACACAGGAAATGAGCATGTTATCCTCAAAAGATACAGGGATATTTTACAATGGGATCGGGATTACACCCAAAAATTTCACGCAGATGTAGAAAAAAATCCTTTGAGAATGTGACAGGTAGGCAGCCGTGCACACCAACGTGTTATATGTCACTAGAAACTGTGATGCTAAAAAATTTTGTCTGTGGGAGTGTATCTGTTGGACATATAATGGACAAGTCAAAGGCTGATGATAAAATAAATGCTATTCTCTAATCCTAATTCTTGGTATTCCAAGGTGATAGGACAAGGGGAAATGGAACAAAGCTGCACCAGGGCAGGTTCAGATTAGATGTTAGAAAAAAATTTTTCACTGAAGGAGTTGTTGGGATGTGGAACAGGCTGCCCAGGGAGGGAGTTGAGTCACCATCCCTGGATGTGTTTAAAAGACAGGTAGATGAGGTATTTAGAGATATGGTTTAGTAGAGGACAGGTACAGTTGGACTTGATGATCTTAAAGGTCTTTTCCAACCTTGTGATTCTGTGATTCTGTATATAGTGTCTCTTTAAAAAAAGGAAAAGAAAATCACACCTATAGTTTTAGATTCTACAGCCTGTTTCTCAAGCAGGGTGTATATTGTCCAAGAAAAAGGATGGGATGGAAAGCAATTTGTCATCTGATAATGATATTGCAAAGAGGAGAGAAGCAGATAAATAAAAGGTCCCACCAGTCAGATGTGCAACTGGTATCTTCCACACATAAATATCTACATGCCTTTCAATACAGTTAGATACATGTGCCTCTCAGATGTTTGTGGGTTTTTGTTTTGTTTTTTCTTTCCCCCTTCCTGGGAGGAACTGTGACTTCAGCTACTATATCTGTATTAAAAAAAAAAAAAAAAAAAAAAAGAAAGAACAAAAGCCAAAGAAGAAAGCAGTGTATGGCACGATTCAGCAACACATAAGAATCAAAAGGAACCCTAAGCCAAACCTCAGTGCTACGTTATTTTAAGCATAGTATGTTTCCCCAGCAGACTTAAAAGCCTTCTCAAGCTATGGAAAGTGATTCTAAGTTGTGTTTTGTAACTTTGGTATCCAAGAAAAGAAAAGGGCAGTAGGACGAAAACTTCCAGAGACATTAATGAAAAGGTAGACTGGATGAAAACCGCTTCCTGCTGAGTACCGTGACGTCTGAAGGTTTTTGAAGAGAGCCAGAAAATTTTCCTCTAAGATATCTGTCACCACCTGCAGCAGTTGGGGTGGCTTGGCTCAGCTCTGGGTAAAGAAGACATGGAGCAAATGCATGCATGAAGCTTTTTCTGCAGAAGAGCCTTGGCCTGCTGTTGAGAAAACGCTGAAAAGCCAGAAAAGTGTCATGATGGCCATCAGAGGAAAAAAAATGCTCATTTTGAGGAGACCTGCCTGAATGTTTAAACACTAACAGATTGCATTTGTCCTGTTAAAACCTGAATTAACCCCAGGCAGCACTGTCAGGCCAGCTAAACCACTGACCCTGCAACTACCATTCTTTTGTTGGAAGAAACTATACCTACAATGGCCAATTTAAAGAAAGGATTACAGTCTCTTTTTCATCTCCAGGAATTCTTGCCAGTGTTTTGCTATGGAAAAACTGTTCTACTTTCCTTCTTTCATAACAGACCTTCCAATATCTGCAGGGGAGGGATATGAGTCCTTTAGCAGTGACAGTTCTATTTCCAGAGGTCTGGACAGGCTAGTATTTCTGGGGTCACTAGTAACCAGTGGCAATGGGGTATTTTACAGATTACTTACTTGAACAGAGACTTGCCCTGCCATGTATTTTGCACGCTTGTGAAAAACCCAGCTTGATGGGAAGATAGTGTAGCACTTTGGTGAAATTTGCCATGAATCAGGTCCAGACTTACTTCTAGGCACAACACAGCAGGAAGGTAAATAATAGCATATATCCTGTAAGCGTATAGCCAGTGAGCTGTTTCTATAGCCAGGGAGATGTTTGCATGGATATATCTGTAAATAAAAGTAGGCAGGTTTCTCCTGTCCTGGATCCAAGAAATCCAGACCTAAGCCAGCTCCTACTGTTGTATGGCTCCATTAATTGTGTGCTATACAACAATATACAGAGCAAGGGGCAATGACCTTGAGTTGGAGCACAGGAAGTTCCGCACCAATATGCAGAAGAGCTTCTTCCCAGTGAGGGTGAGGGAGCCCTGGGACAGGCTGCCCAGGGGGGTGTGGAGTCTCCTTCTCTGGAGATACTCAAGACATGTCTGGATGCCTCCCTGTGCAACCTGTCCTAGGGAACCTGCTTTGACAGCAGGGTTGGACTCAATGATCTCCTGAGGTCCCTTCCAACCCCTACAGTTCTGTGATTCTGTGAATATATTACACATTTCAGCTATACACACATCAGAGGCGCTACCAGCCAGACAACTCTGTATGCAGGAAGAAATGCCTTGGTTCACCATGCAACTGCCCTCCCATTCATCCAAGCACAACCCAGCAGACCTTACTAAAAAAAAAAAAAAATAAAAAAATCACCCAGAAAATAACCAAAACAAACCCTCATAATCTCTCACAAAAAAGAAATAAAGGACCTAGGATTTACATTTTCAAATATATTTATAATACTAATTTATTTCACAGCAAACCTTTATTGTGATAAAATTTGTAGCTAAATTTCTCTGATGTTAGGAGAAATGTATTGCCAACTCAGTTGGAATTTTGTTTAAATGCTTGTAGGCACTCGCAGATTTCCCAGCTGCACCTAAAAGCTGCCTGTGGGACTCTCAAAGAAAATCAGAACGTTACGAATATTAAAGACAGACAACTACATGTTGTATCTGGCATCTTAATATAAATAAACATTTTTTTTAATAATTTCTATTGTAGTGATAGGATGTTTCAGTAACTGCCAGTATTAGTTCATTGTCAGCTGTGTGAAAGTCTGATCTGATAGTTTTCAAAAGAATTCAGACTAATACAGTTTAGTGACGGTTAAAAGATGTGCACTTCACGTGGCAGCTGGGCTTTGATCAAATATGTTCACTGTATATCCAATGGCATATTTTCGTAGAATTCCTTTCATCGATGTATGGCCTCATTATTTGATGCACTGTCGGTGAACTCTGTACAGAACAGTCTGCAGGGCTTTAATATATAAACTGCAGTGTAGGAAGAGACGTGCCGGAAGGACTTTAATTTACACTTCCAACAAATTTTGATTTATAATTTATGACCATATACTTGAACTCTACTGGAGAAGGGTTTGGTTTTTTGGGTTTCTTTTATATCCGTTGTCCAACTAATTTTTGGATCAACATTTTGTGCAGCCAATATGTAAAATGATATGCATATGAACGTGTACGCTGCAGTGTAGTGATCTGTGTTGGCACATTAACCCAGTTATTACACTGTTAGGCTGAATGCATTTGCTTTCTTCCAAGTTTTTATAAAATGTTTGGCTTCATTTATATTTGGAGGATGCATGAGAGGGAACCAGCAGAGTCACTATAACATATCCCATTTGTCAACTTACACAATTCCCTAGCTTAATGTTGACCTATTCCTCTCAATGGTTCTCCCCCCTCAGGTACTCACCACCACAGCAGCCCAGCAGTTTAAAAGCTTTAATGGCTTTATTCTCTATCCTCTATCCTTGTCATTATGAGTTAATTGATTTTTTTTTTTTTTTTAATGTTATTATAGGAGATGACACCACTTGCATAAGGTCACACCAGCAGTTAGGACCAGTACCCACATCCCCTCAACATCCAGGCAGTGCCTTAGTCACCCAGCCACCCTTCTCACCAGGGACTGCACACTGCTGGCTGTGATTCCTGCGGCGAGACCCATGACTCACCACTTCTTCCAGTGTTTTACTCTTGATTTAAGCCCTTGTTCGAACTGTAGAAAATTACAAGCAATCACAATTTAATTTTCTGTAAACAAGAGCTTCATGGAGCTGAGTAAGGAGTAGCATGAGGCCAGCGTGAATTCAGACAGCAGGTTCTCAAATCTTTAACGGGACTGTGATCACTGATCACCAACTTCACTACTTCCCAGGGTTAGGACACACCACTATCAGACCCTAAGGGATTTTTCTGCTTGTATTGCAGCAGAAATCAGTTTCTATTTGGTGCAATAAATTTGTTTTTCTGGTCTATTTTTAAGCTGCTTTGTGAAGGGTGCTAGCATGACAGTTCCTGGAATCTGAAACAGCTGAAAAAGAAAACAAAAATTCAGGCATCACCACCTCCATTCAACACAGAACTATTTCCACTTTGGTTTAAAACCACAATAAATTTCCTTTGTCTCGTGAGGACAAAGTGAGGACATAGAATGCACAAATGAATCAATACTTCACTGAAAAACAACAAAGCTTTTTAGACCGTTAACCAGTTAGCTACCAGGGAGTTGCCGTAACCAGATGATTAACACAAGAAAGAAAGGATGTAAAACACCACCTCTAATTTCCTTTTCCCCAGTAGATACTGATGAGGCAGTCTCAGTCTTGGGGGACTTCTGAGGCTCATTCCCTACAAGGGTGGTCAACACTGGAGGAGAGGCTCAGAGAAGTTGTGAGTCTCTATCTTTGCAGACACTTGAAACTCATAGCTCTAAGCAATCTGATCCACAGCTGAAGTTATCCATCCTTTGAGTGGCAAATGGGACCATATGATCTCCTGATGTCGCTTATAACTTAATTTTTTCTACTGATTCTTTCAACAGCTAATGGACAGGAGAATAACTGAACTGGATCACACACTGAAGGTCTTCAGTAACATCAAGCACCTTTCCACTGATGAACTTAAGACTCTGACAGCTACCAAATGACTTCTACTCTTCAATGACCACTCTTATCTTTCCAAGGACTCTTCTGATGAGAGCAATGCCTGCCCAATCTGCTGAAAACTAAACTCCTTTACACCTGAAATCTGACTGAAATTAGTAATGCTTTCCTTTTATAAAACTGTCCAAAAGCTGCAGTAATTCAAGAGCTGATTCACAAACAGACTGTAAATTCCTGCATCAAGGACAGCAATGTGGGCACAGGAGAATTGAAATGCATGCAGAATAAGGACAGAAACTGCAATAGCTATGAAACTTAATCCAGTATCTCAAGACTGCCAGATATCATTCAACCACGTAGTCCTGGTTTGCCCATCCCATGAGAACCAAACACAGACTCTGTCAAAATTATTGACACTGTATTTGAAATAATGCTTTCATCTGCACTGAGACAAGAAGGGGTTTTCTTCCAGGATTCCCCCATTGGAGCTAGAAGAGGAAGCTGGGTGAGAAACACCACTGGATGGACTGCTGACAGCCACACCAAGCCAAAGAGTTCTGTCACCCAGAAGACAAAATATCATCAGTATGTTCCAGCCTGCTCTCTTTTCTGTCCAAATTAGCAGCTCCTTCCTGCCAGTTTCTCTTCGTTGGATCAAGAAGTAGAAGCCACCACAGTTACTATATTAAATGCTTCTCAAGGTTGTAGGGAGAAAAATGACTAAAAATGTCCTCCATGCCGGCTTAGCTAGAAAAGGGATGTGGTGGAGAAGATTAAGCCAAGTTTCCATAACTGACTAAGCAGGTGGCAAATATCCACCACAGGTGCTCGTTCTATAGAGGATCCTACACCCTGGTAAAACAGGCACCCCCCAGAGAAACCAGGGCTTGAGGATATCCAGGACTCTTCATGTCAGATGAATGTGTGTATTACCCTATGTAAGTTTATGAAACCCCTGGGGATCATCATGATTAACTATCTTCCTTAAGCTATTCCCCACCAGGCTTTAGTGCTTTTAAACCACTGACCCCTTGAATTAAAGTGGTAGATTTCTCTTTTCACAGCTGTGACTCAACACAGGGAAGAATTCAGAGACAACTGAAAACAAAGCCAGAGAGAATTTAAAACAAAATCCTTCAATGACAGATTTAGAGAGTGATGGCTGCAGCTGGAGCTTACAAATATAACAACTAACTAAATGGGCATACAAAAGCCTTACATGGACAGACTCTGTGAAGTGCAATTTCTTCACAAGGAACAAGAAAAGCAGAACCAGTCAGAATAAATCATCAGAAAAACTAGATATTGGCTTTTCAAAAGGAACCTTGGTCCACAGGTCCTTCAGCAAACCAAGTAACCACCTCTCAAATCTGGAGGTAGGTGATAACCTGTTAGTCAAATTAATCCTCAGTTTTTTGATTTTTTTTTTTTTAATCTGCAATACCAAACTGAAATTCCTGTGCCTGGAGAGGAATAAAACCCTAATGAGACATAGTCTCTAAAACTCATATAATAACTTTCATACATCCAACTTAAAATATACAGTGACTAGTAGATAAATTATTGAGCCTTTGCAAAAAAAATGTATTCCTGCTATTCCAGCTTCACAGATGGGGAAGCTGATGCTAAATGTACTTAGTAACTATCCTAGGAGGATTTTAAGTGAGAAAGGAGTGGGATCAGATTATGTTAATTAACAGATATCAGTGCCACTATCTCACACATGATATGGATATGCTTCTTTCCATCCAGTTGAATGCCCTACCTGACAAAGCATATCAGTTTTAAAGAAACAGATGGGAGCATAAAGATGAATTTTATAAAATGGAACAAATATCCTGAAAACACAAAAACGTGGAGCACAGTTACAGAGCAATAAACCTAGTGACCATCTTCACACAGTACTGCAAAAACAAAACAATGACTACTGGAAGCTTGCTTCCCTTGTCTGCTCAGACGGAGTATGTGACTTGCATTAAGGCACAGGGAATAATGTACTTGCACTCAGATCCAGGACTGACTGATGTCAAATGAAGTTCAACCATTCATATTAATGGGGATCAGCATTTCTCTGAGGGAATGGAAGTCTCTTAGACCTTAGGGTCATGAATTGACAAGCTATCGAACATTTTCTCTGTGGTGCTGACCATCCTCCATCCTCAATGAGATCAGCTGTCTAGACCCTTAGTCCCGCTGCAGCCTCTTTGTGCTCCTCCTTAAGCACAGAAAGAGCTCATTGCTAATTCTTCCTGCGTAATGTGCAATGCTGGGTGAGGTCTTACAGCTCCCTTTCTAGGGACACAGAGAATATTCACATTTTTTCTAGAATCCAAGAAAAACATAGACACATACATGTCAACTGTGAGTCTTGTTATTCTCTGATTGACTAAGACATATGGTAACAAAAGTCCCATTTATGACCAAAAAAAAAAAAAAAAGCCTCTTGAAAGCATCATCTAAACAGGACAAAGTTGACTAACAAGTTTTACCAAGAAAATCATTGCTAAACTGCTGTTGTCTTATACCATTAATAAACTGGAAGGAGGGAAAAAAGCAGTTTTCCTTTCAGATGGGCTTTCTGAAAAAAATACCTTCTCACAGCACTTTTTCTTGACAGGTTCCAGGGTATCTATAAGCTTGTGGACTATAATCACTCTAATGATCAAGGAGGAGTTATTTCAGACGGCTGATACATGTCTGTGGTTCGTTATCATCTGTCAAAATATTAAAATATGCAAAGAAAAACTGTAGCAGAATTTTTTTTTCTTCTTAATAATAAGTAGAGGAATTTTGAGAGTAAGGACAGTTTTAATTTTCAACATTATCATTATTTCCCTCTGG
This sequence comes from Porphyrio hochstetteri, assembly GCA_020800305.1. NCBI lineage: Eukaryota > Metazoa > Chordata > Aves > Gruiformes > Rallidae > Porphyrio > Porphyrio hochstetteri. The sequence goes on along the minus strand of CM036905.1, from coordinate 10,029,435 downwards.
TTCAAGTAGGGGAGGTCCAGGAGCGGCTCAAAGGGATTAATGCACACAAATCCATGGGCCCAGATGGGTTACATCCACGTGTGCTGAGGGAGCTGGCGGAGGTGATTGCTGAGCCGCTCTCTATCATCTTCGACAGGTCTTGGAGGACAGGAGAAGTGCCTGAAGACTGGAGGATAGCCAATGTCACTCCAGTCTTTAAAAAGGGCAAGAAGGAGGAACCTAGTAACTATAGGCCAGTCAGCCTCACCTCTGCCCCTGGAAAGGTAATGGAACAGCTTGTTCTGGATGCCATCTCCAAGCAATTGGAAGAGAAGAAGGTCATGAGGAGTAGTCAGCATGGATTCACTAAGGGGAAATCGTGCTCGACCAACCTCATAGCCTTCTACGATCTCATGACAGGCTGGGTAGATGGAGGGAGAGCAGTGGATGTCATCTACCTTGACTTCAGCAAGGCCTTTGATACTGTCTCCCATGACATCCTGATAGCAAAGCTGAGAAAGCATGGGATAGATGAGTGGACAGTGAGGTGGGTTGAGAATTGGCTGTCGGACCGAACCCAGAGGGTTGTGATTCGTGGAGTAGAATCTGACTGGAGGCCTGTTACCAGCGGTGTTCCCCAGGGCTCAGTGTTGGGTCCAGTCCTGTTTAATATCTTCATTGACGATCTTGATGAGGGAATAACATCCACCCTCAGCAAGTACGCTGATGATACAAAGCTGGGAGGAGTGGCTGACACGCAGGAGCACTGCGCTGCCATCCAGAGAGACCTGGACAGGCTGGAGAGCTGGGCAGTGAGAAACCAGATGAAGTTCAACAAAAGCAAGTGTAAAGTCTTGCACCTGGGAAGGAACAACTGTTTGTATCAGTACAGGCTGGGGGATGACCTGCTGGAGAAGAGCTCAGTGGAGAAGGACCTGGGGGTCCTGGTAGATGACAGGTTGGCCATGAGCCAGCAGTGTGCCTCGGTGGCCAAGAGAGCCAATGGGATCCTGGGATGCATCAGGAGGAGTGTAGCCAGCAGGTCAAAGGAGGTGATCCTCCCTCTCTACTCTGCCCTGGTCAGGCCCCACCTGGAGTATTGTGTCCAGTTCTGGGCTCCTTGGTATAAAAAGGACAGGGATCTCCTGGAAAGAGTCCAAAGAAGGGCTACGAAGATGATTAAGGGCCTAGAGCATCTCCCCTATGAGGAAAGGCTGAGTAAGCTGGGACTGTTCAGCCTTGAGAAGAGAAGACTAAGGGGGGACCTAATCAAAGTTTATAATTATCTGAAGCAGGGGATGCAGGGGGAATCAGCCAGCCCCTTTTCAGTGGTCTGTGGGGATAGGACAAGGGGCAATGGCTGCAAGTTGGAGCATAGGAAGTTCCGCACCAACATGCGGAAGAACTTTTTCACAGTGAGGGTGACTGAGCACTGGAATAGGCTGCCCAGGGGGGTGGTGGAGTCTCCTTCACTGGAGATATTCAAGACCCGCCTGGACGCCTATCTGAACAATATGAGCTAGGGAGCCTGCTTTGGCAGGGGGGTTGGACCCGATGATCTCTCGAGGTCCCTTCCAACCCCTACAATTCTGTGATTCTGTGATTCTGTGATTGATACTCATCATACTAAGAACAACAAATAACAACATCAGCAACTATAATCTTTTTTTTAAATGTTTTTTTTTGCAACAATTCCACCAGAGGCAAATTAAACTTTTACATATGATAAGAAAGTAGGCTGTGCATGTGCAGAGTGAGTCAATTCATAAAGCCCACTCAAACCTTGGCATCTCTATTCCTTTAGAGGCACCTCAGCCACATTCTTATTTTTCAGAAGTACTTATATAAACATTAAAAACCAGAAAACAATAAAAAGATAAGAAGCCAGCAAGCAAAGCCAATGCTAACAAAGGATGAGACAAATGAAAAAAAAAAAAAGACAAAAATAAATTCCTTATGTGCATAATAGATTTCAATATTATGAGTCACTGAATTGACTCATGAACTATGAATTGACTGAGACCCTTTTAATTGTTCCACATAACTATCTTCTTTATAAAAAAAGAGGAACATCTTTAGCAGACGTAGTTTCTACAGCTGATAGCTTCTTTGCTGATCAATAGTATGTGTGTACTGTAGCACAAGTTATGATACTTAACTTTGGCTACAGCTTTAGAAAGCAGCACGTAGAAGATACAGAGCTACACCAGGAAACGCCTTCTGTATGTACTTGGAGAACCACCAGGAGAAATAACCAAGAAAACAATACAAATGTATTCCTCACAGTAATATAAGATGAAGTGGAAAAGCTAAAAAAGCAAGACTGTAAACCTATGCAGTTTGTAACTCAGAAAGTAATCACATTTGAGCTTCTTTCAACACTAAAGTTTTCTCTCAATTTGCTTCCCTTTGCAATATGTATCACAAAACACATTACTGATTTTCTACATTTAATCAGTTCTGGGGTTTCTCCACCTTCAACACTCATTTCCTGTTCCAGTAAAACCCTCTAACACAACAATCCCTTACTTAAATAAGAATATAAAAATGTTTGCAATGGTAAGAATGAAGGCTCATCCAGTCTAGTGGTCTATTTTCAACAGTAAGTGTAAGGAAGAGTAAGAACAGAACATTAATATATGGTATTTCCCCATCCTTTGTGCTCCCCCTTCTCTCCAACTATTGTCAGCTTATGAGGTTTTCTGAGCCTGTTGTGTCTTGTCTATTTTGCAACCCCCAAGTAGATATCACTTTCAACTACTTGTCCAGCCTCATTTGGGCATTTGTAAAATTATTTCATCTGCAATTTTGTATGTCTACTACCTAATGTGTGAAGAACCACTTCCAATACCAAGAATGTAATCTGACAATATATTAATTTCCCCTCATATACCACCATCTTCATAATATTATCCAGAAAGTAGATCCCGCTTGGCAAGAAAAACAGGAAGATTCTGACTGAGTTGTGATGATCATCCAACTGTCTGAACATTAGAGGTATTATGGACCCTATCTCATTACTTTTTTTTTGTAATAGACTCACAGAGTGGCTGGGACATTATGAGAAAATTGGTTAGGAAAAAATAGTGTGATAGCAGCAGTCAGCTGCAAAAGTGTTTGCTTGCTGTGGTCACCACACAAGATGAAACGTACCATTTCACAACTAAATCTTTGGTCAGAATCCAGCACTAGCACTGAATATTCAACAAAAAAAGTTCCAAGGTTGGCAAATACATGGGTGGGGCAATATCACAGCTGAGATCAGTGAAAGAGAAACCCTCCAGGTTTCACAACCAACAGTGGCTCAACACCAGGAGCATCATTGTTCATTGTTCCCTGAACACCTTCAGGCGGTAGGATAGAAAAAGCATCCCAGTACCCGGCAGCTGTGTAGCTCTGTCACCTCTCTCCTTGGCAAGGCCCCCTGCTTCTCTCACGTTCAGTTTTACTGGACTGAAGTGGTCAGGTTTTCCCACATCCAGAACTCTGGAACTTTTACTCTCATTCTAAATGAAATAAGGGGGAGGGAGGGAATGAGTGTTACTTTTTCACAAGTTGATAAGCTTTAAAATTGCCTATTTGCAAAACTATTAGGATAAATAATTGAAGAAAAGTATTTTTAAATGTATGCTATCAAGTATCTATGTAGAAATACAATAATAAGCTTTATTTATCTTCATATTTCAAGGTGTGATTGCTGTAAGAAGCACTCATCTTGCAATTCAGAACAGTAAAATAGTGAAGATTTATGTCTTCTCTTGAAACATCTGGTCTTACCCACTCTTGGTGCCAGAATGGCAGACTGGACAAGCTCCTGGTTCCTGTCAGGCGTTTCCTTGACACCTGGACTTTATGTTAAGGCATGATGAACATCTTACTCCCACAGGAGAATTTTTTGCTCTCATGAAGTCAGTAGGTCAGAACTTGAAATTTACAGCTCGTGAAAGGGATTCTTCATCTGCATTTACTATATTCTAGTAGAACAGAAAATATAAATACTAAAAAGCAACTGTACTTTATATACTTCATACTTATAATTCATATATATATATAGTCATCAATTCAAGGGCCTATCAGAATACAGTTTCTGTAGCAGTATCCCACACAGTGAATCATGAGAGGCAGTAAATTTCAAAATTACTTAAAGCTCATAGAAATACTGCAGTGAGCCCTCTAGAAAAGAGTTCCTTTCCTTTTACTACCATAACAAAGGTTTGAATTCACTATTATGAACTGTAATTGTCCCAAAAGAACAAATTAGTTGTATTTAGAATTTTACTTTATGTATTTATATTTTTATTATATTTATCAATTCAAATTTCAAGTTAAACTAATATCTGCAGTTGCTCACAATAATGTAATAGCATTTCTATCTAGTGAATTTGGAGAAGAGAATCTAGGGAAATTGGATAAGAGAAGTTCTGGAGAGAACTTATAGCAGCCTTCCAGTACCTGAAGAGGCCTACAAGGAAGCTAGAGAGGGACTTTTTAGAAGGTCATGGAGTGGTAAGATGAGGGAGGGTGGTTTTAAATTGGAAGGGAGTAGAATTAGATTAGATATTAGGAAAAAAATCTTCACTACGAGGGTGGTGAGGCACTGGAACTGGTTGCCCAGGGAATTGGTGGCTGCCCCCTCTCTGGAGGTGTTCAAGGCCAGGTTGGATGGGGCCTTGAGCAGCCTGGTTTGGTGAGAGGTGTCTCTGCCCATGGCAGGGGGTGTGAACTTGATGATTTTTAAGGGCCCTTCCAACCCTAACCATGCTATGATTCTAGGCTTTTATCATGTCAGAGATATTTCTAAATATATATATATTCAAAAGTTCCTTGATATTTTTTGTCAAAAATAACATTAAAATGAAGATGGAAAACATGACACTTTCTGGGAAATAAAAAAAAAGAAAAAAAAACATTCATTTTTAACCCAGAAAAGTTACTCCTCCTTTTTCAATTACAGCTACTTTTAAGATTTTCCAAAGGTAGCTACAATTTGGCTTTTATCCTGCTATTGCAAAGTGCCAGAAATACCTAATTATAGCAGGAAAAGTGTTGTGTGCACACATATGTGTTTGTCTGTAGTCTGTATGAGCAATTGAAAAATATCCAACATATACACACAGCAAACCACATAATTAAAATTGCTCTTATGCACAGTAAATTTGTCTTTAAAGTACAAAATAATAGAATGACAGCAAAGACTTTTCAATACTAAAACATAATGATTCATTTATTGAGTAGTCCCAGGAGCACACGAATGTTTACCTCACTTTGGGCAAACTCAAGTGCATGGGCAGACAATTAGAATACTTCAGCTGATGTGCAGTAAATTGTTAAGCAGCTGTAATGCAATGACATTCTCTCATGGGCTTATAGACTGCATTTCTGTATTTTCCTCTATGCCAAAATGACTCTTGACTTCCAAATATTAAATGACTAAAAAATATTAGCATGTTCAAAGTCAGAATGACTGAATTTGGACTACAAATCATGAGAGACTGGTAAAAGTTAGAACCTATGTCTGAAGTCTCTCCAAGTTTTGCAGGCATTGTGTGTGAATCCACTCTGACTTCAGAAAAAAAAAATTATTTTTTTTTTAAAAGACAAGATTTTGCAATAGGAACAACAAAATGCAGTTAGGTTGCATCATTTCTTAGATGAATAATGCCTGGATAGCAGACTTATTCATGCAAAAACATTTTTTGAAAATTCAGGAAATGTAGAAGTAGACTGTAGATCAATGAATGCTGGAAAATGGCTTTAGAAAGTTTCCAAGTTTTGCTGAGGAAGAACAGCAAATAGTGAGAGGCTATTGCTAAAGCTTCACTTCTTTCCACTTTTATACTACTGCCTCTTGTCAAAGTGTAGGGTGCAAAGTTCTGAGACTCATATTTAACAAAAGCACAGCTTAAATCATAAAAAAAAGTAAATCTAATAGATGTATCAAGAGTTGCAATGAGCAACTCTTTATGTTTTAATGTTTCATCATGTACTCAGGACAAAGATTTCATTGATTTTGTCAATCCCGCAGAGGCTACTTGTGGGCCGCCTTTGCTGCAGTGACTCTTCATTTCTCAATGAAATCTGTGAAAGCTAAAGGCAGTGCTTCAAACTATTCATTAATTTTCTGGGCTTTTAGTTTATATAAAAGGCTTATTCTGTTCTAATTCAGTATTACTAGGTAAGGAATGTTAAATACAAACAGACTATACACTGTACTGCTTTGTAACACGTGAACTCTAGAATCACAGAAATGCCCACTTTCTGTGTTTCCATCAATGTAATTGATTCAAACTTCTGGCTGTCAATTCAAAAGTAGTTTTAAAGGGACTCACAATGCTGTTATAGCCATAAGAGACTAAGGATTTAAATGATGCAAGTGTCATAGAGAAGTAACTTGTATATACTCAGATATAGGCATACAAGGTATGTGTATGTGTGTCTTGTTCTACAGGGAACTGCTGTCATCTACAGCACATGTATATTTGTTTCTAGCTTATTACAATCTTATTTCTTAATTATTAAAAATAGAATGTATTTTAGAGTCTTTTTTTTTTTTTTTTTTAATAAAGAAGAAAGTACCAATCAATGGTCATCTATATTTGTGCTGGCGTAGTTCTGTATTTCACCCAGCAGACATTTAATATCAAAGCATATCACAATTCCTTCAAATGCTTCTCTCTTTTAATGATAACTGCAGCTGCACTTAAATGCTGCTGCCCTTGGTATCGCTTGCATTCCTATAGGAATATAAATCTCTGTGAGGCAAGGGTTTAAATAAAGGTGTTCATAGGGCACTAGAGAAACACACAGATTTAGCCTTTTGATGCTGCATAATAGTATTACTGGGCTAACAGGCTGAAATATAAGGGGTTTTTGGGGGGGTTGTTTGTTTGTTTGTTTGTTTTCCCTGAGGCTTATCTACTCTCAGATTATTAGTCTGAAAACAGGCCACAAGGGAAGAAAAAAAGGATAACAGATCCCACAAATTCAGAATTCAAATGCTGCCATTCGGTCCTATGAACATCAGTGGAGAAATCTAATCCAAGGCATGGGAATATTGAAAAAGAAGCATTATGAAGAGACACTGCTGAAAGCTGGTTGCTATCTGTTCAAGATCAAAGGGGATCAAGCCAAATATGTAAGTGTCTTGAAGATGAGGTAATAATGTACACAGTGATCTTGAACTTACTTCTTTCAATATTCATATTTCTGCAATTCATTTTTTTAAAATGTGTATTTAATCCCATGACTAATCTAACAATGATAATCACAAGATAGTAACATAAAATTAAATTTTAAAATAAGATCCATCTTTGATTCAGAAGTATATCTTTCATCATGGTAAGGCTGTATTGTTTCTAAAACGTTGTGACTACTTGTTTAATTTAATATATAAGTTTCTGTTTCTCACTGCAAATTTACTTACACATAAATTGTCTAATGTGCTCTGCTATAGCTGTTTGATGAATATTTCCAAAACCAGAAAAAAACTAAGACCTAGTGACATATCACCACCTCTAGCAGAAATGTCACTCATGCAATGAATAAAACATAGGCTTAGAAAAGCATCATCACCCAACAAAGAAATGGCATTTGCTCAAACAAGCACAGGCGTCTGGAATTGTGCTCCCAAGCTAACTGGAGGCAGGCTCTGGTGCTGTATTGCAGGACACCGTGGTTGAGAAATCCCTCAAAACTGGTCACACGGAGTTCAGCCTGCCGTGCAACAGCAATCGCTTAACTCTGGGAACAGGAGGTATGGAGAGAAAGCTCAGAAAGCAGACTGGGAAACAATGCTACCGTTTGTCATGGAGAACCTTGGCGGTGCAAGGACACCAGTGAAAAGGACGGGGACCTGAGCGAAGCAGTGATGTGCCAGTGCAAAGGTGAGCACCGGACTGGGGGATACCTAGGGCTGTTGCAGTGGAAGAGTACTAAGGGAGATGAAGGGTAGATAAGAGAAAGAAAGGATGAGACTCCTGAGAAATCCGGAGGCCAGCACCTGTTCCTGCAAGAGCTGCCCCAAACCACTGCCATTCATGTTCAGCTGTGTCAAGTCTATGCCTGGGACACCACAGTGACTGGCATGGGAGGGACTGAGTATTGCCTTTTTTTCAGTCTTCCTCTCAAAAATGGAGGAACACCAAGATGAAACAAATTCTTTGCTACCCAAATGGGAAAAGTTGAACAGAACATGCATACCAGGAGATGGCAGATTGCCTTACCCTAGAAGACTCAATCACAGGGCACCCAAAACCTCTATGCTCACATTCAGCACCTAATTCTAAACTGATGTTTAATTTAGAAGGCCACTGCTGTAAGATAGTTAGCTATGATTCCCTGGTATTTCCAAAGACAGAAAGAGAGATTACTAATAACTTGGTCACTCTCAAAACCCTGTTCTAATTTTTAAAATTCATAAGTGGAAGTAATGAACTGACAGATAAATTCACTGGGATCTGTCCCAGTCTGACATCCAAGCCAGAGTACGGAACATTTCAAAACAGCAACAACTCCTCTCCTTCTTTTCTGCATGTCAGACTCACCCCGACACTGAGCACATCTTGTCCAACATGTGCTTCCAGGCAGGATGCTGCCCGTAAAACCCTCATGCATTAATTCTGCTAATTGGAATGTTCCAAATAAAAGCAAAGCCTTCAGAGTGGGACCAAAAGGCAATGTTACCTTTTTGATGGTAATGTGTTCTCAGCCACAGCCAAGACTGGGAACTGATGCATTAGGTAGCAAGCTAACATCTTCAAAATAAGAAAAAAACCAAAAACCAAAAAAAAAAACCACCAGCAAAAACATTTGACGTGAGCATTCAAACTACGGACCTTGATTTATCCGCCTGACTGGGTTGGACTCTGCCTAGTGCCATGGTCAGGGAGCCACAGAGCACCTCTGCGAAAAGCACCTGCAAGAAGGGCCAGATGAAGGGAAGGGAGGAACACTTCAGCCTTGATAAGATTGCTTTAATAGAATTGGAAGTAGAAAAGGGCTGAGGTAATTGCCCTGTGTGAACTGGCTGTAGGAACAATAAGCAAACACGAGACAATCTAATGCTACTGTCACAACAAAACCAGCTCTGAAAAACATATGACAAGGCAACATCTCTTAAAAAAATCCTCAGGATATTAACTTCATTTTTGTGTGTTGTATTAAGAGTAACGTCATGACAACTGCTCAACTTAACACAAACAATAGGCCAATAAATACAATACTAGTGCTTTAAAGTAATTAAAATAACCATTTGTACTTGCATTTATGTTGCTTTCAAATACTGGCAGAATTTCTTCAAATAAACAAACAGTTCTCTTTTTTTATTATTATTTTTAAAGACTGCATGTTGGCAGTAATTTAGGCAAATCTGGACATTTGTTCCATTCATCTGAGGTGAAAAAAACAAAGACACATCTATCACGTTGCATTTTCACTTTTAGAAAGCCAAAACAAGGGCCCTCCAGGGAATAAAAGTTTAATTATAAACTATCACTGCAAAACAAGATAGATGCTGGGACATATCTCTGGGAACACACTCAGTACACTAAGCCAAATTCTTTTTCTTTTTTTTTTTAAATGCAGGGCCATGGTTCTTTTTTGATATGAAAGGGAAGAGTCAGCGAAATAGTGATCAATTACAGAGACACAAAGTCTTTTGCAAAAATAAGTTCATAATATGGTTAGTGATTTTTCAGAATCACTGACAAGAATGGATAAAAACACAGCAGTGTCATCAATTAGCTGTCCATCCGGTTTTTAAACCGTGCACTAAATTTCTGCTGTGCAATACTGAGAAAATCTAAAGTATAAAATAAGAGTCATGGTGTAATCCAACATCGCCTTCTCTTTACCGTACTTTTCAGTTTCAGTTCCTACAGGGCTTTTCATAATTGTTTCATCAATTGTCACAGCAGAAGCATCTCAATGAAAAACAGAATTACCCCTGTATTTTTTTTTTCCCTTTCCACCCTCCCCACCAAGTAGGAAATTTATTGAGAATCTTCAGTTTTACGTATTTCTTAATCACACATGATGCATCAAATAGTTGGTTCATTTCTGTCCACAGAAAATTGCCCTAATAGGAAAATGCATTTGTTAATAAATAAAATTCTAATTAAAAAAAAAAAGTTGAAGTGAGTTGTAACCCTTCTACAACTCAATGAGGTTATTTAATAAGGCTGCATTTTAGATTTCCATCACATAACAGAGAAGAAAATGAGTTATGTCAATAACACTGTCAATGAGGTCAAGCCCCATAGGAATCTGTATGAATTCCTTCTAAGATCCTGTGTAGATCTGTAAACTGTGTCATGATCTTACCCACCACATCGGTGAAGCATGGGGCTTACTTTAAACAACTGCATACTGACAGCCCGAATCTGTTTTCACAAAGATGAACTGGATCTCCAGAAAGGCGTAGAGCTGTCTCATTACACCAGAGGTGTCCATCAGGTAAACTGATTCTCCTGAGCAAATGAGTTGTAGAAGTAAACATTAAAGGTTTATACTGAATCTAATTTAGAGAAATAAATACTGAAGATACCATGTTCTGAAATCCACACAAAGCATTACAGATGAGCGCTAATTTATTTGCCTTTTCTAAGAAGATACATTTCTACTTTCATCCGATATATAAATTGGTAAGAGTATTATTACCCATGATAATATTATTGCCCACATTCAATACCTTTCAAGGTAGTCAAGCCTCTTGAGATCATGCAATTTCTAAATATGATAATGTGAAAATGCAATTTCTTTTTTGTCTAAATCATGATAATCAATACTTTAAAAAAGCTTGCAGTTGCAAATAGTGATTATCTGATTATTCATTCTCATCTTCCTTCTTTATTCTTTTCCCATCAATTAACTCCCTTGCATTCGACTGAATGTCTTCACACTTTTAGGGAAAGTTGCAGCAATTTTTAATAAAGATTTATAGCACAGTTTCCACTATGGAGTTGTATCAGAGCCATGCAAAGACTAATCGGCACGTGCCCACTGACTTCAATGAATTTGCACTAATTAGTGAAAAAAGGATCATGAGTATCATGACCCTACAATTTTGGTGATGCTTGTATTTACTAGTACACAAATACTGAATTTATTGTCTTAGTTCCAGTTCCCAATTCTTTTGACAGATGATTAGTGAGTCCATTCATTTAGATGATCTGAATGAAAGTAGAGCTTCTCTTTAATAAATTTAGTAATTTTTTTATAATATCTCTAAGGTTCAGGCTCACCTCAATTCAATGAAGTACCTGAAAAATAGAAGCTGGCAGGCTGGTCACTTGAAGATACATGCATAACCAATGGACAGAAATGGGAGCCACCAGAAAATTAAATTACCATCCCGAGCTGCTTAGTGCCTTCTGTTGATTCTACTTAAGTGTCAGATCCTATATGGCAGGAAAAACGTAAGTCTTATCCTCTCACTTGTTTATCTATTTGACTATAGTCAGATCAAATAAATGCTTCCAAAGCCAACAAGAAATCTTACTAGCACAATCATTCTTTTTTGTCACTTTCCAGATTTGCCTATAGTCACTCCCTATGAAATCTTCACTGAGTATCATTTCTGAAACATCATCAAACCCTGACATGTCTGAGCACGGTCCTCAGGAGGTAGGAGGTAAAGGAATGAATCCCTCTGATGGTTGTGTAACAGGCTTTTATCCTCCTGGTACTAAAAAGGAAAAGTATTTTAGTGATGGTAGGTGTGCATGACCTTATTGTGTGAATATTCTCACTCAAGAGGAAATGAAAGAAAATGGCATGTTACTGAAAAAAGGATGCCATGATAAATAAAATGAGAAGATTGCAAAGCCAAGAACTGAAAAGTTATGATTGTCAGCACTACAGCTGGAATGTGATGGCAAACATTGTGATCCTGCCTCTCACAGTAAGTCTGTGAAGCAGAGGGAAAACAAAGGCAATGTTTTACTAAGCTCATTTTAAAATAACAAGATAATATTTCTGCTTCCTTAGTGTTTTTCTCCTTCAGTGTCCACCCTCTGCAAGAATGACCCAGAGGTCCTGAGGAACACATGCTTTCTGATTATATGATTAAAAAATGCAGGCTAGTGCATATACATTAGAGTGGAATGCAAGTGCAGTTAGTTATCCTTTGGGATGCTGATAATGGAAGCACTTGCAAGTTAATTCTCATTGTTTCCAATGGCTGCAAATCACTGAACACTGACATAGTTACACGCCTGTTAATGCTTTATTGTTATTAATAAAAAATGAACACAGTATTTTCTTGTGTTATCTACGCAGATACTCCTTCTGTATTCAAGTACTTCAAGAGAGGCCTTCCAAGTCCTGTATTCCGTTAAGGGTTACACCCCTGCCTCCTCTTGCCTTCCAAAGCAGTGACATGCTCTCTTCAATGCTTGTCAAAGAACTGGACTAGATTATAGAATTGCAATGTCAGGGACCAGAAATCTTCTGCAAATGTGATAGAATATTGCTGTCCTGGAGCAATATTGCTGTTCAGGAAATGAGATGGAGGACTTGGCCCAGTCCTAGACTAGAAATCACCTTTTTTTCCTCTGTCCCTAACTTTTTTTTATTTACAAATTGTGTAATTCTTTTTCTTATATACGTAAATTTCAAAATGTAACTGACGCAAAGCGATTCAAGGAACTGAAAGCTTATCAATCAGTACTGTTTCTGAAGAACCTGAATTAGTCAAACCATCCATGACTAGCTTCTGATGCTACTTCTGTGTCAGGTTTGGTTAAAGAGCAAAGCAGTTTTCTCTTGGAAGATCCCAGGACATTTCACTTAATTTTCTACCCGCTGCTCTGGGTCTCACTCACATATTTCAGTTCCTCTCCCTGTGTGGCCATACTGGGAGCACTCAAAGCTAAACCCACAGGAAAGAAACAGAGAAGAACAGGAACCGTGCAAGAGTCTGCCTGGACAGATTGAATAATGCTCCAAATTTGTTAAGCACTAGAAGATGACTGTACTTCCGCAATGTTATTGCTCTTTTGAAATCTTAACTTAATGTTTTTATTCTCTGGGAACGAGTGAACTAAACGCAGTAACTTAATGGTGAAGTATTAGAAAAACATTATCATAAACATATAATAATAATAATGTAAATGTACTGACATGTGCTTACAATTATTGTTACAAATGCCTTTTGGGAAGGCCATATCGAATCCTTAAAATATATCTTTAACCATGGCCCAAAATTCATGGTTCTTTTAAATGCATTCGGCCTAAATCTTTCCGAGTCTCCAAGTGAAGAAAAGTACAGGCTTTCAAAACAGTCTGGCCATAACACAACAGGATCAGAGACATACTTCTGCTGCAAGGGAAAGCACTTCAAACACCAGGGTGCCAGTCCGTCAGCACTTATCACTCAGTGGGTTATACTATCTCTCCAGCAGATTCCCCTTCCAAACTTATACTTCATCTCACTCCTGACCTTGCCGCATACGGCCCCTCCAGCAGAGTTCAAGTCTGTATGGTGCAAGACACGAAGGATTTATTTACTGCTTCTCGTTATCATCTCAGAACTTTGTTCACCTTAAGCCAAAATTCTTTATTCTGCAGTTTTTGGGGCATTCCTGGAGGGAATGAAGAAAGGATGAAGAAAAGTCTAACCAAGAAAATGTTACACTGCAAAGAAAATGAGCAAACATCTGGCCATTCATGAGCAAATGCTTGCTTCTGCACCGGTTTGGTGTGCAACTTTCCATCAAAAATTGGATCAAAACTGAGATGACCAGGCCATATTGCACTCCAGTTAATAAAGTGTTTCAGATCAAGAAAAACAGGCAAGGCTGCATCACTCTGGCCTGCATCGTATGGGCTCTTTTTTTCCCTTTGAAACATTCCATTTGCTGTTCAAGCCAAGACAAGAAAAGAAACATTTTTAACCTGAAAGGTCTGACATAAGCCTACAAAATTAAATAGCCAGGGCTCAAGTGAGGCAGGTTTTACAGTTCTTAAGTAGCTGCCCTTTGTTCCTTCCTTAGCCATAGAGTTACAGTCAGAGAAAACATCTCAATCTGCAAGCAAACAGGCAAGAGCACATTCAGCTGTCTTTATTTGCCTTGAAATCTATGCGGGTCAGGGCCACATGGTACTAAATACTCTACAAATAAAGAGCAAGTGTCAATACCTTCCCTGATGAGCTTACATCTAAGAAGACAAAACAAACAAAAGATGGGTGGAGGAAAAGCCTATGTGCTTACAGGGATATGGTACAATCACCCCCCAGGCAGCTCTGACTTCAGCTTCCAGACCCCAAGCCTAAGTCTGTATTGAAAAATAAAATGTGCCAGACACTATTTGCAGGTCCTCATACAGAGGAGACACACACAGCTTCCATCTACACAGCTAAACCCTCTTTTCCTTCAAAGTCCAGCAGTTTCAGCTGTATTGCCTCCTGGAAGCCCTCTGCATCCCTCTAACTCGTGACAGGGCAGTTTGGAAACGCTAGTTGACAAGAGCACAAACCAGTCCAGTGATCACACTAACAAACAATGCCAAACTTAGCGGGCTGTTGCAGGCCAATGCCGTCTTCTGGCCTTGCTTGACTTGCAAATACAGATGCAACCCATCTGTCTCCCCCACCATCTGCTTGAGAGTCCCTGCGCCCCCAAGGGCAACATGCCACTAAAGCCATCAGCTGAGCAAGATAGGTCATCACTGACAGAGCCAGCAAAGCATCTCATCAAATTCTGGCACTTAAAAAGTACTGGCTTTTATTGTGCAACTTCTGTGGAAAGTCCTAGGCAAAGTATTCCAACAGTCTGAAGACAGATGTCCGTATCAGGCTAACATAACCACGGGGTAGAAATTTAAAAGGAAGAGGGTTCTAGGTTTGGTGAGAGTGTGGGAAGGTAATTTACTGGTGAAATCTTTAAAATTTTACTCTTGTGTTGTTTGGGGTTTTTTTGTTTTGGTTTGGTTTTTTTAAGATATTGCTAGGCTATAACATCAGCTGCTTTTTATGGTAACTGAAAGACACTTTTTAGAGAAGCTTTGACAACCTTGGAAGAAAATATCAAACAGCTGATATTCAGCACAGTGCACAAAAGTGCCCTATAAGATCCTGCTTAAGGGCATGCTTTTACCAAAGAAGTTCACCAAGTTCTCCCCAGATGTGGAATTCACCTTCCATAAGACATGAACCTCAAAAGAGAGGTGATAAAAGCCATGAAGGCAGCACTGTGACAGGGAGCCACTACTGACCTCTGGTACTTGTCACAGCCCTCGTGTCACATGTCACCCCCTCCTCCCTTCTGCCAGAGGACCTGATCATGGAGTCACTCTCAGATGCAGTCAGCATTGGCTGGTTTACTAAATTTACCTGAATTTCAATGCTGCTGTACTTGCTGGAAATGAATCTGCAGAACAGAAGGCTCACAATGCAATGAGAGTAGAAACAGGAAAAAAGCTTTTAAGATGGTAGGGTTCCAGTCAAAGAAGGATGTGTGATGAATCCCTTGCTCTGTTCTATCACATGCTTGGAAGAGGGGATTAATAACTGATCACACTTAACAAGCTAGCAAAATTATTGCTAGCATTCTTTCATCATATTCAGAAGGCATCAAATCAATTCATGAGAAAGAAAAACTAAAACAAATAAATAATCAGCATGGATCTTGAAGAAAGAGTTTCAGGAAATGTTTAATGGCAAAGAACAGCCCTTCTTCCATGAAGGTGTTTTCTTTTAACAATTCATTAGAGTTGAGCTTCTGCAGGTTATTTTCTTTTTCCTATTCTAAAAGCCTTGGGGATGTTTCTTTGTTCAATTTAGGGCCCACTCCTGTGCTGGAAATTCTTTTCCCAACATGGGAGTGTCAGTGATGTGCACGGAAATTGCACAACTTCTCACCTCTTCTCTTGACACTCAAGTTATATGAGTAGCTCTTCCTGAGAGCACCGAATGAAACCTTTTTCTTTTCTATGGGATTATTTGAATCTGTGGAACCGAAGGACTCTCAATCTCCTCACAAGCATTTATAAATTCTATTGCAGAACTGAAAGACTTTGTTTAGTATGAAGAAACTGAAATCAGGAGCCACCAGTTTGATACAGAAAGAATTGGGACTCTAGAGTTCTGAGCACTTACACCTCCAGGTTTTCTGGACCTCAAAAAAGCTAACAAAAACAAATTATATGATGCCACAAAGAAGTCTTCCTCTTCCAACCTGAGTAGAAGGAAAACAGGAAAATGGCTACCACAGCTCCAGCTAAACACAGGTGCTGCAGGAAAACAGATAAATAGGAAGGTTTGTCTTTGTTTTCCTGTATATGTATATTGTACCTGTAGACACAATCTTGTAATTAATAGGCCAAATCCAACTCTTTGAAGTTAAGCGAAATGCCTCCTTCTCTTTAATCACATACTCTTTGATTTACTTAATGTCATTTGTGATGCAACATAAAAGCACCCAGCAAGCTCTTATTCTCCCTTCAACAAACAGAAACCCAGATGGTCTACAGCCATGACAGCGATGATCCTAAATCAAACCCTGTGATTTAGTATATTTTCTTATAGTAAATACTCCTGCTGCATTGTCAGCAAACAATAGGGGAGATCGGCTCCTGCAGCCACCAGCCACCAGCATGGATGTGTCCCAGTTCAGCAGCAGAGACTGCAGATGCTACCTCTGCTCCAAGGGAGGGAGAGGGAGAGAGGGGAGGGAGAGAGGGGAGGGAGAGAGGGGAGGGGGAGAGGGAGAGGGGAGGTGGGGAGGGGAGGGGAGGGGAGGGGAGGGGAGGGGAGGGGAGGGGAGGGGAGGGGAGGGGAGGGGAGAGGAGAGGAGAGGAGAGGAGAGGAGAGGAGAGGAGAGGAGAGGAGAGGAGAGGAGAGGAGGAGGAGAGGAGAGGAGAGGAGAGGAGAGGAGAGGAGAGGAGAGGAGAGGAGAGGAGAGGAGAGGAGAGGAGAGGAGAGGAGAGGAGAGGAGAGGAGAGGAGAGGAGAGGAGAGGAGAGGAGAGGAGAGGAGAGGAGAGGAGAGGAGAGGAGAGGAGAGGAGAGGAGAGGAGAGGAGAGGAGAGGAGAGGAGAGGAGAGGAGAGGAGAGGAGAGGAGAGGAGAGGAGAGGAGAGGAGAGGAGAGAGGAGAGGAGAGGAGAGGAGAGGAGAGGAGAGGAGAGGAGAGGAGAGGAGAGGAGAGGAGAGGAGAGGAGAGGAGAGGAGAGGAGAGGAGAGGAACCTAGTGCAGAATTTATTTGGCTGAACCCTCTGGCACTGAAAGAGGGTCCCACATTGATAATTAAGACATTCACCCCAGCTCACTGCCTCAGAGCACTGCAACCAAAGTGAACTAAGTATTTTCAACTGGGGTTTGCTGTCAGAGATGCTGCTTTTTAAGCTCTTGTCGTCATTGATAACCCGATGTCTGCAAAAGCAGCTAAAATGAATTAAAGAAATACTGCATGCAATTCCTTCATCCTAAAATCAGTCAACTGAAAATTAGGTGTCAGTTCATCTAGCTTCCATTTACAATCATTAGAGAGAAACAGGCACATCAGGGGCTGATTATTTCCAGCACTTCAGACTTCTTGGATGAGAAGCTGAGGTGTCTCCCTCTCAACTGATTAGATACAAAACCTATATGACCATCTTAGCTGGGACACTTAGAACTTGTGCTTTACAGCCCTCGGTCAGGGGTAACAAATGGATGGACACAGAGCTCCAACAGGAGCTTGTGTGGCAAATAGAAAAGTACTTGCACAAGTACTGGATCAGAGGCCTGAAAATAATAATGAGTTTCTCTCAAAAAGCAGCTGAGAATTAGTGCTACAAGTCCAACACTTTACTGTCTGAAGAAATGAATCCTCAGTGACCATGGACTTGTCAAGGGCATTTTCACCTTTCAACACCCAACTCCACCTCCCAGCAACCCCATCAAATTGACTGCAATGAACAATTATGTACAATTATGCAAGAGCAAGTCACTGCTATTACCTTCATGTCTCCAAGCTGAACAAGAACAGTGACACCTCATTTATGAGGTAAATCTTTGCTCTCTAACACACTTGTGAACTTCTTTCAGAGGAGTTTTAGCTCACGCTCTTAGTACACATTACGCAGCCTAGTGAGGCTCCAAGTGCAGATGTATTTCCAATGGTGATAATACAGATGATATTAATAATACGCATTGCTGTTGTTTGCCCTTGCACACCTCCAAAGCTCTCTGGGTCACTCGGATAAATTGCTTTGCTTCATGTGATCCTACCTGGTGCAAGATGAATGAGGAGTGCTGGGCCAAGAGTGAGGAAGCTGCTGCAAACCCCTGGGCTATTGCAGCTATTGCAGCAGATCCACTTCAAAATCTTTGGCTGTTTTTTGCTATTAAACTTGGAAAGCCTCCAAAATAAACCTGATAAAGTCCTGAACATCACAAAAACATGCATTCTTCTCCATACTTGTAAATCATCTTTGGCACACTTCCTGATTTTAGTAATTACAGATTTCTCCCAAGCTCCCTGCACATTGCCTGTAGATGTAAGGCTTTGTATGATCTCTCTTCTAATTCAGAAAACTGCAGCAAGCTATTGCATCAACTCCATATTAGACAGTAGAGCAATTCAATACTAAAGCACTGTTTACGTTTCTGTATGGTTTTCGTGATGGATGTTATGCTGCTGATCTATTTTTATGTATTATTTATACTGGGATAGTGCCTAGAGGCCCCAGTCAGGGGCAGGACCCCATAGCGCTGCACATACTATGAAGGAAGATACAAGAACTTCTCCTCCTTGCAGCTTATAGTCTAAGTATATAATGAATGACATCAGATGGATAAAACAGTCAGAGGGAGCAAAAACTGAGATAGTTGTTAATAACAGTAACAGGCAGAGCACAACAGCTCCTTAGCTATATATAGTCAATGTGGTGTTCCCATCGCTGTTTTTGCTTCCTCTTTGTCCTCTGTATTGTGTTTCACAAGCTGCAGTGACCTGTGGACAAGCAGTCATGCACAGATTTGCCCTAAGTGTGTCTGAAGCACTGGGCTCCTGGAAGTATCTTTCACTAGGCATCATCAGGCATCTAGGTGAGATTCTGAGGATGTAAGAGGTAGGTACTTACAGAGGATTATTCAGATGTGAATTCACAGGTTTGGAGTCACTCATGAAAAGGATTAGGGCTTTGAGGTGTTAAGGGTCCCCAGCAAGAAGCAGATCTCAGTGCAGTTCACATAATTCTCACCTTTATTCCTTTACACATTGACAGTGCAGATGTAAGTGCCTTGAGCACCTATGTTTCTGCAGCAAGAACAGCCATGAGTCTTTACAGAGAATGTCCAGTAACACAGTGCCTAGTTCACATTCAGGCTGTCTGAGGAACGAAAGATAGGTATGTCTCCCATTTAGCTTGCTGTCTAAGTCTCACTCAGGTTGAAGATGGGCATTTAAGCTCATAGCCTCATGACCCCCAAATAAAACTCTTCAAAATACATCCCCTAAATACAACTCTTCAATTTGGGAACTCTTATTCCGTGTCCTGGTATGAGTCAGGATTGGTCCCCACCATGCAAACCTGATCCCCTACTCAAACCCTTAATCAGTTCTTAGGAAAGTTCACCTCTGACTTCCCAAAGCAATAGGTCTCGGGTCTGCAAGGTCAAGAAAGCTCGATAAACGTAAACTCTGGGAAATACACTGAATTCAGAATATTTTAGATATTCCCAAGCATAAGTCTAGTCCAGTCTCATGTTTGGGCACAGGCTTTCTAACACCAGGTCTCTGTCCCTGAAGTGACTGATTGCTCACTCACCCCTGCCTCTTCATCAATAGATGAGCCAGAAGATAGAGGGCTGAATAGCAAAGAGACTCTCTTCTTCCCTGCAGAGCTAGTGAAGTAGGCAAGTGACAAGCAATTGTCAAGGAAATAAGAGTCCAACTGCGTGAAAATGAACTCTGGTGAGGCTGGAGGTGGGAGGTACCAAAACAAGAGGGACAAAGCCTGAAAGCAGGCCTTTTCTTTGAAGGGTGCAAACCAAAAAGAGTAAAGTAGTCACAAAGAGATGTTGCTGTCCTGAGGGGTAACGAATGTAATAATACAAGGGAGGACTGTACCACTGAGTCACGCCTACAGCAGGATAAACTGATTAAGCTCATCTTTCTTTGAAATGCAAACTTGTGCAATTGCAATGGTTAGCAGGGGCCTCAGATGTGTCATCTCAGTCTTCCTTATGAGTCTGTATTGCCCAACCTTTCCTTAGATCCCCAGCATCCTACAGCTCCTCTGAACATGGACCTCCATCAGCTTTAATAGAAAATCCCAAAATTTTGTAGCTCTTTTCCAAATAATTTTAATCTTGTAGTTTTTGGTTTTTTCTTTAAATTCTCAGTCCCTGTAATTGCATTTTTTCTGAGGATCAGTTGTTTTCAAGGAGGTAGCAAC
This sequence comes from Porphyrio hochstetteri, assembly GCA_020800305.1. NCBI lineage: Eukaryota > Metazoa > Chordata > Aves > Gruiformes > Rallidae > Porphyrio > Porphyrio hochstetteri. Next base: position 10,009,077 of record CM036905.1, on the reverse strand, counting down.
GACCCAGAGGACACACAGTATTTCCAGATAGCATGAGACTTGTATGAAAGCAGAAGATTACAGAAGTAGATTTCCAAAAGAGCTCACGTCTCATTTAATCATCAAGGCCTACATTTTCAAATGGAGTGTTAGGTAACTTGAGGCACCTAAAAGCTTACTGATTACCACATTCATTGCTACTTCATGCACGATAGCACTTTTGGATGTTGCTAGTCTGAACAAGGTCTGATTCATAGAAAGAGGAGAAAAGGTCGAAGAGCTGGCCATTTTACAAGGAGTGATAAAACAACGGGTAATCAGTTTTAACTGAAAAGGTTAGATTCAGGTTAGATATTAGGGAGAAATTCTTCCCTGTGAGGGTGATGAGGCCCTGGCACAGATTGCCCAGAGAAGCTGTGGCTGCCCACGGATCCCTGGCAGGGTTTAAGGCCAGGTTGGATAGGGCTTTGGGCACCCTGGGCTAGTGAAGGGTGACCCTGCACATGTCAGGTAGCTTGAGATTTATGGGATTGGAGGTCCCTTCCAACCCAGACCAGTCTATGATTCTGTGATTCTAAGTGGGAGCTATAACACACAGCTTTTAATAAAAGACATCCTCAATGTTTTATGACAAATAAGAGGGGGAAAACACAAATTCTTTTGGGTGGTTTCTGTAATTCTTTTAAAAGAGCATTTCAGCAAATACGGTCATTAAGGACATTTTTTCCTCCTCAAAATCAAGCTGAGTTGATATTATTTGATCCGTTTATTCTTCAGATAACATTCATCTTGTCTATTTCAGCCATCTCAAATTCAGGCATTGTCTGCTCCCTCCAGAGAGGGTGGAGACAGGCACTACTGGGGTGAACTCAATCCCTGTCTCAGATACTGTCGCTGAATTGCCCCGGGGAGCACCTCATCTCTGAACTGAAAACAGATTAAGTGACCACCTTACACTACAGACAAGTGAAATAAATCCCATCTTAATCAGGTTTTCTTCTCAGTATACTCGCATGACTCCCACAGTTACCTCTGAACATCCATCCTTTCCAAACCTGCCATTCTCACAATCTTTCTATGACAAAGAGAAGGTTTTGTACCCATTTACAGAGATACAGAGCTGAGGCAGGTAAAGGCCAAGATCCAGACTTGCAAAGGTATTTAGCAAGTTAATTGCCTACATTAGGTTTTCAGTCTCTGCTGACTAACACTCAGTGATGTAGACAAAGAAGTGGCAGTTGGGTGCCTTTAGGAATTTGCTAGGATCTAAGCAGAAATGACTTGCCTAAGGACATATGTCATGGAATTAACCCCAGGTCTCCTGAGCTGCTGTCCTAACCTTTGGAATGTCCTTAACATTAAGCAAATCCTCTGCTGGTTTTGGAATTAAACTTTTGAAGTATTTACAGTCATGTCGTCTTCTTTGTCAAACTGAAGTAAGCTATGCATGCTCAAATCCTTTAATTTTTCCTCATAAATCAAACCTGACTCAAAGCCTCCCTTCTCACGTTTATTGCTCTTCTCTAAGCTCTTCAGATGTTAACTTACCAGTAATAGCACAGCGAGGCCAAAATTCCAGGTTGGATTTTTAGGTGTAACAGCGATAAACGTAAACACATGAACACCATCATAAACTTGGATCTTTCACTAAAATCAGTGAAAACACTATACACGCTTCAATGAGCACAGAGTCCTACTCTGGTACGTAGCACCCGAGCACTCTTTATCAAGGTACAGCACATTGGTATTGTCTGTTCCACTTTATAGAAAAAAAAAATTACCCAGACCTTAAAATTTAAACATTTCAACATGACAATCCAGACACAGTGAAATGAGAATTCACGGCATACTAACTGCTCTGCAATCACATCAAACATAAGCACATATTAGAAAGCTTTCTAATTAGAAAGAGCTTGCTTGCTTCACTTTGAAGGCAGTCCTGGGACGTAGACTGTGTGTGTGACTGATGGTGCAGCGAGTTAGTGTGAAGCGGACACCACGCTGCACACTGCTACTCGCACTTAAGCAGCACGCTGACTTCCGCATGTAGACAACCCTTATCAGACCAGACCAGGCTTCAGCATTGGGTGATACGTGTTTCTTAGAATAATCTTGGGGAGAACTGCTGAATGCTAAGCATGCCCTCTGACTTCCCTGGGACTTGTACCTGGATCGCAATAAGGGTCAATTTCTAAAACAGGCTCAACTAATTTCATCTGTGTTGATTTTTTTTTTTTTAATTACCTCAGAAAAGCAAGTTTGTGTTGGGAGAGAGAGGTGACAGTCTCAGGCTATTCAATCAAACAACAAGATAAAACACTCTTTCTGATACTACACAAATTCAGTTCTTCTAGGACAGCAACCTTGATCTCTAACTAATCAAAACAATCCTACATCAATTTTGAATTACCATCAAAGCCTATCCATGTTTTGTTTTTCGAAACTATAAGCATGGAGTATAGACAGATTGTGGGAAACATACAGGCAAAGTATCATGCATCTTTCAAGAAAGATGTTTAAATAATTGCAAAAGGTTTTCCAGACTTCAGATTCTTAGAGGGTCATTTGAATCATGTCTTAGACAGTTACCCTTATATTGAATTCAGCAGTTTGCTAATGGACTAGCACTTATTGTCCAAATACGGTTTGGTTTCTGGGAACATCAAGAAAACAAAATTCTACAACATCCTTTCCATTGAATTGCCTTGCCCATCTTCTGAAATTGAAAAAGATAAAACTTGTACACTGCCCAATCGCCCAGCTTCAGAAGAAGGAAACAGATTTGCTCTCTGTAGGGGTTTCCAACCTATGTATTGTGAACCACAAGACGAACATGTTACTTCAAAGTTTTACACAAACCAGAGAATCCCACGCACCACCATTTCTCTGTAGGGAACCGCAAACACTGCCAAAAACTCAAATGCCTATTTTGGGACGTTTTCTCAGCCTAGCAGGAAAGCAGGAGGTGGAAATGACAGCTACACAAGAAAAGATACCCATGGGACTGAGGTCACATCTTCAACTTGAGCATGTCCAAAAAGAGCTCTGAGCAATTGCTGCTGCCTCCACAGTATAGCAGGCTTTTCTTCCTGAGTGGTGGCACACACAGGCTAAGCCTGGATAGCTTTCCATAACAAAATATATTTGTAGCTCAGACAAGATCCCATCAGCGGGATCTAGTAGAACTAATTGGAAAAAAAGCTACTGATCTTCTATGAGAAAACACTGGAAACACTGACTGAGGATCCTGGATCCATCTGAACACAACACTCAGGGTCTCGGTAGCTCTACAGAATAAACTATTTCCACAGTGTCAGTCATTAATTTCTGTGCCCTCTACCAACACCTTTTCATGTCTTCTAGCTGCTTGTGCTCACATCTCTTTTCCCATGTGGGAAGAATAAAGAGAGCACAATTTTAAAAGGGTCATGTCTTCCAAGCATCAAAACACTGTTGTCTTGAGAAAAGAATGAAAACAACTAGTACAGTTCTTGCTGCAAGGCCTTGTGAGACTCCCCCAGGGCCATCATAACAGACCATCACATTCTCAGCTGATGCTTGCACCAAAGATAATAACGCTGCTTATATTCAAAGCCACTGTGTCCCAGTTATTCCAGTCGTGCATATGATTTCACTTGCAAAGATGAGTGTAGCACTTTATACATAGTGTAATATTTTATCTGGGAGGCGTGAGATCTCACTTTCCATTGTGTCATCTGAATTCCTGGATGGAAAACTAAACACAATGAATCCAAGCACATTCCAAAATGTTCTTCTCACATCACTTCAGTGGCATTTACCATGTTTGCAGGAAAAGGAAGGAAGGAAAGAACAGAAGGATGGAAAGTAATTTTTTTTTTTTTAAATACCATTCATTAGGGCAGATTTTATTATTCTTAAAACAGGCTGATTAACCTAGGATAAAAATAGAAATAAAGCCTGTCTTTCCTAAGAAAAATTGCTATCCATATTTCAGCACTGACCAACTGCTGAGCAGCTGGCCTAAGTGCTATCAAAAACAAAGGCGGTTTTACCATTGTCATGAAAACCTGACACAAGGCCTGAAATCTGTCTGAATTCTCTCCCTTTAACAGCTTAACACCCCATATGCAAGATCGCTAGGAGTAGACTACCCCCAGGGAGTGACGTTTTTTCATCATGTCAGGTCCATTTCTGGGAGTTGACAGGATACAGGGTAATTGTGCCTGAAGTTTTTACAAAAGCACAAGGGAGAGTTAAACTGTAGGAAGGAGATGACTTTTCAGAGGGCAGAAGAGTTTGGAGACAAGAGCAGCTTGTCCTGTGCCTCAAAACCACTTGGAGACTTGCTGTGGCAGAGATTTGAGGATGGGCAGCTCCAACTAGGAGAGACCTAGCCCTTGTGCCATAGGACACGCTGGCAGTAATGGGAAAAACAGGGATAAACCATACCAAATCTCATCTTGGGTGTTAAACTGAATATGTCAATTTTATTCTGGTTTGTTTTATTTTTTTTCCTTGCTTTGAAACCAGATGTTTGTGATTAAGAGAGATAAACTCCCTGCACTGCTTGCTACACGTACCTCCTGCTTTTCTGCCAGGCTGTGAAAAGGTACAGGAACTGGCATTGGAGCTTTCAGCAGTGATTTGTGCCTAAGTATTTATTCTTCATCCTTACATGTCAATGTAAAACAGCAACTAATTGGGAAAGGAAAAACAAACCAACAAATAAATGAAAACAAACCCACACTTCCATCATTGTAAGACCTAAAGCACAAGAATTTGCCTATGACCAAGTAACCAGGATTTGATTTTAAGCACTGTTGAGATCAAAGTCTTTGTTTTATAACAGTGGTCATGTTGCCATTTAGGAAAGCAATGAGCTGTGGCAAAGTCAAAGGAAGCAAAAGACACAGGAGCTCCGGACTCATGAGGGTAGCGTAATAATTGATCTGTACTTAAAAGTGCAAATCTTCTTGGAAAAATAAAAGCCACATAACAGATGCATGCATTTTCAGAGGGATACTGTAAGAATATGTCGACCACTTCCCCTTTCACATATATTTTATTTTGTGAATTTAATCAATTTTCAGTCTAAGTAGCAATAACTAATAATGATTTTACCTGGAGGTGGAAAAAACTTCCCATGTGAAAACTCCTTTAATTTCATTAAAAAGATGCACAGGTTGTTGATGTGTTATACTGGGGAGGAAATTTCTTTGCCATAGATTATTTTTTTTTTTACTATTTCAAGCTGAGGCAGCTTTATGAGATAATATATGTCTGCTTTTTGTAGATGTCACTAGAGGACTATAAACACCAAGTCATAACTCCAGAACAAATCTGTACACTGCAAACGGTATTACCCAGGCCATTCATATTAAAAAAAGATAGACATCACAGTGCAGCCGATGTAAATGTACCTTTTCTTCTAGCAAGTGGATCTAAAAGACCTTTAAGCCTAAACAATGTTAATAACTCTCTCGGATGCATCAAGTAAGTCGCTTAGCTGTGTCAGTTCTCTCACATTTTACTCAATTAGGTGGGATTGACATTCCAAATATTACATCCAGTCACTTTTCCCTTAAGCCTTTAAAACTTTGAGTTAAATTTACAACATAATAAATTCAGTCTTGAAATAAATACCTTGGATTTCATCAGGTCTGAGAAAACTTCCGTTCTGACAACATTATATATTGTAGAAGACACCAGATCAACAGACCACAATGACAGAGGCAGCAGTATGTAAAGCATCCTTCTCTATTAAAATATTTGTAGCAAATAGATTAGATTAGTATTGGAAATTTATTATCTTAACTGCCTTTTCACTGGAGACTAGTATAAAACCTGTCTTCTGTTGCTACCAGACTTTACACGTGTCCAAACCTGCTTAACGCCACATGCCCCATGACACCTGGGCTACTGGGTGCCCAGACAACAATATCATTATTCCTAACTGCTCATTGCCTGTGTTGTTCAGAAACAGGCATTGCTCTGCCCACCTTACTTGCGAAGAAAGCCATGGTGGGCTCCAAGCATGCCCAGTTCTCCCACAGACTGAAACCAGAAGATCTACCTCTCCAGACACTTTTTATCCTGCAGCCCCAAGGTTAGTTCAGTCCTTCAGGAACAGGTAGCAATGGACTTCTAGTCATTAATGCAACAGTGTTGTTGAGTATCAAACAGGAAATATCAACACTGATACCAAAAAATTAATTGGAGCAGGTCCAGTAAGAGAAATCTTATCTCTGAAAGATGATGCTCCAACCATGCCAACCAACATTACCTTTCAGTTAAGCCTTTCATAACAGAGCATTTACAACAAAGTGAAACCAGTACAATTCATAAATTCATGCAAACACTTCAAAAAGCCTGTTTTCCACAAATGAGCTTGTTAATCAACAGATTCATTGATTTGTATGTCCATAGGAAAAAAAAAAAAAGTAAAACCATGGTTGCTGAGAAAGCCCCAGTACCAAACCTAAGCAACACCACGGTTCAGACATATGTTTGAAAAACTGCACTTCCAGCTCATCTCAGGCAAGAACAGGCACCAGAAGCACTGAAATATATGCTAGAGGGCTAGTTTAGTTTGGTTTGGTTTGGTTTCATAGAATCATAAAATGCTTTGGGTTGGAAGACACCTCAAAGTTCACCTAGTTCCAAGCCCCTGCCATAGGCAGGGACACCCTCATTAGACCAGGCTGCCCAAAGCCCCATCCAACCTGGCCTTAAATGCCTCCAGGAACGGGGTTTCCACAACCTCTCAGGGCAACCTGTTGCAGTACCTCACTTGGTTTGGTTTGGTTTGGTTTGTAGTTTAAATTTTGACACCAGGAAAAGGCTGACCCTACATAGATATCTGTCTGCTGGGAGAGTTCATGGCTGAGGATCCCAAAATTGTTTAAGCGCTTAACACAGCCTTTCCTCATAACTTGTGGCTTTTGGGGATCCCACCACAATCACCCAGGCAGTGCACCCAAAGTGTTAGTAGTTGGTTAATACTTCAGTCTCTGGATTCTCTTTACAACTCTACTGCCCAAATGCTTTCAGTGTACACCACTAACAAATCTCTGGTTTCTTCTTTCAGCATTTAGAGCTGTTCTTTTCTTCTAAAGCCATGGGTCTTCCCTTAGCTGTTACAAATCACTCCACTAATTTCAGTTATGCATCTCTGATTTGTACCAAGGGAAGATGAAGCTTGTTATATCTTGATCTTTTTTGAACATAACAACTGTTGTGTGCTACTACCATTCCCAGGAACACTGTCCACTTCCTCGGTGGAGCATTTTTATCTACAAGCTGTAGTAGAAGTTTGCCCCTCAGCTCCAGAGTACATCATCACATTAACGGGACATGTACAGCGGCTTGAGCTAAATAAAAACCCGCCCATCGCTGGACAGTTTTCATGTCATTAAATGATCACTATGAAAACCCTCACCCAGGACTAGTTTTGCAGGATCCCATTCAGGAAGTATTCCTTATTAGCTTAAAACTATGAAATGAATACATGAAGATTTAAAGACCCCACTAAAAAAAAAAAAAATACCCTCCTTACACAAGATGCTATTCCATTCCAACTGTAGGAAGGGGATAGATATAATAAAGAGATCTACTTTCATTAGCTCACCCTTTATGCTTGGATTTCTGTTACTTTGAATTGACCTGGTTCTACAAATTAATGACTTGCAATAATTTGCTCCTAGATAGAAAACTGGATGACCCCAACCGTCTTTACTATCAGTGTGCTGAGATACATAAAGATCAGGTAAAAAATGGTATTCCTGCTCTCTAGATGAAAAAAAGAAACAAAACAAAACCAACCAAACAAAATGATGCTTTTTCCTTTTGGGTAAGCTTGCATAGTGTTTCCAGCAGATTTTTTTTTTCTTCCTTTTGAAGGCAAGAGTTCTGCTCCAGTTGATACACAAAGGCTTAGAGTGTCCGGCTCCAAGTATTACATGGCTCAATGGATGCAAGAATTCCAGACCTGTTCACGTGGAGACTTTGTGCCTCTAGAAAATCCTCTAACTTCCTTATAATATATACCTCCCCAGGATCAAATGGATTCCTGGAAGCTTCACTGTTCAGAAATTAATCTGCTAAACTAAGGAGGTCAGAGGAACGAAGTCAGGTTAATTAATTTTAATTAATTTATTGAGGCATTAGGCCAAATTTGCTATTTATCTTTCACAATAGTGAAACTCATAGTGCCATTACAAATTCAACTTTGCCCTGATGCTTATATCATTCAACATCAGGCAAACAGCCTGAGATCTCTGTTTATTCTACAAAATTAAATTGTTTTTGTTACTTGCCTTCTTGAGGAACCCACATCTCTTAGTTTTCTGCGCTGGCTGACTCTTGCCCTACACTATGCTTGAAAATGGTTATTGCTTTTTTGTTTAACAGGGCACATCACCAGTGCTGAACACCAGAGAACCTTAATTTCTGACTGGGACCCTCCAGTGCTACTGCTATTAAACTAATAAATTAATAACAATTTGTCTGAATGAGAAAAGTTCCACTGCTTGTAACTAATGACTATATAAACAGAAGTGATAAATCCTGACTATCCATATTTTACTCTTGCTTCCTACTAAAACCAAGATTTTATGAAATTCAGAAGACAGTAGCAAACTTTTTTTTCCTGTGTCTCCTCTGATTTCTATGAAGTAATAACAGATCTTCAGAGATGTAACATGCAATTATACTGTTAGTAGGACAAACTGTTGTAGCTCTGAAGATTTATTTATGTCCTTAGTAAAGGTTTTCAGGCACCTGGTTAAAAAAAAAAAAGTCATGAAATAAAATAACTGTTATTTTTTATGCAAGTGTGTCCTAGTTGCAGCTGAGAGAGTTAATTCTCTTTAGAGTAGCTGTTTTAGTTATGTGTTTTTAATTTATCATGAAAATAATGTTGATAACACATTGATGTTTTTAGCTGTTGCAAGGTAGGTGTGATGTCTACACAAAGTCAATGATTTTTCAGCCTCTCACACCCTCCCAAGTGCACAAGAAGCTGGTAGGGCTCAGCCAGGACAGCTGATCCAGATTGGCCAAAGGGAGGTTTAGGTGGGATGTTAGGAAGAATTTCTTTACTGAGAGGGTGGTTGGGCACTGGAACAGGCTCCCCAAGGAAGGGATCACAGCACTGAGCTTGACTGAGGTCAAGAAGCATCTGGATGATGCCCTCAGTCCCATGCTCTGACTTGGCTGGCCCTGTGTGGAGCCAGGAGTTGCATTTGATCCTTATGGGTTCCTTCCAACTCAGGATATTCTGTGATTCTATGATACTTCTGCCATATAACATCATGCTTCGGATATAACTGGGGTAAGTAGCTGGGAGGTAGGATCGCTGCTCAGACACAGATGGTCATCTGGTTGTTTTTTTTTCCTTCTGCATATGGTGAGACATTGCACTTGTGCATCACATCATTATCATTATTACTACTATTGCTCCTCCTCCTCTTATTACTATTACTATTTCTTCATTATCCTATTAAACTGTCTTTATCTCAGCCCACTAGGTTTTATTCCATTCTTGTTCCCATCTTCTTGAGGGAGGAGGAGTGAGCAAGCAGCTGCATGGTGCTTGGTTACCAACTGGTGATAAAACACAGCAAGGTGGAATATGTCATTCAGAAGTCAGAGAATGGATAGGGTAATCTTACATCTTGCAAAGTAACAGATTATGAAGAAAGACAGAAACATAGTAGGGTAACCTTACAGTCAAGGCTGCTTCTTTCTGAAAATCTTGGAGAAAAAGAACTGCATTTGCAGCAGTCTATCACTATTTGTCATTGTGATTCACTTTATTTCCATCTCTCAAAGGGCAGCAATTTTGATACCAAGGGCTGTTATGAACAGTTTTTCTTTATTACACTGGTCTAAAGCCTTTTAGTGTAAGTCTTCATAAAACCTCGCATATGTGCATTATAAAATCACAGGGAATAAATTCCATATGAAAAATTCATCATATTTCTTCTAACTATTTTTTAGGAGAGATTCTGACATTAAGCATGAGAGCAACAGACATTGTTTTAATTCTTCATTGTGGAAGAAAAAAGAAAAATCAACATTTTTGCCTTTGGTTAAGAAAGAATGTTTTACATATTCCCCCTTTGCAGTCTCTCCCTTGCAAAACCAAAAAAGGATTTTAGATGGACAGAAAGTAACCACAATTATACAGAGTGTGTCATTGATAAATTCCAGGGGAATATAACAAGCTAGGTAGGCACATACCATTAGATCTAGCTGTTCAAAATGTTAAAATTCTAGCCAAGATTAAGCTGGAACATTTAGCCACATGAGCCCTCAGGACTGCACTTAACTTTTAAAAGATTTGATCTCACTCTACGTTTAGACTTTAGGAAAGTGCCTCGTTCAAGAGTGTTTCACACAGCAGTCTATCTTTAAACATGAGCTTAAATCCCTTGGAGTCACTAAGTACAGATAGACTGAGAACAGGCACGAGCCTTTCATTTCATGACAGCCTTAGTTTTGTATAATTTTCAGTTAATCCTAGGCTTTCTGTTTCCAGTGCGTTTAGTCCTGAGTTATGCTGACGCAAGATGAAATCAGACTCAGGGCTGCACTGTCTTCAAGATTTTTGGAAGGGGACATTCTAGGAAAATTGGTAACTTCCCTCCTACCCATCCCCTTGGAAAAAAAGAATAAAAATAGGAAAACACAATTTAGCATGTCACTGGAATATGCTCAGATGCTACAGAACTTTTTTGCCTCTTTTCTTCTGCATTACATCTGCTTCCTGCAAGCCTCCTGATTTCACTGACCAGCTGGATTGGTAACAATTTAATTATGGATATTTATTTTGTTTTTAAACTGACCACATTAAATGAAAAAGCTCACATGACTCTTCTTTCTGTTTATAATAACACAGGAAGAAAAATATGTAAGGATGTACAAAAGGGATCTGTGTTACCAACAGCAGAGTAAAATACACAGTGTGAAATTCGTGAGTGCAGAAGGTCCTCACAAGTTACAGATCTACATGTACATAAAAGCTCTAAGAGCATGACTTTGTCTTTAGCCATCAATATCCTGAACCCTTTAGGATTCATCCTGCAAATTAAGGCTGCGAATAAATGCCTCTAATATACTGTGATTAGACTGAGCAGAGAAGCTGATGGTTAGGTAAACTGTTTGGTACCAGCAGAGCTCTGAACCTCAATCACACTTTCCAGTGATGTTGCATGGATGTGCAATGATTTAGTATGATGTCCTAGGCTTAAATACCACACCCATCACCCTGATAGACAAATTGAGTCAATGATTCAACCCAGATGGGAATCCAGGTTCTTCTTGGCTTACTGTTATCTGTTCTGCCCATTAGGCTATATAACTTCCATAAATTAGTTTGGACTTCCTGTGAAAAGAAAATAATTCCACATGATGCTAAATGCTGCATCCCAGCTGTAATGCAAACTGGAATTTTGGACCACCGTACTGTTCCCTGACTCATCCTGGATCCCCTCCATGTAATGTTGGATCCATCTAAGCTGGGGAGAGTAGAATAGAAGGTTTGGTTGGGTTTTTTTTTTTCTTTCTTTTTTTTTTTTCCCCTCACCCCCTGTCAGATAACATGTGGATGTTCACGTGACATGTTTCTAGGATGTGAAAAATAACAATACCGGGGGCCTGTCAGAATGCACAAGGATAGAAAGAAAGTAAAAGGACTAAAGATTTATGAAGAGATAATTTAAGCTCTGACTCATTGCCATTGCTAAGTTTATAAAATATATAAAACCCAGACAGATATGTTAGGGCAGGGGGGAGATTGTGTTAAGAATCATGACAGAGGTGCTGCACCATAAAAAAGACAAAAATAGCACACCCACAGAGCAAAAATTTGCTTCACACATATTTTAAATGCAGCCACCACACTTCACGTCTCATGGGCACGGCTTTACTATGAGGTTCCCTGTCGCTTGTTTGTAGTTGGAGAAAATCCAGAAAGCAATGAAAACAAACACATCACACGTTCATCGCATCTGTTCGATTTAACGACACTCAGCATGCACCTTAAGCATTTTCCATAGGTTAAAAAAGACAATGGGCCAAATATAGCTCTGTCTGTCCCGCAGGCTGCCTTGCCAGGAGAGCACGGTGGGAAAGCCTGCATAACCAAGCCTCAAAGGATTCCCTCGTGTAGGAAACCTCAAAGAGTATAGAGGTGGCTCAGTGGTCAATTCCAGCACTAAAGGTTTCAGCCAAAGCAATGCCGGCATGTGCTGGGAATTCAGCTGATTCCCAGCTGATGACTCAGCCACTCCCAAGCCACAGCTAACCGGTATGTCTACATCGCAGTGGCAGACAGTGAAGGGGCACCTGAGATTACAGCTTCCCTACTTTTAAAAGCAAAAAGAAGAATTAGAGAAAAAGTTAGCCAAGAATTCAAAAAACAAATAAAAATACAGAAATATATAATTATTTTCACAACCCTAAGCTGACAGCATGCTCATAGAGCATGATAATGACATACAAATCAAACTGTATAGATCCCGGCTGTTGGACAATTTCACCTCCACTTGTACTGTGATAGAACATGGAAAGTGATGCTGAGTATACCCCTTCTGCTAGGACCAAAACAGGGACAGGTTTTGTTTGGAGCGTTTCTTGTTTGGCTTTGCTTTTCAATATCTTGGTGTTTACAGTGTTGATTTGCTTAATTATCAGTATTTAATCTCTGAGTAATAATCATGCAGCATCTTCAAACACTTTAAAGGGTTCTTTCCCAATGAACATCTCTTTCCATTTAATATTCTAGCTTAATTAAAGCTTTTTTCTTTTTCTTTGCTGCTTTTTTTTTTTTTTTTCCTAGGGCCTTGTTTCATTTAATTCAATTGTAAAATCCCAGTGGAATTTCGAGGGTGCAGTATAATTTGCATCATAAGCAGAGCTGTATCTACAGTGAAAACATCACCTCCCAGGAAAAAGAAAACCCTACAGAATTGAGAAGCAGAGTGAGATCAGGGTTATTACAGTGTTCGGGAAAGTTGGCTGATGGCACAACCTGCAGTTGGAGAGAAGGCAGAGGCTGATACTTGGGATGGGATTTCATTTCACTCTTCATGGAAATCTGACAGCAACTACCCACCAACCAAAGCTGAGGGCAGGAACACAACTCAAAAGTACATCTTTCTGAGATTTAGTCACTTACTCAACACCACCAGAAAGCACTTGTCTCTTCCTGGGACTCTTGTCCGTAAAAGCCTCTTACCAGCTCTTCCAACTGCAGATGCCGCAGAGGGTACTGGTGAAGATGATATTTCCATTTCTGGTTAAAGCACTCCATGGGCAGAGCCCACATACTGACTGTGGGAGGCTTTGGCTCAAAGCATTTGGAGTACATCTTTCTCTGCTTCAGTGCTGCACCTAACAGGGAGTCTGCTCTGTTCCCCATGCCCTAAGAATCTCTGTTGGATTGATCCAGTGGTAAGAAGAGGGAAAGTAAATTTAGTTCCTGGATCTCAGGCTAGTCTGAATGTTCAAGCCAAAATAAAGTTCAAATAAAAGTGAAGCCAAGCTGCTCAGCCTGATCAAGGCTAAAATGCTTCTATTTATGAAGCATCTTAGAGAAGGGCTTGTCTTGGAAACTTTAAGAAAAAGAGGTGTGACACCTGCAGAATTTGGGTGCCTCTGTTTGACAGGATGATTACAATTATGGGTGAAAATACCCCAATTCCTCTTTGGAAAGCTATTTAGACACCCAGCTTTCACAGATTTAGCAAAGACATGGGCCCTTGCATACCTTGAAGGAGATGATGATTAAAACGCAAAGATGAAAATCACATCAGCTATACTAATCAGGGCTTGAAAAAAACCAGTATTGTAAAGTTGTACCATGTAATAATCACTTCCTAATAGTAAATGGTGAAAACAAGTCTCTCTACCTTCTCCCTAGATCTTCAAGTAAGGACTAGAAAAGAAAAACTGACATGCAAAAATTCTTGCAAAAGTTCTTGCCTGCATCTCCTTGGCCTCTGTCTAAGCCACAGATGCAGCATTTAGCTGCTGCTTCCTCAGCAAAGTGCTCTCTGCATATGGTCAGACCACCTCATAGATCTCTGTCGTTCTTAAACTATGTTTTCCCAGTGCAAAGGAAAATGAAGCTTTTTTTGAGGAAACATAGGTGGCTGCCTTGTGCTTCTTCAATACACAGTCACCAATTACCTAACGCACTCAGGAATGTTTCCTTTCTGGAAGCAAAAAGTTTCATTTTGTAATAGTCCCCGCAAAACAAGGAGCTTTGCCACCCTCTGTGCTGCTGCACAAAGTAAAGTAGAGGCTGTCAGTGTGAGAAGATGAATAATCTCATTTCAGTGAGCACCCCAGGCCAACCAGGTGTTGTGCAGTTTCCAGTGATGGACACGTTCGGCAGAGTCCCCCTCATAGCAGTGCTGGCAGACCATGTGGAAAGGAAGGAATTGTGCCACTGCTTCAGCACGCAACTGTTTAACTGATGGACGTCGGCTGATCGTGTCCGTCCACCCTGCCCTTCCCATCACCCTGAGACACCTACGCGAAGCAGAAGCAGGCACAGGGGTGCCGGCGCTGAGGGAACGAAACACCTTTCCCTCCATCCCTATTGCTCCCACCTCCTTAGACTTTAACCCCTGCTCCCCACAACTGCCTCCTCCTCGCCCGACTCCCCAAGCCCACCTCTGCTGCGGTCCCAGGGCAGAGCCGAGGGACTTTCCGCACCACCTCAATGACAGCGAGGCAGGTGGCTCGGGGACCGCGGCCAGGTGCCGGCACCCGCTCCGCGGCGACCCCGGTGGCTGTCGGAGGAGAGGCGAACGGAGGGTCCGGGACAAGCAAGGGGGACCCCATGCACTTTTCCACGCGCATAAGTCCCCCCTCCCTCCACACACACACCCCCTTTCTCCGCGGCGGCGGAAAAGTGCTTCGGCGCGCAGCGGAGCGGCTCAAAGTCACGGGGGTCCCGCGGGAGCTGGCTGGTACCTGCCGGGGAGCCGGAGCAGCGGCGAGGTGCGGGCTGAGGCCGGTGCGGCGCCGGGGCCGGTGCCCGGGTTTTTGGAGGCGTTGCGAGCGAGGCGGGCTCCTCCCCGGCGGCGGCGGCGGCGGAGGGTCTCGCTCTTTCTGCGCGGAGTGTCAGACTTTCCCCTGGCTTCCCTGCCTCCATCCCCGCCACCCCTTTCCACTCCCTCGCACGCACATGCACACCCCTCCAGCAAATGGGCTGCTTCGTGTGCGTGTGCGTGTGTGCGTGTGTCAGTTAGCTCAGGCACACACCCACTACCGCCTCGCTGGGTCACAGCCCCGGCCAGCGGGAAACATCAGCGCCGGGAAAAGTGGCGGGGTGCGTAGGGACACTGCGGCACGCACACACACACACTCACACACACACACACACACAAACACAAACAAACACACACACACACACAAACACACACACACACACACAGACCCCGGCAGAGATGTGCCTACCCTGCCGAGACAGGGCACCGAGGGACCCTGTGCCCATGTGCCTTCAGACCTCTCCAGCGCTGCTGGAACACACACCTGTGAGCTCGCCCAGGGGCATCCCAACTTAATGCTGCAATCACCTTGTCCAGGCACTGGTCCAGGTTATAATGTCTAAGGCAACCTGAGGTCCACTCATATCATTCCCGTGAATCGTTCCTGTTGGGGCTGAACTGCAGGTCGCTACCTGATAGATGGGGAGTGGGAAAAAGAAAAAGCTAGTTTGCCACATTCATAAGGAGAAAGCAGCTGGGTAGTGGAACAGTGCTAGGGGTCAGTGCATGTTTAAGGGTAGCCCACGTGCAAAATTTTAGCTGCCAGGGATATACATCTGGCTTTACATCTATTTGTTTTGCCATTGAATGAGCTACACTGGTGGTTCTCCAGCTTTTGCATGCTGCAGACCACTTCCTAAGAGAAAATTTCTCTCCTGGACCAGTCTACTCCCACACCAAACCCTTCTCTCCAACATATTTCCTTCTGTGGCTGCCCAAGGAAGAGTCTCTCTGCCCACAGGCTGAGAGCCATTGCACACATGGCACAGATAATATCAGACACTTCCAGACAGGACACACTGGGGTTCTTTGAAAAACTGTTTCCCTTAGTGAAGAATTCACATTGAGAGTCTTCAGCTGGCGACTCGGTTGCTGAACAGACCCTGACTGTTGCTCCCATGAAGTAACAGCGGACCAAACAAGTCTAGGGAAGTATACTGGTGTTTCCACTATGTTACCCACCTCAGCAGAGCTTCCTCCTCACCTACCATTCACATAGAAGTCATATGGGTGGTCTGGATATCCAGAACTAAATGGGATGTGTGTGTGTAAATTCACTAAAATCCAGGTTTATACTTTTTTATCTAGGATTTTAAAACAGCTTTTTACTACAGTACCAATGTTATTTTTATAAACTTTGCACACACACTGATACACAGACTCTACTTGTCTAGATGTGTCTCATATTCCCACAAAACAAACAGAAGAATTTAAAGACAGGTTGTTCCATAGTAGCCATTGACTTCTGCTGGTTTAAGGCCTTCAAAATGGGATTTTAAAACTGATTCTGCACATCCATTTCATTATCATCAATAAAACTTTGCACTGCTTTAATCCCTGGATGGCACTGTTTAATAAAACTATCTATCAGTGTGATCGGTATGATGCAGATTAGAGCCCAGTTTGTGTTGTAAATTCCTCTAGAAAGATTCTTGCACTTTACCTTGTTCCCAGGTACTCAGTGAACATCACAGGCACTCTGCCGGTAACCACTTTCTGCACCAGAAAAAGCTCAAGACAGAGAAAATGTGGAGAAGGTTGATGGAAAGAAAATCCCTGATGGTTATTAAAGCACTCGTCAGAGCTACAGAATTGGGCTTTGTTGTATTCTGAAAACTCGAATCCTGGTAAAAAGAAAACATGCTGAAAAGTACTGCTTGGTTCATGCACTGTAGATGTTTCCGACTCCTGGGGAAAAGAAATCAGTATGAATGCCCCCTTTTATCATTTGTTAAACCAGTATATAGTCTTTGTGAAATGTAAAGGCAATGTTTCTGTTACTTCAGTAGATACTTTTTCTTCTTGAAATTTGTGAGGACACATACTTTTGATGGAATAAATAGCAGAAGATTCATCTTCCAAGATTCCTACAAATGAACTCGTGAAATAATTAAGCTCTTCATGCATCGAGGTGGAAGAAACCAAGAAAAAAGATGCCCTCTTGTGGCAGTTTGCTGAATGAAAACTGGGATAGTTCCTTAAAATTTCTGCGCAGAGAGTGAGGAATGAACATGCCTTTTTGTTTCGTGTTACTAGGGCCGTAAAACAAGGTTACGCAAGGTCATACCATGAGCCCACGCTGAAGACATTCACCATCTGCATAGTATCATTTTAAATGATCAATTGATGCATTTTTCTGGCATTGTGTTTTAAACCAGTCTTCAGAGAATCCCAGAGTAGATAAGTACAACATTCACTGGGAGACATCAGAAGGAATTTTACCTTTCTCAGTGCCTGCATTAATGCTCCCTCTTTCAGGGACTTTTTTGGTCAGGACTGCGTTTAACCCCTTACAAGGTGTTCAAAATGCCCCCAAAAGCTATAGAAATATCTGTCAAATTTAGAGATACTGTCTAAAGTTTTAATAGGAAGAGAAGGGTTCCTTTCAATATTGTGAAGATACGATGATTATAATGATGGCTGTGATTATGACATCATTTTTTCCTGCAGAAAGGACACAGACTAGTGGGTGAAAGAAATATTCAACAGATTCTTATAAACATCGTTTGAAAAGTGTTCTTTTCTCCTTTTTGTGTCTTTTATAGCTACTTTTAAACTCCCCTAAAACCAAATTCCACACCCAGTGCCCTGGGCAAGTGTTCAGATTTCCTGTAAGGCTGAGTGGCTCATAAAAGAGCTGAAGTTGAACCTGCATTTTTGTTTTCTCATTTAACAATAACGCAAGCAGGAATTAAATAACTGAATAGATCCTTAGCAAATAATTAAAATTAGAAAGAGAGGTAAGCTGGTTTTGTTACTTTTAATTCCTTTCCTCTTCTGTTTGATCATGAGCCTGAACATGGTCCAGATACTGTAATGCCAAACTGGCGTATTTCAGAGAAAACTATTTTCATCTGAGGTAAATTGTCAAAGCAGATAGATGGTCTCCTGGTAAAGGCTGTAGGAGAAACATGAGACGCCAGCATGCTGCCATGCTAGAGGCATTTGTCTTTATGCTCAGCACTATCATTCCTTCTGTAAGTAGTGACAGAAATGCCTGCAGCACTATGAAGTGCAATGGTGTTACTTAATCTCTTACTGAGAGATTGCTTTCCAAATGTAAGGCTAAATTCTGCCTACGGAATCTCTTCCTGTTGAACAACTATGCATGTGGTGTCTTTGAGGGGATCCTTTGACTCATGTTCAGTGCTGAAAATTTTCAGAGGAACCTCTGACTCCGTGCTTACAAGACCAAGAAATGGAGTGTTGACTTACAAAACTGGATGGCTTGAAGTCTGGTAGTGCTTATTCCCAGACTCTGCTCCCAAATGTGAGTGTCAAACATGAAGCAACCTCTGTACCTGACATGTTAAATAAAGCCTCTGAGACTCAGAATTTATTTACCTTCACCTGTTGGATTTCAAAGTGGAGCAGTGAAGGAGATGCTGCATGTGCAGGGTAGTTCTTCATCCACAAGCAGAAAAGCCTTTGGTCAGATGAGGTGGGAGGGAGCAACCAGTTGGGGATGGATGCCACCTCATCCAGTCAACCTCAAGAGCTTCTGTTTGTGTCTCAACCACAAAATGAGCCTCTACAGGGAGAACTGGGTCACTAAGCTCCTACCATTACTGTGAAAGCACATTGGCAGGCTGGGGCCACAGCGGGAAACCCGTCACATTCAGACTCCCATGCTGCCCAAGAGTCTGGATCAATATTCTCTGAAGACAGCAGGTGTCTTTCCACTGACTGTAATGGGACCTGCACTGATTGGTGGGGGACTATATAGAGGAGACAATTATATATACGTGTGTCACAGACTTATGAAGAGTCAGGTGTTTTAAAGAGCACGAGTAAGAAATAGAATAGTATTAGGGAGGTTTTGAACCACCACCTTCCAGTTCCTCAGGAGGTAAAGGCTCTTTTTCTGCGTTATTTCTGCAACTCAGATTTTTGCCTTGTCTCAACAGGAATAAACAGAGTTTGCCCATTGTCCTGTGTTGATTCATCTAGGCTCACTTTTGGGGGTCTCCAGAGCAAGACAAAGAACTCTGCTCACTCCCTCTCCCACCAATTTGGGAAGAGAAGAATCTGTTTTACTCCAGTGTTGGCAATCTTAATGCAGCCCCTGCACAGTGGCACATACACATTTCATGTCTTCTCCCCTGTCAACAAGCCTTAAAGCCAGAGTTGGGATTGCTCCTTTATTTTCTCTATAATATAGCTCAGAGCCTTGACATTGCAATTGTAGTCTCATTTATTCATAATGATATTTCTTCTTAGATAGCTCTTTGTTTTGTTTTGTTCTGTTTTATTCTTTTTTCCTTTAGGATAAATATATGGAGGTCACCAGACATCTGTATTGCATCCTTACTCCCATCTCACACTGTGTCTGAGGAACATAAAGTTTCAAACACTGACTGACCCTGCAAACCCTTACTGACAAGGGTTTCTGTAAGCCCTTTAATTTTATTTTTTAGCTGCTCATCTCGAGTTCTACCTGATCTAATGCACTGAGAACAAGAAGCTGTCAGAGCAAAAAGAGGAGATCAAGGCTCCTTCAGTATACCGGTTTGTGAAGAAGCTCAGCATGCACTGTAGATCACATCAGGAGAAATCCTGCTGGGGGTTAGAGTGCGCAGAGGAGGGCATTTCTAGCCGCTGCCGCTCCCAAATAGGAGCAGAGTTCACTTCATCCATTCCTATAAGATGTAAGACATAATCCGTCTCCACTGAGTTGATGTTCAAAAAAAAAAAAAAAGACAAATGGAAACTTTTATGAAGTGTAGAGAAAAGTCTAAGATTTACTCAAAATGGAACAAAACTTTCCTTAAAAGAAGTAGGTTGTCGTAGGATATCCATCTTTGTCTTGCTGCCAAATTCCTGGCTAATTTTCAAAATTTAGTTATAAAGGGCCTGATCCTGAATTCCTGAACATGTTCAAACTCTGTTGGAGCTCACAATGCTTAACTTTGTTCATCACACCATAAGCTTGGATGCAAATAGTGCAATGTCACCTCCCAGGTACCTTCTTGTCACGATTTAGTCCTGCTTTCAAATCGTCTCACAAAGCACCTACAATTTCTACTGACCTTAGGCCAACCTTTGGTGCACAGTGCATGTGGGATTTGGCCCAAATACAGTGAGAAAAATACAAATTTTGTCTACAGATTGTGGTTAGGATATGAATTCAGTCCTTACAAAATAAATAGTATGAGAAAAAGATTTCTTCTATTTTCACATATGTCCAGGATAGGAAAGGAAAGCAGCCTCCAAGAGGCCACAGCTCTTTATGAGTCAGACAAGAGATTAATTTCCATGAAAAATTAGCTAATGCTCATTGTCCTGTTTTACAAAAGTTAAACCTCCATATTTCTAAGAAAGATCATTTCTACTTCCTGTCTCCACTTCCATTTGAACCCGTTGTTGAACTAATTGGTTTAAGGTATTATTCTGCTCTCACTGAATGGCAACAACTGCTGTATTGATTTATTGGCTTCAGCACTGAGAAGAGGAGGGTAAGAATATAATCAGCTCTGAGTTGTCTCCAGAGAGCTCCAGTTCCCCTCAGCAGTGGCTGTAGTAATAATAAAAACCACCCCTTATTTTAATAAAACATGAGTGCTATTACAAGAAATGGTCCCATGTATTTTCTTATCTCAGAACACAGGATATCTAGTTCTATTTATCCTTAGCATGAACAAATCTTTGTGAATGCCTGAAAGTCACTTTTTTTCTAGTGAAAATATGTACTTGTGGTTAACAGAAGACAAACATCCAAGCAATGGTTCTATAGATAGAAATGTTCTTTCTGGCTCTAAAACATATCTTTGTCCAAAACACACCCTATTTATTATTTATTCTTGGATATTTTTGTTTCCTACCCAGTTTAGGGCAAACCTTAACTCTAGGTGATCACTTTGCAAGCAAAATAGTGCTAAATGGAAACACATGCCTTAATGATTTACAGCATACATTATGTGGGATCGTGTTCTCTGTCCTCAATAAACAGCTATGTAGATTGTATTAAAAGATTATCTTCCTTAAACTGTAAACATTAAATGTGTTATAGTTTCATCAGTGAGAACACACTGTTGTTAGTAGTTTAAGATAATTATACTAATGGCCAAGATAATAGAATATTCATCTGAAAGAAGGGAATTATCAGCAGTCAGGACGAAAACAGAAACTTGGGATAGTATATTTGTTTACACACTCCCTCTGTTTTGTTTAAATCCCTTCATGACATACCTGTGCAACAAGTTTGAAGGAAATGGATTTCTTCTGAGATGGATTTCTTCTGAGATTTCCACACCCAACCCCCAGTCCTCCCCAAACATATCTAATGCAGGCAGGCATATATTCAGGGAAGTTGTGGATTTCGGGAGCTCTGGAGGGAAACTTCAAAGGTTGAAGTCAGGGTTGCTCTGCACAAGGATCCCAGCCTAGCCTAAAGAGTTTAGTGAGGCATCTA
The DNA here is from genome assembly GCA_020800305.1 of Porphyrio hochstetteri. Taxonomy (NCBI): domain Eukaryota; kingdom Metazoa; phylum Chordata; class Aves; order Gruiformes; family Rallidae; genus Porphyrio; species Porphyrio hochstetteri. The sequence continues at coordinate 9,987,423 of CM036905.1, read as the reverse complement.
AACCCCAGTGAATGGAATCCAAATCCCAGAAGCTTAACAAAATCCCTGCAGCACAGATCACAATATTTCGAGTATCTCTACAATCCACAGTGAGCTACATGTTGAATTAGAATCCTGTTTTGTGGGGAGCTGTTGGGAAAACCAAAGTACTGTTTTCTTGTCTTTTGTTTACTTCACAATCAATAGCACTCTTTACAGTTTTGTAACTCATTATTGCCCATATGTTTGTAGCAAATGAACCAGTTTCTGTGGGAGCTGTGGCACCCAAACTCCATTACCATGGTTCTGGTTCATAGGATGAAGTGAGTCCTTCTTGCATACGATTTCCATTTGCTGCATCCAGATTTGATTGCACTATAGTATCTGTATGTCCTTTAGACCATGACTTTCCAAGCCAAAAGAGGCCTCAGTCATTACTAATATAGGGCTTACACTAAATAAAGTAGAGAATGCTGCATTGATTCGTTGTCCCCACAAGTATCTTAGCTGACTGGTGTATGGATTCCAGCCTTTGTCCATCAACTCATATGCACTCAAATTTGGAAATTAGCTTATTTCCTAAAACCTAGGGGTTTAGGCATATAGGCTCCTAATGCAGTCAGTATGATTGACATGTAAAAGAAAAATTTTAAAATACTTCAGACAAGGAACACAATTTCTTCCTTCATGTTTTCTATAGCTCTCCTTTGACTGCAGAGGGAGCCTACATGTCTACTTCTAAACATCTGATGTTAAGTGAGTGAAACCCACCCTGAAGTAGTACAGCTGAAGCCAACATAATTACATACAAAGTGTTTTCAGGATCAAGTCCAGGAGTTATTGAGGACTCTGTTATGAAAGGTGCTATTCATCTCAGCATTATAACCTGGAAACAGGGTGACCACATGTTGGTGTTTCTTGTTGAACAAAATTACCTTCTGACTCTGACAGAAAGATATTTTATTCAAACTAAACAAACAGATTTTTAATTAATTTTGTTTATTTCTCTTTTCAGTGTAAATCATTTATTCAGTTTTATACTAGAGGTAATTTAGTTTACATCAGCAATATTTCTAGATGTGGCTATGCCTGGCTGCCATTCAGTCTTCAGGGCTATGGCTTAAAAAATTCAAAAATGAAAAAAAAAGAAAAACAAACTAAAATGTTTAGCATCATTGAAACCATGTGCATCTATATAAAATGCTTATATATTCAGTGGCTCTATCAGCTGAGAAGACTGTAATTTAAACTCAAATGTGAAGGATCCCAGTACACTAAAGAGTCAGCATTTAGTATCGTGGTTTGCGTAGGTGTCTTCTGTCCTAGCAAAATGCAGATATGAAGTGAAATGTGGTGTACAGATTGGGTTGATAGTGAGCTCTAACATTTTCTCTTTTAAACTTTCTCCCTTTAGTAAATAAGGCGGTTTTGTCCCTGTTTACAATGAGAGAGGAACCTGAGGCCATAGAAAAGAAGCTGCAGTGAGACAGTGTCTTTGTAAACAGAATTGCAGACTGAGTGAATCATAGAATCACAGAATGGTTTTGGTTGGAAAAGACCTTCAAGATCATCGAGTCCAACCACCTATCCAGCCCTATTAGGTCCAACACTAGACCAAGTCACCAAACACAACATCGACTCTTCTTTTAAACACCTCCAGGAATGGTGACTCAACCACCTCCCTGGGCAGCCTGTTCCAATATCAGACATCCCTTTCAGTAAATAATTTTTTTCCTAATAAACTTCCCCTGACACAACTTCGGACTGTTTCCTCTTGTCCTGTCACTAGTTACCACAGAGAAGAGACTGACTCCCACCTCACTACAACCACCTTTTAGGTAGTTGTAGAGAGTGATGAGGTCTCCCCTCAATCTCCTTTTCTCTAGACTAAACAATCCCAGCTCCCTCAGCCACTTCTCATAAGATTTGTCTTCTAAATACTTCACCAGCTTTGTAGCCTTTTTCTAGACATGCTCAAGCATCTTCATGTCCTTCTTGTAGTGAGGGGCCCAAAACTGAACACAGTACTCCAGGTGTAGCCTCACCAGCGCTGAGCACAGCGGAAGGATCACTTTCCTACTCCTGCTGGTAACTCTGATCCTGATGCAGGCCAGTATGCCATTGGCCTTCTTGGCCACCTGGGCACACTGATGGCTCATATTCAGGGTATTTACATGTGGAAATCTGCTGTATCTACTAAGTCAATACACAGCTCCAACTGCTTTCAGTTCACAGAGGAACATGAGGAAAAGCAATAGAAATTGCTTTGTATTAAAAAGGAAGACTGCAGTTTTTACAAATTAAGTACCTTTCAACAACTTTGTTCAGCCTATAGAAATTATCACTTTACTTTTTCTATAGTTAAATATTGATTAGATTTATGGAAGAAAAATTGGAAATTAAGCCTAACTACTACTTTATCTCATTGATACTCAATAGACATACTTCCATAATTTGTTATTATTTATTAATTATTGCTGCCTAAGCTACTTGACAGCTACACACTAGTGTAAGTTAGATAAGAAGACTTAGTTTATATAAAAACTACTTTTTTTTTCACTTACCTCTGACCTAACTCAGGAATTACAATGAATGATCTCTACACTCAACCTTCAAGCTCAGGCTGAGCTGGAACAGATGCATAAGAAAAAACTCTAGTCCTGAGCTATGTAACTAGAAGGACAAGAAATCCCTGGAGAAATTGTTCCAATGGCTAATAACTGTGATAATTTTCAAGGTGACTGATTTTTAAAGCAGTGTTACAGCAAACCACATTGTAATAGCATCTTTCATCTTTTTGATTTTTGGAAGGCAAAGGTATGACAGCAAATTCTTTTGGCATTTTAAAGTCTCTGAATACATGAGACCCTGTAGACCATTTACCAGACATTACTATATTGTTGAGAAAACCAAGAAACAGAGCAAATCCAGATGTATGTTCGGGAACCCCGGGCTTTGTCAACGCAGTACTAAAAATATCTGATAACTTCTGAGTTTACCTGGAAGTATTTACAACTATCCTATATTTGGATGTCAAAAGGGATCAAAGACTCACAGTGTACTCTTTGTGAAGCTATTCGTTGAGAAAGACAAAAAACCTGTGATCAACAATCTGAGCGTCAATAGAAAATAATAAAACAGAAATAAAAAAGAACAAGGGAAACAAATGAAGAGACTGTTCACAATAAAAGCATCTACAAGGTCATAAAGAGCTCAAATATATATGCAAGCTGTAACTTATGTGACTGAGGGACAGAGACTGATGCAGCTTCTTACATTCTTCCAGGATGTATATTGTAACAGCAAAGATACTGCCAGAATTAGAACAACCCTTTTCTAGAGGAAACCAAAAAATAAAGGAGGAATATTTTAATTAAATAAGTTATTTTTAAAGAATACTGATGAAAGTACACTTTTGGTTCCTTACTTCCTCTTACACAGTTTATGACCTCTTTTCTTCTCTCTTTGGGATACGCCTTGGCCATGCAGAAAGCTCAACCATGCAAGTGTGAGCCAAAAGTAAGGTATTCATTATGATCCAGTTGCCTGAGATTACCAATTAGTCCAAGAAGGAAAATAGGCACCTCCAAGGAATATGTGATCCTGTTCTGGAGAGATTAGGTGACTTCTATGGAGGAATCCCACAAAGGCAACCTATGGTGACTGTTCATTTTCAGAACTTTAATCTTCAGATATGAAAAATCAGGTGAGATGACCCTCACCATAACTAACCCATGAATGACCTTTTTATGTATACTGCCATTCTTAATATTTTCAGTGGTCAGTTGCTAGGGTCTGATTAAAATCAGGTGTACCCTGGGGTCTTTAGCTGCGATACCAATATTTATATTTTACATATATATAAGTGAAAGCAGATTGAACTGGCAACTGCTTTGAAGAACAGAGAAGAAATTTTCACCTGCATTTTTACAAGCATGAGGAACTTTAAGGGCAGTGTGTGCCTTTGTTTATTAATTTCAGGTTCAATTAATTAATTTACATAATTTAGGGAGTATTTATTCTTTTTCTGAGTTGTACACTGATACAACACTAGAGTTCACTAAGGAATTGCATTCATGCAGTTGAATTATTAAGTGTTAACTCAAGGTTTGGGGGGGGAGGTTTGCATACATTGCTATAGTTTAAATTATAGAAGTGGTCAGTCTGAATTATAAAAATCTTTCTTCCATCTTTAACCCATAAATTAAATCCCTGTCTTTTGCCACTGACGGCAAAATGTTCCCCCCAAATTCAAAAACCAGGATGTAAGAGCGTGGCTCTGAATGCCCAATAATAATAAAGACAAATAATAATAAAGACACTTAATTCAACATGAAACTTTCAAAAACCATAAGATCATAACTTTACTGTCAATGAACAAACCCACTGTGGCAACACACTTCAAAAATCTTATGAAATCTGACTGCAAAATGAGGGATCATTCTACCTCAGGAACATTCACAGGCCTTAAGCTTCTGGAGCAGGACTAAATGGTCAGGTTGGTCCCAAGGTTATTTGCTTTTATTTTCTATGGGGTGAATTTTAATACAGTTTTCTTGGCCTGCAGACTGTTTGGAACTTCAGATCTTTGATATTTTTATTCATCCCTTGCACATAACATCATTCATCTGCCTGGTTTTATAAGATGTTGGCTGTCTGAAAGCACAAAAGCTGTTTCTTTTGGCAACATTGTTCAAGAGCTAGGTTTCAAAAGGAGGCTATAGCTAAGGAATATGTTCTTTGTTTACATGTAACGTATTTTACTTTTCTAAAAACCCAGCAAATTTATATTGCAGGTGCAAGTTGTCAAAACTTGTGGTTCTTTCAATTCAGCCCAGAGACATAACTGTATCCATATTTTTATGAAAAACCAGTTACATGTTCTAATTGTAAATTACATAGCCTCTGCTCGTTTCATGGTCTTTTCTTTGTGTTTATTGAATCTAGAATTAAACTATAAAGGAAAACAGACTTGGCAAGGATGTACGTGTTTTTTGGAGTGATCTGAAGGAACTTTCTCCCAGGTTTTGTGGTGGTTGCGGCAGAAATGGGTTCTATGTTCATGGTTTGTGGAATATCTTTGGATGCTTATACAGACATACATTCTTCCTTCTCCAAAACAGTTAGCCTGGAGGTCACTGAAAAAATCTAAGCCTGGTTTTGTAATAACACACCACTCATGAGGCAAAAGACAAACCATGCATCAAACTAGTATTTCTGTACTGGACAATGCCCATCAGTATCATTCCTTTCATGCGTGGCCATAAGAATCTAGTGTGCATCATGACAACCAGCTCATGCATGTCAGTCTTATTTCTGGGATAGAAAAACAAAAGGTTTTGCAGACCCTACACAGAAAAAGAATTAGCAGAAGTCATAATAATATTTTTTTAAGGCAAAAAGAGACATACAGGAAAACAACAAAGGAAGGTCTGGGAACAGAATTTTATACTTTGCTCACATCTAGAGGCAATCAAAAGAGACAGATTTTCATCATAATCCATGGCAAACACCATAAAAACAGAACAGGACATTTTGTTTTCTGAATTCTATTTCTTAATGATCTACCTCACACTAAAGCATGAAATAGTACTAATGGTGAGGAAGAAGGATGTTTGGATGATCACGCTATTGCAAAAAAGGATAAACTGGGGATACACTAGCACCAAAGTGAAATTTAGAAGGGCTAACTCAAAGGCTTGGTTGTGGGAAGAAGCATGTGTGCTATGCAGCTGGACAGAGATGAAGGTGGGAATTTCTGTCTTGCAATCGCTGGGCAACAAACCCCCCTCAAGGCTGCTGCAGAAATTTGCCTCGTATCAAGACTTCTGCATAGCACTCTTTCACCATAGATACTGCTGCAGTAGAGTAAGGGCCCTCAAGATTTTCTTTTAAGCAGGAAGCACCATAGCCCCAGAATGTCACTATTATTCCTGTGCAGTTCGAAGGGTAATGTGGGCAGAAGTCTGCAAAGCAATTAAGGCAAGATAGTTGCCTCCAGGGAAAATACCCAGAATCAACCAAATTTCACTACTCCCCTGCAAAGTGAGGGAGATGAAGACTTGTGGTGGGTTGATGCTGAGGTCCCATGAGTCACAAGGATGGTTCCTTCAACTGCTAATCTCAATTTTTAGGGAGTGACTCCAAAAGTTTTGGATAGACACATCTTCCCATTAGTGGAAACAGCAGATGATTAGTCTTTCAGGATCAACCAATTAATTAAATATAGACAATCCACTCAGTTACAGCCAGCCAGACCCACTGACCTCCACGTTTTAGTCTCACGGTATTTCTTTAAAGAGCAGCATTGTGTCCATGAATACTCAAGAAGAAAAATGTGATAGAATTTACAACTGTTATATTACAGATATTCTCTGAAGAGCAGATAATCTTCTGGCAGACATAAACTCAACAATTTATAAAGGAAACTGTAGTATAAAAACCTCATGTATTTTTCTTAACTGATACTCCACAATGGCACTAACATTTTTCATTCATGATTTGATGTATGTTTTGAAAGATGATTAGTGAAAGTAGTCTTAAGGTTCAGGTCTACCATTTTTCAGTAAGCACACCATTCAAAAATGGCATATAATTTTCTAAGCAGAGCTTCCATGTTAATAGATTATTTTGTATTTGTCCTTTAGAGGAATTCTTCCTCTGAACTTTTAAGAAAAAGTGGCATCTGCTGGAGCCAGGTTGAATGAAAGATTTATTATTGCTCTGAACAGTTGTGTTCTTTTTACATTACTGGAACCAGGAAAAGGGATTTTACTTAGGTGCTTTAGATTCTTAGCGCATGTATTATTTTATTTAAAAAATAGAAGGAGCATATTTGCAATTTTTCTTCTTTTTTCATGTCAAACATTTCTGCCAACATGTACCATAGACTTCTGGGAAGTTTTTTGTTGTATTTTTGGTCTATTGAGTAGTCTGCTCCTGTCTCTATTTTTGTGTTTCATTAGATCATTTTGCCCCTTCCATGATCATTAAGCTATGTGGTATTCTGTATTTGGCATATAGAAGGAAAAGACACAGAAACAAAGGTCTAATATGGCTTAGTGATGAGTGATTCATGGCCACTGAAATCAACAATAACTGTAACATTTGATGGTTGCGGGATTTTTTTTTTTTTGGGCTAGGGACTCAAGTCTGTGTTCTTATTTTTTCATTATGAATTGGGCATTTTTTTGTCTCAGTATGTAACACACTAAATCTGCAGCTCAGTTCGATAGCAGATCCTTGGCTGATGTAATTCGTTGCAGCGGCACTGACCTCGGTGAAGCTATGCTGAAACACTGCAATGGACTGACAGTATGAACTATGTTGTGTATTGCACAATATCCTACCACTGACGCCAAGTAACACACTTTGTTTCCTGAAAAAAAAAAGAAAAGTATTGAAATGAGTTACTAAACAAAAATATATAAATGACACATTTTCCATTTCAAGAGTGGGTTAGACCTAAAGATATTAAACATGTTAGTCTTCTGTGTTACCAACTATAACTTAAGAGAATATTTTAAATACATAATGGTTAATTTGTGTTAGCTATAGGCAGAGCCCACTTGACATATGAAGTGAAAGCCCTAAAATACCTTAGAAGATCAACATTTTGCTCTGAGAGGGATTTTGGTGGGGGTTGTTTTGGTTATTTGACAGAAAAAAATGAAAATGGAAACATTTTTACCATGATGAACTTTAACTTTCTTGGGACGCTTTTGGCTTTGGCTTTTCATCCTCATTAAGGAATTGGAATTTGAACCATCTTCATTCTACACAAATCCTCTTCAAGCAGAGCAGAGAGAATCAACTGTGAAATATCATCTGTGTTTGCAGTGTATTTCTTGTTCATATGAAAGTATTTCTTAAGAGTTCACTGCTCTAATGTTGTTGGTTTTTTGTTCCATACCAGTTTGATCCTATCTTTGCTTTATTTTGCTTCTGTTTTTCAGACAAACCCACACTGTTTCATCTCAGTTTTACCTTTTGTGATTTTATTTTTCTATGATCACACACATACATGTGTACAAGACTTGGAGTTTCTGTAGTAGATCACTGGAACATAAAAAGATACCACTCAAGTGGTACTCATTAAGAATAAATGATACTCATTAAGAATAAAAGATACTCATTAAGAATAAAACTCTGTGTAACACACAAAAGTTTTCTTAAGTACTTTTGACATTTAACCATCTATCCTGTACGGTTGACACACTGGAGGAAAGGGATGCCATCCAAGAGGATCTTGACAGGCTTGAAAGGTGGTTCAAAAAGACCAAATACACAGTCTTGCATGTGGGTTGGGGCAGTCCCAAGCACAACTACAGGCTGGGTAGAGAACAGATTGAGAGCAGCCCTGAGGAGAAAGATTTGTGGCTGTTATTTGATGTAAAGCTTGGCATGAGCCAGCAATGCAAGATTGCAGACCAGAAAGCCAACCGTATCCTGGGCTGCATCAAAAGGAGTGTGATCACCACGTCAAGGGAAATCATTCTGCCTCTCTGCTCTATGCTGGTGAGACCTCACCTGGACTACTGTTTCCAGCCCTCAGGTCCCCAGTGCAAGAAGGACATGGAGCTGTTGGAAGAGGTCCAGAAAAATTATCAGAGGGCTGGAGCACCACTCCTATAAGGACGGGCTAAGAGATTTGAGCTTGGACTGCCTGGAAAAGAGAAGGCTCTGTGTATACTTTAAAGCAGCCTTCCAGTACCTCAAGGGGCCAACAGGAAATCTGGAGAGGGATGTTTCACAAAGGCATGGAATGATAGTACAAGAGGGGATAGATTTAAACTAAAAAACGATAGATTTAGATTTGGTATAAGGGAGAAATTCTTCACTGTGAGGATGATAAGACACTGACACAGGTTGTCTAGAGAAGTGTTGGATGGTCCCTCCCTGGAAATGGTCAAGGCCAGGTTGGATGGGGCTTTGGACAAGATGGGCTAGTGGAGGATGTCCCTGCTCATGGCAGGGGGTTGGAACTAAGTGATCCTTAGAGTCCATTCCAACCCAAACAAGTCAGTGATTCTGTAACATGGCATATATAAAGATTAAAACAAGAAAAAAAAAATGTAGGCTGAGGGTTCTCATTTTGGTTAATCACAAAAAATAAAAGCTGTCAGAGTCTGAAAAATTACTTTTTAATGAGGTCTCCACTGACTGAACCCACAGTTTAGTTCTAGTCATGGGTAGCAGCAGTAGGTTGTCATCTGTGGACTCAGCAAGCACAAGAGGGAAAGACATATATAAACACTGTGCAGGTTATTGTCAACACAACCAGGTGTTATGAGCTGCCACTCTGCTATGCCACTGGCTGGCTTGACTAAAGGAATTGCTTTAAGCATGATTCATAGAAATATATTTTTCAATCCACTGTCAGTCTCCATTATTTAAAGGGTGAAAGAAACTCTGTACTGCTGAGTGCTACCATAATGCAGAACTTCAAATAAAGTAGAGCCTTGCTGAGCAGCCCTGCAAAGTTGTGTATTTTATTTCAAATAAAATAATGTGTAAAATTATGCTAAAACAAATTAAATTATATATGGATCATTTGTAATTTTTCAGCTAGTGGGAGACCTCTTTATAGGTAAAGATTGAGTTAAAGTCGTTTCCTCGGTATCTCAACATACACATTTTGAAATGCTCTAAATAGCCTTCCCCAGTGCCTCCCTAATTTTAAGATTGTCTTACCCTTTAAGTGACCTGATCACAGTCACTTACACAGCCAACTAATTCCCTGACTTGTTCATTAAGATTACTATTGAAAACCTTAAAAATTCATTATGTGTGAGCACAATGAGACCAGGACAAGTTTTTGGCTCACTGCTAATAAGAGATAAGTTTTTTACCTTGAAAGGGGAAAAAAGAAATGACTCTCTCTTTCCCAATCTGAGACCATTATAAAGATGTTTCTTTAATATCTTAAGCACATAAAAGACATATAATTCCTCCATACAATATCTGTGAAGGGATTTTACTCTGGGGCTTAAGTTATTGAGTGTATCAACTAAATTTAAGTAAACTATAGGAAAATGATGGGATTAAAGACAAAGCAAGCTATTCAAACAATAGGAAACTGAGCAAATGGAAGCAGGAAGTTTTGCATATGCAAAATTATGGAGTGGAATAAACTTTCTCAGGAAGTTTTCTTTTTAGAACCTAAACCTGATAGAAGATAAATTATGTTCAAGTTTTTTAAGTTTCAAGAACAAGCTGGAAGAGGTGGAAAATCAGTGGCAGAATACTTGCCTACAATTATATAGATAGCTATATATCTACTTGCATATTGGTATAGTTGTGAAGGTAAGTATGCCCTAAGTACACTAAAAAGCATAGGTAGACCTAAACAGAACTTTGAAAGGCCTTGAATACTTTTTTAAGAATAGTTTTATTATTAGTTTTAAATGGTTGCATATGTGTTGGTTTCAAAACTGTGAAATGCCTTGCCAAAATAAACAGGTAAGATGAAAAATCATAGCAGTTTACTGAGGACATTTCTAGTGTAGTGATTTTTTTTTCTTTTTTTTTCTCTAGATCAAATCATCTCCTGTTGGAAACAGTGTAACATGTTTTCTTTCAATATATCAGTTTTGCTAAAATAGCCTTTTCAGATTAAAAAGTGCTGACACCAGTTTTATAACCATTTCCAGTTATGATCAACAGCTCTCATAAGCAAGTTATATTCACCATTGTCTTCTGCCAAGGTGGAAAATGAAATGCACTCTGCAGTGTTTTGCTAGGTGATTTCTTGGATTAGCTATGCTTGTTCTGTTTGTTAAATAGGTAAGTATGGGTGGGATTTTTTTTCATTTTCAAAGCAAACTATGTTTGTGGTGTCCCTTGCTTGTCCAAAGCCCACCCTGAATGCTGCTCAGTTATTTTATCATCAGCTTTGCACTTGGTAACAGCAGATGCTGAGCTGTCTCTGGATTAGCATATTTGAAAATAGAAGAGAAAGGGACCCAGAGAAGTCATCCAGTTCACTTCTGCACATCACACAGCTTAACATCTCAGGCTCACCAAACAACATGTTTCGTCAAATAAATTTCATTATTAAAATTCCTTATTCAGCCTGCCCACTCCCCATTGAGCAATAGCCAGCTCACTGCTGAGCACCATGTCTGCTCAGATGGTGGGGAGATGCAGGGCCAGACTGCCTTGCTGCCTGGGCCACTCCAGTCCTGCAGAAAGGGACAGCCTACATCTCATGGCAAGGACCGTGGAAGGGGCAGAGGGAAGGACGACCGACCCTGGAATTAAAAAGTTATGGACTTGAGCATTCCTGGGAGGAAGAGGAAAAGACTGGGGGGGGCGTTGAAGGTGGTGGGAATAGCTGTGGCCCTCTGAGAAATGCTGAGGAAAGGGAAGGGTGGATGCTCATTTCACCCCTTCTAATCTCAAAGCATATTTTCAAAATTTCTGCAATATTTCCCTTTTCTGGAGAGAAAATTAAAATCACTAAAAAGACTCTAGCTTTTGTTATAAATAATTTTTATTTTGAAAAGAAATCTTTTAGTTTGATTTAGATAACAAATTTTTAGAAGCACCCTTGAGCACACATTTGATTTAATTAACCTTATAGCTAATTCGAACAAAGACACAAACAGTTGTGCAGACACCTACATTCCACTTGTTGCTCAAATGAATAATCAAGTATTTCATACAAAATGAGTTTTAATCTCAGTCAGAAGAAGGAAATATACAACTTGCAATATTCTGAGTGCGTGGGAATGTAACAACGTTGTGTTTATTGATCTGTTTCAGAGCTAGACGTCCTGTAAGCAGGTCTATTGTGTCAGGTCATGCAAGAGAATGAAGTCATGAAGGATGACGGAAGCATGAGTTCATTGTCTTGCTCCTGAACATCCTCAAAATAGATGTTTCCTGCTACAAAAATTCAAATGTCCTGGGTGGCTCATAGACTGGCCTTTAGCTGTTTACTCTGCAGTGTTTCAAAACAAAGACCTCTTAAAAGTTCACTGTAGATGACAGCCAGCCTGTGCCTCAGTTATCTTTCCCCAGTAAACAAGACCTGGGAGATATCTGGGGTGTGCTTAAATCCCGCTTTCATGTGGAGTTAGGACAGGGTAAATTTTACACTCAGATCAGGAACCTTCTGCTCTGGAGTTTCTCACTTTAGTTGTCACATGGGAAATGATGTAGAATAATCAGGAAGGATAAAGTGAGGGAGACTAATGTCCACCATTGCCTTTTCATTCCCTGATGAGAAAAAGGATCTGCCCTGCAGGGGATTTCAGAGCAGAAGCCTAAGCAACAACTCAGAGTTCGCCTGTAGGAGCTACTTTCTGTCCATTAAGAACAGAAAAAGGATCGCTAAAGTTCTGTGACTAACCCCTTCATCTGTTAAACGAGGCACTTAAGGTACCTAGAGGGTTAGGTGGGAATTTGATGAATGTTAGTGGCACCTAAATGATGTCTTGGGATCCTAAAGGCAGCATTTAGATACCGAAAGTGCCTTGTGAAATCTGTCACCTTTTTGTAGCTGTGAATGCTAACTTCAGGCAAGTTTTTCTTGTTTCAAGTAGCATACAGACTTTTCTGGCACACACTTTTTCAGAGTATTTACATTCTTATAACCATTTAATGACAAAAGGACCTGCTCTCAGAATTTTGGTATGAAGGTTTGAAGATTTGATGTTTCATACATGTGGTTAAAAACAAGGCTTGGATAAAATAGAGGGGAAAAGTTTAACATCTGAGATTAAGTTTTATTTATCACATAGAAAACTTTCTGTACAGCTGGATAAAGGCAAGACTAGAGCAGTTGCGCTCAAGTTAAAGAAGGGAATTCCATCTGTACAACAATGTGCTCTCTTTTTATCTGAGATTAGTTTGAACCTTTACAATGTGCTCTACTTCAGAAATACTACATGTGATTACTTCATAGCTCCACACTCTCAAGGCACTTTATTTTGTTCTTGCCTTCTAAGCCAAATGAACTATTCTAGCATTGAGTTTAAAGCACCAGATGAGGTGGTTCATATTGGAGCACTGAAACCATGAGTTGTTATCGTTGAGTGGTCAGTTATTTGTTCCAGGGATGCAAAAATGTGACTTTTCAGAAGGCCTACTCCCTTCAACTCTAAACACCATACTAGCAAGCTTAGGTAGAAAGGCAGGAGTAAAGTTTTCTAAATGGGTAACTTCCTTTGTTGGCATCAGTGTTAGTGGTCATCTGCTCATGCTGGCTCCCAAAAATGCCTGGTCTAACAAACAGACCACATCCTGGCTAGCTTTGTTCTACTTAATTCATAAGCTCCAGGAAGGAGGAATTTCAAGTCTACTTTTGACTTGCCTGCTTAAGTTCCATCTTTCATATCTTATCTAAACAAGAAGGTCTCTTATGATTTAACCATGTCTATTTAAAAAAAAAAAATAAATAAAATCTTCCTAGAGCCTAAGAACAACAGTCCAGGGACAGAGCAAAGGCCCATCTCTATCAGTATCTGGTCTCCAACAGTGAATAGTCACAGGGTAATAGACAAGCAGGTTGTACTTTTATGCAAGAACACTCTTGAAGACCCCATGCCAAAAAACCTAATGCGCAACTAAACCAGCCCCCTTAAGCTTGATGTGGTATATTTATGAGAGAAAACTTTCTACTGTCCATTCCTTTAGTGAATTGGTCAGTTGTGATTTTTTTAAATGATTACAACATTTAATGAGTTCAATTGTTTAATTATATGTTAATAGACACCTCTCTTTCATTGTTTGAACATGCATCTTGCTAAAGTATTTCATACCTACAGTTCAGGTATGATAACTTGTCAGCAGTTACTCCCTCCTCATCTTTTCCTGTACTAATGGTTTTGCAGAACTTGGTGATAATCTTTCCTTTAGTTTTCTGTTTTTCATTACAAATAGTATTTATCCATTCACAATAAACATCTTACACACAAGTTAGTGACTGTCAGCTGTCAGTCTGAATTTACCCTAGTATTACAGTATCTTTTTTAACTTTACATTGAATAAATCCTATACCATTTGAGTGTCTCATAGAGAATAGCATTTAATTAACTGCATGATCAGTAATTATGTCTCAGGAAGAAAATAGATTTTTATGGTAATACCTTAGAGATTAAAGCATTCTTGCAGCCATTTTGAAATAGCTGGTCTATGAGAGACTATAAGTAAATAAGGACAGATCATGGAATAGCAACGTTAAAAAAGTGCATGTTTTTGCAGGCTGGTTAGATTTTGAAATGGTTCTAGAATGTGCACACTGAAAATTCATGTGAGACAGAGACATTTTAAAACATTCAAAAACTTGCCTTTACTTCATAATAAAGATATTTACTTCATAATAAAGATTTGGGAAGTTTCAGTTGTCTACACCCAAATTCCATTCTTCACCTGTCAGTGATGTTTATTTCTCTTAAAGTTAATGAAATTTGGAACAGATTGATAATGACATAGTCTTTTGAGATAGAATTTTACTGACATGTGTTTCACGGAACTGGAGACTGGTTTGGGTTGGAACAGATAATCTAGTCCCAGCCCCTTACCATGGACAGGGACAGCCTCCACTAGCCCAGGTTGCCCAAAGCCCCATCCAGCCTGGCCTTGAACACTTACAGGGAGGGGACATCCAACACTTCTCTGGGCAACATGTGCCAGGGCCTCACCACCCTCACAGGGAAGAATTTCTTCCTAATATCTAATCTAAAGTTACCCTCTTTCAACTTACAGCCACTCATGTCCAGGACCTTGCACTTGTTGAACTTCATGTAATTTGCATGGCCCCACCATTCAAGTGATTCAAGATCCCCTTGGATGGCTTGGAAGAATCTCTTGATCCTCGGAAGCATCCCTTCCCTCCAGAGGGTCAACCACACCACACCGCTTGGTGTCATCAGCAGACTTGCTGAGGATGCACTACATCCCACTGTCCATGTCACTTACAAAGATGTTGAACCACCGGTCCCAATACTGACCCCAGAGGAACACCATTCATCACTGATCTCCACTTGGACATTGAGCCATTGACCACAACTCTTTGAGTGCAATCATCCAGTCAATTCCTTGACTGGTCTATTCAGCAAATATATGTCTCTCCAATTTAGAAATGACAATGACACACAGGATAGCGCCAAATGCTTTTCACAAGTCCAGGTAGATGATATCAGTTACTCTTACCTTATCCATGTACATCATAACCCCATCAAAGGCAGCCACCAAATTTGTAGCACAAAGGCATGATTTGTCCTTAGTGAAGCCATTTTTACTGTATCAAAACACAGACAGTGGCTATTGTTGCTGGTATATATTTTTTGAGTCATATAAATTTAATCTAGCAAGTGGATTATAATGAGTCCATGATTTCTCTGTACTTAATTCACTCCTCACATACACTTCTCTCATGAGACCCCACTTGGAGTACTGTGTCATCAAAGAAAGTTATGGACCTGTTGGAACAGGCCTAGAGGAGGTCCAGAAAAATGATCAGAGGGCTGGAGCAGCTCTCCTATGAAGACAGGCTGATAGAGTTGGGGTTGTTCAGCCTGGAGAAGAGAAGGCTCCATGGAGACATTATTGTGGCCATTCAATATATAAAGGGCCACTTTTTACCAGCACCTGTAGAGATGAAACAAGACAAGAGGTAATGGTGTCCGACTGACAGAAGATAGGCTTAAACTAGACGTAAGAAAGAATTTTTTTATGACTAGAGTGGTAAGACACTGGCACAGGATGCCCAGAGAAGCTGTGGCTGCTCCCTCCCTGGCAGTGTTCAGGGCCAGGTTGGATAAGGCTTTGGGCAAAATGAGCTAGTGGAGATCTTTGAAGATCCCTCCAACTCAAACCATTCAATGGTTTCATGGTTCTAGGATTCTATGATTCTGAAGTCCCCATGTCCTCCAGTAAAGAGGCAATGTGTTAGGGAAGTGCTAAATGAAGTCCTTACTTGAACTTATTCTTCTGGAACTCAATGAAAATCATTGGAAGAGTCTAAACAATTATTTTGATACTTTAAAGGCTATAGATAGTCAGCTATTCTTCATTCTGACTTACCTATATAATACCTCCTGCCAGGTTCTAAAAATTCAAATATCCTAGTCAAGCAAATGACAGTTTTACATAAGGATTCAAAGGTATAGTTTCAACTTTACTGTTTATTTTAGTTCCACAGAAAAGCTAACTTGCTTTCTTTCTGATACCAAATATGCAAATGTATAAAGCTGTGGATTTAGAAATACAGAAGTCTCTGAGAAATAACAACTACTCAGTATACTATACTACATCACACATTATAAAAAATTGTTTTTTCTTTCACACAATGTATTCTTTTAAAACACACTTTGTGCAGACAGGTTTTGCATGCATATATGTATTGAAACTTCCTAAAACAAGTTTGCTTATGGAATATTTCTGAAGCTATGTTTACCTATAAAGCTTATCAGCCTCTGTCCTAGCCCAGCCTTAGCCTCAGGAGTAATGGAATTAGCTCTAATTATGTCGAAACAAGTCCCTAATAATCTTGTCAAGAACTAATTAACAGCTTTGTTATGTAAAAAATATCTCCTTCCATCAGATAAGGGGAGAATGCAGACAAAGCTGTTAAATGCAGGAGTCTTGCTGCAGCATGGGATCGTGCTGTGGTCCTGTGTGTGGATGGCACCAGGTGCAAAGCAAACTCTGACACTAGGTAAACACCACCCATTTCTGCTGCAGCATTTCCAAAAGCAACATCTTTAATCCAGGGACTCAGGATGTGCTAACCCAGAAAGAGCTGGCTTACTCACCATTATCAGCTGCTCATCTGTCTCAGACTGAGACCCCTTCTGCAGCCTGCAACTAAATCACACAGATGAAGAAATACTGAACATGAAGTTTCTTTTCCAAACTCTTATCCCATATAATGTCATAATTATTTTAGACATTTCTTCAGAAATGTCTAATCTGAATCAGTGAGGATGAGTACTACAGCCTGAAAACCTTTATAGGAGGATTATATGTGTCCAGAGCCCACTGCCTTTTCAGCATCACACAACGACAAATGTACCCTGATGTTCAAAGGTAGTTGGACCTTTTCCATGAAAAGCTCAGCACATGGTTTCACAAGTAGGCATCTACACGTAGATATCCAATTTCACAGACACTCACAGAATTGTAGGGGCTAGAAGGGACCTCAAGAGAGATCATTGGGTCCAACCCCCCTGCCAAAGAAGGTTCCCTAGGACAACTCGCACAGGGAAGCATCCAGACGAGTCTTGAATATCTTCAGAGAAGGAGACTCCAGAACCCTCCTGGGCTGCCTGTCCCAGGGCTCTGTCACCCTCACTGTGAAAAAGTTCTTCCGCATATTGGTGAGGAATTTCCTGTGCTCTAACTTGAGGCCATTGCCCCTTGTCCTGAACCCACAGACCACTGAGAAGAGGCTGACCATTTCCCTCTGTCTCCCACACTTAAGATATTTATAAACATTATAGTTAGTCTTCTTTTCTCAAGGCTGAACAGCCCCAGCTCATTCAGCCTTTCCTCGTAGGGGAGATGCTCCAGACCCTTAATCATCTTTCTCTGCTGGACTCTCTCCAAGACATCCCTGTCAATTTAGTTTTAAATTTAAGTTTTAGATTTAAATTTAAGTTTAGTCCATGAGCTGAATCCTATTCTGGGACACAATTAGCTTTGCCTTGATTTTAACTAGTTTTCCAGTTTGGAAATATAACTATCTGTACTTTAGATACTGATTATCATAAGTCCTTAGGACATTAAGGAAGGATGCTGAATAAGGATCCAGAACTTCAGGTAGCATGTAACCATCAAATAGCAGTCACGTCCTTTTTTTCTTACAAAGGATTGGCACTGAATCCTTTGCTACAGGAGAGAGTTGCATTTGTAGTGGAAGGAACAATATGAAGTTCCCAGCACTTACTGAGAACATGCAATGGGAAACTAGAAGATTAGCAATCAAACTGGCTAGAATGCCAATCTAAATTATTTTATAACCATTCTCATGGCAAACTGGCATCTTTTCAAATTTCCTAAGAATATGGTGCTTTGCTGTCAGAAACACTATTGGTTTCAAAATATCCTGAGCAACAGATTAATAAACAGATTGGAAAACATGTGAGGAAAATCGATCGTGTTAACAGATACATATTGAATTTTTCCAGGGAATGGCAATGATACTGTTTATATATTGCAACATGCATAGAGATTTGTAACAGGTAACCTGTGAGACATAGAACCATAGAATGTGTTAAGTTGGAGGGGACCTTTAAAGGTCGTCTAGTCCAACCTCCCTCCAGTACGCAGGGACATCTTCACTAGATCAGGTCACTCAGAGCCCCATCGAGCCTGACCTTGGATATCTCCAGGGAGGAGACCTCCATTACCTCTCTGGGCAACCTATTCCAGTGATCCACCACCATCACACTGAAGAACTTTTTCATAATATCCAACCTAAATCTCCCCTTTTTGAGTTTAAAACTATTACCCCCATCCTACTGCTATTTGCCCTCATGAACAGTTCTTCCCCAGCTTTCCTATCAGCACCTTCCAGGTATTGCAAGGCTGCTGTAAGGTCCCCTCGGAGCCTTCCCTTCTCCAAGCTGAACAAGCCCAACTCTCTCAGCCTGTCTTCACAGGAGAGGTGCTCCAGCTCTTTGATAACACATGATCTAACAGGTCCTTGCCCTTCTTGTGTTGAGGGCTCCAAATCTGGACAATACTCTAGCTGAGGTCTCACCAGAGCAGAGTAGAGGGCAGAATCCCCTCTCTCAGTCTGCTGGCCACAGTACTTTTGATGCAGCCCAGGATGTGGTTGCCCTTCTTGCTGCAGATGTAGTTTGATGGCTCATGTCCAGCTTCTCATCCATCAATACTCCCACGTCCTTTTCCTCAGGGCTGCTTTCAAGCACAGCATTTCCTAACCTGTATGGAAAATGGGGATTGTCCCAACCCAGGTGCAGGACCCTGCACTTGGCTTTGTTGAACCTCATGATGTTCACCTGGGCCCACTTCTCCAGCCTGTTCAGGTCCCTCTGGATAGCATCCCATCCTTCCAGCACATTAACCTCACTATTCAGCTTGGTGTCATCAGCAAATTTACTGAGGGTGCACTTAATCCCACTGTCAGTGTCATTAATAAAGATATTAAACAGCACCGGTCTCAGCACAGACCCTTGAGGAACTCCACTTGTCACTGTTTTCCATTAGGACTTGGAGCCATTGACCACCACCCTCTTGATGCAACCATCCAGCCAATTATCCACTGAACAGTCCACCTATCAAATCCATATTTCTCCAACTTAGAGAGAAGTATGTTGTGAGGGAACCAGGCTGAGGAAAAGCAGAGCACACAACACTCTCAGGACTCTCCCTCCTGTCTGTAGTTTTCTGCACAAACAGTGACAAGACGTACGATTCTAGTGGGGATGAAGATGGAAGGGGAGATGTTTGCTATGAATGAACATCACTCAGCATCACTAAATGCTCATACTTTTTCAGGCTGGACAATCTGGAAATTATTCTGAATGTATCATCATAGGAATGTCTGCCATGCTGACCCAGCTGGCATGGGTCTTTGTGAGCAGAATATCTAGCCCTTATCCCTGACAACAACCAGATGACACTGCCAAATGTTCACCTGCCAATATTGTACTATGCACCTCAAAATCATTTCATATGGTGCAGAGATCTTTGCTTTTACCTCCTTCTTAGTGTGCAGATGATATAAGGGGTCCAGATATTCAGGCAGTTATGTAGCACACAATTTCAGAATGGTGATGTGGGAGAGGAAAAGACTTTTTCTGAAAAGTAAATGTACTGACAGTAAGGGAATATGGAAGTGGAGGTCATGTTACAAGATGTAAAATAGCTTGTTTCTCCTGGTAAATGAACAGACAATATTTATGGGTGAGGTTCCTGATGCTCGTTACTAGTTGCTTTTGAAGCTAGCATTTGTCCTTTAGGTTCTTTTTTGCATCTACACATCATACAGATTTGCTGTTCTACTCATGGTCACAGAATTACAGAATCACAGAATTGTAGGGGTTGGAAGGGACCTCCATGCATCATCGAGCCCAACTCCCCTGCCAAAGCAGATTCCCTAGGACATGTCCCACAAGGAGGCATCCAGATGGGTCTTGAATATCTCCAAAGACGGAGACTCCACAACCCCCCCAAGCAGCCTGTTGGAAATGACTATTCATCCTTTCCTGTGATGTGAGAAACAGTAAGCATGAAAAAAATTTACCCAATATCACATGCCAACAGTCAGGGAAACACCTGCTCACACAGTGCACAGTTAAACTGTGGGATATTGCATAGCAGGCTGTAGTGGATACCAGAAGCCAGAAGGAATTAAAAGAAACATTAGGCAAATGGAAAAAAAAAAATCACCTTTGTATCAGAAAGTCCCTATGTTGTGGGAAATACTGTAGACAGGCTTTTAGTTGCACACAATACTCATGATGTAATTAGGGCACTTCCCTGACTTATTCTGCAGTCTATTTCCACAGACTGGGAAATAAGAAAATAAAAATTGCTGATAGAATTATTGATATGAGGATACAGGTTTGTTGATGGGATCCCTGTGCTCACTGTTATGTATCAATACAAACATGAAATGGATTAATTATATTCAAATTGACCCTCTCAAGGATCTTCCAGCAGAAGCTCCAATACAAACCACACTTTTACTGAAATACCTAGTGTCTATCCTGTTTTAGCCAAAAAATCCAAGTCTGAAGTGCACAGACCCTAAAAAATGACTTTTGTGATGATTAAATTTTCCCGTGTGCTTGCAAAAAATCCAGTAACTCATGTGTTTCATTTCATGGTTCCCAAAAGTGACAATGCAACAAGCTATTGTGTTTTATTTTATTTTAAAATAAAATCATGTTAAGCAATCCAAGACATTGTTGCTAAGCATGATTAAAGCAAATGAGAATGTAAAAAACCAGTGGCAGCTTTAATGTTCGAAGAATAAACCCCTCACCAGATTTAATAGCTCACTGTTTGACAGTTTCCCTACAAGCCTCAAACACAGGAGGAGATGTATTTCTTTTTTAGAAATGTGTATATTAAGGAATTTTATGTGAAAGTATAGAATTTTACATTGTCATTCATAATGCATTTTAGAGATTCCCCTTTTTTGCTAGATATGCAAATCCCAAATGTTTTTGAGCAAGAATGAAAATTATAAAATTATTTTAGCTATTATGTTAATACCAAAATCTTGCAATAATCAGTACTTTTTTGACATGTTAATGAAAATCAATAGCTACATTCACATGAGGACTTTCATGCAATGGTTCGATATACTAAAAAGTAGCAAAGGAATGCTGGAAAACATTAAATAAATTAATAATTGGAAATCTGTTGGGTTTTTTCTACCCTGCTTGAGCTAAGAAAAAGTGTGAAAAAATAATTCTACAAGGGTAGGCTACACAGCTTTGCAATGGTGGGCTATATTTGAATGTGTAAGACATCATTGCAAGAATGTCAGTTAAAATTATCAGTTAGATGCAGAAATGTGGGAGCTCACATTGGATTTCAGTCTGGCTCATTTGGAAATTTGAGTCTAATGACTAGGGGTTATAATATACTTTTAAGCATTTTTCACTATTCACAGAGGACTGGTTTTCTGTAAGTCTTTTTGATTCCACATAATAATGGAGTCAGCAGAACCACTCACATGTTTAAGTGTTCAGAGTAAATGTTTTAAAAATCATATATTGTGAAGAGAGAAAAAAATAAACGCCTCCTCCCCACCTTATAGTGAGATGTGATAAAATTCAGAGATCACCATGTGTAGGTGTAAGGAAGGGAGGAGATGCTCAATCAAGGAAATTTTATAGTAGAATTACTTTTTTTAAAAGATAACTTCTGCATTAATATCTTCTTATAGGATGTAGAGCCCACCCAAAAGAAATGGCAATTGCAAGGAAAGCTAAATTTTGTAAGCAGAACGGAGGAAAAAGAGAAGTGCAAGGAATTAACTGTCAGCTCTTGTAAATCTGTTTAGTTCCACTCAGCCCAGCTGAACCATGTCAGTGCATGCCAGCCAAAGAAATTGCTCTGTGGTAATAAAAAGGTTTATGAAAGAGATAATGGAAGTCAATGTATTTGAATGTATCTTTGTTACTCTTCAAAACTCCATGTACTGCCTTTGTATGATCTCTTAGTACAACGATTATTATGTATTCTGAATGGGAAATTGATTAGCTCTAATCTAACATCAATTGTCCTAAAATAAATTCATAACATTCTTTTTTGTTATTATCACTGCAGCACTGATTTTGTTAAATTATCCATTCTTCTCTTTGGCTTCTGTGATATTAAATATCACTGTATATCCTACAGAGACGTCTTTATATCTCACACACATGTTGCTAGGACAGAGAAGATGGGTGATGTCCTCAAATCCTTTCTATTTATTGCTAAAATGGGCTTTTATAACATATTTTATTCCATATGAACAGCAATGTTTAGAATCAGAAATAAGGATGGGATTCATCTCACCTAGCTCTGGGTTCCAAACAATTTATCAGAAGTTAAAATGGCCAGAAGCTCTTGATTCCCCAATACAAGAAACATGTGCTCTGCTACGTAAAACAGATCACAAGTCATTATCAGGATAAAAATAACTGAATATATTGAAGTTAGTATTGTGATGGATTGGAGAATGTCTCCCTGGTCAATGATTTTATTTATATCCAACCTTAAGTTTTTGAGTGGGCCAGAAGAACAGAATCAGAAATTTTCTAAGATGCTAGGTTAGGAATGAAAAAAAAAAAAATTCTGTTCAGTGCTTATGAATCTCTGCAAATCTCTATAATTTTAAATAGCATGTTTACAAGGAGGGTGAAGCATCTGATCAGAAGTGTGCAGCCTACCATGGTCACAGCACTCATAAGAAGTGATGATCAAAAGTAATTCTGCAGTTAAATCAGTAGAGCTCCATCTGTGTAAACCAAAGTAAAAAGACAGAAGTGGGCTTTATACTGTGCATTGTAAAAAAGAATATCTACTGTTTTCTTCTGAAAGTAACATGATGTTCATCTTGCATTTTCACCAGTTTTAAATTATGCCAGTTTTTACATCGCTGCTGACAGTGACCTAAGGACTTGTGTTGTGTTACAACTGAGTACGTAATTCCTAGTTTCCCATGAATGGAAATCCTTTAACTTTAAATTCAATTACTGTAGTGGGGATTTTTTTTCAAAGTTATAATATCAATGTAGTCTTACTGATGCCAGATGAAGATAGGAAATTCAGGGATGTCCTATGACCAGAATAAAATTATACATATGAGGCTTATGGAGGAGACTGGGATTTAAGTCACAAAAAGTTTCTTTGGCATCAACTTTCGGCATAATTTTTTTTGTACTGATTCCTTCTTGAAACAAATGGTTAGCTGGGACTCCTGTCATTCTCTGCTGTCTATCAGTAGAGCTTAAGGCTTCTAGTTTAATGTCCCTACTCAGAGAACTGGTGACACAAGGCTGGTTATATTCTGTAGGTGTTTTACCCTAAACATAGCAGTTCAGAACATAAGTCATATGAAATATAAACAAATATATGCCTTGAAGTGGTCAGACAGTTAGACCAGATGATCATTGTAGGTCCCTTCCTCTATTCTATTCTATTCTATTCTATTCTATTCTATTCTATTCCATTCTTCAATTCAATTCCATAATTTCTTATACTGCATATATATGAAATTAATTTTTCATACAGATTGGTATATTCAGTTGTTCCAGATGATTTTAAGAATAGACACTGATCAAGAGATAAATAACTGTAATTGTAGAAGATGCTATAGAGATATTATGGAAGAAAATTTTACTCAGAGTCTGAGTATGAAAAAGGATCACTGAATGAAGAACTATGCCATGGAGATCAGAATATGTAAGAATGGAGTAAGACCAACTGAAAAAACCAGAAAATTTAAAAATATAGCAAAAGCATTAATCTCATGAGGCAGCCATGCAGAGGAATGAAGAAAGGACAGTGGTAGCTGTATGGGGTAGACTAAGTTGAGATTAAAGGAACAGCACCCAAAAAGGTGTGAATATTTCTGTTTTAGTGATGGCAGTGTTCCTAAAAGTGGAGTGACTAAAAGAAGTGAGAATCTAATAGGAAATAGCATCAGAAGTGTAAGAAAAATATCAGTGTTTGATGTTCTTGATCTGAAGAAAAAGTGAACAAAGAAAGAATAATACGCAGTCAAGATTTCTGGAAAAACAACCAAACAACAAAGCAGGCAAGATCCTAATAAAATACACCGATACTTCACTGATATGAAGTATCTCTTATGCATTTGCCTGTTTGGAGTGTTATCATATGATGGGAAACTGGAAAATCTAGTAGTTGTGTATTAAAAAGGAGGGGGGGGGTAAAGAGATAAGGCAATTATATTCTTTAAGTGTTACTTGAGTCTTAAAGAGTTTTGAAGAAAAGACAAAATAAAATCAAAACAAAATTAAACAAAAAAAAATTCAATGGAAAACATGACAAGCACGCACATTGTCCAAAATATCTTGTATTAAAGACCCTCAACCTTCTTTTGATCAAACATTTCAATTTCTCATGAGGAACACACAGTAAATATCATCACATGTTTGGACTTCAGTAAAGTATTCGAGACTGGGTCACAGAGCAAATTTCTTTGGATGGAGATAATTAATACAAGAACTGGAACTTGGCTAAAGAGATGCTTAAATAGGAGATGACAAACTGTATCTAAATGGGAAGCGTTGGATCACATGGACTTTGCAGTGGAATTTCTTGAAGATCAAACTTGGCCAAACTTCATGTAATGTTTTCACTATGACTTTGGCACAGAAAACCAGGAATGATCTAATAAAAAATGACAGGAGAAAGTTGGAAGTCATTGTCAGTGTCATGAAAGATGGGAGTGCCATTGGGAAGGGAAGGAAGGCAGGAAGGGGGGAAGGAAGGAGGGAAGGCAGGCAGGCAGGAAGGCAGGAGGGAGGGAGGAAGGAAGGAAGGAAGGAAGGAAGGAAGGAAGGAAGGAAGGAAGGAAGGAAGGAAGGAAGGAAGGAAGACTGTGCAAGTCATTTGAAAATTTCCAAGTACTGGTGTTAAGGTTTGTTTCTTATTGTGAAAGACAAAGTATTCATAGTTTTCCTGTGACAGTGAAACTTTTGTGTGTTAGCCTTTTGCATCTGCAGTGAGCTCTGCAAAACCAGGGCCAGGTGAGAGCATGTCCAGCAGTACAGCAAGCCTGAGGAAGTACTGATTATTTATATTTCTTCAAAGATACTACATTGTGCTGAAGAATTAACAGGGGAGGCTGAAAACAATGTTAATCTCTGAACAGTTTTCATTGGGAGAAGCTACTTCACAACCTCATTGTGTCTTATGTGTTTTCTATATCCAGTGGTGTGACCTGATACGATCTCCATAAAAATAAGTAAATACATATAGCAATAGTTCACTCCAGTCTTGCCTGAAATCCCATCCAGTCTTTGAGAGCTCAGACATCTCTTAGAGCTGCTGCCCTCATTCCCAAACCAGACAGGCAAATTCAGGCATCTTACTTATTGAGTCCACCTTGTAAAAGTTTTCCATTCATAATTATATGTTTTTCTTTAAAATAAGTGAAGAAATTTAATTTCAGCAGCTAGGACACTGTCTGCTCAACTCATAAAACCCTAGTCCCTGAATAAGGAAGCCAAAGCAGAAGCAGCAGCATCATTCAGCTGAGACTGTAATATAAAACTTAAATGTCTGAGAGAAGCCAGTGAACCAGGACTTAAGCATACAGCTATTTCTCTATGGCCTTCTTTCACCAAAGGATGCAAAGTTTTTAGTCAGCCTGATTATTGGTTTAGGTTATTATGAGGAGCTGATCTGTCTACTGAAACCTATATTCTTTATATGTCTCTTCATCTTGGAGTAAGATTTTTTACTAGTGCCTTTTCAGTGCTTTCTTTGAGAACATACATCATAAAATTAGCTTACAAAGTGATTTTCCAGGGCTGGGTGATGCTCCTCAGTAAATACCTTATTTTGATAGTTGCTTTAAAAAATAAAACAAACACAAAAGCCCTAAAAACTTCAGGGTTACCAAAGTATGAGACAGAATCTGAAAAGTAGTTTTAACTAAAACAAAGAACTGGGGGTGGGGGTGGAACCACATCAATTTTTCTTTTTGAGGCATAAGCAAATACATCGCTAATTTCAGTTTAAAATTACATTCTACATTTCAAAAGCTGAATTAAATTTAAAGAAAAAAAGCAGATTTTGAAGAGGGTTCAAGAGCTAAACCAAACCTTCCTGGGTCCCCCACAGTAAAGGTTTTGATCTGGGTATTTTTCCTATTTAACCTAAAATTCAGATCCTGAACATACATTTTTCTTCATTTTTACATTTGGCTAGTAACACCAAGACCCCAGGGTTGGTTTGGCTCCAGTGACTTGGAGCCTCTACAGCTGTGAGTAGCAAGAATCAGTAAATACCTAGGAGTATTTCAGCCAGGAGGATTACAGTGTGCCAGTGTTTCCCAGAACAGCTGCTGCAAGAATCTTTCTTAATGCCTGCTGCCTGTAAAAAGAATTAAGCAGTAAACGAGAGCTTGTCACAGGACCTGCATCCAGGTTTACTGAGCACGCCTGGAGAAGCAAAAGCACAGGCATTCTGCTTGCTTCAGGGATATCTTTGCCCCTCAGTTAGAGTTAGCTATGGTTGTGAAAGTAGGTGCTTCAGGATTTGGAGGGGGCAAGGAGAAGAAAACCTGGTCGCACCAGCGGTGTTTCTGTAACCCGTGCATGAACTTTTAAATTAAGTAGCTTTGTTCATAAGCCTTAGCTATCTGGCATAGAACAGCTTCATTGCTAATGCCAAAATACCCCATGTGGTTTAGAAAAAGCAGTCAGTGCCCTCAACTCCTCACAGTCCTTAAATACACTAATCCACGAAATAAATATATAAATGTGTTGCGAAAACTCATATTACCCCAAATTTGTTTTTCAAGGCCTGATTGCTGAATAGTAAGGCTTGAGGGTCTTTTTCATCAAACTGATTCAGAGGGATAAAAGAAAAACAGGATTTATGTGTAGACAGCAAATACCAAGCAGGTTTTTTTAAAAAAAGCTAAGTAGTTTGTTTTTAATGAAATCCTTTCATGTTTGTCTTCAACTTAGAAATCACAGCTGGTCAGTTTAAAAAATAAAGCTATTTTCTGATAGAAATAAAAGGCAGATTAAACTCTTGCTACAACGTTAGTGTCTTCTTTGAGAGGAAGTAAAAGTGCAATTTAAACACAAAGTGTAATTATAAGGAGCTCTGGTTTTGTTAAACGGAAACAAAAAGTGAATTCCACCTGGCTGGGTGAGGAAGAAGTGTGTGGTCTGGTGATGGCCCAGGTTCCAATCTTTTGAAGACTCTTCCAAGGTAATCTACTCTCTGTGTCCAGTTTACAGAAAGACTTAATACCAATTCCCTGAAAGCTGTCAGAAGATAAATACATATTAGGACTGTGAGATAAGGAAGACATCATAGAATTACTGCAGATTCCCAGTTCTTACAATATAATAAAGTGCCCTGCACTTCATAGGTAATGGACTTTTCAAGCCTTAGTCTTGCACTCCTCTGGTGCAGTACACGTTCTGCTTTTTATTTCTTCCCTTACAGAGAGAAAGCAAGCTTCCCTTGACTCAGCTAGTAGCTTACCCTGACTCTGCCCTATACCACATAGCTTCCACTGTGTCAGCTAGCTCCCCCTAAATAACTATGTCTGAGACTGCAGGAAGTTAGCCCGCACAATGGAGAAACACTTCTTGGGCTCTTCTTTGCCAAACTGTTAAGGTCCTCCTTTTTGAGGACATCTCGGGATTTTCAGTAACAGACTGAGGTTCTCTGGGAAGATGCCTCAAGCCATCTCTGAATCACAGAGGTAAAATGACATGATGCTTCCCACTGTCAAATGCTAGCCTGATGGATGACTTAGTAAACAAAAGAGATCTGGGGATATTTTTAAGAGAGATGAATGCAACTACCAAAAACTCAGGCCATTCTCAACATCTTACCAGCCTGGGAAATGCATCAAAACACTGCACTACAGGTTTTTCCCTGTAGTCTTAAAGAACTTTTGGTGTGTCGTATACAGTACATCTTCAATGTTAAGTGGGTGCCTTCTTACTTGCCTCTGTCATGTCAAATCTAACCATATTATCTCAAATCATACAATAGTTGAAGGATTGCTGAAAATTCAGTTTGTCTTCACATGAGACTCATTTCCATTATAAGTAGATAAAATATAAGTTTCCAACCTGTGGCAGAGAAAAGCCTGGAAATTCAAACCCTAGCAACTTAGAAAGCAAATGAAAGATATCTGAAGACCATGCTTGGAAAACATTCTGTATTTGGAGTCTCTCATGCAAGTGAATGACTGATATATCAAGTGTTTGGGAATGGTAACAATTAATTCTGCCTATAGGATTCCTGTTGATGTTACTCATTTCATGTTCCTTGGAACTCCTGAGGGATATCTTCTCATCCTTGGAATTTGTTCCTGTTCATTTTAAAAATTTCTTCTCTGCTTCTAAGTTTGACTGAGAAAAGCAGACATGAAATGAAGACTGTATGAATAAAGCTTTACACCAATGACATTGAAATAATAATAAAATTATATTTAAATATTCAAATTGAAAACAAATGGAGATATAGGAATAGTTAGATGAATTCAGCAAGAAGCTGGCAGGGTAGTTAATTTTCATTCTGCATACAGCTCCCCCTGTTATTTTCTCTTTATTTATTCATAGAATCATTGAATGGTTTGGGTTGGAAGGGACCTCAAAGCTCATCTAGCTCCGACCCCCTGCCATGGGCAGGGACACCCTCCACTAGCCCAGGTTGCTCAAAGCCCCATCCAACCTGGCCTTGAACCCTTCCAGAGATCCAGGGACAGACACAGCTTCCCTGGACAACCTGCGCTGGTGGCTCAACACCCTCACAGTAAGGTATTTCTCCCTAATATCTAAATTAAATCTTATGCCC
The DNA here is from genome assembly GCA_020800305.1 of Porphyrio hochstetteri. Lineage (NCBI taxonomy): Eukaryota > Metazoa > Chordata > Aves > Gruiformes > Rallidae > Porphyrio > Porphyrio hochstetteri. The sequence goes on along the minus strand of CM036905.1, from coordinate 9,958,449 downwards.
TTTGGTTTAAAGCCATTACCCCTTGTCTTGTCACATGTTTTTGGAAGAAATCCCTCTCCTGCTTTCAACAGGGTCATTCAAATGGTTCTTTTAATTCACATTATAAAAGTCGATTCATTGATTAATCTCGTCTGCTACTTGAAAGATATGTCACAGATTATCAGACAGAAAAACTAACTTGTCACTTCAGAGTAGAAAACTGGGTGATGACTGATAACCAACCTGAATCCAGCTCTCATGGCTCTTCTCTCACACAAAGAGAAATTTCTACAGGAAAGTACATAGGGGATCAAAAGAGCAGTCATCTCTTTTGGCAGGTGAATTTTCACACAGATTATGTAAATCTTGGCAATGTTATCTGCATTTAGAGTTAATGGTTCCACCTCAAGGATGAACAGAGGAACCTAAGCCAAAAGTCAGTCTTGCAATGAGCATCCTTTTCTAACACACATGTTTTCCAGATGCAACACTATCTCCTCCATATTCATTTAGTACTGGATTGTTTGCTGAATCAATCCTTCTTCCTCATAATTAATGATTTTTTCTTCAAAATATAGCCTGTAATTCAATTTGTGGATAATAAAAAAAAATATTCTAAGATTAATGGCCCTCTCAGACAGACAAAAATTCCACATTTTCTAAAATGAGGAGTCACTTTTCTTTAGTATGATATTTGAATTAGATCATTATACAATCCAGAAACATTTTCATTATGAAAACCAAACTATGAAAATATAATATAAAGTCTACATCTGTACATAACAAATACAGTCAAATGCAAATTTTTGTCATATATATTGTTCTAAACAATAGAGTATGCTGTTAAAGTATAAAGCCAGGACCTATCTAAGTATAGGATATGCTCCCACTGCATTTAAATTACTATTTTTTTTATACAAAAATTATCCTATTGAGCTTCTCACATTTACAGAATGATGCCATTTTGTAGTGGTTATCTGATCCAGGTTTGTCCACTTAACTTTGCAGATATTTTTATTGTTACACAGAATTCCATAGTTAAAGATATGCATGTAGCATTCTCTTTCCATACAAAGCTCCAAAGCTAGTGTGCGATCTGGAGTTTAAATGTTTATTTGCTTTAATGGGACTATACCACAGTTAAAATTCATATCAAGCAACAAGTAAAGAGCTAGAATTTAAAACTATACTGCAATAATTGAGCAAGGATATGTGTGAAGAGGGAAGAAAAGACACCAAGGGTTAAATATTGCTTTGGGTATTTGGATTGAAAACATTAAAAAAGTGAGTTTGTTTTAAAAAGCAAGGATTTTCAATCTGTGCGGGTCCTTTTTCAGCTGCATAATTTACATGGTTTTAAAGATATTTTCTAATATTAAATATCTTACTTAGCATGACAAGAAGCAAATAAAAGTTGTCTGATGTGCTCAGCAAGAATTTAATCCAGCTGGACTGAATGTGGTACAAGCACAATTAATATCTTTTTACCAGGAAATACATTATGTTTTATAGGGTCATTTTTTTCAGAAATTATTCAAATAAAGCATCCTGACCAGTGTCTAGTGTAGGAGACAGGATTTTTTTAGTGGTTAGGAATTCTCTGGGCAATGCGATTCCATTTGTTAAAACCAGCTGGAGATTTTTGAGGCCAGCTCTTGGATGTGTTGGCAATTGCTTCTCCTGGTTGGTGCTCAGCTTAACATTATGTCCTATGTTCAGCAGACATCAGCAACATAGATCCAGAAAGAAACGTAGCTGCAAGAATTTATATAAGCCCAGGATTTAGTCATTTTCACCTCTCCATCGTTTTTCCAGGAAGCATCTAGTCATATTGCCATAAAACAAGGAGCCAGGGGCTTATCAATACTAATTGTCACTCTTCCTCTGTAACTTTGGATATTTTGAGGGAAGTAAGTCTCTAAAAGGAGGTAAGTTTCCGATGTTGTTACTCAGACATGGAATATCAAGACATGGTTTGCAATTCCCATGTTTGTAGTTTATCAAGTACAGAAAGGAAAACCAGGTTATACAAAAAATGATACTTTCCAGAATGAATGTAATATTCATAAACCACAGATTACAACTATACATGAGAAAAAATGCGTATCCACACTTTGTATATTGCATTCTATACACTTTCCACTTTGTCTGCCACTTGAGATAGGATTTCAAAGTCATGTGTAACCCTTCATTCACAAGGCTTATGCAAGCTTGCATTGATGGATGAAACTCATACTCACTGTGTGTATGGGAAAAAGCACTTTATGTAATGCTTATAAATCCTGTAGTGATGTGAGTGCTATTTCAGCTGAGACATTTCAAGGGAAAACGAAAGATCAGAATCCAACTACATGTGTTAATTAGATAATATTGCATTTTGTACCATTGTTATCTCAAGGGACTTGTAAAAGAATAGACAAATGTTTGGTTTATTGGGATATTAACTGATGTCTCTGGAGGTCTAACTTAAAGTCCTACTAAAAGTCACATATGTTTTGTTACCCCTCTTAATTGTCCATTAGACAAAACCATGACTTTATGTGGTAAAACTGGTCCTTTTTTGTTCAAGGAGAGGTCAAGGGCTGTACTGACAGAAATTCTGTAGTTCAGGCCTGAGATATGCTGGAAAGTTTGGAAGGAGGAATCCAGCAGAGCTTCTTCTCATACTATGCCCTGCTTAAGCAAACGCATCTCCATGGGGTAGTGAGGGGAAAAACTGGAAGGGCACCAGGAGGTATTTACACAACTGGAACCATTCCATCCTCAGTCAAGTGAAGCAAATAGCTGTAAAAGCGTTCTCTATTTCAGCCATCCAAGAACAACACAACAAAGTGGACATCATGAGAAGGCAGTTGCCATGGGCACACAAGTGTCTGAGAACACCCACATACACTGAACTTTGGTTCAGCAAATCCTAACTCTAGTTCTTTTTAGTGTTGCTGTCACTCAACTTGAAAAGAACCTAGGAGCTTCAGGAGAAACATGTAGAGTCACTGGATAGGCCCACATCTGAGATGAGACAGAAAAGAAGCAAAATTAACATCCAGCTTAGACAGAGGTAGGATATCTTGTTTTCTCACACCAGGCTCCACAGACAGTGGTTCCACTTGACTAGCCCTTCAAGTCTGTGTACCCAGCCCTTCTAAAAACACAGGCTGCCCAAAGTTCAATTCTTGGGGAGTCGTTAGATAAATACTGATAGGGATGAGTGATTCTTGTGGTTAATTCCAGTACCAGCAGCAAAACTTGTGTGAAAAAGTTTTTAGAGGTACTCTGAGTTTACAAAATCTTGCTTACCCATGATTGTTCAAACACGGGTCGCAGGTTTCTTCCTCTGCTTCCCTGACTATAAAACTCAAGGGCAATTGAACAGAATTTGACCAAACTAGTTAAACAGGAAAGTCTTGCTTTTTCACATATTTAAAGTTGGACCAAAAGAAAAGAGGTAGTTTTCCTTGTGGATGCTCCCACATGTTCTTTTTATTTTAGAAACAAATTATCCAGGGGTTTTGCTTTTCTTTTCATTTACATAATGCACAAACATAAATTCCTCTAATGAATAGCCATTCAGAGCCAAATGCAATAAAACCTTTTGACAACAGAAAACATTATTATTCATAAGTCATAATTTAGCTCTGCCACTTCCCTTCCTCCCAAGCAAGCTACCTTCTCTACCTTCTCTCTCTGCAGTGCCTTCAGCCTTCCTATCTACCCCTCATAAAGAAAGGGATAATAAAAGAGATTCTTAAGCCATGAGCAATATCTTTCTTCAGGCACTTTTTGGACTTTATCTTTCTGAACCTAATCCTTTGCCCACTGCCAAACCAGGGATTTCATCCCTGAGTTCAATGTTTTAACCGGGAACACACTCATCTAAGGAACGTGCTCCACAATAACCTCCTACAATAGTTTTACGACCTAGCCAAGACAGATCAAGACTTTTGCTTTTTGGAAAACATGATCTGCAGCTACATTATTTTGAGATGTGATCTCCAAAATAAGCAGTTCAAGTTCTAGAAACACCTGTTTATTTTAGATTGTGGGTTAACCTGAACCAGCAGCTAAGCACGACACAGCCACTTGTTCACTCCCCTTCAGGGAAATGTGGGGAGAGAATCAGAAGCGTTAAAGTGAGAAAACTCATGGGATGAGATAAAGAGAGTTTAACAGATAAATCCAAAGGAAAGCAAGAATTTAATTCACCACTTCCTATCATCAGGCAGGTAGGTGTTCAGCCATCTCCAGGAAAGTAGGGCTCCATTACATGTAATGGTTACTTGGGAAGACAGACACCATCACCTCAAATGTCCCTCCCCTTCCTTCTTCCTCCCCCAGCCTCCTATATGCTGAGCTTGTTGTGAGATGGTATGTAATATCCTTCTGGTCACTGTTGTCAGCTGTCCCAGCTGTCCCCCCTTCCTAACTCCTTGTGTACCCCCCAGCCTACTCATTGCAGAAAAGCAGAAAAGTCCTTCACTCTTTGTAAGCACTGCTCAGCAAGAACGAAAACATCCTTGTGTTATCAGCTCTGTTTATAACACAAATCCAAGATGTTTCCCTATACCAGCTACTATGAAGAAAATTAACTCTATCCCAGCCAAAACCAGCACAATTGTTCTAGTTCAACTGAGGATAGGTAGATTCAATTTTGGGGTTGGGAAACATACCATGGGAGTTGTGTTTTTTCAAATAAAGGAAGATGCAGTGCAGAGCACTGTCTTACTGTCATATCAACAGGCAGTAAAAATAATAGCCTCTACCCAACATGTACTTTGTCACTCTGTTCTTCAAATTTCTCCCCTCTTGCATTCCCAGAAAATCCCAATGTGCCTCCCATCAGGAATTATTGCCTCACTGTATCAGTAAGCCCATACAAAATACATAGCTACAATATGAAGCAGAAGATGCAGAGAATATTCAGAACAAAAAAATGGAAAAATATTGATGTGTGGAAACAGTAATGAGACCCTGAACACTGTAATGCATCTGAGAAAATTGAGAAACTCAGATTAGGTTAAATTAGATTAAATCTAAACCCAAAATCTACAGTGAAAGCTGCCAATTTTTAATTTCTTCTTTTTTTTTTTTTTTTTTTTTTGACAAGAGGTAGCTCTCTTGAGTTCTTTGACCAGAAAATTTTATGTGTTTGGAAGGAAAGGGGCTAGTTTCTAAATCTGTTTTATAGACAAACAGAAAGAGCATTTATTTTTTTACTCAGAACTCAGAGAATTCATCCAGAGTTTGGAAAACACAGGATCAAATTTGTTTCTAGCAACAAAAAATAATTCAAATCCTTCTCCTCCAATAGAAATCCTCTCCCCATTGATAAATCAGCGTATGAATTCATTTGGATATTGCAGTCTTACAATGTCAGAAATTTTGGTGGTGTCCTCCAGTTTCTCCATTGAGAACTTTTGAGTTAATTTTTCATTATCCCATATAAAAATATTATCACTAGATATCCCACTCACCTTTTTTGAGACACTCACCTGGGAAGTGATAACTATGTCCCACTCTTCTGAAAGTTTATTTATAACAGTGGAAAAACTCAATCATGATGCTGCCATGAAGCTGCACTTACAGAATTCTTTTAGGGAGGACAGAATAGGTTCACATGTTCTCAGGCAGCAAAATAGGTTCACATGTCCTCAGGCAGAGTGATGCACTGAACTTGAACCTGACCCCAAAAGCCCCTTGAATCCTACCCAAGGGTGTGATAGCCTATACTGACAGGGTATTGAATCAGAAGGAAGGTCAAGCTATTTTCAGTAGTAGCTTTTTTCAGAAGTCTAAGCCTGTCTCTTTTCTTTTAGGTTGGGTTCTCAAAGAGAAGAATAGATTTTCAGGTGTTTGCTTTTCAAGACTGAACTGATTTTCCACCTGCGCCCCATCATATACCATCATGATTTTTTCTCTCCTTTTGATTCAGTTGTGGAACTAAAATAAGCATATTACTGCTCTATTATTTTCACAGCCCTCTCACAATCTATTCCAGTTGTTTAATCATATCCAGCATTTTGTGGGCCTCACAGTTGAGACAACTGCAGGAAAGACTACAGAAAGGAGAGGGCAAAGACTGTGCCTATCAACATACAAGAGTAGCACAGAGGTTCACCCCAGTCTATGTCACTTTAGACTGGAGTGATAAGCAACAGAAACACAAATTGAATAGGGATAAAGCTGATACCTGGGCAGTGGAAAAGAGAGAATGGACACATGGTAGGACGAAAGGCAGCTCCTCTATGCATGACAAAGGCCTGACTCTCAGTAGTCAAATCAGTCTCAAGTTAAGGCGGTGTGGTTTCCTTGTCAATCACATATAAAACAGGACTTCAGAGAAGCAGTCTAATAACTCTGAAGAGACTGCACTGTTCAAGAATAATAAATGATATGTTTTATTGGTTTAGAAGCTTTGGGGTACTTCTGTAACTCAATTCCCCTCATGTTTTTATGTAACAATCACTGGCTGTTTTCCCTTTCCCAGCACCAGAACGATTCATATAAGAAAGCCAGCCAATTTTTCTCTATTAAAAAAGAATCAGGATTGTAAGAACCGTAAAATTATGTAAAATATTCAGCCAAAAATGTCTCTCAATTATGAGTTAAAAATTGTCCATTAAGAACAGTCATATCTTCATTTCAAAGGAGAGAATGCACCTTCTAGTACTATGCCATCAAGAGAAGCAGAATTAAGTGCTAAATTAGACCGGCTTGTGATATTAACATAATGTTCACATTACACATTTGTGCTGTGGTAATTCCCACGAGTTAGCCTTTAAATCGCCTCAGCTACTGTAGCAGAACAAAGTAATGCAGAAACAATGAAGAATTTTCACATACTGCACTTCCAATGACTATGGTGGTGGTCTCATTGCAGTAAACACAGCAAGGGTCCCAGTTTCGATCTGAACAAATTTGCCAGTTAATACCATTGCAACTACTATCTCTGTGAGAGAAGTCTGAGAGGTTATTTAATTTCATTTCACTTTTTCATTATTTTTTATTATTTGGGAGTCACTGGGAAGACTGCGACAAGCCCTATACTGTTGTTACACTGTCATTAAGTCACAGAGGTCTTAGCCAACCCTGGGGAATTTTTAAGAGCTTTGCTGATTCTGCATGCCCAACTGTGTGAACAGAGCTTAAGAACTTGGGTTTCATGTGGAAAAAAGAAAAGTTGTTCTCCCATAACTTTTTGATAATAAACTGGGAAAAAAAGGACTTCAGCTTTGAAAGTTTTAAGTCATTTAAGAAAGCTTTAATAAATATATTGAGTAAAATAATCTTATTCTCATAGCTGCAAGCTTGGCATATTCTTAAAATAGCCATGGTCTGAGTAACTATGCTGGTCATGTATTGAAGTTTTGTGGAATCTGCAAGCTGTGTTTGCATTTTTTATTGCTAAAAATTCAATGTTCATACTGTATATATATTCAAGACATACTGAAATCAAGCTGCAGTTTCCTTGCTTCATCACAAGCCTCTAGACAATGTAAAAAAATCTTGAAAATACTGTGTGTACTTTTTTTCTTAAGATAATTACTTCTAAGGAAGGTCACATTGTATGATCTTAAGGCCCAGCTTTAATGAGTGTATCTTCAGGATGTTTGATGCTTAGTAGGACTGTGCTGTTTGTGATCTTACCCAGGCTGGCTGGGTTGCTGAGCTGAAGCCACAGGAGATGGTGTCTACAGAAAGATCTGGCATTCATGTTAAATTTCACTTCTTCACCAAAGAGTGACTTTAAAAAAAACCAAAAAAAAACCCCAAAAACCAGAAAAGAAAGGAAACTTTCTCCACGTTCATGTAAAAAAAAAAAAAAATCTTATGAATCCACTCACAGTTTTGGGGTCAGATGTCCCTAATTTGTTTTCCATGTGGAATATTTGTGGTGGGATGGTTTTGATTTGTTTGCAGAAGAACATTGGACTAGTAAAATCAGAAAGAAAGTGTCTTTGCTAGAGGTAGATTTATTTTTCAGTTACACATCGCAGGGGTCTTATACTTCGTCATATCTTTGTTACTTAAGTTATTACTCTGCATAGACCCTGGGTCCAAACTGAAATGTTGTATTTAACTTACCACTTTGTACATTTTAATGATATTTTTATTCTGTTAATAGTTTTTTAGAGAAGTACATCAAGTACAACTTGTTCATACTTCCAAACTCTTATATGTCTAAATGTTCTCATATCCCAGAGGAGATGTCAGTCTATACCATAATGCTGCTATATGGTAACCAGTTTACCAGTAGTCATCTTTGCAAAATTACTCTTATGGCATTGTTTTAAGGTTTTTCCCAATCCATGGCACAAAAATCAACATAATAGAGAGTATTGAAAATTTTATGAGGTGTGTGTGAATGATTGTCTGGGAAAGGTCAGACTTCCATAAGACAGATCAGCCACCAGTGGAGCAGGAGAAATGTGCTTTGCTCCAGTCTTGTCCCACCTCATCACTCTTTTTACTTTTTTCTAAGACAGCTGAATGAATTTTGGAGTGTCCACTCAATAGAAAATGAGAAAACCAACAGTATGGGCAATAGATAATAACAATATGGCAAATTGTAATTTCTTTGCCATATTCTACACTGATGTACATTTCTGCCTGAAAAGCAAAACAAAAATCCCTCCCTATCACCTACACTAAGTTTTTTGGATTGGGCTTCATTATTTCAGCATGAAAAGTTCCTTTTAAATACTGCCAAGGTTATGCCAATATAGACAATGTTTCTCCAGGTGATGCACCATCTCCCTTTTTTTTCCCAGTGGACTGACATTTGAAAGTTTTCCTTTGTTGACACTTTTCTTGTGCTTCGCCTGCAGACTCTCTGGCTGCATCTCTTTCATGAACAATGGACAAAGACTGTTCTGTGCTCCTGACCTCCAATGACATGGCATTGTCTGCGTTCACATACTTCATCTAGCTTCTCTCCAAAGAAAGCCAGGATAGAAATATCAAAACTGCTCATAGGGAACAGATAGAGCCATGTGCTGCCTCCTGAACTGTACCCAGGTATTGTCTAGTCAATACTAAACGGCACAGGGCAAAACACTGGCAAGGAGCATGGCAGTTGTTAAATAACGTGGATATTGGTGTGCTCATGCTCGGACTTGCTCCCCGCTCATGGCTTCTTATGCTATTTAATAGCATACACATAATCTCTGTGGCTGGGACTAGCTTTTATTTTTGTTAGTGCAAATGTGTTAGCCCAACAGGTCCTTTGTTACTGACAAGATGTCTTTGGAATGATGGAACTACAGTTCACCTCTTATTTTTCTGGGAAACAGACTGTGAAACTAGAATAAGACTAAATGGAGTTTGTAGTGAGCTTTTTCTTCATTAAAAAAACCCAACAAAAATAAACATAAAAACCTTATTTTTCTTTCTGTAACCTGAAACAAAAAGACTTGGGAGTCTTCTGAATGAAACTACTAAAAATGTCCATAATATCTTCTGCTCTATTGGAAAACAGAGAATCATTTTTCTTTCTGAGTACCATCGAAAGTGTGGCTGTCCACACAGCCCCTGTCAAGAAATAATATGGATGATCTAGGAGAAAGAAAAGCAAATCAGGAAACTGCCTGCAGAGATAAGAGGGAGGAGGATTTAAAAGGATAGTGTTTCCATAAATCAAGGCAACCGGTGACAGCTTTAAAGTAAGGGTCAAAAACATTGCGAGAGGTGTCACTTGGGTAAGAAGTTAATCCAAGTTTCCATCTCTTTGCCTTTAGTGCTTGTTCAAGTGGAAGTTAAAGATCCCATGGCATTATTTCAGGATCATAAGAGATTGATATCCTGCCCAAATTCTCTCAGGATCATCAGAGACCTCTGCACCAGTATCAATACACACAGATTTATGTGATTGCTGTGAACAAAAGGAACACATTTGTCTGCATACCATTGCTACAGTTTATTCAACTTGTTTGCATAGCAGCAGAGAATGTTAAATCAGCAGAAGAATGCTGAGTAGTGTACATTGCAAAATCCACCAGGATGGGTTCACAACAAGGAAAGAGAAAAAAAAGTATATTAAAACTCACAATCACAAAGGATTCCAAGCAACCATGATAGTTGGGGACCAGGGCATCTCAATGCCAACTGACTCAAATAGACATTTTGCATTTCCCCAAAAAAAAAAAAAAATCACTTACATGCATGCTATATGGAATTATGTTACCACATCATAATATAAATTAATGTTTTCTGTCTCAGAAAGAAAATGACATTTATACCATTAGGTTGGGAGTCTGAATATCAACATTATAATTTAAGGACTCAGATTTTGCATTGACTTATGTAGAACAGACTTTACTCACAGGGACACTCTTTAATGTAGGATTATTTTCTTACAAATAAATTCAGTTTGTAGGTTTTAAAATTAAAAGTAAGTGAGGTAACTGGCATTAGAAGTTACATTATTGAAGAGGAGGGAAATGGTGCTTTGGTTTTAATAAAGCAGAAGTTAAACATCAATAATACTCCAAAACATATTACCATCAACATAAGTGGGAGCTCTAATGTAAAAATGTAAAAAGAAACTCCTTGAACTGATCTGCAAACCCCTAGTTTAGGTATGATCCAATCCTGATTCATCTTTAATTTTTCTGTAAGTCATCAAGTTGCTAAAGAACATTCATGAGTAAAGTAATCTGTCAAGTGAACTATAGACAAAAGTGTTTCCATATTACTTTGCTTGAAAAACAAGAAATGTATCCTGTGTTAATATTATTTACATAAATAATTTTAGCAGATATATACAACTTAGCCAGTAAAGCACAGTGATCAGGAATGGGAAATTGAAGGCAGTGCTAGTATGATTTCATTTCTGTAACGTTGCCATGAATCTTACCCTTCTATTTTCATTATCCAAATGGAAAAGGGGGGAATAAAGGTCAGGGAAGTGACATTTTTCAGTATTAATAGCAAAAAAGGAAATTAACTCAAAGGCACTTAACAGCTGGAAAAAGTGAAAATTCTGAGTCTGATTTTCCTCTTGCACCAATTTTACACCATTAGAAATAACTGAGTGGGACCAAGCTGTTGGACAAGTCTCAGGGCATGTATCCCAGAATGATGATGAAGTGGAAAGGACGTTCTTTAGGTGGCTGAGTTCCTGTCTGAATGATTATTCGAATGCTAAGGAGATTTTGCTCTAACTCTACTGTAGATTTACTGCAGTCTTGCATAAAAGCCTTTATTATTCAAATCTAAATATAATAATAAATTTTTTTAAGACTCCTATGGCCTCTATTAAGTTAATTCTGACATATCCCAATGGAGTGAAAGTAGTTCTTTCTAAAGGGAATAATATTGCAGGTGGAAGGAGGAATTTAAGTGGCTCCTGGAAGGGAACACACAAGCTGGAGAGGTTACTGTGGGGGAAAAAAATCATGCATGCCAATTTGCACAATCCCTGGGGTGGCAACAAGAAGTTTTGCATCTGTGTGAGATGATTTCAGTTTTAAATTGAAACACATGTGTTAGTGAGCTTGAAATAAACTGACAGTATCTTCTTCATAGAATTGGAAATTACCAGCAGCAGGAATGGCATGACCTTACAGAACAGTGAATAATCTATTTATTGAGATAACAATCAAGGAAGAATCAATAACAAAAACAGTGGGGTTCCTTTCTAGGTAACAAGTAAATAAAGGGGGAAAATGGATTCCGGAGTGATGCTTCAGTTATTCTCCAGAGTATGGTTACTGTCTTATTTCAGGAGGACGCTGAGAGGCTGCTTTTTCTGAAAAGGTGTTGAGGTAGCAGAGAGGTTCAGGCACTTGAAAAGTGTTCAGCTGCAGTCATGACAACTAAATGCGGATTCAGTACTCCAACTACCTAATCTATGATTTCTTACAAAGCTGTCAGGATTAATTCAGCAAGATAGCAGAAAACAGACCTAAGCATAATTACTGTTGCACTGTATATTTGGAGTAACTTGAAAGACAAATACAGCATATAATCATATTTTAAATTATGTAAATCCATACCATTAATAGCACTCTTGAATTGTAAAGGAAGATTATTAGTTTAGTCAGAGAACCTTTGCAATGTATCCAGACTCTAAGTTTGCTGTTACATAAGTATTGTAAACTACTTTTAAAAGTCATGGGTAGCACAGCTGGAGACAGGAGGTATCACAGCTGTCTGTTTGGGAATTTGTTTAAGCTCTTCTGTTTGCAATAAGCACCAGAGTGGCTATTGCCACTTCACTGACGAATGCGTCACTCAGTGTAAATAAACCCCCTGTAATTTCTTAAGTGTTGCTCTGTGTTATCCAAGATTAGAGGTAAGAAAAAGTGTCAAAATGTCAGTAAGAGGAAAGAAATAAGGCATCATCTGTCTTTGCTAAAGAAATTCCTTTCAGTGGAAATGCTGCATTAAGAAGTGAATCTTCAGGTAAATTAAATTTATTTTTAAAATTAAATTGAATTTTGATGGGATGGAAATGTTTAATGTTTCATGGTTTTGAATAAATAAAAATTCATATAAATTTTTAAAATATTATTTGGGATAGAGCCAAAAAAATTACTTGCTGATCTGAGAAAAAAATGTTATTTTCAAATGCAAGAAAGAGTTCTTTTGAGCAATGAGCAAAGAAAATGATCTTTCACAGTTAGCTGCAGATCTCAGAGCATTTTAAGCAAGAAACCTAGTTCCCATATTGCAGGTATGGAAGCAAATTGAGTTCATTGCAACTGCTCTGCAGGTCCAGGATCAGTGAGAGCACAGAGCTGGAACATGCTTGGTCTCCGTAGGACAATGAGGCCATGATGGCTTATGGGATCTGCGTTGAGTACATCAAGTGGCCTGTTTTCTGTGACAGGCGGCTTTCTGCGGGTTGGGCTACCCAACCCTGATTAAATGTCTTGCCAGTTTGGAGGTCTCCTCATTACACACTGGAGATCACAGCCTGGACTTCAGGTTTAATGTTTGAAAGTTTGGCTTCACATCACAGCCTGGTGCTCTGTCAGCCTTCCCACACTGCTACTTTGTGGCGTTTTTAGCAAACAGGTTCTTGGTCATGAAGCAGTTACATTTCCAGCTCTACACTTGAGTTTCTGTCTCCACGCCTCTGCGTGCATTTGATGGGTACGAATTGCTTCTGGTCTCCCGTGCAGGACACAGGTAGGTGTCCCCTATGGGGCTACATGCATTTCTGGAAGCTGTTCAGGCTTTGTGATTAGGGAAGGTCACTGTTTTCCCGCCTCTTCATTAGGTGGGTGGGGAATTGATGCAAGCAGCTCTCAACTCTAATAGCTAGCACTAAGCAGAAAACAATCAATGCCTGTATGAAAGCTGGTGCCAATCATTTTCAAGCTCTCAGGGAAGATGCTGACCAGAGTTTGATTCCTGCCCTGTCCTGAGAGCAGCTATGCACTTCTAGTTGCTCAGATTCAAATTAAGTTTACAAATGAGCTCAATTCAAACTTGGTTTTTCTATTTTTTTTAATTGCATCTTCTGTAGAATTCTGTTTCTCCTGTTCCTGTTTTCCAGAACAGTTTAAGTACAGTGGCTGCATTACTAAAGTCAAGCTTTGGTCAGTTGGCATTTCTGCCCCTGGGGTGATTTGCTGGGTTCCTCTTCTAGTGCCTGTGCTGCTACACTGTGGAGACTAAAAAGTGACAGAACAAATGCGGGAAGATATGCCAGCTCTTGGTACAGGCTGAAGAATCCCAAAGCAACTACAACATTTGGCAGACACAGAAGCATTGTTAATATAGCAAGCCACTAAAATCTGTGTTTAATCATCAGAGCACCACCTCCCCACACTTGCAAGAGAATTTTTAAATGAGAAGGAAAACCAAAAGGAAAATTACAGTGTCACATAGGATATGAACAAAGTATGTGTTCAGAGCTTTAACTCCCTAGAGCAGAACTTTGTTTGCTAAGCCACTTTTGTTTTACAAGTGGGAAAAAGATCATACTCATATGTACATGCTTTTATTAGAATGTGAGTGAAATGACCGCATTTCAGTTAAGTCCCCAGACACCCACTAGACCATGCTTGTGTTGAAGGAATTGTGAAAATATGGAGGTAGAAGAGACCTAATAAAGTCACTTCTGCTGCTTGCCAGCACAGAATTCTTTCCTACATACCATTATCTTGTATTTTAGGTGGTATAGGGGAGTCACTGACAGCTCTAATGAAGAGTTCCAATGAAGACTGACAGTTCCAATGAAGACAGCTCCTTCTTTTGCTGGGAATAGAGAAATTTTCTCATCCACACTGATGTCTTACCCCAGATTTTTCTTCATTTGTCTATAGGTCTAATTTGTATCTTCCTACCACACAGCACTGAAGAGGAAGTTTCATACCCAGGAATTGCTGGAATAACATAGGAGTGCAAAATAGTCAGCAAGATATGACAGATACAAAGGGCATACTGGCTTGTTTCTAATCTTCCTCCATTTCACAAGAGTGTTTTGGGGGTTTATTGCTTTGTTTTGCTTTATTCTTGCCATCTTAGGTAAGTCAGTTGTTGATTTTAAGGTATGCAGAACACATGGTAACTGCAGATATTAATGTGCCACAGTAAAGAGAAATGTGAACCCTGCTTTTCCCATCCCAGATTTGCAACTCTATGAACAAAGCTTCCAAGAATACAGTAATGATATTGGTTAGACACTTAGTCACATACTCATCCGGAATTAATCAGTGTTGCTCACTGAAACTGGTGAATTTACAGCAGCTGACAATAGTGGCCCTCTTCGTATTCTTTGGCAGTGCAGTGATTGCTTTCCACTGAAATGCTTGCCAGGTAGAATTGAAAAGAGTAAACAAAGTGCTTTATGTGTAACCCTTCAGCCAGGCCAAGTTAAGTTTCTAGGGATCATTAATAAAAAGCAGTTAGATCCCCCAGTGATGATCTTGACAAAATTATATTGAATGATCTAGGTGATCAATAAGATAAACATCAGTCTTGCAATCTAGGAGACAAATAAAAGATTTTTTGAAGGAGGACCTAGAAACTGTCAACAATAAAATAGGTTAATTTATGATAAAAGCTGTTCTTTACCCAGAGTGGTTCCCAAAATATTTTGAGTCTTGAAGACAACTGCTTGGGCAATGGGCTGCTTCTAAGACACTATATTAATGTTCCATTCACAATTTGCAATTTCCGGGGCTTTGACAACAGTGCTGAACTTTAGTAAGGACACATCTAAATTACAGCTGACTCAGAAATGTGAGCTGCCATTCACTGGGCTGAGCTGTTCTTGCTCCAGTAATCATCTTTATTTCCCAGTGATTTCTTCAATTTACTGAGCATGCATGTAGGATGAAGGACCACACACAGCCACTCTTCCTGCAAGAAGGAGACTTAATAGTCTCTTCGATGTTTCTTTATGGTTTGTGACTATTGCACCTCTAAGCCGCAAAATGTTGCCTTAAATTAGGGTAACACCTCAGTCCAGGCATGCCTAAGCATAATTAGTTTGTTCAGACTTTCACAGATTATTATTGCAGCTATAATTTCTTCCTGGTTACAAAAACCTTACTTAAACAGAAATGTTCCCAAACACCTTACTGCAGAAAAAAAGAAAATTCTATATGAATCAATCTTTCTCCCTGGACCCTTTTATTTAACTCCTATCCTCGCCATTAGATTCAGACAGTTCCTCCATGCTTGAGTTTCCTTTACTCTGAAGGTCTTCTGTTGTTAGGGCTTTTTAAATTTCAAAGTTTCAAACACCAGAAGTACATATCAGAAGTACAAATGTTAAGAGTTATTAGAAGGTAGACAGAAAGAGGTGCACAGTCAACTCAAATCACACCAAAGATGGCCAGAAAGCCCAAAGTTAGGCAGAAAATAACCACACCATACCTATACTGATCCAAGATGAGCTTTCAGTTCCTAAATATTCCAAATAGGAGCAAAACCAAATTCTTGGCCAAATTCTTTCCTCCGCTGCCAAGGATTCTGTGGCCTTGCTGAGTGAAAGCTGAGTGTTTGGAGAATGGGGTAAAAAAAGGAGGGAACTCTGACTCTTATAAGCACCCAATGCAGCTGTAAGAATCAGTCAGAAAGGGATAAATCTTGTTTTGTTGCAAGAACAAGATTGTTCATTGGCTTTATTGAGTTGCCCTGGCATTAAAAAAAAAATTCTTACTCAGCCTTGATATGAACAGTATAGACTCTGCTTTCCAAAAGCTGCATTGTGTACTTCTATATAATGTTAGCATTTCTTTTAAATTGGATAAGTGTACATGAATGGAAAAGTTTTCATGCAAATGAAACTAAGAACATATGCTGTATTAATGCAAAAAATTGTGCTGGCCCATTTTGTTGTCAAAAGGGTCTCTTCACACCTGCTATTACTTCCATCACACTAAGATCAACTTCCCGTCAGGTGGCCTGGACAGATTGCATTTGGAACTGCTGCCTAACCAGGTCATTAGGCAGCAAAATGCAACCTTTTTGGACTGAGCACACTCAGGAATGCTTTTGACTGTTAAGCACAAAGCCAAAAACAAAGGTCAGCTGGTCTCTAGGCCAGCTGAGTGCCATCAGCTACTGTGATCCGCTGGTAATACAGAATCATGGAATAGAATCATAGAATGTGTAAGGTTGGAAGGGACATTTAGAAGTCATCTAGTTCAACCCCCCTGCAGTAAGCAGGGACATCTTCACTAGATCAGGTTGCTTAGAGGCCCATCAATTAACATGTTAATACACTTCATTTTCAGGTCTTTTTTCCTATGTACTTGAATGTGGTTAGGTGGAAAAGCTGCCCCTCTGCACAGCTATTTAAAGCTATTAAATGTCTGACATTAATAAAAATTAATGACAGCACAGATTTAGATTGTTTAAAATGTGTCTAAATTTAGGAAGATATATGTGTCCTGGTTTTGGCTGGGATTGACTTAATTTTCTTCCTAGTGCTGTTTTTTGATGAGAAAAATGTTGATAACACACCAATGATTTAGTTGTTACTAAGTAGTGCTTACACTATATAAAGGACTTTTCAGCTTCTCATGCACCCCTCTAAAGAGTAGCAAAAGAAGCTGGGAGAGGACACGGCCAGGACAACTGACTCAAAATATGACAAGGAGATATTACATACCATATGACATCATGCTGAACAAAAAAAACCCAAAAAAAACCAGCAACAACCAGCCAAGCAAAGACAATTAATAAAAAAAATCTGGCAGAAGTTGGCCAGCAGGGTGGGAGCCACTCCTTGTGAACTGGCTGGGCAGCGAGGTGGTGATCAGAAGGGGGTGAGCAACTGCATTGCATATCACTTGTTTTGTATTATTTATTATTATTATTATTATTGTTGTTGTTGTTTTGTTTATATTATTATTATTCCTTGCTTCTCTGTCCTATTAAACTGCCTTTGTCTCAACCCACAAGTTATATCTTTTTTTTTAATTATTATTATTCTCTCCCCCATCCCACTGCAGGGGGGAGGGAAGGGAGCAAATAGCTGTGTACTGTCTAGTTGCCTGCTGGGTTGAATCACAACAGACTTCTAAATATTCAGTAGCTGTATGAGATCTCATAATGATTAACAGACACTCCTGTAAAATGGTTGGCAGCACCTCGCAAAGCTATTTATCTCCTTTTAAAGTAGACATATATGATATAATTCCTTTGCCTGAATATAAGCATCTAGTGCCATTCAAGAGATGGTGGCATATCAGATGATACAGAACAATGGGGAGATGCATGCTCACATAGAATGACAGATGGAGCCCATTTACTGTAAAATATTTCAAATGGCCTCAGACTCCTATGTTTAGGCAACCTGGCATTTGACCAGCTGTGATCTCTAGCTTCTACTGGAGTCAATTTATCTTAATTTAGGTGTCTGCCATGAGGTGAAATGCTCTAGTGAGTCTGAGACTGTTGCACAGGACTGGAAGATAGAGCAAAGTACTTACATAAGAACCATGTCCTTCTCAATTGGCAGATGGAGTTCAGGCAGCTGCCATAAGGTATCTCAAATGTCACTAGACATCTAATTTGAGTAAATCACATCAAATCATCTACAATGACTGCCATAAGAGACTGAAAAATGTCTCTCACTCACCTGGAGTGTCTATGTCTGTCATCACATACACCTTATTTTAGGTGCCCGAAATCAGGCATGAGTCCTGCAAGTGATTGTTCTAACTGCTTTTTAAATTCAAAGTTAAAAAATGCCTTTTTATTTGAGGTTACACAGCACAACTCTATCCTAGTTTAATTCATGGAAGTTATTGCAAAGGTAAGGAAAGTTCTGTGTTTCCCATTCAGCAAATCTATCCATTAGTCCAGTAAAGCTGAATTTCTCCTTACTCCAATACATACTTTCCTTTCTATTTTTTCTGTTTAATTTAAGTAATACAGAGAAATTGGCACAACTGTGAACTAGTAAGTAGGTGGTTTGGAAATGTATTTTTTAAATCAGCCACCAAAATTCTAAAATCAATAGATACCAGAACATCTCTAAATGTACAGAACATGAAGTACGATGATTTTTAAGATGTGAAAGTTAAACAGGAGAATGTCAGCATAACCATTCAGTGTTCTAATTAAAAATGAATGATGGCGAAATGTGGCAGATGATAGCTGACAGATTGCCCATGAAAAAATGCAAACATAGTTATGATCACAGACTGTCTACAGTTAGATGGTGGACTTCATACATAGATCTATGAATTAAGTCTAACAAAAGAACAAGACCTGGAAAGAAATGAAAGAGAATACAATGCTGCTTGTCTCCAGTGTGATGAAGGCGGATAATTCAACGCTGTTTCCTTGAATGGGTCATCAACAGTGGAAAAGCATGAATCCCTTTCTCAGGATTTAGTTGTCTGAATAGCTACAAGTCAGAATGATCTGAAATAATTTTGTCTAATTACAAGAGGAAATGTGACTTAAGTTTAAATTATTCTAATATTAGCTATAAACTGACTGTACAGCCAAATATTTCCCATAAATAATCTTTTCTTTGTTGAAGCCCCATCGCTTATACACTGTTCTGTGTTACAGTCTAGTTACAATGCAAACTTTGCTGGGAAAGAACTGTATCTGGTTATTTTATTATATAAATACTCTGAGTTCTTCCACTTGCACAAAGTAAAAATGTTGTTTACAACAACAAATTCAGCTTTATTGCAATAATTTTCTATGTGTTTTAGCAGCAGCTGGTTCTATGTCCATGATATAAAAATGAACACAATATTATAGAGGCAAACAAAATAAATTGTTTGAAGTTCTCAGCCCTTTAACTAAAGTGGTGTTTGGCATAGCAGGCTGGCATAGCAAGCCTGCTGTTGCTGTACATCCAATCCAAGACTTCTCCAATTCCCACTTGTTTGTTCCCATTTTACTTGAGGTATTGTTTGTTTATTTTAGATTGGGTTGTATGGAGCTTTATCCATGTATCAGATAACAAAACTTAAGCTTGACTAGACAGAAAACACTTATCCAAACTCTAGTCATCACCTTTGACTGAAAAAAAGTCTCCAAGTGAAAAGAACAGAGTGGTTGTTTCAGGCATTTGAATGAAGCTATTAGGTTGGGCTGCTCTGCTAGATTTCAGAGCAAAACCAGTTATGAAACAGTCTTAATTTAAGGAAAACAAACCCTGGTCAGAGGAATTGCTTATCCAGTGACTGTTAGGGAGTGTTGGGCAACTCTAGGGATATATTATAAGAAGATGAACAGAGTTTCTGTTGTAATACTTGGAGATCTAAGTTTTTTGGGTGTGAATTGAAAAAAATTAATATTAAAGCAAATTAACTCAAATTTTCTAACGCCTCCACACTCAGGAAAACAGCACGGAAGAATTGTCTTCCTTCATGTTTTAAAGGCAGTTACAGCATTATTCATGTTACAGCTTTGTTAATGAATAGCACTGCAAACAATCACACGTCTATAGTCTCACACCTGCATTAGGAATAGTCAGCCTAAATTCACTTTATATTTAATGGAATGTACTCAATGTATAGTATCATAATGGGGGACTCTAAATACTTTCTGGACATCTGCACAGAGGGAGTCTGGACTGCAGTGCTTATAGAATTCCACTGTGTCCAGTGCTGGGGTCCCCAGCATAAGAAAGACATGGAACCGTTGAAACGGATCCAGAGGAGGACCATGAAGATGACTCGAGGGCTGGAGTAGCTCTCCTATGAAGGCAGGCTGACAGAGTTGGGGTTGTTCAGCCTGGAGAAGAGAAGGCTCCAGGAAGATCTTATAGCAGCCTTCCAGTCACTGAAGGGGCCTACAAGAAAGCTGGGGAGGGACATTTTAGAAGGACGTGTATCTATAGGACAAGTGGTAATTTTAAATTAGAAGATTTAGATTGGGTATTAGGAAAAATTCTTCACTACGAGGGTGGTGAGGGACTGGAACAAGTTGCCCACGGAGGTGATAGATACGCCCTCCCTGGCAGTGTTCAAGGCCAGGTTGGATGGGGCCTTGAACAGCCTGGCCTGGTGAAAG
Source organism: Porphyrio hochstetteri (assembly GCA_020800305.1). Taxonomy (NCBI): domain Eukaryota; kingdom Metazoa; phylum Chordata; class Aves; order Gruiformes; family Rallidae; genus Porphyrio; species Porphyrio hochstetteri. The sequence goes on along the minus strand of CM036905.1, from coordinate 9,938,025 downwards.
GTGTCCCTGCCAATGGCAGGGGGCTTGGAACTTGATGATCCTCGAGGTCCCTTCCAACCCAAATTCTATGATTCTATGAAGGTAAATACTGTTACCTCATGACTAGAATTTAGGCACTCTCAGCTCTCAAGAAAACTCCTCATACTTGATACTCTCTAAAACCACTACGTTTTTCATTCCTGGTGTAGAATTCTGAAGTACTGCTTTTACTGCGTGTGTCTTTGGGTGAAGTTCCATAACTTTGAGAATGTGTATGGAGGCAATGGTCTGTTGTTAGTGGCTGACTTGCCAATGCTAAGTATTTTAAAATAGTAGCCTAAATATAGAGAAAAATAAAGAATCACAGAATCACAGAATCACAAGTTTGGAAAAGACCTTTAACATCATCAAGTCCAACCATTCGCATCCTAAACTAAACCATATCCCTAAGTACTTCATCTACCCTTTTTTTGAACACATCCAGGGAAGGTGACTCAACCCCCTCCCTGGGCAGCCTGTTCCAGGCCCTGACAACTCTTTCAGTAAAAAATTTTTTTCTAACGTCCAATCTAAACCTGCCCTGGCACAGCTTCATGCCATTCCCCCTTGTCCTATCTCCTGTCACCTGGCTGAAGAGACTATCAACAATCTCTCTACACCCTCCTTTCAGGTAATTGTAGGTGGTGATAAGGTATCCCCTCAGCCTCCTCTTCTCCAAGCTAAACAGCCCCAGCTCCCTCAGCCGCTCCTCACAGGATTTGCCCTCCAGCCCCTTCACCAGCCTGGTTGCCCTTCTCTGGACTCGCTCCAGGACCTCCATGTCCTTCTTATGGTGAGGAGCCCTGAACTGGACACAGTACTCAAGGTGCAGCCTCACCAATGCCGAGTACAGGGGCACAATCACCTCCCTAGACCTACTGGCCACACTGTTTTTGATACAAGCCAAGATGCCATTGGCCTTCTTGGCTGCCTGAGCACACTGCTGACTCATATTCAGCCTGCAGTCAACCAACACCCCCAGGTCCTTCTCTGCCTGACAGCTCTCCAGCCAGTCTCCCCCAAGCCTGTAGCGCTGCATGGGGTTATTATGTCCCATGTGCAGCACTCTACACTTGGCCTTTTTAAACTTCATCCCATTGGACTCAGCCCATCGGTCCAGTCTGTTCAGATCCCTCTGAAGGGCCTCCCTACTCTCAGGCAGATCAACACTTCCTCCTAGTTTAGTGTCATCTGCAAACCTAGTGAGGGAGCATTCAATCCCTTCGTCGAGATCATTGATAAAGATGTTGAACAAGACTGGACCCAGGACTGAGCCCTGGGGGACGCCACTCGTGACCGGCCTCCAGCTGGATTTTGTTCCATTTACCACCACCCTCTGGGCTCGGCCATCCAACCAGTTTTTAACCCAGCTGAGGGTCCACCTGTCCAGACCAGAGGCAGCCAGTTTCTCAATCAGAATGCTGTGAGAAACTGTGCCAAAGGCTTTACCAAAGTCCAGGTAGATCGCATCCACAGCCTTCCCCTCGTCCATTAAGTGGGTCACCTTGTCATAGAAGGTGATCAGGTTAGTTTGACACGATCTACCTTTTGTAAACCCTTGTTGACTAGGCCTGATCCCCTGGCCATCATGCATGTGCTCCATGATAGTTCCCAAGATGACCCTCTCCATGATCTTCCCTGGGACTGAGGTCAGACTGACAGTTCCGTGGATCCTCCTTCCGACACTTCTTGTATATGGGTGTAACATCTGCCAGCCTCCAGTCGACTGGAACTTCTCCAGTCTGCCAGGACTGCTGATAGATGATGGAAAGGGGTTTGGCAAGCACATCTGACAGCTCCCTCAGTACCCTTGAGTGAATCCCATCTGGCCCCACTGACTTGTGGGTATCTAACTGGCCAAGTAGGTCGCTAATCATTTCCTCCTGAACCATGGGAACATTGTTATTCTTCCCCTCCCTGTCAGCCAGTTCCTGAGGATGAGTACTCAGGGAATGCCCTTCTTTACTGTTAAAGACTGAGGCAAAGAAGGAATTAAGGACCTCAGCCTTGTCCTCATCCCTTGTTGCTAATGTGCCATCAGCATCCAATAAGGGCTGGAGATTCTCCTTGACCCTCCTTTTACTATTAATATACCTATAGAAGGATTTTTTATTATCTTTTACAAAACTGGCCAAAATTGCAAAAGCCATCAGGACATACAAAAGGTCAGTTATTTTCTGACTCATAAAAGAAAACCTGTATCAAAGCTATTGTGTAAAACATTTAGGTAATAATAAATGATAACTGCATGTAAGGAAAAAAATCTAGCTGTTAGAGTTAAATGCTTACACATAGATTTCAATTAATGTGACCTTCATAGGTCTTCATAGTTTTTCTCATTAACTTATATAATATTTTGTTCTTATAAGAGAGCATTCAAGCTACTGAGGTACTACTGGCAATACCCAAAGAGATATTACCATGTTTTTCCCCAAGCATTTAAATAACATTTGCAATAGGTCACTTGTTATCTCACTACTCAGATATCAGCCTGCTTTAGCTATAATGAGCAAGGATTTGTTTTTCAAACTTTTTTCGACTTTTTCTATGTACAAATCTTGTGATGAACACTGTCAGAGACATGCATTTTCCAAACTGCATGACAAATATACTTGATTATATCACATCAGGGAAAAAAAAAAAGATCAAGATGCTTTTAGGATTATTTTGTTGGGCTACGGGCTTAGCTTTCAGTAAAGGAGAAAAGTATTTTGAGTCATTACTTCTGCTTAGAAAAAATCATCTGCTTCAGAACACTGAATTTTTCATTTAAGCCTGTTTTCTTGCATTCTTGAAGAAGTGCCAAATGGACATCCTGGAGCCTGAAATACTCTGTTGATCCACAGTGCATACAAAAGCTTTGCAGGCCTCTCCAACTACATGCCTCAAACTTGATTCTTCTTCCCCTTTGGATATGTCTGTGCTTAAATGGACACACATGACTACTTCCTGGACATACTGGAAGTATTTTGGGTGTCAGTGGTAGAGTATTTGTGGTATCTTGCCACCAGCCCTTTAAGGATTTGCTCAAAGTGTTAGGCTAATTTATGGCAAAGTTGGAACTACTTAATGCTATTGGAAGTACTTAATTCAGGGTGTGTGTTGTTGTATCTATATTGTCTCTTCAGCAAAAAAAGCTCCACGACCCATTATAATGTCTGCCACAACAGTATTGGATTATTAGGTTTTTGTTGTTTCTTAACAGGATAGAAACACAAAGAGAGTATGAGATGTCAATGTCACGAAATCTAGAACCTGAAATATCAGCTTGGTAGGTCATGACTGGTTTCATAATTAAATAGAACTCTTCAGTCTCATAATTAAATAGAACTCTTCATTCTCAGAGGTCTTTTATCCAAATACTTTCACCTGGAACTGTGAAAGTCCTCCTAAAGACCCTGAGTAGTTAAAAGTTTAATTCTGAAGAAAATGAAACATCCCAACCACATGCTTCCACATTCCTGACTGCTGCTCCAAATTCTAAAACAAATGTAGAAAAAATTGTTCCATTGGCCAACCAGGGATGCTGTGAAGAGATAGGAATATTTCTTAATAGTTCTATAAATGCAAAGTATTATCAATGACCTTAATGGCCACTTCTGCTCATTACAGTAAAAGAACATGCAGTTATATACATTAAGCAGAAAATAGTATTTAGCCTGTAAAATAATACTGTTCAGTCACTGAACGTTTCCTCTGAGTGTTTTAAAGTGCTTGAGGCACATTAAGACCTCTAACCTTTTCCAGTAACGGTTATATGAGCATTGTCCTAGGTGATTAAGGCTCACAATAATGCAGGGAAATGGACAAATAGCATCTGACAAGTTGGGAGAGAAAGTCTGGGTTGCTGAAGTTTATATCACTCAGCTCACAGTCCTTGTCTGATCATAGGAATCACATGCAAAGCATCTTATTCTAAAAGAGGTCTGCTTTAGTAGAAGTACCTTAGTCAAGTAATGCATTGTGGGTTTTTTAATTTTCTTTTTCCAAGTAATTATTATACACTTGATACTCAATCGGACCAAATGAAGAAAGATATTTCCCTCATTTCATTCTACTGTTGCACAGGTAAACTATCTGGGATGTTACCTTACAGAGCAGATCTGCATTTGCAAGGAAATAAACTGAGATAAGGGCTATAAAGTGCCTTTTTATTGATGTAGGGCATCCTCAATACCACATTGTATTTGGCAATCTATTGAACATTGTCTTGACTATTAGACACCATAGACATTCACAACTAATTTCTCCTGCAGCATTCAAAATTTTGCTCTGTGCCATGCCAATGTAAGGTTAAAATTTTTCATGTTGATTAGAAATTATATTAGTGGCTGAAAAAATATCTAGGAATAGGAGTGCTTCTAGATTCACAAACCAACAAAGAAGTGATGTGCTAGACACTCTATTACAACTGCAATAAAACTGGAGTGGTTTGGGTGGGTTTTTTTGAGAATTCTGTTTTAGTATTTCCTACCTGGGCTTTTGTGAGAAAGCAGAACATGCAAATATGAATTTGGACATGCTTGAATGATAAAACAGATTCAACTCAATAAATCTTTTATAGGAAATATTTTAATACATTGGACTTCAAGCTCATTTAAATGAATTTGTAGATTTTTTTTTTTTTTTAATTCCTTTGTGGGTAATGAAAAGAGAGGTGGATGCTTATTCCAGATCTCCAGCAACCCAGGAATTCAAAGTAGCTGTCTTCTGTGTAAATCTTCCATGAGAAGGAAATGATTCAAATACAAGTCCTTAGGTTTAGATTGACTAAGGTGGGCCACAAGCCCATTTCCACTATTTGTGAATTTTTGGGATAATTTTAATAAAGTTAAGAAGATCTAGAAAGTTTACCTACAAGCCCATCTTAACAACATAAAATGCAATCAGTTTCCATGCATAAAAAAATTAATTATTTCAAATATCAGGCAAGTCAGATCAAATATATGCTGTAGAGGCTTAGAAACTGTAATGAGTATTAATGCTATGTGAGCACTGACTGAGTGTTTGGCAGCAACATGGGAAATAGGTGTGTGTGTCTTTCATCAATTAGATTATAATTCAGTCATTGTACCAAAATTATGCTTCAATCCATAAACTATGGAAATCAGTTTAAACAGAGTAATTTAAAAACTTGTTTAAATCCTCAACACTCAGAATTAGAAATTCTCAGTTTTGGAAAAATTTTTCTTGTGTTTATGTGTTGCCATGGTTACACATTGCAGCACTAACATGGCTTCTTGGGAATTAGGCATCAATAACAGATTGCTCCATCTCCACTGCCTTGCATGGCTGTCCCAGGCTGGGGTTAACTCTGATCATCCACCCTGATTTGGATCCTGCCCATTACCGTCAGGCTAATGTCCCAGAAAGGCCTCATCCCAACCCCATCCCCATGGAGGTTTCTGATGCACAGGTCTGGGGCTGCTCCAGCTGCCCCCCAGCTTCTGGTTCAGGAGACTAACCCTGTCTGAGACGTTCTGCCATGCTGCCTCCTTGCCTCTGTCCCATAGGAAACAGCTGGCCCTCACCACTCCGTGATATACCCAGTTTCCTTGGTAAAGCTTTCCAGACCTTTGTAATCTTTTGTTCACTGTGTATTTACTGAATTGTTTTTCATGGAAATATTTGTGGACCATTTTCTGAAATGCCGTTCCCCTCATCTGTGAGCAGGTTATCTGAAATAATTCTGATGTTGTTACTACTGTCTTAGTTCATCAGGATTGTAGTTTTTGGAGTGAATGTAGCAGTCTAGTTCACTGCTGTAACACAGAGTAATTTTTATTGCTTCCTTAAATCAAGGTAATTGCAGGAATTTTATAAAACTGCACTGATGAGATACTCTGATTCTCTGCAAATCTCAGTGGCCTGAATCTCTGAGTTCCTCTGTGCTCTGTCCTACTCCAGCCTCTGCATCCATTCACACAGCATGGACACCACCTTGTCGAAATAATCTCCTGCACATCTCACCAACCTATCATCATTTCTCTACCTTTAGAGTTATGCCTTTATTTCTGTCCTAGTCTTTCAATCCCACATCCTTTCTCCAGCCTTTACTTCCATCCTAACCTTCCAACTTCAGCGCTTGTCAATACAAAGAGAAGTTCAAGCCTTATTCCCCTGAGACAGCACAGTTCCAGGTAATGAATTGCCTAATACCATCTAGGAGCAATTTCTGTTTCTTCAGATGCTTAATCAAGCACTGGTATTTAGCAAGAAGCATATCACATCTTTTGATCCCTTAATTCCTCTCAAACTATAGACCCTGCAACAAACTTCCTTGCAGAACTGATTTATTTGGATTTTTTACTTGAACATGTGTTATGTACTCCTCTGTTTTATCTAATCAGTTTGAATTCTGGACTTAATATGAAGACAAGTTGTACTCCAGCTAAGCAAAAGAGTAAGGTTTTTTAATTATAAAATTGGAAACACAGAAGAAAGTGATAAAAATGAGGAAACAGTCTCAAAATATGTCTTTTCCTAGCTGTCACATGGGAGGGTATCTGACTAGTGAACTGAGGAGCCTGCTGCACGAATTTAGTCTTCTGGAGTAGAGTAGTTCTGCCTTTCACTTATATTTGAGGATTTTCTGCTGAATGCTGACACAGTTTCAACCCATGCCTTAGGAATCTTTTCATTTCTCTACTGTTTGAGAGCCCTGGGAACAGCATGGCCTTTCTTCTAGCTGCTTGCTGTCTATCAGGATGCAAAAAGAATGCTCTTAAGCTTATTTGAGAATATATCTCTATGTGCAGAGGGATCATGGAATGCTGATTCTTCCGTTTACCTTTTCTCTCAGGAATTGCAGTGATAAAAATGAATTACAGTAGTACCCTGACAATGTAACATAGTGCAAGCTACATATCATGAGATGTTTTTGGCACAAGCAGCCATTTTTTTTCTCGTTTAGTGGCATATTATAGAGACTGCATATAATACATAAACACACTTTTGGGGCTGTGTCACTGTGTCACAGCCCTATTCAGGGAAGCACTTAAGCATCTGCATAATATGAATCATGTGCTTAGGTCCCACAGGTGCCAATGGAAATTAAGCAACTGCTCCAGTGCTGCCTTGAACAGAGATTTATTCTTAAACCGTGTTCCTAAAATAAAATATTCTCCTTGCTCTAGTAAAGGCTGGAATAAACTAAAATGAAACACTTGTCATACAGGGCTTTAGTTAGTTTATTTGTTAGTTTTTTGGGTTTTTTAGTTTGTTTCTTTTTTAGAATACCTCAAAGTTTCCTATTCATTAAATGTGTTTGTCTGCAAGTATGCAAATATTAAAATTTACTTAAAGCCTCTGACATAGATAACTGTAGCAATTTATACAGACCTGGATCTGATAAGTTTCCACTGAAATATTGGCACCTGAGTTTCTGAAGAGCATTATCAGCATATAACAAAGGCACTTCAGTTAGCATCACCCAGTGAAGACAGAACTGCTGTAAACATACATGAGCCTGCCAGACAGTGTTTAAAGAGGCTGTAATAGTGTTGGTGAGATCTCTAAGTCAGACACTCTTTGACATCTTGCAGAATCTCTTACCATTCCTCTTTGCTTTAAAAACCTGAGGGTCTTGTAGTTTACTCCTAGTCTGTGCTAAAGACTGTCTCCAAACTTGTCCCATCTCCACCGTAATACTGACTCGTGATGGCAGCCCAGCCAATCTACTGTGAGAGGTTTAGGCCGGAGAGTATTTCTGCATCTCCTTGCCTCTGCAAACTTCTTCTTTCACCATGTATAGAATACACTTAGTGGTGTGGGACGTGAGCTCAGCAAGAACAAAGTCCTGGAAGCTGCAACCCACCAATTCTCTAGTCTTCACTTATATCTTTCGCTTTCAGCTTCGTCTTTCCACTAATCTTCCTCTTTATTCCCCTTGTTCACCTCTCCTTCTCTTCTTCACCTCTTCTCTCAAACTTACAGACCGTTTCATATGAGGCCTCCATCAGGGACATGTTTTTCTTGTTCTCAAGAAAAAAAAGTTGGCATTTCCCTGTCAAATCACCTCCCAGTTTTAATCAAAAAACCTTTCAAGAACAAAAATTAAAGGGAAATGAATTATGTTTTCAACCAGAAGTCAGAATTAATTCAAGAACTGTATTGGAGAAATAGGTGGTTCTTATTTCATTTCCAGGCTAACCAGGAGTCTGGGTCTCATTTTAGAGCTGGTAATTTCTAATGCTGTTGGAAAAAACAGACAGCCTGCTGTTCCCAGTCATCTTTATAATATTTTCCAGCACTGGAAATTGTTGACTAGCACGGTCTTTGAACAAAAACATTCACTATGTTAAATTTAGACTACAGTCCTGTAGCAAATGTGTTTTAAAAGAGCAATTACTACATCAGTACCAGTTTAGACACCAGCTAGATCAGAACAAATCTTCTTTAGCAGTCTTTCAGAAAGTGTTCTCTTATGGCAGGAAAAATATGGATGACCTGTCCAGCTGGTACCTTATGGGTGGAGTGGTTTAACAAAGAGGATATTCAGAGGAACAGCAAGATCATCCACAGGAATATCGGCTGTAACATGACTCAGTTTCAGGACCTCAAAGGTCCTAGTTCTGCACAGTCTGTATTACACAACCACAGAACATTAGGAGTTGGAAGGGACCTCAAAAGATCATCTAGTCCAACCCCCCTGACAGAGCAGGATCACCCAGACTAAATCACACAGGAACGCATCCAGGTGGGTTTTAATGTCTCCAGAGAAGGAGAATCCACAACCCCCTGGGCAGCCTGTCCCAGGGCTCCGTCACCCTCACAGGGAAAAAGTTTCTCCTTATAGTCACATGGAACTTCCTACAGCTTGCACCTGTTGCCCCTTGTCCTGTCACTGGCCATCACTGAGAAGAGCCTGGGTCCATCCTCCTGACTCTCATCCTTTACATATTTATAAACATTCATAAGGTCACCCCTCAGTCTCCTCCAAGCTAAAGAGGCCCAGCTCCCTCAGCCTCTCCTCATATGGAAGGTGTTCCACTCCCTTCATCACCTTGGTGGCTCTGTGCTGGACTCTTGAAAGGAGTTCTACGTCCCTCTTGAACTGAGGGGCACAGAACTCGACACAATATTCCAGGTGCAGTCTCAGCAGGGCAAAGTAGAGGGTGAGCATTGTATTATGTGACAGAATATTATGTGAGCATTGGTTGTCTTAGGTAAAATGACAGGGAATAGGGAACAGTCAAAACCACAGATGTAGGCCCTAGTCCAAAGGACCCAACTACAGACTGGTTTAGAAGGAATTAATTCTGCATAGTGTGGGCATATGCCTTCTTGTTTCACTTGGCCTTGGGTCAGGCATTGCTGACTAGAAATTAATGATTTCAGAAATATGGACATTGCCAGATTATGGACCACCAAATTAACCCCAAGAAAGCATCTATAGAAAAGAAGAAATTTGGATATATATCTCAAGTGAGCTAATTTTTAATGATCAACAGGTAGCTCATTACTCATACAAACTTCCCAGTTTGGCTGCCAGAGATACGATGACTCTGTCTATTAATGACAGAAGAAATTTACATAATCTAGACTACCCTCTACATGACAAATCTGGAATTCAGTTTCAGACTAAGGATGTAATTTAGCTCTCCAATGTCACTAAAATGGGCTAAAGTGTCACTTCAGAAGATCATTGGTAGTGTGTCACACCTTACAGTTCTGTCTATCTTCAACATTCCAAAGGACCTCAAATGCTTTTAGCTGCCTAAACCTAGGATACTGAACTGAATTTTGGGTGTCTCTCTAGAGGTGAATTGAAATGCTCAGTAAATTCTGTTGATGGTGTTGACTATATTGTTACTAAATAAAAAAGGAAATTAAATATCCATTTTACATGTAAGTGCCTTTTATGTAAATATATTAATCTTGATACAAATCCCATGCCAAGTCTATTTTGTGAAAGTGCCATAGTGTCTACATTGTATGAAGAAAGAGAGCACTCCAGACCTTGAACCCGTATCACCAAAAGCTGAAAAATAAATCTGCTGATCAAACATACATATATATATATGCATATATATATATATATGGCTTTTAAGGAAATGAGATAATACTGATCAATCCAATGACCAATAATAGTGGTCAATGGTCTTAGCTTGATGTTAATTTGCCTATAGCAAGTTATATATAACATAGGAAGTTCCACACCAATATATGGAAGAACTGGTTTTTTGAGGGTAATGGAGCACTGGAATAGGCTGCCAGGAGGGTTGTGGAGTCTCCTTCTCTGGAGACATTCAAGACCCTTCTGGATGCCTACCTGTGTGATACGTCCTAGGGAACCTGCCTTGGCAGGAGGATTGGACCCGATGATCTCTCTTGGGGTCCCTTCCAACCCCTACAATTCTGTGATTCTGTGATTTTTAAGCTGCCTAGGAAAGAATTGGAAGGAAAGAAAGTTAAAGAGATGGCCTTGTAGATGTGGCATAAAAGGCAGCACGGAAAGGAATATGAATATGTTCTTTCTGAAGTTGAACAAGTGACCATATTTTGACAGGTTGGGAAGGAAAGTATTTCTGTACTTGTAAGGTTGAGGTTTGAGTCAATTCCACCAAACAGAGCTACAAAAAGAAGTCTTAAAAAAAATCATACAGCTTTCTAAAATGCATACATTCCAACCAGCCCTCTTCCATGGGATTTCTGGTATAAAACTAGTGATTATATTGGAATTTCAGAAACAACTTGTTGGGCTCCCAAAACACAGGGAGGAGTCCCTCCCAGAGCTGGAATATAAAGTTGGCTGGAAGAGTGTTTGGCTTTACAAAACATCCAGGACCATACTGTGATCGTATTGAGATTTTCTTATATTTTTTAAAGGTTTACTTGAGAGCTCTACAGGGATATGGGCCACTTACCAGACAACTCACAGAAAAATAACTTGGTTTGTATGACAGGCTTTCTCGGAGGGTGCCAGATAAATTCCATGAGCTCATGTAGTCTGACTTTTAAAAATGCAGTTTCTTAAAACATCAGCAGCTGATAACTATGTAAAATGTCATTGAATTATGGAAAATATAGTCATATTATTGGAATAATTTATTTGTGCTCAGATCTGTGCTTAAAACAAAGAATCATGTTTTATTTAATGCATTCATCGAGCTCCATGTAAAGAATGCAAAGTGAAACTAATTCCGAGAAGTCAGTCTAAAAGAATGAACTCTATCTAGAGTATACTTTATTCCAATTCAATTGTTAACATCCTTACCCTGCAGCCTCACACGTGAATTTTAATACTATGATGAATCTTTGTAGGAAAAGAGACTCCTTGACACTGAAGTTGTTTATATGTTTTCAGGTTGTTAATATTTCAGGTAGGGATCCAACGGCTCCACAGTTCTGAATTATGAAATAATTGCTTCAGATTACTGGAACAGTAACAGATTGCATCTATTCATGTAAATTCTTCTATAGGTTGCCAAGCAGGCTCATGTTTAACTGCAATAGATTTAAAGGAAAAAAAGAGCATGCTGGTAATTGCATTTGAAGCTGAAATGCTCCCATAATAAAGTTCCATCTTTCATGATTACCCAACACCAACTAACTGACTTTTCTTGAAACAGATCAAATTTGTTTCTTTCTGTGTGTCAGCACCAAAGAGAGTCTCCTGGGATAAGATAAGTCTGTTGGCTGTTGAACAACCCAAAACCCTTCTCTTTTTTCTTTCTAAATTGTCCCTTGAGTATACACTAAAACTGGTTAATTTATACTGGAAAGAAATTCATAAATATATTTTCCTTTCAGTCACTATGATTTGAAAGGCCCAGAAACTATGTCAGGTTTTCCTTCAGAACTTTTTGGAAAATTCAATTAACAGCATTAATTAAGAAGTAATTTATTGAACTTTGATTGTTTTGAAGCATTTCCAGTTCAATGACTGTTTTTCTAACTCCAAGAAAGGGTTAAATGGATTTCTTTCCTTACCTCCCTTTTTCTGTAAAAAACAGATAAGCCATAGCTTCCATGCTCTCCTTTGGAAGAGGGATTGATCTGGTAGTCTGTAATCCCTGAATCTGTGAAGTTCCAGACCTGTAACTGGAGTGAACAGTCGATTTACAGTGAGGAATCTGTTGTCTCTGAACCTCAGTTTACAGAACAGTGTGCATTTGCTCAGTCTTTCATGATCTTTCATGACTTCATTGTCTTCAGGGATGTTTTTATGCTTTTCCTTGAAGAGAGGTGCAACTGTTCAGTGAAATACTCAGTTTTGGCCAATTAGTCTGAATGAAACTTCCAAGATATTTTTCTCTGTATATCAGGGTATTGTGAACCAGGGATAAAAACAAAACCTAGAAATGAGCACTGTAGAATTTCTGATCTATGCAGTATATTGGAATACATTAATCTGATTGCACTAAATCCAGTTTTGCAGGAAAATATAACTTCCCAGAAACTGGACTGTCTGCCTTTTGTCAGTGTGAGTTTTCTTTGTTGCTATCCTCAAAAATCATGTTGATTTGGAATGGGGAAGTTGCCCTAACCAGTTCCAAAGGTTGTTGCTGGAGATAATAAATATTATTTTCTCATCCTCCTGGAAGAAGCCCTCCATATTCCTGAATGTATCTAATTGCTCAATGACTTGAGTACACAGCCTAATTAGGATTTTGGCAGGTTATTGACCAATCAGAAAAGTGTCTACATATTTGTGCTTATCCTGTTTCAGATATCAGGCAGTGTAAATCAGTATAAAGATCTTCACAACTAATTTTTAACTGCATAGCTAGGGGTGAGCTAAAAATATCCATTATTTTCAAGAAAATAGTCCAAATTAGGTGGTAGACAGCTAAACTACACTGAACCAATCTTGTATGCCACATATCGATACTATTATTTTGAATATTGGATAAACAACTTATATGCATTTTCATTTTTGTCTCTTTCTCATGTAGTTGAATAAATTTGTTTTCCTTACCCTGTATTACACACCTGAAAATGCAGTGTTCCAGAGGCAGCGGTATAATTGCTACTGGATCTAATCTCTGCATATCCATTCTTCTCTTGAAACAAGGATGTGATGTGTATTACTTCCTTAATGGAAGTAAATTATACCTCAGAATGATAGTGTTCTATTTTTATTAAGGAGTTTTTGTTTTGTTTTGGGTCTTTTTTCAGATTTGCTGAGGCTTTTGCACATATAGTTTGCTGTCAGACACATCTTCAAAACTAAATACTACCTTATTTTCTTATCACATTTGGAAATGAGTCATTTTTCCACACCTTCTTTCTCCCCTACTTTACAGAAATGAACTTGTTATCACTTAAAAATACATATTATTTTCATGAGGTGAGATAAGTGTTCTCAGATACACCCAAGCTATTTGGGTTATCTTTAGATAAAATACACCAAAACTTTTGGGTTTTTTCCAAGAACTGTAATTTATCAGCATCTGTGAAAGGCCCAGAAAGAACTACTTGGCCTTCTTTTGCTTGTGATTTCTCTAGATTCATTCTAATGTGTTCTTCATTACAATTAGTTTGTTTTTTCTTGCTGATGAACACTCTCCCTCATCAGTTTAACTGTTCTGAGAATCATTTTTCTCTTTTAGTACTTTATGGAACTCAGCCTTAAGCCTATTTTTGCTTTCTTTTTTTTCATGACTACATCAGGCAAAATACTTGTCATCACTTAATATTTCTTTTCTTGCTGAGCCCAGCCTGTACTACTGACAAAATTTTAACTTCTTGCTCATTAACATTCATGGCAAGCTTCATTGCCCACTCATTAATTTTGCAATCAGCAGACGTAAACCTGTGCCCATGCATGTGCAACCAGAATCCCTAGTCAGAGCAAATAAAATTATCATTGTAGTCACAAACTGATTCTTATAAAATTCCTGTCATAAAATAAATAAATAGAGCTCTTCAATAACTGGACAGATTTTGAGTAGAGGCTTCAGGAATGTTTCTTCTATCACTTCAGTGGTATGTGCAAGTTCCTAATCACATCTGACATTGAAAGTATAAACACTTGTGCTAGGATTTCTGCAATGGACATCAATAACCGAGTTTGTAAACGTCAATAGACAGAAATAAGCACTTACAGGGTGTGATACACTTGACCTATTTTTGACATCTATTTTAAGATGTGATGAAATACACCTCTGCTAACTAACTCTGCTGTCTGCAATGAGTCTCGAGTTACCAGCCACAGATTTTGATGTCTAGATTTTGTCAGTTGTATCATACTTCCAATCTGCATGAATATTTTGAATACTTAAACTCAAAATATATAAAGACAACACCGAATAAACTATTATTTTAAGCCATATCCAGAAGAGATCAAAGCATTAGAGTTTACCAAGAATGTTTTTCAATAATATTATTGAATCTAGCTAGTGATGTCAGTACAGTGTAAAAGACAGAGCTTGAACACAAAGTCTTATCAGAATGGTCAGCCAAGTTATTAAAAAACCAGAACAATATTTCCTGGATTTCTTCGGAAGATCCATTGTATTAAACCCCTGAATAACATCTAATAAACACAGAGTCTTCTTTTATTACTTCAAAGAAAAAAGAAATCTCTTCCCTACAAGTCTGTTTTCATTTGACATAGAGGATTCCTTTCAGAACTCTATTGACTAATCTAATGGCAAAAATTGAATGATTTGGATAAACAATTCCTGTCTTCTGCTCCCCAATAATGATTTATTTACTTGTGCATAAGTGAAATTATAAGGTCTAAAATTAGTATTTATATGCGCATAAGGCTTTTACAAACATCTTGGCAGAGAGAATTCACACAAAACATTTATTTGAATTTAGCCATCAGACTAGACACTTGCTAAGTTTAAATTACATATTAATTATAGCTCATTGTCATTTTTTCATGGTCTGATACTGGCAATATAAAACCAATAGACTGCAGCAGGTATACTACTTTTATTGTTTCTGATCAAACCAGCTTTTCTAATTACAGCTCCCACTAAAGCTTGCATTTTAATTCATTCTCCTTCAGCCATAAAAACTCTACAGTATTTTGTTAATTAAAAAAAAGTTAATGTGTGCTTGCATATCACAATTTAACAAAAATTAAAGTATTGCATGAGACGGAATGAATGTTATGGTGTGTTAATTTAGGATGATAACACTTACAGAAGTAGGAAGTTTTCTCTTAACCAATAAACAAGTACCTCAGTTCGTTAGACTTTCAGGACAGTCATGGTCTTTCCATGCAGATTTATATTTCCTGTTTAATGTGAGATCAGATAGCCGATTTCCACTAGCAATAACTTTAATGTTTCCACTGGGATGTGCTCCGAGAATTTAAGTCCCTAGCTTGCCAACATTTGAGAGCATGATTAAAGCCTGGTCAATGTTTGAGGTGTTGGATTGGTTTTAGTGGGTTTTGTATCCAACATATTTAAATCAATGACACACACACAAAAATTATTCTTTCCAATGATAAAACACAAAGATTTATTCCCACAAGCTAAAAGAGGGTTAAACTGGGTTAAGTTCATCTGTATTAGGCATTTCCTCCTTTTGCCTACAAAGTTTTGGAGCTGACAGTATTGTAACGAGCTTGATTTAGTCACATAAGCACTTTCAGTTATGTAGAAATTGTCAAAATCCCAGTATTGAATATAGTATTAGACGGTGTATTTTTGCAGTATTATACACAGAAAGTGGAGTTGGGGCTTGGTGATTTTTATCGCTGGTAAGAATTATCATCCCAAAAGAGTACTATCATAGTAAAGCTTATGAATATATCTCAATATTTTTTCATTCAGAATAAAGGTCATAATTTCCAATATCTTCCAGTGGTTTCTTCAGTAAAGGTCAGCAATAAAACATTATGCTGTTTAAAGATACAGCAAGACTGTGGATAAAGTTATGAATTTACCTAATAGAGCATAATATTTTCATCTACTTCCATTAAATAATTGAAAAATTCTTTTGTATTTCAAAAATTTAGGAGTTTAAACAGAGCTAACATACTGATACCCTTTTTTGTTATCGTTTCAATTTAATGACCTCAGTTGTACAGCACTTGCTAGAACTTCAGTCTCAGTGAATACTGGTGTTCAACATGAATTTCAACTGAATACCCTTTTCATTGAATGGGGAATCTCTACCTTCAAAAAGATCAGTTGAAACAAATAAAAAAATTCAGAAGCAAGGTGATTTTATCTCAATTTCTGAGTATGGACATGAGCATTTAAATGTTATCTTCTGGTTCAGCTAGTTCTAGTCTTTACCAAAGAAAAGCCGGTGGAAGAGAGCTTGACTTTCATAGAGTTTACTTGATCCATACCAAGTGCTGAGACCAATCTTGCTTAGTAATGTCAGCTAGTTAATGCCAGAGAATTTTCCTCTTCTACACAATTCCTGTTTATGATCGTTCTCCATACCTGAAGGCTTTCTGGCTGGGCATCATAGTAGGCAAGCCAATGTCTATTAGACCATTGCTTGCTTATGTCCAGAAGGATGTCAGGGAAATACATGAAAATCATAGAATCATAGAATGGTTGCACATCTCATAAATGCAGGATGATATTTATTTCCCTAAACTTTTTACGACATCCTGCAGCACTTTTTTGTATTTTGTACAAGTTTGGACTTGTTTGCAGTTCTTGACAGCACTTGATCACCTACTACTACTATGTTCAATTTTTGTGATTATTTGGTGGCAGATTTGGTTAATTGCTGTCTGTACAGGGTCTGGCTAAGATGGAGCTAACTTTCTTCACAGCAGCAGGCATGTTCTTGTGCTTTTCATTTGTGGCTAAACTAGTGTAGCTGCACCATGGTTTCAACCATTGCTGAACAGTGCTTTCTTAGCATCAAGACATTCTCTCCCAGCACTCCCCCCACACCAAGGCCAGTATGCCAGTGGAGAGCAAGAGGTTGTGAGGGGACATAACTGGGACAGCTGACACAAACTGAACAACAAGATATTCCATACCATATGACATGTTTCTCAGCATTAAAAGCTGAGCAAAAGAGTGGGATTCAGGGAAATTCATGGTTATTGTATTTTGCTCTCTGTTGTAGTTTTGCATGGCAAGATTCTGGCAGGGAAGGGGGGATTGCAGGGGTGGCTCTGCAAGAAGCTGGTATTTACTCTCTGCGGGCCCGAGAGTTAATATCAGCCTATCCAAGGCCAGAGTTGTTGACCAAGGCCGAGCTCATCCGTGATGGTCGTAGCGCCTCTGTGAATCACATTTAAGAGAAAAAAAAAAATGCTAGCAGATGCTTTTTGCCACCAGAGAAGGGTGTGGAATGAAAGAAACTGTGCAGACAACAAGGTCATTGAAGAAGGGGTGTGGGGGGAGAGGAGGAACCCCAGGTGCCAGAGAAAGAGATTCCCCTGCAGGCCATGGAGAAGACCATGGTGAACAGGCTGTCCCCCTGCAGCCTATGGATGATGACAGGGAGCAGAGATTCCATCTACAGCCCATGGAGGATGCCATGCTGGAGCAGATGGAGACACCTGAAAGATGCTGTGACCCCATGGGAAGCCCATGTTGGGGCAAGATCCTGGCAGAGAAACCTGTAGCCCAAGAAGAGATAGACCCATGTGGAGCAGGTTTTCTGGGGGCACTTATGACTCTGTAGGGGACCAGGCTGTAGCAGTCTGGGTCTGAAGGTTGGCATGCCATGGAAAGGAGTGAAGCTGAGGCAGCTGGTGAAAAGCTGAAGCCCCAACAGAAAAGACTCATGTTGGAGAAGTTCATGGAGGACTGTCTCACATGGGTGGGATGCCAGGCTGGAGCTGAGGAAGGGTGTGCAGAATGCCCTCCCCACAGCTAAGAAGGAAAACATCTTGTGAGGAACTGACTGAAACCCCCATTCCCTGCCCCTCCCTGTGCCACAATGGGAGAGAATAAGGGAGTGAAATCATGACTAAAGTGAAGTCTGCTAAGAAGGGAAGGGTGGGAGGAAGTGCTTTAAGATCTGGTCACACTTCTCATTGTCTGACTGGTTTCACTGAGTATGTAGTGTCATAAATGAGAGTTTCCTTTATTCTGTGCTGAGTCTGCTTTCCCTGTGACACTAACTGCTGAATGATCTCTCTCTGTCCTTATCTCAACTCCTAAGCCTCTCAATATATATTTTCTCCCCTGTCCAGCTGAAAAGGGGAGTGATAGAGTGGCTTTGGTGGGTGTCTGGCCTCCATCCAGAGTCAAACCATCACACTAGCCAAGCAACTGCTACACACACTGAGTCCCTGTATTCCAGGAAGTGGCCAGACATCTGCCTGCTGATGGGAAGCAGTGAAAAAATTCTTCTTTTTCCTTTGTTTCTACACACAGTTTTTGCTATTCTTATTAAACTGTCTTTATCTCAGTCACAAGCTTTTCTGTCTAATTTTCTCGCATGTCTTGTTGAGGAGGGCGAGTAAGAGAGTGTCTGGGTAGGGGTTAGGCAGACAGTCAAGATCAACCCACTGCACTGTCAATTAGGTGGAGCAAAGTAAGACTCAATTAATTGGAGGATTCATCTAACAAGATTACTTTGTTGATGCCAGCACAGTCATAGGCAGTGTTCCCTGTGACTTGCTGATAATTGTGTTTTTCAAGACTGAATATAGAGTATATACTCTCTGGTAAGGTACTCCACTTTCTCTTTAAGGTGTTGTTTTAAACCTTTTGTAAATATTTCTATTTAATTACAGAAGGTCCTTTCCACTTTGCCAATATGTATTCTCTCTTAGGTAAGATGCTGAGAGCCATTAGAGTCAAACCATTGATACTGTCTTCTATGCCAAGGCCTCCCATTGAGTATCAAAGAAAAACTAGTTTGAGAATCACTGACCTATCTGGAAAAAAACTGTGATGTTGTTCTCTGAAGAATAATCTCTCCAGTACCCCCCACTACTGTTTACAGGAACTTCTTGGGTGTTGAAACTGGATGGCTCAGACCCTAATAGATTACTAAAAGCCTAGGGAAGAGGATGGTATTTTCTTTGAGCTGTGTCAAAACTGTTAAAGACAATGTGAACAAATCACCTCGCCTATCAGGTGTCCTTTTCATTCCAGCCAGAACTATACCATCAAAAAATACCCCAATATTCTCTCTTTTTGTCTTAATTAGCCATCAGACTTAGTACACACATTTCCCAACTTCATGGTTTTCCCACAAAGCTCCGGATTTCCTTATTAACCTGTGATAAATCAAGTCATCTTTGTCTTCAGACAATCTCTTCTCTTCCAGATGTGTATTTCTGGACATTTTCTCAAGCCACATGACATGCTGTAAATAAATTACGGTAACCACACTTATGATGCATCAGAGAACAGATTCTATCACCAAATAGATCTATTCATGAAAAAACAGTATTAAGCTGAGGGTCTGAACACCCTGAGGTTGAAAACATTTCCAGAGAAGCATATTAATGTATCTACATGTACTTTGCACAGAGGCAGTATGTATCATATTCAGTGATTCATTCAAGCTTCTTGTTCCCCTTCCATCTTTACCCAGGGCTCAATACATAGGCAAAGCTTTGACAATTTCCGCTACTGGGTGAGTGTTATCCAAAGTGTACAACATAAATCAGGGCAGGGGATGAATGGTTGATTGTCTCTGTTCTAAATATTATCCTTTCAGCAGTACAGAAAAGGACTCCAAGCCCTGGGGGATTCTTCAGCCATGATTGTTGCGAAAAGACAGTTCTTTTGAGGAAACCAGCATACTGCCATTAACTAGCCAATCTCTGAAGCTGAAGCTTTATCGAATTTTCAAAGTAATATAATATCCCTTTCTGCTACTAAAAAAAGAAATGTGAATGAAGTTTTTGTACTTTTCCTGGTAGTTAGGGCAATATCCCAGGAAATACAAAGCTTGAGTGTATGTACCATTTGAACTGTGTTCAGGAAACCATCAGCTTTTAAGGCCATACTTTTCCCAAGTTAGTCAGGACACTTTTGCTGCCATTAGTGGGAAAAAAACTAGATGAGGGCTGCTTATGAAGTGTCATAAAGCACAATGAATTGGATTGTGTATTCTGTAGCTCCTGATATAAGTGAGGGTAGAACAAAAGTGGCTTTAAGTGACTTATAGCCAAGATCCTGCCAGAGACCTGATTAGTCAGTAGTGAGTTAGAACCAAGAGTAAGCAATTGTGTGCAAGGGTAAAGTTAATCCAGGGGTTTCTTGTCTGGAGTTGCCCTTAGTTTCAGTCAGAAGGAAATGATTCTGTTGTGTCAATGAAGTATGGGTGCGTGTAGAATGGGGAGGTTTTAATTTAAAATCTGGCAGTGGATCAAATTTAAAATATCTTTTCCGATAATACTAAATTTGGTGGATGAAAACATCTAAGAGATTCTATGGAAAGTTACCAAATCCTATCAACACACTGATGTTTGTGGTAAGGTGTAAAGAAGGTACATTTAAAGTATTCATTATACTATGCATAAAGAGTGTTTTATATTCACATTTTCAGAATTCTTAATTTGGTTCCCTCTCCAGTCCTGGGACAATGTCAGTGACTGTTGACTAGCATGAAGAACTGCAGTAGAGACCCAGTATATCACCCCTGTAGGCAGGGAAAATGGGAAAGAGGAGAAAACAGATGGGTGAGAAAAACAGAACTTCAAAGAAAAATCTAATTTTCAGTCTGGAGCATAAAATTCAGTTCAACTATACATTTTGCTAAAGTTAATCTTGAATAATATATAAATTATAAACTACAGTTGATGACTGTCAGGATAGCAGTGTGTTATGGCTCTGTATTTCCCACCGAACCCGTGAGTAGGTTTTAGTGTAGCAGACCTCCCAAGAGTGGCATGTTAGAAAAAAGTAAGCCTGACGCTGTAGATACGTATCTTCACTGCAAGTCCAACCATGTCTTAAACCTTCTGGGCTCCCTGACATCAGGTTAGACAATACAGAGTACTGATAAGACATTAAAACACAACAACAAAATGCAGATTAGCATAGGATTTGTGCCTTTACTTTTAGCTCTTGAAGACAGACAAAAATACCACATTGCAAAGAAATGAGAAGTATAAATGTAATTGCTAATGCTAATGGTGTTTAGCTACTATTTGGAACTGACTGGCATTGTAAACCATTGAGATTTGATCAATTGCACATTTCTCCATTGAGATGTGGGATATTTTCCTCCCCTTATCATTTTGCTTTCAGCACAACAGGTTATGAAACCCACAGCTTCAAACTGTAAAGATAAAACATTGGGTACAGTGATAAGAGTATGAAGTCATAATAAAGAAGGAGAAAATTTTGTCAATAAAGGCAGTCCTTACTATATGGAAACTAAATTGCACCTATTGCCAACAGTATCTAAATGCCTGGATTTCCCTCCATTTCCCACGGAGAGGGAAGACTGGGGAAAAAAAAGAGTAATTTATATAGCCATGAAGATGAAAATATTACACTATCAAATGCATAAATACAGATTATTAGCTTCTAAGAGTACCTGTTACTGTCAGTAAGGAGAAAAAGAAAGAAAAGTAAAAGATCAAAACAATGAAAAATACCACTGCCTGACCAGCACCATGCTTATTCTGTTCTTGGTGAATGAGCATAACTCTAAATGTTTACAAGCCTCTGAGTTTTTACCAAAGTAAATCATGCCAGTTTCTCTATCCCCACAAGAAGATTGGTGGTCCTGTTCTTTATAAGGGATTAGGTAATTTGCTGGGTTTGCTCTAGATCTCATTAAATACAAAGGAAGAACACATTCTTCCCTGATTATATGATTAAAGACTATATACGTTGTGCTAGTTGATGAAAATGGGAGTTGGTGGTAGTTATAACTGACCCCTGCATACTAGTTCATGAACACCACTAGACGTTGAGAAACTGACTAATCTTTTATATGTTTGTTTTCAAGGCAGTGTTTAATTTTTTGTGGGAAAGATTAGATTGCAAAAGGCAAAAAACACATGGAAATTGTAGTTTAAAGATGAACTTCCAATAAACATTATAAAAATACTAGAGTTGAATCATAGTGCAAAAGAATACATATAAATACATATGTGTATATGCCAAAATATGTTTGAAATATCCCCAAAAACTCTTGTCAGAACTCTGAATTTGAGGGGAGCACAAAACTCCTTCTTACCAACCTGAATCTGTCTGTAAAGAAGAATGGTGAGATAACTAAAAAAAGCTTGTTTAATTTCCAGGCATATGCT
Organism: Porphyrio hochstetteri; assembly: GCA_020800305.1. Taxonomy (NCBI): domain Eukaryota; kingdom Metazoa; phylum Chordata; class Aves; order Gruiformes; family Rallidae; genus Porphyrio; species Porphyrio hochstetteri. The sequence goes on along the minus strand of CM036905.1, from coordinate 9,915,893 downwards.
GCAGAAATAGCAAGGCAAGCTGAGGTCAAGAAAATGTGTCCTACTGGCAGAGGCCTAACTGATTTGTATGTTGCTACTGCAACCTCCTTTGGCAAAAACAGAGAAATCACAGGTCAAACAGAAAGCTTCTGCCTTCCAGGCAGAGGTCTTGAGTTTATGTGCAGCCTAATAACCTATCTACTGAAAAAGATAAACATCCCCAAGAGGGACAGATGAACCCATCTGGGCATAAGGGATCACTTTTATGGGTTGCCCATGAAATGAGAAAGTTTATAGATCTTAAGTGTGACACATCATTTAAGCCTTCAGAATAGATCTGTTATGCTTGTCTGAACTAGACTGAATTTTGTGTCTTCCTGATGCCTACTATTGTATATAGAGATTTTGTTTTCAAATTCAATTCAGAAGCCCTACTAAATAGAATCCTAGAATCATAAAATAGTTTATGTTGGAAGGGACCTTAAAGACCATCTAGTTCCAACTCCCCTACCATTGGCAGGGACACACTTCACTAGACTGGCTTGCCCAAATCCCCATCTAACCTGGTCTTGAATACTTCCAGGGAGAGGGAATCCATAGCTTCACCACACTCACAGGGAAGACTATTTTCCTTATATTTTTATCCATATATTTTATAGTTTAAGCTATTTGAAATCTAGGTCTTTCTAGCTCAGGGAGAACAAAATGGACATTCTGGTGTTTGATTCACCTTGACATAAAAGATTAATATGAAATGAGTGGGAACAAGCATCTCCTGGGAATAGCTTTTCCTCTGTTGTCTATGAAGGTAGACTAAAGACTACAGCACTGAAGGACCAGGCACAGAAGGCAAAGTTGGGGGGTTGAATCACACTTCACCTGTACATTTTAGGTTAACACTTTGGGCACTAGCAACATTATCTTCCCTATATATTGATAGGGAAGGAAAGTGTGATTCATTAAACTGAAGTAAAAAGAAACGGAAACAGAGAGACTAATAAGTTTCCAAGTATAATATAGAAACTCTCTGAACAAGGAACGGAATGTCCCATTTCTTAATACTTTGGGTAACACATTGGGGTTCACCTTATCATTCCTAATATTACCACATATTATATCTTATATATATATGTTGTATATTACATAGATTGAGCTAGATTAGAAGGGATCCTTAAAGATCATCTACTCCAACCCCCCTGCAGTAACTGGATCAGGTTGCTCAGAGCTTCATCAAGCCTGACCTTGAATGCCTCCAGGGATGGAGTCTCCACCACCTCACTCTCTTCTCCAGGCTGAACAATCCCAATTCTTGCCACATGTCTTTGTAGGAGAGGAGCTCCAGCCCTCTGATCATCCTTGTGGCCCTCCTGTGGAACCACTTCAACAGGTCCATGTCCTTCTTACATTGAGGAATCTAAAGCTGAATGCAGTACTCCAGGCGGAGAGTAGAGGGGAGGGGGGTATTCACCAATACCAGTGTAACTGTAGATTCCCAAAACGAGTAACTGAAACAGCATTCTGGCTTGGATTGTTTTGCTTTGCAATAGAACTCAAGTGACACATTCCCTATTCCTATTGTATTGCCTCAGAAAATATTTGTTCTAATTTAATTAATTCAGAAAAAGGTATTAACAGATGCAAAAAGAGGCTAGGAAAATGATGGGACCAAATTAGAACTGTGGAGGAAAAGTAGAAGAGAGAATTGTTCCAACACAGAAGACTTTAAATCAAATATTTGAAACTTTTACAAATAAAAACTTCAGTTGAGAATCTAGCCCAGAACTGGCATAACTCCACTGAAATCAAGGTAGCTAAGCCAATTTGCATCAGATGATGACCTGAACCAGTATCCTTCTGTTGTCCAGAAAATAACATGTGAGATTTTGCAGGTGGATGAGTCTTTTAGTGTACACTATTAGTTACATGACATGAATCTGAAGTACTCTTGCCATATTTACTTTAATTGGTGGTGTTCCATCTGAAATTTTATTTCACCTAAAGCAGCAAAACAGAGCAGTTGTTGATTTATTTTCATGTGTTTTGTTGCTCAGTCTCTTAATTTTTGCACCTACTGGAGTGTTGTAATTTAACAGAATCTTGCCACACAGCATTTGAAACTGTCTGAATTAATTTCCATCTGTCCAATCACCTCAGATTGGTTTCAACAGATCTTTATCTTCTGCTGCTACTTTTACCCTTTCTTCAGAAACTGGCTGCATCTCTACCTCTGGTCATCCCATGCCTAACATTGGTTGTTGCCAAAAGGAGAACCTCCATGATTTTACAGCTGAATATCTGTCCAGAAGTATGTGCCTCATGGTCAATAGTTGTTCTGTGAAATATTTTAACCAAAGATAAGTCATCATTATTATAATTTGCTTATGCTTTGGAATACATGTTCTTTCTTGCTTCAACTCCAGGACAAACAGATTGTATCTGCACTGAGTGAAAGTTTAACAACTGCTAAATATTGGCAGTAGCACTTTTACCCTGAGTCATGTGTTAAAAAAACCCAGCTATTGACATTTTATTTTGAAGAGTTAAGGCACCCAAAAGTTTTACTGGCAATGACTAAGTTATTGAATATTCCATTTGGAACAAGAAAATAAGACCTGTATTTTAGACAAGAAAAAGGATCAGAGGAGACATATCTGCACATGCAAACACACATGTGCAGGATCAAAATCTCTGTTTACGTCCATCCCTCTGCAGGGAGTAGTCTTAAAACACATCCCAAGACCATTCAGTAAATACGGTTAATTAAAAACTCTTTTTGTAGCCAAGGTTTCAAACTATGCTAATTTGTAGTAATATTTATCACACAGTTCCCTTCAGAGATGCCAGATGGATATGCTTTAGCACACATGGAACTGCTCAGACAAAATATGTTCTCCAAAAGGTAAGAATTTGACTGTATTCTTAGACTGATGAGACAATAGAAGACTCAGGCTGTCTTGGAGATGACAACTAGTCTGGAAATACACTTCTGAAACAACACAATAAAGAGTAAAGAACACATATGATGCAAGGCTGATTAATGAACATCTGCTCTTGGATTGTACAGTTTGTGCTTTCACTCAAATATCTCAAAGTACCATATAAAATCTGAATTTTTACAATGCATTTCAGCATACTGTGTCTGCAATATGTCACATGTACAGATGCTAAACCACTCTGGGATTTGTTTGTCAGCGAAGCCTCCGAGCTGGATTGCAATGATGAAATGGAAATACAATTGCAATTGGAAAATGTAGGCTGATCATGAAAGTGCAGTTGGATAGTCAGAAAAGACTTCATCAAGCCAGATGCACTATAGGAGGGCCACCATAATGTCACTTGAAAGGCGATGTAAAAAACAGACATGCCTGAGGAAAAACTCATCCTATATACATACAGTGTATATATACCTAGGATATGCATAGGCTAGTCAGCTGAATCATTACTTACAGTTATGTTCTGTCTCCACGGACAGTGGAAGGAGACTTAGGTGGTCAGACCTTCTATAAATATCTACACAAAGTATATCTAGCAACATGTTCAATGAGATCCACAACACAACACCCCATTCCATTACTTCCAACAAGATCAATGACAACTATAGGACTAGTTAGGTATTTAGGGATGTGACAGTTTTGAGTAAGTTGCCTTCAGAGAAAAAATGCCTTCCTGCTGTCATTTATTATGAAGGGCCATTGTGAAAACCTGACTTCACAGCACATGATTAATTTTTTACCCTACAATGACAGCAAGATTTAATTCCTAGGTTTTAGCCCTGAAAATGTGGTACAAATGCTGAAGTTTGAAATGGGAACTTTTTTATCTACCTTTGATCCATGGCAAGTCTTTCCACATTTGTGTGTCTGCTTCAGCATTTCAAAAGCAGAAATTATTTTTCTCCTGTGGGCGATTTTACAGTTTCTTGGATGTTGGAATTCATACTTCAGAAACACTACTAGAAAATAGCTAAAATATGACTTTGCTATAATCTCGTTCTACAGCGTCATCCTATAATATAATATATATATATATATAGTTTGTTTTGTAAATCCTTGGATTCAAACAGAAGTGATAATTAATACTAGAGGAACTCTGTGCAAAGGAAGGTGAATAGTGAAATACCATCTCTTTCCTCAAGATCTGGAAAAACAGAATGAAACATCTTTTCAATTTTATTGAGAGCAAAATGTCATACTCTACATAATCATTTAAACAGAAACTCTAGAAAGGTTGCACATTGTAACTTCAGAGAAGGATCTGAAAGGTGTAAGATCCAGGCAGCAGATGTTCACTTCTTGAAGTCATGATGTATTTGCATTAAACTTGTCCTCCAGAAGAGGTTGGAGAAGAATTTCTCCTGATGGAAACCAGCATATATTAAATCTTATCCTTATTCTAACACAAGGAGTTTTGCACAAGAACTATTGAATCTATTCCTAAAATGTAATAGACTCTAAACAGTGAGTTAGGAAGTGAGAAATTTATTACAAAATATGAAATACATGTATAATTATGAGACAGATGCAAATAATCATGGCAGGAGTCTTATTTAAAATAAAGGCATTAGCCGTAGTATCTAACGTTAAATCTTAAGTCTTTGTGCTTTATTCTTCTAAGAGCATACTGGTATATTTAATGACCCCTGTGCTCTGGCAGAACAAATTCTGATTTGGTTCAGAATAAAAATGCAGTGATTTTTCCCCTCCTTTTTATTAGCAAAAGAAAAAAGAAAAAAAGAAAAAAGAAGAAGAAGAAGAAAATCACTTTTGGAGAGCTCTTCTGAGGTCTACTATTGCATTATATGTCCCATAGATATGCAATGACCTTCTAGGAGAGAACAATATGTTCTTAAGCATTTTACAAGACTGGGCAGATGGTCAACACCCAGCTGAGAATCAGAAAGAGCAGAAACATCCTGCACTTGCTGCAGGCAATGACACATATTCAGCAGAGGCTCCAGTACACACAACAGAACAGAGGTCACTTGCTTGAAAATCACCTGGTCTTTCCTCTGGTTTAAGAGACTGGTACATAGGGAACTTGTCAGTGCATCAATTTTTCTTTCCAGAGTAACGTCACTGTCTTTCTTATATGAGCTATTTTTTCTGGGACTGTCTCCTTGATCATAACCCATAACTCAGTTTCTTACACCTCTCTCCCTTCTCTGGTGGCAAAAAGCAGCTGCTTGGGTTTTTCTTTCCTCCTAAATGTGATTCCCAGAGGCTCTGTGAGTATTGCTGATGGGCTCAGCCTTGGTCAGCAATGACTCCGGCCTTGAGCCAGCTGGTGTTTGTTCTGTGGGGCCTACAGACAGCTTCTGGCTGCTTCTTGCAGAAGGTGACCCTGCAGCCCCTCTTCTCCACCAGAACCCAAGCACACAAAACCACAATGAAGGAAATCAGAAGATGCAAGTGTACTTCTTGTTAGAAGAAGCTCAAACTCAAAAAGGATTCGAAAGTATTGGAAAAAGAGAGATCAAATATTGTTTAACACAAAGCAGTATCTACAGCAAAAAGAATGCAATAATACCTCTTATTACTAAAATGCAATTGGTACATGTAGAAACAGAAAACTGAGTAGAGCCTGAGAATGAAAGGAAACATATTTTTAATACGTTGTTTTGAAGGACTAGCTTAATTTCCATTTCCTAAATATTTACTGGGGGTTTTATTACTATTATTTAATGCTTGCTGCAATGCATATTTTTCTCTTCTAAGACTGAGGCTTTTGACTATTTAAGCAGAACTGATTTAACTGACCTGCTGATAGTAAGGATAATTTTAGTCAAGCTGACTAGAAAACAAAACTTCTGTATTCTTCACACATTTTAGATTTTAAATTGTGTTTCTATTCTGATGGAGAAGGAAAGCAAGTCAAACCTGGAAAAGATTTTTCAGAAGTGGGGAAAGGGAGACAAGGAGAGTGGGAGGTAGAGGGAAAAAGAGAGGCCCAGAGAAGAGCTGCCAGCAACGTGGAGAAGAACTAAGGATCATGTTCCTCTTCTGAATCAGGCAGATTGCCCTGAGTGCTGGCCTATTTAGGTTTGGCATTCCTACCTTAAAATTAAATCCTGAACCCAAGAAGTTTGTTCAACAAAAGTTTTGTCACTTCAGAGTAAGAGACAGACCAAATTGTTTACCGTCAGTATTTTTGTTTTGGGGATAATAATCTGTGTTTCAGGCTGTATTGAAAAGCAGGGTATTAGCCTATAAACACTAAGGACAATCAGTATGTCTGTTTCATACGGACAACAGGCAGAGGACAGGAAAGAGACAGGTATTCAAACATGAGGAATAAAACTTGTGACTTCTTCACTGGAGAAGTTTGTAATCTCAGGTGTATAAATTGTCTTGATGGCTACTTGGAAAAACAGGCAACTTTTGTGAGAAATTTGTATTTTGCACTCTGAAATATTTATTTCTCCCCACCTACATAGCTACTTCAGGTGAAAGTATTAGGTGTTCATAAAGTCAAAGAATCATAGAATGTTTTGGGTTGGATCTCAAAGCCCATCTAGTTCCAATCCCCTGCCTTGGGCAGGGACACCTTCCACTAGTCCAGGTTGCCCAAAGTTCCATCCAACCTGGTCTTGAACCCTGCCAGAGATCCAGGGGCAGCCACAGCTTCTCTGGGCAACCTGTGCCAGGGCCTCACCATCCTCACAAGGAAGATTTTTTTCCTTCTGTCTAATCTAAATCCTCTCCTTCAGCTTAAGAGGAGACATGGAAACGTGGTGAGGTGCATTCCGTGCTTAATTGCCCCTTACTCCCTGCATGGTCAGATGACTCTTCTGAAAGTCAGTTTAAAAGAGCGAGCTAATTTGGATATTCAGAATAACCTCTTGGAGGAGGGTAGTCTTCTCTGTAGGAAATACAGATAACTCAGGAAGACTTGGCTTAGTTAGATTTAGACTTTAAGTGGTTTAAATTTAGAGAACCTTAAAAAAAAAAAAAGTAAGAGTACAAAACCCTGCCCATGGTTAAAACAATACATTTAAGCAGTCATCACTGATACTTCTACTGTCTAGCTACATCTTTTTAGCTAAATGACTGAGATTGAGGCTAAAGGGAGAAGGTGAATACAATGTGTGTCTGCAGAGTCTGCAATGACATTTCAGCTTGCCTGTTCACCCAAAATAACCCTCCATGAAACCAAGTTAGCAGTCCAGCACCTCCAAGAAATAAGTGCAGCATTACTTTTAGAAATAGTTCTTCAGAAAGAGAGAAACAGACCAAATGGTTTATTTCCATGAGTAATGCAGGGCAAATTCAGGTCTAAAACCCATACATCCTGGCACCCAGGACTTCGTTATTACCATACAACTATCCATTCACTCTACATTATTTTACAACATGCATTACTGGGCTCCCAGCTGGAGTTAAATCTTCAATGAAATGTGTGTTTGGTATAGTCAGAACGTAAAACAATCCCTGTCCCTAAAGCTGCACAGGGAAGTCTTTCAGTTCCCTGTTTTAATTTTTCCATCTGGAATAGCTTGTATCTTCTCAGTCCAAGTAACAGTCCCAAATGATTTTTTCCTTAGCAAATCCAACCTTCAAAAAAGGATGGATAAAAAACAATGTATTTTGGACTATTAGAAAAGCTTACCACTGAATTTCAAATACATCATGACTCCAGGAGTTGGATGGTAGACAGTTGAAATGTGATAGGAAGGTCAGAGACTTGATGGAAAACAAGTGCAAACTGAATTATATGTCAAAGCATTAAGGACATACATAATACATTTTGTATGAGTCTGGTAGATTTTGTAGAGCAGTTTTTAGACAATAGAATCACTGAATCATAGAATCACATACTGGTTTGGATTGGAAGGGACCTCAGAGCCCCCAGCCCTCAACCATGGGCAGGGACACCCTGCACTAGCTCAGGTTGCCCAAAGCCCTATCCAACCTGGCATTGAACCCTGCCAGGGATGCAGGGGAAGCCACAGCTTCTCAGGGCAATGTGTATCAGTGCCTCACCATCCTAACAGGGAAGAATTTTGTCCTTATATCTAATCTAAATCTTAAATTAAAATCATTCACCCTTGTCCTGTCACACCCTTCCCTCGTAACCAGTCCCTCTCCAGCTTTCCTACAGTCCCCTTTAGGTACCAGAAGGCTGCTCTAAGGTCTCCCTGGACCCTTTTCTTCTCCGAACTGATCAAAATCAACTCAGCCTGTCTTTATGGGAGAGGTGCTCCAGCCCTCCAATCATTTCATGGCCCTTCTCTGGACTCATTTCAACACCTCTGGGTCCTTCTTATGTTGGGGATTCCAGAGCTGGATACAGTAATCCAGGTGGGGTTTCATGAGAGCAGAGTAGAGGGGTAGAATCTCCTCCCTCCACCTGCAGGTGATGGTTCTTTTGATGCAGCCCAGGATAGGATTGGCTTTTCAGGCTACAAGCATGCACTGCTGGCTCATGTCCAGCTTCTTGTCCACAAATATCCCCCCAAGTCCTTCTCCTAAGGGCTGTTTTCAATGCATTCATCGCCCAGTCTGTATTGATACATATAAAGAATTTTGCACTTTGTCTTGTGGGGGACACTCAGGGTCTGTACCAGAACTGTTATTAAGAATATCTTCATCAGTGACATCAGCAATGAGGTTGAATCTACCCTCAGCAAGTCTGTGTATGACACCAAGCTGAATTGTGCAGCTGACATGCCGTAAGGATGGAATATCATCCTGAGGGACCTGGAGAAGCTGGAGAAGTGGGCCCATGTGAACCTCATGAGGTTCATTAAGGCCAAGTGCAAGGTCCTGCACCTGGGTTGGGGCAATCCTCATCATCAATACAGGGTGGGAGATGAAGTGATAGAGAGCAGCCCTGCAAAGAAGGACTTGGGTGTGATGATGGATGAGAAGCTTGACATAGCTGACAAGGTACGCTCACAGCCCGAAAGGCAAACAGCATCCTGGACTGCATCAAAAGGAGCATGGCCAGCAGGTCAAGGGAGGTCATTCTGCCCCTCCACTCTCATGAGACCCAAACTGGAGTATTGTGTTCAGTTCTGGAGTCCCCAACATAAGAAAGACATGAAACTGTTAGAATGGTTCCAGCAGAGGGCCATGAAGATGATGAGAGGGCTGGAGCACCTCTCCTATGAAGACAGGCTGAGAGAGTTGGTGTTGCTCAGCCTGGAGAAGAGAAGACTCCAGGGAGATCTTATAGTGGCCTTCCAGTACCTGAAGGGGCCTACAAGGAAGCTGGGAAGGGACTTTATAGAAGGGCATGTGGTGATAGGATGAGGGGGAATGGTTTTAAATTGGAAGGGTGTAGATTTAGATTGAATGTTAGGAAGAAATTCCTCACTACAAGGGTAGTGAGATGCTGGAACAGGTTGCCTAGGGAGGTGGTGGATGCCCCCTCCCTGGCAGTGTTCAAGGCCAGTTAGATGGGACCTTGAGAAGCCTGGTCTAGTGAGAGGTGTCCCTGCCAATGGCAAGGGGGTTTGGAACTTAATGATCTTTAAGGTCCCCTCCAACCCTAACCATTCTATGATTCTGTAATATAATTCACATTGGCCCACTCCTCAAGCCTGTCAAGGTTAAATGCTGGGAGATGTCAGATATTACAGAGTAATTTCTTCATAACCAAGCTGCAAGAAAGTAAATATCTTTTTTCCTTGTAGAAATCTTGTATTACCTGCAAGAAGAAAAAGCCTCCCCACTCTCCACTGTGAAACAGAGTTGTAGTGGGATCTGCAGAAGAAGCACCATGAGGATTGAGCAACATTAGTGGCAACAGTTAGGGGCAGCTCTGCTGTGGTAAGGCTTCATTTGCTAAAGATCTGTCTCCCTCCATGTAGGATCAGCTAATTGAAAGACTGGTTCCTTTGTCTTCAGAAGGAAGTGTCTGGCACCACAAGAAGGCAGTTCCACCTATTTTGTTGCCATGTCAGTGTTGAATCATAGAATCGCTTCTATCATTTCAGTGCTGTCCTTTCTCTGATATTTACCCAGGAAATACAGCCCCAAAGCAGAATTGATCCTTTCCTCCAACACTGCACATATCCAATAAAACCAATGTGAGTCTGACTCAGTGACACACTTGGCTGGGATAGAGCAGTTAAAAAGAAAGTGATCTTAGCCCTGCTGCTGGAGCTTTGCTAAATGAGCGCGTACTGTTTGTTCCACAATGCTCATGTGAGGCTTTCTTGCAGAGCAGGGAAAGTTGAACTTCGCACTGTACTGCAGCGCATTGTCCCCTGATAATGTTTGCTAATCATAGTACTCTTACATTCATTACAGAGAGAGCATGATGTATGGTGATTTAAGCTGCCATGAACACAAGAGGCTAATTGATCTATGAATTAGGGTGCTGGAGAGCAATCTGAGACAGCTGGATACTTTTCGAGCACTTGGCACTCGTTCTCCATATTGTACCGAGAAAGTTGCTTAATCTCTTCTTTTATCCCTGTCAAACGTGGATAATACTTTCCTGCCACAAACTGGGAGCTGAGGAGGAGTTTGTTCTTGTCGGAAGATGTGATCAAATACTGTTATGACAAGAAGAAGAGGGGTACCAACAAAGAAGATTCCTCCATGCAGAGTAAATGAGGCATAATGTTATACTGAAGAGTAATGAATGGAGGGGGGAGCGAAAGATATCACAGTGGCCTCACTCATGAAGTACCACTCATCTTGTGCTCTGATGGATGCAGTTGTACTTCAGGAAATGGACTTTCACACTAGAAAATAGGAATGAAATACACTTGTGCAAGGTGATACATGATGATCTAGCCTTTTATGTAGGTGCTTCATGTTTATTTTATTCTCCTCAACATTTGTTCATGCTTTTGTTTCTCTCCAAGTTATGGAAGATATTTATCTGGAGGTGCAGAGTTTTCCAGCCAGCATAAAACCCCCAAATTAATGAAAATGTATTGTCTAATAGGCAAAGAAATGTGGTAGAGGATGAACTCTGGATAGAAAGGAAAAGGTGTAAATTGCACATTGATTCTAAGTCTGTTTGGAAAAGGATACCCCATACCAAGAGCCATTACAACACCCAGATCTATGTGGCATTCTTCTGTTTGAAGAGTAGTCAGATTCCCATCTCTCCTGGTGCTGACTCTTCAAATTCCCTATCAATACTTTTCATAAATATTTTGAAGAAATAAAACCTTAGCTATATCATCCTATTATTCACAGTTAGGATCATATTTCATGCTGGGGTGGAATCACATGGACATAGGGAGCCCAGTATGAGCTTTCATGTCCAGTGCTGTCTCTTCTAATCTGGAAGAGTGTAATTCAACCAATGTGAGAGGTAAACCCATTTTTATGTAGTCTCTGAAAACAGAAAAGGGCGCTAACAACAAAAACATATCATGAGGGAGAACTGAAACCCAAACCCCAACTGTGTTTTTCTGAAGATTTGAGCAAAACTCTCTTATTCATTCTGTTAATTACCTTTTAAGATACGAAAAGATACACAAATAATGTAAGAATTATAACAATATACAAAATTAGGACTTATCAAAATGCAATTGAATAAGAGTGCTGTTGACATGTTAAAGCAAGAACATGAGAGAACTCTGCTCTTTCATACTTTTACACTCTCTGGCCATGCCTACATCTCAGATCATTTTACTACTTAGATTGGATTACTATTTTTGCTCTCACCCCATCTAAGGGTTTTGCAATTTTGTCCATTTGTCTTCCAAATAATATCCGTTTCCAGATAATTATCTGTAGTTCTTTGTAATATATACCTCCAGATGGAGATGTTGGCTTAGAGTGATTGTTTCCTACCACTTATAACCAAATACAACATTTTTCTTAGACATCTATTCTTGGTATGAATGAGAGGTTTAGATTCACAGGTAGATGAGGAGCCTGATCTCGCAAAAATAAGAGTGTGAGTACAAACATACAGCCATTTTCAGTGTAGCATAGGCATTTTTTTTCCTCATTCATTGTCAATGTGGAAAACAAGAGTTCCAGCTAGGTACTGGATAAGGATTTCAGGTCCTGTTACAAGCCCTGTTTCTAAATTGCTGGAATGGTCAAGCAGTCTAAAATACTCTACAGAACATCTTTACTTCTTTCCTTTGCCAGCTGCACGTTTCCATGTGCTCAGTCTGCCAGTCAATATTGATTTGTTTTGAATAAAATCTATTACTTCACTAAAATATTTATATTATTTTTGGTTTGTTACATCTATTTTCATTCTTTAACTATGAATCTTGCTCTGGCATGACCTTTGAGTCTGATTAAGCTTCTACAGTTTAGGGGTTTTTTTGTTCTAAGGCATTTTGACCAATGCCAGACTTCTTAATAAAAAACTCCAAAAAACACTTCATGCTTTGCTTACAATTTTCTCACAAATATTGGAAAACTAAGCCATTACTTTCTCCCTTCTATTCTTTTCTAAGACAAAGCTGGAAAAATGGAGAAGAAAGTGGTTGTAAAACACTAAAAAAACTAAAATCAGACTGTTATACAAAATAGTTGCAGATAGATGCTTCAAAATTCTCAGAAAATACATTTTTTTAATTAGCTCTGCTTTTCCTGTAATGCAGGAAAAAAGGCTTAATGCCAGGTTATACTTTTATTTGAGTTCATTTGAAGATATTACCCAAAAATCCAAACCAAGTGTGATTATTGATAGTCTCAGCATGTGCAGTGGAAGACAGCTGAGTGATAACAGCTTTGTATATGTTATGGTATCTCATCAAGTAGTGTGGTACCTCATCAAGTATTATGTGTGTTTGTGCATCATGATACTTATCTCTGGCATGTCAAAAAAACATCTTGACTGCTTTAGGATGTGAAGCGTGATGTGTGTATTTCCTCTTCAAAGAGCATGCTTTACTCGTTAACATGAGGAGCAGTTATACATGCAAGGAGAAGGAATCTAGTGATCTAGGCCAGGTGGAGTTAACATGATTTTACAGATTAACACTCACTATACTGTACCATTCACATCATAGCAAAAAAGATTGCCCATCTCAGCTACGATCTGCAAAGATGAGGAAAAAACACAGCAAACCAGCATTAGAAGCAACAGCTTCAAAGCATTAAAACCTTATCCTTTTGTAAATGAACAGATTAAATGAGATGTGGAGGATGTGACGCATTCACCTGCAGCAAGAGAGGTGTGTAAGGACTGAGTCCAAACATTTACCATGTGAATTGAAACACCGTAGACAACGTTGGGTGTGCAGTCCTGCCATGGGGATATTGGACAGTTTGATCAGTGCTGGGGGGATAGGCATGCATGTGACAAAATTCAGATCTCTGAGTCTTTCAATATCAGCCATCACACTGGTTATTGCATACCCAAGATGCAAGAACTTCACTGAAAACTTAGACCCTTCATGCAGGAAGACAGAACTGCAAAGGGCTTTTCACCCTTAGTAGGATCAGTACGAATGCCCTGAACATCCTCATGACAATGTGATAGTGTGCTGGTTTGGAGATCAACATGTGGCTTCTTGAAGCTTGAAGAAACTGACAGCTGTGATCAATATGAATCCTATCTCTTTTGAAATATTACAGAGGTTACAATGGAAAAGAATGAATCTCATGGGGGAAAAGTTTAAGGGAAGGGAACCCAGCTTTAGTTTGCTGGGTTAGTGCTGCCCAAGAACCCCCCTCAGGAAAGCCCAGGTTACTGACTCTGTGACAACCTCTCAGCAAGAGTTGTGTAATCTCTGGCTTTCCATTCACATACCATCACCTCTTTCTGCCAAGCAATGACCATCCACAATACACTGCCCCTCTACTTTAGTTTCACTGGGATGAAAATGGCGAACCAGAATTCATGCTCCTATGCCAGTACTGTGAACAGAGCAACAACAGAATGCTGCTGCCATCTGTGTTAGCTGATTACCAGCCAGTGAGGAAACTGCCCATGGACAGCATTACCTAAACCACGTTACTGGTATGAAGGTGAAGCATGGAGGTGGCACCTGGGACTGTAGTTGGGAACCTTTGGTTTAAAGGATAATGGGTGGGATATATAGGCCTCTGTTCCTGCTCAGCAAAGACCCAGCTTCATGGAAGTGTAGCTACTCTGAAATGTGCAGCTATTTTCATCTCTATTCCTTGTTCACTAGAATTAACACAGAACAACTCTGTCCATATTCAGTAATGGTAGAGGGGTCAACATCACAAACGTAATAGATACAAAGTTTTCCTACTTTGGCCTAGGCCTGGGAAGCATTACTAGAGATAGCGAAGGAAATGACTCCTAGTTGAGAAGCGGAAACAGATTCCCATATTCCTCTCTTTGCTGTCTTATATATAGGGAAATGTAAATTTTGGTCTCTGGACTGATGACTTCCTAGGAGCTTATGCTGATTAAGAACAATGCTTACAGCAAAAAGAAACCCAGAAGTCTATAAACATTTATGTCTGAGTCAAAGCCACAGAAAGATGAGTATTAAACAAATAAACAAGCAAGAAAAAAGACAAGTACAATGGCTGGCAAGTGAGGTAGGCTGAATTCCGTACTGCACAGAACCCCACTATGAGGCTTTTGCAATAGGAAAAGGTGATGCAATAGACTACTTCTAGAGAGCAACTCAAAGGAAGAATAGGCCTTCTTTCTTTCTGTGCGCACAAAACCCACAAATTTATGGCTTTCCCACCTTCTCTGGATGGGACAGAAGACCCTCTTGTGCCAAAGTTTCAAACAAAACAGGGCTATGGGTGCGGACAGTAAGTGCTGTTCCCTGCTTTGCAGCAGGACTGAAATATTCTGTGTTTTACCTGATAAAAATAAACCTCTGGAAGGGATGCAGCTTGCTCAAGTGTCTGTAACTTTCATCGACTCAAAATCTTCAATGTTGTACTTTATCTGCATATAAACCTTAAAAGGACTATGGCTTACTTTCAATGTTCACGGATAGGCCAGGGACGCAGCAACATAGCCCTGAGACAGGTACTTCCAATGGTCATTTCAAATATATTAATGACTTACGGTATTCAGAAATCAGAATAAAATTTCATGGTTTTGTATAAATGACTGTTTTTTTCCTTCTGGAAGACACAGGGGAATTGTCATAATTACCCCACATTAGATAGGACTGGACAACACCTGTCTGAAGAGGTATATTCAAAACCGATTTATGTGACATGTATGTGTCTGGATACATACATACATACATGATATATGTGTTCCAAATACTTACAGTCTGTATAGAGGTAAAAAAAATAAAATCATGAGTAAAAAAGGCATTTTCATAACAGCATTAAAAAATTAATGTCCTATGTGACCGACCCACTATAAAATTACCCACACAATGTATCTAATATATATAATTTGTTGTTATACTTAGTTACACATATACAAAATATATTTTGAATATTCCATACAGTTTGAAATAGAAGCACATTTTAAATATACTACATACAGACCTTTCCTCAGCAATTTCTGAACAACAGAGCATCACTAACCAGTCTAACTCAAAAGATGCTTTTTTTAAAAGCTTTTGGGGATCTCAGGTTGTGATTAGAAAGGAAATCCCATCCTCTGCAGTCTGAGACACTGGCACTGTACTCAAGCCCATGTTACCTAAACAGAAGATTAATGAAAATAAAAGTAAGAGGTTCTATGTTTCCTTGTTAAGAAATACCTACTACATAAGAAAGATCTCAGCCACCAGCTTGATCTTGTGGCCCTATTCCCAATTTCCTCACTTGAGAATATTTTCAGAGAAGTACAATGGTAGCCTAAAGCTTCAGCAAGAAGCAAGTATAAACCCAAAAGTCGCTCACTGGAATGCACTGAAATTGAAGGAGCCAAGGGATGCACGTCAAGGAAGATTGATGGGTTGACAAAAGTAAGACTGGATGCAGATATACCAAAACCACATCGGAAGAAGAGGAAACTAAACAGTTGTGTGGGCAGTCCTTGTCACAGACCTGCCATACCTGCCACAACGTGCAGCGCTGCCAAGGCAGGCTGCAAATGCATGTTCTCCCCTCCTCCTGAACACAAACTGAAGGATATCTGACAAATCCCCCTCTATGCCTAAATGAACAAAGCACCCTTCACTGTGAGGCCCCAGGAGAAGGGTGCTTGAAGGCAGACTAGTATTTGGACATGTATAATTGAATGCTGTATGCATGCTAGTCACATCATGTCTTGAAGTCATACGATATTATGCTGTCCAATTACCCCATTTTTACCTGGAGGCCCCTTGAGTCTGCTCTCATCATTCAGCAAATCTCTGCTTTTGTTCTTCTTTTACAGTTCATTTCTTGCCTCTCATTACTTCTTTTCAGAAATGAGGAAGGAGACGGGAGAGGGGGGGAAAAGGCAAAAAATCCCCAAGCATATCTGGAAAATGCATTCACTTATCAATCAAATCTGAGCAGAAAGCCTTCAGGAAGAGGGGCAGACAGTTCCTCTACAGAATCACTGAAAAAGGGATATTGTGATGAAGTAAATACCTATCCTTCATAAATTTGGTGTCATAAGAGCAGGATAGCCACGTTGGAGATCTCAACTCAACCATCAGAGGCCTTCAGGTGCTGTTAAGCCACACTTTTGGAAGGACAGAAAGCATGACAGCAACTCCCTATTACATCTGCCATTTGTCCTTCCTGACACGCCCTCATGCTCATCATTGTACGTTATATCCAACTATGTAAAATAGAAGTCAAGACCAAATGGTTGATTTGGCTCCTTCTGGATGCACAAGTATTTGCTCAAGATTTGAAAGAACTGAGTATAAAGAATCCTGCAGATTTCTTCTGTTTCCCTATTGTACCTCAATCTTGTTTCATTCCCATCTCAAGGCTGGCCTGGAAGTTCCCTAGATCTCCTCTCAGGGAAGAGCCTTTGTTCATGACAGTAGGGTATTTAGAAGCAGAAAAACAAAAGCCCAGCCTATTCAAGTTAAGAAGAGGCTATTTTAGATTTACCGAAGATGATGAGAGGGCTGGAATACCTCTGCTAAGAGGACAGGCTGAGAGAGTTGGGCTCGTTCAGCCTGGAGAAAAGGCGACTCTGGAGACACCTTAGAGCAGCCTTCCAGTACCTAAAGGGCCTACAAGAAATGTGGAGAGAGACTGGTTACAAGGGCAGGGGAAAAGGGGAATGAAAGAGGATAGGTTTAGATTAGATATAAGGAAGAAATCCTTCCCTGTGAGACGGGTGAGGGCCTGACACAGCTTGCCCAGAGATGCTGTGACTGCCCCCTCCTTGGCAGCTTTCAAGGCCAGGTTGGATGGGGCTTTGGGCAACCTGGGCTAGTGGAGAGTGTCCCTGCCCATGGCAGGGGATTGGAATCAGATGATCTTTGAGGTCTATAATATTTAAAAAAAACTCTAATTACATGAACAGAGAAACAAGGTGGTTCTTCTCAGACTGTAAAGAAGGAAACATGCTGTGGTTAGTTCAGTTCTGAATTTCTTTAAGCCTTGTCCATGTAGTTCTTCCATCAGCGAATTAAACCTTCTCTTATCACTTTACCCCTCCTGGTAACTGTTTACATGCAGGATACATTATTGATATAAAAATGGAACAGTTCCTGGAATAAAATTTTTCAGTGCATTTTCTCCTGAAAACCCCTAAGTATTTATTTGCCTTACATTCAGCAGGGAGGAATCAAACTGCAAAAGAATGAACTGCACATGCAAAGCTTCTCCTCAGCAGTTTATTGAGTAAAATGGAATTCCTCATTTTTTCTTCTCCCTCCCTCATCTCTCAACACAGCTTCTTAGGAGCCAAATCACTCAATCCAGCAAACTCATACCATCCCTAACACCTCTGTCCTCTTCTTGCACTAAAACCTTCACCTTCTTATCCTTTAGTGAGAACAATTTTTTAAATTTTTCCTATAGTTTTGCAAGTGATGAAACCATCGGATTTTGCTCCTACAGACTCTTAAGTATTACGAGTCTTTTCCTTTCATAATCTGATTTTATATTCTGGATTTACAAGCATTTTTTTCTTAGCTCTCCTGTTACCAGTATATACTGCGATGCATAGACAGGTTCAAGGATACCTTCACTGGCTTCATTGCAGTTCTGCAGCTGCAATTGATGAAGTCAGATTTCAGGATCAGAGCTTTCAAAACCAGGAAGTGCTTCCATGGAATATTGTTCTACAGTTGTTTTGCTTCTCTAGAAGCAAAAGATGGATGTACAATTGAAATACAAATTTGCTGCATTTCAGGAAAGCCCTGAGAATGCCACTTCTGGCTTCCTGAGTAATTAGGACATTACAAGACAGTCTTGTAATGCCTGCTGAACAACTCATGACAAATCAGACTTGTTAAAATGATTACTATCTTTGTTTCCAGAACTACTGTATTAAATAAATTGTTTCAGTTGTGATGAGGAAGATGGAAAGAAGATGGTGGATGGAGTGAAAAACTGACAGTTTTTTCGCTGCTCATAACCTTGTGAGACCTAAATGAAGATGAAAGATGTTCTCATTAAGAGTTAGTATGAGTGGATTTCTTGGCAGAACCAAAGAAAAGAAGTTTTAATATGCTGACCAATAAGATAACTACAGATAATAGTCTAATAATAAACCACATTAGTCCAAACAGCGATGTGGATAGAAAGAGCAAGCTGTGCTGTTGAACATCACTGTCTTCAGCTAAGATGCTACCGTCCTTCATTTTATAGATGGTTAATGATCTAATTCGAGAGTAACAATGGCTACAAAATAAGTGCAGATTAATGAGAAAAATATGTAACAGTTAATTTACATTTTTATATAAGGAAAAATTCACAAGATTGACCTTTACCCGCTATGAATCTGACATGAGAAAGAAAGAAGCTGAGGAGCTGGTTTTAAAATGCATGTGACTACAATAAAAGGAAAACATTGTTAACTGGGCAGTTATCTTTGTCTGCAACATAGTGGTGCCTGTTATTATTCTTAAAATGTAGTGTCTGGAAGCCTTTCCTTTACAAACTTGCTTTTCAGGTGCATGCAACCCCGCTGTTAAACTGCATCCTCAGCCTGCAATATATTTAACACATTTAATATATTTAACACATTTTCATTTGTGAGAAATATATTTTCTGCTGGGTTGTTTTTGGATTTTGGGTTGTTTTGGTTTTTTTTTTTTTCATTTTATTATGGGACTATGAAATGTCACAGAATCTTAGTGGTTTAGAAATATTATTTTCATATCCATAATTACCAGTCTCTATTTTTGAAGCAAAATGTCATAGGGTCCCACTCTTTAGACTTGTACCACACCTGAAAATCCACTGAATTGAAGAGAAGGTAGGAAGACTCACCCTAAGAGAGAAAAGAGGGTAGCACAGGGTTATGAAGCTGAATTCTATTGACAATCTTCCTGAATGCTAAGAGCACATACAGCCCTTTGGGAACCTAATCTGAAAAGACTTTGATACACTGAGTATCAGACCTAATTGCTTATGAAAATCTGAATCAGAACTATAACTTGTAGCATCCAATCCATTATTTCTAAAAATCAATGTGACAAAAGACTAAATTCACCCAATAGCAGAGGAATTTTATCTCTGCATCCATGGCTAGATTTTGCATCCACGGCTGGGATCTCTATTAAAGACTGATGGTGATAGATTCTCCCTAAGGGATCAGTAGAAACATATTATGACCCTTTCTCACCCCTTGTATCACATATTTTGCATTTTTACTTTACAGGGAAGCTCCATAAAAATGTTCAGTCTTTCTTATTTATTCCCAGTCTCTCACTCCACCCTTCCTGGCTTACCCAGAAACATATCTTACACTGATCTTGCATAAATGCCAGAAAAATATTCCATGCATTATTCCTGATTGTTAATTCTTCTCAAGCACATTTTGGAGTAATCAGAGTCAAGAGGCTTTTGAGACTTATCTACATCCAAGTCAATTTTACTAAGCATATTGCAGGAATTGTACTGCTCTTGATAGAAGTGAATCTCTGAACTGTGTTTCCCTTCTTTGGGCTACTTACATCACCAAGGTGCAGATCTAATTACATTCTTATGAATGGCACCAAGTATCTGTGAAAGGATACTCATTTCATGACATGTGGCATGGTGTCAGTGAAGTGAAAGGCATTTTTAACTGGACATAGCAAAGACAAAGTGCCAGCTGATGATTTTTTTTTTTGTTCTAGTGGAATGTCATATGCTCTGAAATGCTAAAGTCCTAATTAAAAAAAAAAAAACCCACAACAAAACCCAACCAAACCAACCAACCAACCAAAAAAACCCAAAACAAACAAACAAAAAAACCCAAAATCATCAATACCAGAATTTGTAATGGCAAAAGTCACAGTAAGACCTGAAAATTAGGTTTTGAAGTTACAGTATACAAAGCTTTGGGGTTTTTAATGTGTATTTTTTGTCTAAACTTCAGGAAGGTGTTAATTTTTCAATAATTAAATCATCTAACAGAGGAAAAAATGAGAGACCTTCTACCTTCTCTGCCAGTGCTGTTCATCTGGTCTTCTAACTGACTCATTAGCCTGTCTGTATTTCCTTTCTTCTTATCTTTTTAAAGAGCCAAAGCTCCTAAAAAATATTTCAGGTTGTATAAGAGTTCTCAGAAAAAAAATACTCCCCCTTCTCCAGTAGAAAATCCAGATTGGATCAGAAAGAGTTAATTGAGATACCTACTCATTAAATAGTATAAATAAAACATTCAATCAGTCGTAGTGATAATTGTGCTCTTTGTACTTTTACTTGTCCATGAAAAAAAAGAAAAGGCCAGAAATTAACTACACAATTGATAATTCCATGTTTTATAAACTGGAAAAAAAAAAAGAAAAAAGAGAGATTTATGCCTCTAATCATTCGCAGCAGAGCTTAGTTTTATCAGATGTAGAAATCTCCAGCTCATTACTAAACAGCCAGAAAAACATCTATCATCCTCTACACAAACACGTAGTAAAAATCAGTATGAAAACCACCGCCCTGTTCTAATTCTCAAGCCCTGGTTAATAACACCTGAGAAAGTAAGACTCTGCCTTTGAATTATTTCTTTATCCTGGCTGCTTTCACATATGTTTTACGTGACAACAACTTATTTATTTTCATCAGCAGAGAGAAAACTTAAAAATTCATAACTTCAGTTGTAAAGGTTTGTTCTCAGACAGGAAGAATCAACAAAAAAAGAGAAAAGGTCTGGAAAAGAAAAAATCAGTATAATTTTTTAATTTGTATTTCAGCAGACCCTTTTTCTTCCCAGGAGATCATATTGATTTCTATGAATCTATATCTATGTATATAATATGAATCTATCTACCTATCCATTGTCCTTCTGTCTCTATATAGTATCATTTTTAAATACCTGGGCCACAGGGGACTTGGATCAGAAAGGTGGATGAGATAAAAAGTGATCCTAAGTGTATCCCACTTGCCTGTAACTTTAGCAGTAGAATATTTTCATGGTCCTAAAGCTGCTTGCTCAGGTATTTCTTGGGTTCACAATACCTTACGCTCTGGAATAACCTTGTGCAGATAGATAGAAAACTTTCTAGATCTGTGACCTAGGTCTATAATTGTGGGAGAGCTCTCTGCCTGTCTTTGCTGGGCTTCTTACCTAAATGCAGAGAAGTCTTTCTTCCTCATGCTAGCAGAACTTACTTCAGTACTATCAGGGTGGTCTTGAGTCAGGATAGCAGCTAAATCACCAATGTCAGAATCTGGTAGAATTTTTAGTAGTTTTGTTTTCCAGGAGAAACTTCAGACTTTCTGCTTTATATTCACATTTAGAAAAAAAAAACCCTTTCAATTCTGGGGCTCATCTGTAGAAGAGGTTATGCCCACCTAATATCTAGTAAAATCTTCTTTTAATGTTACAAAAAATAATTGACCAGTTTTTCTACATTATTGTAAACATAGCTGTATTTCTACCAATTAGGATAACCTACTGACTCTTCATATTGTAACCAAAGGTTGTATGACATTAAACTCGGATAGTGCAGCTCCAGCTTCCTTTGCAATGGTTTACTCTTGTGTCTGTTTTAGCCTCTAGGGACAAATACTTGTTATTACTCTTTCAGAGCTGGGAGATTAGTTCACCAGTAGTGAAGGAATCATGGTGGTTGCTGTGCTATTAAAATGTAGATTGGCAATGACTTTATCTCATCAGTAGTGTGACATGCCATCAATTATTCTGTCATCATGGATTTGCAACTGTGTCACCAGAAGTTGATTGAACCCAGCTTAGAACTCAACAGCAATTTCCTAATTTTTAAACTAAATTATTCATAGCTATCAAGGTAAGAACACATAGTGTTAGGCCACATACTAATTAAAAAGTAGTCCATACAAATTTGAACTACTTTATTTTAGACAGCAATGATTTTGTGATAGACAAGTATAGACCAGCATGATGGAATTTGTTCCATCTCCCACCTGAGTTACAATTCTGTCACATTATATGTTAGCCCTTTTAGCATTTCTGGAACTTCTTGCCAAAATTTGCATCTTTTTTGCATTCAGCAGTTACTCAAACCAATGTAAAGACAAATTAATGTGAGAAAATAGCAACTCAGGTGAAGATAAAGTGAATCTATTTGGCAACCTTGCTAAATGTTGTTAAGGCGTTTGATTTCAAGGAGCATACTCAATCTTTTATGGTACTCTGTATCTATAGCCTAAAGGAATATTCAGTTTTATCTTTTGATGTGCCTTCTTTAGGCAATAAATGCAGAAATGGTGCTAGTTTAAGTTAATGATTACCTCATATTTATTGCTAGCCATAGTTATCTACACATCTTCAGCAAAGTTACCCCTTCAGATAAGGTATGTTTTTAAACGACATGTTTAATATTTGTAGTATTTTCTTCAATTCTTCATTTCAATTTAAAAGTTAGAAAAAATATAACTGGGCTGACTCATTTCACATATATACAAAGGAAATTGAGAGAAAGACTAAGAATCTGAAGATACATTAGATCAGCATGTTTGAGTTTAACTAATTTTTAAAATTTTAATTATTGAGCCTGCAACTAACCCAAATCTTCAAGAGAAACCAGATGAATCTTTATCATGTTTTTCAATATTGCACCAACCATTTGTTAGTTAAAACCAAAATAGCTGCAGATTCTATTTAAGAGGGCACAGTCTTCCCCCAGCCACATAAAATAAAATTTGTGTTCTTATCAGGTTTTTCTACAAAAGATACATATTTGAGTTAAATTTCCCTACAGCTGAGTGCCGGGGGCATTTGGAAGTCTGTTCCCCCACCATAGTACAGCTGCTGCACAAGGTCAGCCAGAGCTTATGGCTTCACGGTTATTGCCTGCAGCCACGGCACAGAGCATCGCTTGGGGGGTGGAAAAATGGCATGAACATGACACATGGCTCCAATACTGCCTTTTTTGGAAGTGACATATGGGCTTATATTCAGCACATCTTTCTGAGTTTCCTTAAAGATGTTCCATATGACTCAGTCTCCTATTTGAGTATTAATCCCAATTTCCAACCATTTCATCTCCTAAACATGACAATAAATATCTATTACCAAACGTGGACATGAATATTTGCAAAAATAGTCTTCATAAAATGAAACAGCTGTAGTAACTTTAAAAATAAGTCATTAATCTCTTGCCTCCAAAATAACAAGTCTCCCAATGGTGTTTAGCGCATCTGATAAAAAGTCAAGCATTAGTTCCAGGAGGGGGATATGTAAGCAATCTTCATCCCATCTGTGGATGCATGCCATAGATGGGTTGACCAAAGTTACAGGCATGATTGACTTGCTACCTAAATTGCTCTCCTTCAGAAGCTGATTATGGGATGTAAAGCTGAACTTTGAGAAAGTCCAGATTGGCTAATGGCAATTTCCTGCTGTGCCTTTGACACCGCTTGACTTTAAGTCAACAAAAGGTTCCTTCTATATAGTGAATGTCTACATTTTCATTTGACAATGCTAATTGAACACTTCCTTCTCAAAATTTGAACACTGACATAGAAGATGTAATTGTGTGTTGACTTCCAATAGTGAAGAGTTAATTAGCATGCAATAGTTCAGGACAGGATCAAGTTTCATGTGCACAAAAGCTGAAACAACTTTTTTAACATCCTATTAATTTTACATTAATTTCAGAAAATAATGAGAGGCCATGCAATAGACCAAGGTGTTATTGTCTTTCAGGCCAGTTTTGTTTGCTGAGAAAGAAAGGTTTAATTTAAGTCGATCGACTAAAACAGTGTCAGCTGCGCTTATTAGCAAATGATGCAAACCCCTAGACAATGAACTCACAGATACTCTGACTAGACTGTTTCTACAATACTGGCTAGAAAAAAAGAAACCCTTCATGAGTGAGAATCACAGGATGAAAAAAGAAAGAAAAAATAATCAAGCCATTAAGGTAGCTGATGGCAGAAAACACAAGTAACATATTCTTCCCATGTGCAAATTAGTTTAGTGCTTAAACAACACTGGTCTTGGCTATTCCCTGTGTTTACCTATATACTCAAAGCAGTTACAACCTTCAAAAGCCATAACTTTCCCTGGACAGGGAATTCTTTCTGTGCCAAACCATATTAGGGTTTTCGGCTGTGAACAAATGAGAACTGGTGAGATCAACAGCTCATTTTGGGTTGTGATCTAAGACAGTATGAACAGTGTCCTTCAGACATGCATAGCTAATGTTCCTTTCCATCGTGCTGTGTATTAAAGTCTTTTAATGAATAGCTGTGACTACAGTCAGTGGAGAATAAATGCTCTTTGAGCTAGAAGTTAGAATTAAAAGGATAACTCTTTCTTCTTACACATCACAATTAATATTTCAAATAAAGATTTAAGTATAACAGAACTTCCTCTTTAAGGCAATTAAAGCTCTTGAATCTTGGTCGTATTAGAGACCAACTTCCAATAAGCACACATTTTTAAAAATCCTTCCTGTTAGCTACAGAGCTTCAGGCTTTGTGCATATTTTTTGTCATGCTGAAAGCAGAATTTAAATTCATGTTTGCTGCTTTTGGCCAGTTTCTTTGTGTTCATAATCCATAAAAGCAGGATTTTTTTTTTCTCTCTGTGTCTTTTTTTCCTCTTTTTTTTGATTTCTGTTGTTTTTCCCCCCTGGCTTTCCATTTAAATACTGCTACCCAAGCAGGGGAAGAAAACCAACTAAAACAAAAAAAATCTCCTCAAGATCTCCAACAACAGGATGAAAAATTCAATATCCTTCCTCTGTTTTTTTAGATTTACATCGATCAGTGTAAGTTACTACATATAAATGTGCCACCAAAGTCACGTTGCATCTTAGCAATGAAAACCCAGACACATTAGATAGAATTACCTTGGTCAATTTTAAACACAAGTCACTGCAAACAATGAGTTATGGTCACTCCAAAAGTATGGATAGATTTAGTAAAATTTAGTAAAATCATAATCCCTATGTGTTAACTATTAATTTTGACGTCTCTGGGGTGTGTGGTTCCCTATATCTCAATGGATAGGGTAACCTGAAATGTGGTTTAGAATAAAAATCTCTGTCTGATGTGCAGGGGAGGATTGAAATGAAGAAGAGAAAGAATTTTGTAATCTACTAGACTGGATAGTCAGATCCTAGTTTCTTGCTAACTTGCTCACTTGAATGTTTTGAAGAATAGAACAGGTTTCATGGAGTTAACAACATTAAGGATTACAGCCCAAAGAGTTTACAGATGAATATTCTCAATAATGTTCTAAATCCCTTGTTGTGTTTCAGGCATTTAGTATTTGACTCAGGATGTTTCAAATCCTAGATAAGCCTGTGCTGTGCAGCCAAAGAACATGTTCACAGAACAGAATCATAGAATAGTTTGGGTTCAAAGGGATCTTAAAGATCATCTAATTCCAATCCCTGCCCTGGGCAGGGTCACTCTCAGCACTAGCTCAGGTTGCCCAAAGACCCATCCAACCTGGCCTTGAACACTGCCAGGGAGGGGTCATTCATAACATCTCTGGGCAACCGGTTGCAGTGCTTCACCATTCTTATTGAGAAGAATTTCTCCCTAATATCTAATCTAAATCTACCCTCTTTTAGTTTAAAGCCATTACCGCTTTTCCTATCAGTATATGCCTTTGTAAAATGATGCTGTGGCATCATCTCTCCTCAGTCTGGAATCAGTCTTTTTGCATATACTTTTAATAACCACAGGGAAAAACACAGGGAGAGAAAAAGCTTTAAAAATATGGTATCAGGTAATTCTTTAAGCATTTTTTGTTCAGACACTGAAATTAAAAGTCAAATTGGAGAAAAACCTGACCATAACTGACACTCAAATTGTGAAAAATGTTTTCATCCCCCAGGAGACACTAAAAGCAAGGTATGGACAAATGTAATAGCAAGAACTTCATAAAAAGCTGAAAAGCTATATGCTATATAAATTAAGGCAATAGATAAAACAATTGTGGGGCTGAAAAACAGCAGAAGTTAAAAAGTTTGAAGAAAGAGAAATTTGACAATATTGAAGAAGGAGATGATAGGAATTATTGGAAGACTGGAAGCGTGGGAGACAAGAAGAGGTACAACTCAAATTATTTCAAGAATGTAGAAGTGGTTACAAATGGGTGTGGAGATAAGCTAGCAAAGGAAAAAGGAATGGACTTCTGGATTTTGAGGCATCTGTAGGTAGAAAGAGAAGGCAAGGTTGGGTAAACAGTGATCCGGTTAGGTAGAAAGAAAAAATATAAACAAAAATAGAGTAAGAGGAACGCTGAAATGTGTCTGTGTCAAAGACTGCACTACAGCAGAGAAATAAATATGCAGAATTTGTTTAGGCAATTTAGGCAAAGCAGTGAGAACAAAAGCTAACTGGAAATAAATCAGAGTCAGATGATAGAGAAAA
Source organism: Porphyrio hochstetteri (assembly GCA_020800305.1). Taxonomy (NCBI): domain Eukaryota; kingdom Metazoa; phylum Chordata; class Aves; order Gruiformes; family Rallidae; genus Porphyrio; species Porphyrio hochstetteri. The sequence continues at coordinate 9,889,170 of CM036905.1, read as the reverse complement.
TGATTGCTGAGGGCAGATTCAGAAAGTTTTTGAGCTGGATGATTCAATGTCCTTTGAGGCTTAACTTCCCAGGTTAGGTGTTGGAAATGTAGCTATGCCAGAGGGAATACCTTGAATGAAAGGCATGAGTGCAAAGGTAACATATTCAATATGGACAGGTTATTAAATGGAAAGCCAATAGAAAAAGCAATGGGCCAGAGTCACTCTCTTTTAGTGTTTAAAATGAAAACATCATTATTTCATTGTAGTCTGTGTCTGATCCTTGACAGCCCAAGCCAGAACAATGCTCCTATGCACAGAAAGATTTTCCTTTAATCCATGCTTACAGGGGTAAAGTCAACAAAAATGCTCCTGTGCTATTCCCCACTACTTCTTTTTTTTCTTTTTTTCTTTTTAGTCAGGCAATTCCTGTGAAAAGGCTAATATAATAAAAAGGACAAAACAACTACTGTGTCTCTGGCTTGAAGAGAGCTTTAACTTCGGCTCCTGTAGTTGCTTAAAACATTTCCTAGGCACCCATGCTGTGAGTCAGCCTGGAGCTGCCTTGTGCTGACAACTCCAGACATTTTCAATGCAGTACAACAGTAGGAGTTTTTCAAAGCCACAACCAGGATTTATTTAGTTGTGTTTACTCTTACCACCATGTTTTGGATTAGTTTGGTTGTTAGAATATTTTCATACACTAAACCTGCGATGTATTGAACAGTGAAGTGAGGTAACAGCTGTTTTGTATGGTTAACCAGAAATGTAAACCCATTGCATTTCTGTTGATGCAAAGGTTTTTTGGACAGCAAACTTCCCTTTGAAGAGTGTGAATATCCATGAAACCTGCTTATTTATTTCCTAAACACTGTCCCCTACAGTTCCCTTCTCTCTGTGTCCACTCCTTTAGAAAAAGGTTTCAAATAGTTCTGGTCCATGCCAAAGGCCCAAGGAACTTAATTGGGACCAGGATTTAAGCTTATACATTAACTCCTACACTAACACTAGCTCCATATCAAGCAAATTTTTAAACCTCCATTAAAGTTCCAAATATGAAATTTCATGTGGACTCTACAGCAAACGCTCATTTTAGGGTTTTTCGATCAATGTTTGACAGTGTTGTTCTCATTTACTTAGTAACAAATGATCTAAAACTCCTAAAACTTGAAAATGTGGGCCAATTTCCATTCAGCACCTATTCAACACCCACTTGAGCACTTTCAATATATGAGACTTTTGTTTTCAAACTCCTCTTCAAAAGAAGCTTTCCAGAATATACCCCTGGCCTCAGTGTGTAAACAGAAGGCTGTGATTATTACCATTTGACTGACAGGTATCCTTCAATTGCTTCCTTTGAACTCTCCTGCCAACAAACTACTTGACAACTACTAGGAAACCCTTGGTGAGCTGTGAGGATTGCTCTGGAGGTTGGCTGGGCCTGCTGAAGGTCTTTCAACCCCTTAAAAAAGCTGAATGTTGCTACCTTGAGGATGAGAACTACAAGAATGCGAGGCATATCCAAGGCGGGGTGTTTGTGGAAATCACTCCTGAAGAGTACTTCTTCTCAGGGGGTTTGGGAGGGCTCTAGCTGTACTCAGGGAGAGGCTGTTTTTCTTGCTAATCAGTAAACACAGCCCTTGTACTCCTATCTTTCCCCGGGAAGCAACAACCAGCTTTGCTTTTCCAAGTTGGGCAGAGAGGTTGTGGCCTTCCTGGTGTCCCCAACACCTTCTGCTGCCCGTGGCTGCGCCTGGACCCACTGCTGCACGGTCACCGGTGCAAAGCTCTCGTTGCTGTTACGGTGGCACCACCACTCTGCAGACCAGGGTTTAAGTGCTATGGCAATGCCATGAAAATCAGCGATATTTCCTGAAGCTTATTCATACATTCTGGCATCCTCCGAGTTCCCTGAGCATTTCTGATGTTTTAAAAACGAGTAAGAAATCGCTGCCCAAGGAGTGCGCTGAGGAACGTCAGAAAAGCTGCTTGGCTTTAGCTAGCCGGTTGTTCCCTGCAGCAGAGCAAAGGTACTGCTGTTTGTTTTTAAATATTAGAGGAGACACTTTGACTACCATCTCAGCAGATAAACATTTGGCCTTGTTTTGTACTGATAGAAGAGTTTCCTTGATGCAAAAGTAGATTATGCGGTACTCAAAGGCCTAGGAGGTGATAATGATTTAAAGTGTCTGCCATAAACAATCACTTAGCCACAGCCAGGGGCAAGGGAGAAGAAAACATTAGCAGAGTGAGAAGTGTCAGATTCCATCCTGGCAGGGGGTGGGAAAGCGATAACATCCTCTAGGCCACAGTATCTGCCCATAAACACCCGCTTTGAATTGGTCAAGTAAGCACAGAGTTGCGCTACCCACCTTTGGCATGGCTTCAATAAATCAGAACTACAGAAAGATGTTTGACAGGCTTTTAAAGTCGATGGGGAGCACTGTGCTGAGGGAAAAGATGTTTTTCCCAAACTATAAGATCTGGACTTTCAAAAAAAAAAAAAAAAAAGACAAACAAATTAAACAGCTCCTTTTGCAGATCAGGGTGAAAAATTACAATCTCCAACTTTTTAGTACCAGTATATAAATACAAACTGTGACAGTGAAAATGTTCTAAAACTATCAGAAGTATGTATTTTGATTACGATGTTGATTTCAGCTCCTGTTTTACTTAAAAGCTGAATTTTTAACCCCAGAAGTTGTTTATTCTGAAGGATTTTTTAAAAAATTATTATTTATTTACAGATTGTTAGAAGTTTCTGATATCATTGTTACATTTTCCTTTTATTTGTTCAGTCAAACAGAAAAGGCAAAACTGTCCATTAAAAGTCTTTGACTAAATTCACTGCCCCTCTATGCAGAGAGCTGACACAGTAATGTCCTGTCTCAGGCTGACTCCTCCAGCTCCTGTACATGATCTCCGTGATCTCCAGGACACATAAGGTCAGGTAGGGACACACAATCATATTAATTCAATTAGTTGAATTTCACTTTGATGCCAGGCAGGAGCAGATGTGATAGCTGACCTCCTGGCACAGAGTTAGCCAGACACATTTTTTGGAACAAGTGACTGTCACAGTGAAAAAAACAGAAACACAGACTATATAAGTGTTCTGCTTCATATGATTGGAGCAGTTTTTCATGTATTGAAAGTGTTAGATTTATTGTCCCATGAGGTCACAGTCCATGTCCTTTGACCCAAACAGCTTTGGCTGCCCCAGTTGGGGAAAAACTAGGGTTAAATATGTTTGTTATGCCATCTGATTATAGCTATTTCAGTTATATACAATTCGACTAAACATGTGTGGTGGGAAATGTTCTGTAGAAGTTTAATTTACTGTGTCAGGCAGATGAATGACAATCCATGGATTTAATGCAGCTTAGAAGTTCTTCTCCACTGAAGGCAAGAAAAGGAAAGAGCTCCCAAATAAATAAATAGGCAGAAAGTTACTGTAGATATATCTGCTTTGATTATCAATGCAGAAAACTAGCATGAAAATTTGATGGGATTGTCTCTTTCTGAAGGGATTCCTTTACACTGAGATTTCCTCAGGACTCATCACAACTTATTCAATAATTGCATAGCAATAAATTTCCTGTCTGTCTTCTGCAAAGAATCATATGGCTGCAGGCTTATAGGAGGAAACCCAAAACTGCACTACACCTGCCCCAGTAGCTTAACCATAAGTAGCTGTAGATGGTTTAGATAATGACAAGTGAGTTCCTCTCCTTTGCTAATAAGATTTATAGGGAAAGGGGTAGGCCCAGTAAAAGGCTTCATTGTCTTCCAGTTAAAAGCAGAAGCTCTTGGCTTATAGACTCCCTGGAGTGGAAATCAGAACTATGCCTAAGTACAGCAGAAGTTAACTTTTCCGATAGAAAGTTTTGAGAGAATGAAGTTCTTTAAGAAACATGTGCCAGGTGAGACATTTACAGACCTTACAGAAATTGGAGCACAGGGTTCTATTCAGAGAAGCCTGATACTTGATTGAAGGCTGCAAGCAGTCACCTACCTCTTGGCAGTCTGAAGCTCAGGACCATCTCCTGAGAATCGGTGCCTACCATGTGAGCTCAGAAGACAGGACATGGCAGCAACCTTGACCCAGCCAATTGGCAACCAAGCCAAATGCCTCTGAACATGAAAGTTAAAGACAAACATCAAAAATTTGATAGGAAGGGAATGACTTTTAAAAGAAAATCCTAAAGGTCCCACGACCCCAGTATGTGCTAAGCCGAAGGGTGTTAAGGATGATTTAATGTGAGTAATGTGAACAGTAATATCTCTTTCATTTGCTCCTGTATTTTTATGTTATCAAGAAGCCCCTTGCTGCTAGTAAGGTGTTGTGTTGCAAATACATCAGTGAGATCTCATGTGAGCAGATCAGAGATTTGGAGGTTGGCCATCCCTCTCTACTGAAGAAGGTGTTTCTGTTCCCAGGGCTAGCACAGCTGTCCCGCATGATGGAAGGAGTTTTGTCTGTGTGTGTTAAACACTTTGAGAATTAATTCTCTCAGAGACTGGTGGAAGGATATGCATTGCTGCAAAATAATGCTTTGTCTTGGAAAAAACCACTAAGGTGTAGGTTTGGGTGGTTTAGCGTGTGAGTGGCCTTCATATGAGAATCTTTGAGTCTATGAATAAGCAAAGAGCTTTTCAGATAGTTCAAGGTGCCTCTATCATTTTCCAAGTACCTTAAGTCCTTCTTAGTTTTGAAGCTGTAATAAAATCATAGTAGAAAGCCTTACAATGCTTGTTATTCTATTTTGTGGTATTAATACTGTTTTGGGGTCAATCATAAGCTTGATCACAGTTATCCATTCCCATGGCTGCATGAAGCACTGGTAAACCTCTGTTGTACATATATATTGCCATATCCTGCAACATATGCTTTTAAAAGGCTGGCATTTCAGAGCAACAGCATTAACATTGGTGTTCAAAGTAACAGTTATTTAGTGTCATGTACTTTAGTGGCAAGCCTGTGTCTTTTCATGGTCCTCTCTTGTCTCATCCTGTCTGAGGAATTTTTGCTAGATGCGTTTCAGTTCTGCTTTCAGAAGACATTGTCCAAAACTAATGGAGAAACTCATGCGAAGGCACCCCTGTGAATTGTGTAAAATATTGACGTGTTTTTCTTATCAGAAAAATACCAGGTTTTCTTCTTATCAGAAGAAAACAGTTTGATTTTAAAAAGATCCATGATGCATATTATTCAGAAACCAGTTTGTTGTGTCAGGTCACACAGCAGTACAATCATGTCTCATCTTCTGATAAAGTCACAGATTCATCTTCTTTAACAAACAGCTGTCTGAAGGTTTGGCATCTGGCCTCAGCTCATCATCTGGGCATCCTCCCAGTGATGAAAGACAGACTTCCCCTTCATCTCTCATATGCATCTGTTCTTGGAGAAGATGAATTGTCCTTTTTAGGTGCCTGCCTCTTCATAGACTACAGAGTACTGACTGATATGACTGGCTTAGCCCTTAGCTGACATGAGGTGAGATGTATCTCACCTCCACACATAGCAAGTGATTTTCTATTTCTGTTATCATTCTTCCAAATATTTTTAGCCATGTCAAGAATTTGTATTCTTCTCTGAGTGTCTAACAAAAGCACAGGGATAGATAATCATTTTACAGGGATGTTATTCACCTTATATGGACAATCCAGACCCATCAAGCCATGTCAGGAAGCTCTGCCTTATGTGCAGAACCTTCAGGCTTGGTAGGATTCAGAATCTCTGCAAATCTATTAAGTTTTGAAATGGATAGAAAATCTTGTTTAACACCATGCATAATGAAAACCAGCAGCAAAAAAATCCCCAGTGAACCTCCAGAAGAACAGACTGTTTTAAATGGATAGCTAACTTTGAGATAATCCCATGAGAAGGGTACTGCTGCATTCTGTCAGCTCTCATACCTGTTCTCTTCTTCGATAAAGGAGTGTGGATACACAGGTATCCCATTGTCCAGGAATCCGCCATTCAAATATGCATGGCACTACTGCCTCAGGGGCAGGCTCACGAAACGCCCCTTCCTGCACTAACACCCAGACATTTTGTGCATGCCTGATAAGTCTGGATAAGGACCCCAGCCAGTAAATGACTGCCATTTTTTCTGTGAACTTGTATATTATCTCTTCAGTTTGCTGATTTGCTACTTCAATGGCCTACTCTAGTTAAGATTTCAGTGATAAATGCGAATATATTTTCAATTAGCTATAGTCTGATGATCTGTATGTATTAGGAGGGGTGTTGCTTTTTGGGGATTTTTTTTTTCTCTTCTTGTCAAGGTGACAAGTGTTGGTCCTGATCAGGTTTCTCTTAGATTTTTTGATTTCAACAGCACTAAAAGGTGCTCTGCACTTTTAATGAGCCAGACACATATTTATTTTAGATGCTTAACTCCTGGCATCCAGCTTTGAATGCCTTGTTCAAGGATCAAAGTCACTGAGTTTGACAGGTCTAGCTTGGTTTGTTTGGGTTTTTTTTAATTGGAGGTTTTATGCCATTACACAAGTTGTGAGCACTATATATCAAATCTGTGTTGGTGGCAGAGGTAAAAACACGTTATTATAAAGAAAATTGAGCAGAATAAAACTTTGCTTGCTGGGGAGGCAGAAAGAGATTTAGGAGTCTTGAGTTCTAGGTTCAATCCCAACCTGGTAGCTCCTTCTGCTGCTGCTCTAGCCCACCCTCAGAGGGAAGAGGTGTTTCCTGGCTGCTTTTCATGTTGCTACCTGCTCCCAGAACATATATCACCACTGTTATGTGAGTTCATGAATATGATGTCATACAGTTATGGGGGTTAGCTGCCCAGTTCTTCTCTCTGTATTTATGTCTTTGTAGGTCTTGGAGCAGAGTCACCACTGTGAAAGTAGTATAGAATTGGGCTTGCTTGATAAGAATGTCCCACGAGGCCACACCAGACACAAGAAATTGAAGATGATGATAAACAGGAATGGCTCCAGGAGAAACTGAACACGTGATAAGCATGGATTTAGTTGCTGATGGCTGCTATGCCTGAGGAAAGTTCATTCCAGGAAGATCAGGGCACAGGAAAAGCTGGGGAAGGAGAAGGTGAGTGAGCAAAATAACAGAAAAGAACGAGAGAGTTTGGTATGGGGGAACTTCAGAAGGGAGAGGAAGAAGAGGGACAAAGATTTTCTTCTCTGAGAGAAAACAATATTTCAGTCAACTCTTGTTAAACACCAGAAATTTCAACAACAAAAAACCCACCCAGTTTTCATTGTTTCCACTGCTCACATCATTCCTTATTGAAGCACAAGCCTTTTCATACAGCAAGATAAAAGCTCTGCAGAGTGGAAGCCAGTAGCAAGCTGTGGTTAAATTGCCTTAGTAAACTAAATGGAGAAAGCTTTGATCACAGTGTCTGTTAGTATTGTTTTCAGGGAATTCAACTTCTCTGCCCATATAGTTCATACATAATTATATAATTCCCTGTTTGTGATAATACAAACCTTGCTGGAAGGCAGGCATCAGATCAATCACCTATCTGTATTACATTGTTATCTGACTTTTGCACTGGGGCTGCCTCTGTCAACTGAAAGGACAGGTTAGAGCCAGATCACAACAAACTATACCCATCTATTGCTTATTTCATGTAAACTTATCCCCACAATTGCGTCTGCACTATGGTGACATTTCTTACCAAATAAATATTGAGGGCTCCTTTGCAGCTGGAGTTTCTAGGGTGAACCTTGACAGAATTCCTCCTTCAGTGGGCATCTTCATAATGTCTCATCCTTTCTCGTGGTTCCAAATCCTCAATAAATTCTTTAACTCATTGGTAAACAAATATGCTTTCCCCCTTCAGTCAATTGTCTATTGCCTCAGCACATGAAGGAACAAAATATCTCTGAGAACTCCAAATGGCTGTCAAATTGCACTGAATTTGACAAAAAAAAGGTATTGTGTGAAAGGGAATGATACATATATAGAAGTGATCCCATAAACTCAATTTTCCTAAGAGACCAAGCTAAAACATCAGTTTGCTACTAGCTGAAGCTTTCTTCTCTCTAGCCCAGGGATTTTCTTTGTAGTCAAGAGAATAACCTTCTGACCTCGGGCCACCTCCCTAACTAACAGCTGTCTTGTACAGCTAATCCTTCAATTTCATAAGTGAACCAAAATAAAGCCATAATTATGCTATTTGTAATTCTCCATTCTACAATTTTAGCCTGTCCCTAAAAGACACATGCCAGATGTTTGAGAAAGATTGAATGTGCTCATGGACAAAATAGTTTTTAAAATGGTGGAGAGTAAAATGGGACAAAAATTAACTTACTGAAGTGAACAGTTTCACCTATGAAATGCTATATTATTTAACATATCCTTGTATTTCCAAAGATTCATAGCTTTTGTCTTCTACTAGATTTATACTCAATGTTATGGTTACCATGTTGTGCTAGAAGCCATGTAAGTACAATTGAGCAGAGATCTTGTTGTCGTCGCACACAGATTATTTCCCTGTACATCCTAGAGAAAGCCAGGAGCATAATTCAAGTATTAGCTTCCATATGGCCAGCTAGATAATAATATCTTCCAATACTGTGTTCAAAGCAAGAGAGCAAAAGGCAAGCCATAAGAGCCTTTCATTTTTTCCAACAATGATTCCTTGCTTTTTTGTAGTTGGATGAAGCTGTTAAATCTGCACAGAGAATCTCCTTCCAAGACTTAAGGGCAGTAGGCTAAAACCCATTCACCTGTAGCCCACAGTATGGCATTTTATACACCAGGTTGGGTGTGACAACAGTGCAAATACATAACCAGCTCTATCTTAGCAGCTCTGCTGCTCAGCAGCGCTCAGGTCAGTAACTATGAGCTGACACAGATCTGCTGCATCCATTTCTGGATGCAGCTCTGGGGATTCTGGCATCATTCCCATGCATCCAAACTGAGCAAAATGGTCTCATAAGGGGGAAACAGATGTTGGATGTTTGAACACAAGTGCAGGAGTCCTTGAAGACACAGCTAAACTCTTCTGTGTGAAATCAAATGGTTTCTGCATGGTCTGAGCTGTTGGAGACTGCCACTTTCTGACAAACAGTATGCGGATCATTGCTAGGCCGTGCTCTGGTTTGTTAGCAAGTAATGAAGGTATACAGAACTCTTTGAAACAAACTGGTATTTTGGGGGCCCTGATGGCATTGTTGCTTAAACATCTAAAAGCTTCACACATTCAGCTCAGAGGGATAGTAAATAAGTTGTTACACTGGTCATGGTGCACCACAGCTGTAAATGTGATGTGCTGAAGCTTCACAGATTAGAAACTGAAGTTTCAGCTGTGAGGAGAAGCAGTTTCCTCCCAACAGTATAAATGACTTTTATACCCCGGAGAAGAAAGGAATTGTTGTCCTGCTATTATGGAAAAGCCATGGGAAGAGGGGAAGAAAGCATGATGGGGAAAAATAAGGTTAAGCGACATAGAACTGGCCGAGGGGATTGCTAACATCCGTTTTGTTGTGATTTGCTATGAAAGCCTTCTGTCTTCTGTCATTCCTTTTCTGTGAGGAGCAACCCCACCATTTCATTGCTTTTGTAGAAAATCTGTTCCCTCGGGGCTTTCTCTTCTAACACACTGTCATGTTATCTATGAGGTTGCCAGAATGCAGTGAAGAAGCTTGCCTAGCAATTATAATTTATAACTAACAACCACGATAATAATAAAGATAATGTGTTTGTGGCTATTTCCAGTTTGTATTTCTCTTTGTATGCCAGAAAGTGGAAACATAAAATGTCCTTGCTGAAGAATATTTCTATTCTTGTCCTGTTAATGTCAATGGTTGTTTTTCTTCAACTTCTATGAGAACAAAGGCATAAAATTGTGCTTCCTTAAATATGTCTAAATGTTTCTTAATGCATGTTCACCTTACAGAAAAGGATGAAATCTACAAATAGGAAAGCTCCAAACTCAAATAGTCATTTCTTCTCCTGTCATTCTAGAGTCATGTATTTCTAATGTTTTGTCTAGCTTAAAAAACAAATATATTTCTAGTTTCGAACCAGTTTCCAGCAGAAGCCCAAAATAAGCAATGTAGATGGTAGAACACAGGAGCAATTGTAGAGTGAGCAGATAGGAAGAGAAAACGCCTAAAAGACAGAGCTGAAGGAAATGCCTAAGATAGTCTCCTATTTCAGTTTTCAGAGGATTTTCCAAGCTTCCCCACAGTGTTAGTCAGCACTCCATCATTTCCCTCCTATATATGGTAACAGCTAGTGAGTTAACTCTGAAAAACCTGTTTTCTCCACTACTAAAAGGGAACTCCACTGGACCATCACAAGGACACAAAATGTCAAACACAGCTTCACTCCCACTTGGTCTGCCCAATCTTACAGGAACATACGCAGCGTGAACACATCATGCAAGTGGGAGGTTTGTTTTAGCAACTATGTGGAAAGGACACACAACTCAGTCTTTTTAAGAGCCTCCCCACCTCTTTTCATCCTCAGCAAAACAAAACCATCTCAATGTAAGGCCTACTATACCTTTCATAGAGGGACTTTATTATTGGACTTCCTGCAAGCTGACAAAGGATGTAAGCAGCTTACTGCGTTTGTTGGGTTTGACCTGATCACATTTGAACTACCTTGGTCAGCTTTGCCATTGCTGTCAGAGATATGGCATATTATTCATTATTTTATTTAATTTACTTCAAAGGCAGCAGCTGTTAAACTGAACTGGAGTTCACAGCAACTACTGCAATCATGTTGATTTTCCCCTCAGTGATGAAGCTTCATTATGAGAATATTTTCCAGTTTCTTAGGGGACTTAAACCAAAAGATAGCCATATGGCTGGGGACAAAAGCACTGCCCAGCCCTCTTGCCTGTTTGACAGATTCACTGCCAGAAAGACAGGACTTTGGGCTTCATTTTCTCACCTGAAAAATGCTGTTATGTGGCTCCCTCCAAATGCAGTGCAGGCTGGAGTCTCCCATACCTGGAAAGCTCTAAGGGAAGAGTCTGCATGTGGCTGGGATCTTCAACCACAGGGATGCAACTCAATCTGTTTGTGAAAAACCTTGGGCAACCTCAAGCTTATCTTGCTTGAAACTCACCTGCAGTGTGACCATCTGGAGGGTTAACCCTTGACTTTGCTGCTGTTAATGGTACAAAGCACTCAGGGCTCTGCAGAGCAAGGACTGGAGCCCATGGCTTCATACACAAGACAAATAAATACCTGACTCAAATCTAGTCCTGAGCTCTAGGCACAGAGGGCAGGAGCAGGAGGAAGAACAAAAGGAAATGGAATAAAGCATCTAGTCATGCAAAAGCAAGGACTAAATTCAGGCTTATTCACTTTTGGTTCTGTGTCTTCTACCACAAGCTTTTGATCAATCCAGATAGATAGGAATGGGGGGTCAGATGTCTTCAAGGGCTTGATTACTTAGAAACTGCTCACTGATGTTTAAAAAATTGTCCCCTTCTTTCCTGGTGGAGTTAGCTGAGAACTCAGAGGTCTGTTGTCCCAAATAAATGTATGATTTAAAAAATTTCTTGATTACATTTTGCCCACAAAGAATCAGCAGAGACTTGTATCACACAACACAAAGGTAATGTAGCAAGAATGTTTTTGCTTATAACTCAAAATATCCCTTTCAATGAGCAATAAATCCCAAACTTTCAGCTTCTAAGTACCATGTACAGTAGTTTTGTACTTTCCTTCTTGCACTTTGATTCACCTTCCAATTTTTTTCTTGACTTTTTCCTCTCTTTATTAGTTTATTTTTGCTTCTGTTCACAGGCAGAGGACAGAAAAATCCTTTTAGGCATTTGCGGTTTTTCACTGGATGGACACTACTGTTGTCTCATTTTCCTGATTTCAAAAGACCTTATCACTGCTTTTAATCACTTGTAGAAATAGCTAGCATCCAAGGCCAGCTTGTCACAGTGTGCATCAGTTTGACAGGGGTGAAATCTGAAACTTTTTCAATTCCTTTTGACTATGTATAATGAATAAAGAGCAATTTATATCTGAAAAGGTTCTATTGAAAATTTCTAATAGAAGGGTCTGTATCAAACTTTGTTCACATATGCGACACCTCTACTAGCTTCAGAGCTATATAGTGTTGTAACCTACATGAAACCTTCACACACTACTTCTGAAGATAGATATAAAACATATGTACCCTTAAATGTTATATTATACTGTACTGAGAAGCAGGCTATATATGTTTGACCAATTAGTGACGCTTTAGTCAGCTGCGCTTAGTTAACATATCATTAAATGGCCAACAATAACCACATAAGTGCAGATCGTCGGGCTTTGATTATACTTCTCTTTTGTCAAATAAAGTTTTGTCAGACCTTTGATGTATCCCTAACTTTCTGATGGTTTCCATATTTACACCAACAGGCAAAGAGGTTCTCAAACTGCTACTCAGGTCTTGCCTCTTAGGCCACCTGCAATCAAAGTCAAACTATAGGACTGTGACTGAGTTTGACATGAACACATACTAAGAAATATACATCAAGAGATAACATTCATGCTGTTGTAACCTAAACAAAGGCAGAAGAGGTTTTCCCTCATTTAGGGAAACAGTATAGAAATAATATAGAAATTTCACAGAATCACAGAATCACCAGGTTGGAAAAGGCCTTTAAGGTCATCAACTCCAACAGTTCCTGTCTTATGATAAACCACATCCCTAAGTACCTAATCTACCCTTTTTTTAAACACATCCAGGGATGGTGACTCAACCCTCTCCCCAGGCAGCCTGTTCCACATCTCAACAACTCTTTCAGTGAAGAACTTCTTCCTAACTTCTAATGTGAACCTGCCCTGGTGCAGTTTAAGGCCATTCTCCCTTTGTCCTATCACCTGTCACTTGGCTGGAGAGACCATCTCCCACCTCTCTACAACCTCCTTTCAGGTAATTGTAGGCAGTGATAAGGTCTCCCCTCAGCATCCTCTTCTCCAGGCTAAACAACCCCAGTTCCCTCAGCAGCTCCTCATAAGGTTTGCCCTCCAAATTTATTCTTTCCCTGGCTGCTAATACATTAATTACCTTCTAGAGCAAAAAACCCTCAGCTCCTTGCAAGACAACAGGGTTAAAAATGCTTGTCTTTGACAGGTATTTAGTATAATTCTATGCAACATATCATTTTTCTGCCACTTCAATCAAAACATATCCTTTTTATGTCTTCCTGTCTTTTGTCAGCTGCAAAATTTAGATTTGCACGGGATGCTGACTTTTTTTTCTTTTGCACCAACGCTATTAAAAAAACTCCAGCAAAACCAAATCCTCCAGGAAATCATAGATGTAACCTGTAAGTTTCACTTACAGGTTAACTTAAGAATACTTAAGAACACACTGCATTCCTTCCCTGAAATGCAGCCCAAGATAGGTGGATTTGAAGGATAAAACTTCAAACTTATTGTAATTTACCAGGAAGCCCCTCGGCATTAGTGCATTCCCAGACCGGTTTAGAAAAACAGTTGTGGCTTAGTGAAAGGAAACTGTTAGTGTGCCTTGGGACTGCTCCTCTAAGCAAACTGAAAGCACAATATTTAGGGACGAGAGGTGGCTTGCTTCAAATTCACACTCCTGAAGTGAATTAAAACACTAATGAAGATGCTTTCAGAGGGGTCATCAGGCCATGCAGAAGAGTTTCCGTGACAGAAATCCCACAAGTCAACTACTGATGTTATCTTTGTGAGCACTATTTTAAAATAAAACATCGGCAATTTTGTTTTGCCTTAGTCTGCTGCTCTGTAAATTGTGGTCACTGAAGAGCTGTTTCATGAGAAGTCCTTCTGCCTGAGTGCCCTCTGCTCTGGGGTAGGGTGGCCAGGCTTGGGCAAGCCTCAGGTCTGTGGTCTTCACCCATGATTCAGAATCCAGAAGCAAAAATACTCCAGTTTCTTGCTCCCGTTTACATGGTGAAAAATAAAGTTTCCCGGCTGGGAGATAAGAGGTGGGATCACGCTGAAGGCTTTTGGGACCTGAGGGAAGAGAGAGTTGTCTCCCATACCACATGAGTTCAAGCACTTTTTGTGTTGGGCAGAATGAGCAGGCTGGCTGTAGTGTCTCCCCCCGAGCTTTTTTGCTGAGGTAGATAATTTCTTTAATGTAAAGGCTTCCAGGTCTGTAGCACTTCTTTGTACATTTTTCTATATGAGATCCCACCACAGCAGCAATTCCGGACATGTACTTCCATTTCAGCTCCTAGAAGATTTGCACAGCTGAATTCTGTACGTTTGAAAAGTGAAGTTTTTACTGGAAACACTGTCATAACCTTAACCGTAGCAGCAGGACTGATGTTTCTATAGCACTGAAGTAATTTTTATAAGGTAAATAAATTCCAGTTATTGATTCATGTTACACAGGGTGCCTTACACAAGAGGTGTAATTACTCTGGAGATATTTTGGCTTCTTCTGTTTGAAACAACAGCTTACCTTTACGGTAAATGAAGAAAAGTGTATATTTTTCTCTTTGTGTGTCTTTTTCCACATTACTCATATTCTTGCTGGGGGATGACAGTAATAAGATGTTTTGTTAATGTTACAGCTATATGATAGCCGGCTTCCAAAGGGCACTCATACGGTGACTCACACATCATCCCAGCAGGTGTGTAACGAAACACACATTTTCCCCACTGCTTTAGAGGCCATTGTATTAAAATACTGAAATGAGCTGGAACAACAGAACGGACTTACTCATACTGCCCTGCGTTTCAGCAGCAGTTCTGTACTGGGATATTAAAGGGGTGCAATCATGTGCATTTCTGGAAGAAAGCCTTTTTATTATTATGGTACACATTGGGTTGGTTTTCATTACAATATTCAGAGGAAATACAAATGAAATATTTTTTCCATGGGCTTCTGTATAGAAGTCGTGCAGTTCAGCAACATTAAGGATTTAGTTTCCAAGTAATAAGTTCCCAAGTGGTCCAAATAGAAAAGCAAGTAAATAAATAAATACTGCCTGAGGATGTTTATTAATCCAGTTTAATATGAGCTATAGACAGACTCTGATATCATCTCACAGCTTGCCCATAAATTGTTTGCAAGTATGCAACTTGCCTCATAAATTGCTAGATTCCATGTCTACTCTTTCTTAAGAAAATATAGAGCACATGGAAAACAATGTACTTTAAATGAAGGCCAGATTGAACCAAGTGTGTGTAAATGAGCTCAAAATATTCTGGTTTTATAACTGAGTGTCTTTGTCTACACCATGTATTTGACATGAAAATGGGCTGGATTTTATACCTTAACTTGTCTCCACTTTCAAAAACTTCTACCTGGGCTATTTTGATCTCTGGTTAAGGTCTGGAAATGCCTGGTGGCTCCAGAATGAAAGGTGTGCTGTTTCAGCAATACAGCTGTCATAGCTGTTCAGGAAGCTGTTTCTTGCAGATGTTAGACTTGCAGATGTTAGCTCCTGCTTTCCTCCTCCTCAAGTAGCTAGGTGGCAAGTGTGTTCCTCAACCCTTAAATTTTGGGAGACTTAAGAACCAGACAGCAGAGAGGACAAGGAATTGGCCCGCATACGAGCCTACTCCATCCTCAAGGGGATAGTGCTGGAGAGTCCCCAGAACTGCTGATAAGAAGAAAAACATCTGGGAGAGTTGCTTTGCTGTTGCCAGCACACTCCTGAAAAAGATACATAAATTAAGCATTTCTGAATGGCCCAGTAAGCAAAAAAGTGACTGGACACAAATATGGAGTGGCTGTGTGCAGCAGCTATGTGCAAAAAGACCAGTGTGCTTGAGAGATGTCAGACCTATTGCATACCTATTGCTTATACTGCACACAGGCACAGCGAGTGTAAGTCCCGTACAAAGGAGGGATCATAGCATATGGCCTTTCCTTGCCACCACAACATGTCATGTGGCCTGTACACAAAGGCTGAGTGTCTGGGCTAGACTTGGCCAAGGCCTTCTAAAACCTTGAAGGGTGAGAGCTGAATCATTAGGTTTTGTTTTGGTTTGGTTTTTTTGCCTAATTACTCAAGTATGTAAAAATATATCATATTGACAGGGATTCATAACTAGGACTCCTCTTTCTCAACCAGTGGTCCTAACCAAGCTATCAACAGAAGTTCTTTTCTCACCACACAAAATTTGCACTTCTTTCTGAACCACATCCCAGACGCTTCAGGTAAGATGTATATTGTCATTGTCAAATCATCTGTTTAAGGCACACCAGCAAAGTTAAAAGGCATTGCTGTAAATCCCCCGAGACTGATCAGAAAACTGAACCCAGGTGTCTCGTTAGAGCTAAGAACTCAACCCCATAATTTACAAGAAAAGCGGTCACCCCTAAACACATGTGTAAAAATAAAGTTGCAGGTGCCCACAAAACTTTCAGTCCAAAGGACAGCTGTGATTCTGAATGAAGAATTTTGGAATCAGAATTTTGAATTTTAGTGCTTAAGTCCACTTTTGTCCTGTTCAGGTGTTCAGGTTGTTCTGTCTATTCTAGTCTGTAGGTTAGTTTTGTTGCTAATACAGAGGTACTCATTGATGCAACTCAGTAGAAGCAAGCAGAAATGAAGTTGGCCCAAGATACTTCTTTTTTAGGAGATTATTTGATAAACTGAAACTGCATTTGAACACTGCTCTATATGGGTGCATCTATAGTCTCAGTTTCAGGAATCAACTTTGTCTTTTTGATCTGGTAATATACTTTTTTTTTTTTTAAAGAAAGATTTGCTGAGAAATTACAGTTATTAACACACTACTAGTTGCTTCAAGCTCATATAACTCCTGAAAGGTGTGATACATATTTTTAACAGTGTCCTCTTAAGTGGCTGATGTATATACAAGGCTGATCGACTTCATTTTCTTTTCTCTGGTCATGTTGCCTGCAGTACTGCTAAGGTAACTGTTATCTCCTAATTTCTTCTGGAAGAAGCATATTTATTGACACAGGGGCCACCTTTATCACATGTTTGCACAGCATAGGCATCACACCTCATAATGCACTCTGCCTGTCTGTCCCATACACTAACAGAATCCCTTCATTCCACATTGTGGTAGCAGAATATTCAGCCAGTTCTGAAGAAGTTTGCACCTCCAGAGCAGATATAGCTGGTGACTTTTATCTACACCTCAGGTATAACGGTGTCCCTGAGCCAATGTACACACAAAATACATAAAAATTAATGTGTACTTGATCCTGGTGTTGGCAGCAAAGAGACAGCTCCTCTTGGCTCTTATTTGGAAACTTTCAGCTAGGCATCAATGTAAGCTCCAATGTAAGCTTCCCAGAGTTACTGTAAGAATTTTGTTAACCACAAACTGGTCTTCGGTTCACTATTCATAGTTCTGCCTGGTCTTGCAACAACTCATACAGGCAGGACCATTCATTGGATTTATTCATGACAGTATTGGCAGGCTCACAACACTGGGTTGTGAACTCCTAAAGGCATGGACTGTATATTGTTCTGTGGTCCCCACCCCTACAACAGGTATATGCACCCCACAGATTTTGCATAGGACCGTTTCACTCTACTGATTTCTGTCTTGCGATGACACTTCTTAAAATGAAACAGATATTTGGAATGAGATTCAACTGCCTAAATCTGCTGTCTTTTACCACATGAGGTGCTAGATAGGGTACAAGACAGGAGCAGAAAAGACATGTGCCCCAAAGGGATATCTGCAATCTCCTGCAGGGGCATCAGGAGATGAGGCAGCATGCCCTGGAACATCACAGATGATATTAACTTCCTGTGATCAGCCACTTGGACCAAGAGAAGACCCTAATCATTTAGTGCTGTTGATATAGCTCATCACCTTGGCAAAGAAAGTATGTGCTTTATGGAGAGCTGCATAGCTCCTAGGCCAACATATACTAGGTCACCATTGGAAAGAAGGGAAGGTCCAACACCTATCCTCAAACACCTAAACTGAGCATCTTGATTATGAGCTGAACATGTTTCCTGAAGCTTCTTCTTTTCATAATCTACATCTGCATTAGATAAACACAACACACGCTACAGGAAAAAAGGTAATGATGAAGTGTAACACTGATTATACACCTTCTTAATGATTTCGAAGTGTACAGCATAACTTTTAAAGAGATCGACAAAATATTATATGAGATCTTAAGTTTATATTGTGGATGTGGTTGTCTCTCATGTCCACTGTTTAGAGTGCATTATATTTTTCTTATCAGGTCAAGTAAAGTCCTGTCATTTTTGTCCTGTTTTTGAGGCATACTCAGATATTGTCTGGTAGTTCTAGAAAATACACTGAAGGAGACACAACAGTCTATGACTGTCCATGATCTATAGTGTTCATCATCTGTAACTGAGATGTGGTAAAACATCAGGTAGGAGAAAAATGGGCTGAGTGGCTTTGAGAGTTGTAATAAGCTGGGTAAGGGATGCTTGTGTGGCATTTACTGATGTGGGAAGGACAGCCAACTTGATGAGAGAGTTCATAAAAAACAGCAGGAGGCAGTGGTATCTTAAACTACTGTTGCAACATCCAAGAAACCAGGACTGATTACAGTCTGCAGTTCAAACCAGATTAGGGCATGAACCAGGTTTTTCACAGTAAGTTTGTGCAACACTTAACACAAAGACATACTGGCCTCTTACTGGGAATCCCAGTACCTCCCACCAATGTAACACACGGTGTTTTGGAATGATTAAAAGGCTGGACTATCGAGGGTGATGTTCCATAGGAATTTTCCTCTGCTGCACTTGTGACTTTAGTATCTGCAACCTCCTCTCTTTTTTCTGTGACCACTTGCTTCTGCCTATGCTTCACCCGCTCATTTTCTCAGGCATCTGAGTGGACAGATTGTGAACAAGAGGTAGGAACACGTCTAGGTTAAAAGTAGAACAGTTACTTATTTATTTACTTATTATAAATTTATTTGTTATAATTTATTTGTTTTTCAGTGATTAAAGCTAAAGGGATGGCAAAGGTGTGGGAGCAAATCACGGACTAGGAAGGAAGAAAAAGAGAAGAATAATTGATTATTTACCCATGCGACCACCACTGCCATGCTCACAGGCTGCTCTGCCTGAAGCCAAAAGATACACCAACAATGTCCCCACTCATTTTGTGATTTGAACTCTAGGCTTTCACATCTATCTGCATTTGCCAACAAGAGGAGGGCTGTAAACAGTCTGGAAAAGTCCTGCACGCTACAGGGCTTACAGTCTGTAATAGCTCTGGTATGTTTGCAGTTGGAGATTATTTTACAAAACAAACTAGAGCATGCTTTGGGTGTTTGTGCTTACTACTCCCTTGGCATGCAGTTTTCCCCACAGTAAGTGCCTGAAGCGAACTAATGCATCTATATTCCTACTGGTGATTTCTGCCCTCCTCGTCACACAGAGGGTTTGTGCTGGCCGGAGAAGTCTGCTCCTGTGGTTTCATTTGGGTCCCCTTCTTTCAGCTTTTTGCTGAGACTCAGCGCTACATGAGGTGTAAGCCCAAGCTGTTGGACATGCCAGGCCACGAGCTGCTGCTGAATGCAACTCCTGACTCAGCAGCATGGTTGGGAGGACACAGGGCTTTGTGGTCACCCACCCTGTCCCAGTGATTCAGGCAGAGATAAAAAAAATCATTCTCTGCCTAAACTCCAGTGTTTACAGCCTGCCAAGCTCCAGCCAGGAACGTGCAGTAAATTTCAGACAGCAGACCATAAACAAAAAAATGCAGTCCAGTATTGGTCCAAGCAGCCCCCCTAATATTATAGTGCTGTGTTTCGGAGTATGGAGTATGTGGTGTGTAATAAAACCAGCTTACACTGATCATGTTATCCATCTCTCAGCTATAAATCTTTTTCCTATACTAGCCAACACCACAGCCTTGAAGTACTGCACAGTAAACTGAATTTCAGGGCAATACTGCCACTGGGCTTTACCAGTGATTCCAGTTTCCCATCTACAGTCTCTAAGGACAGAAGCAAAGCTACTCTCTTTTAATTTGGGAAGGTCTTGCTTGTTTTACTTTTACCATCCTTTGAAAGGTTTTTCATTGCTACCAGTATGAAAATAGCATTTGTCAGCCGTGCTGAAGGACTCATTATGTAGGAAATGCTGTATTCTAGAAACGAGAGCTCATTATGCTGAGCTCTCTCAGCGTGTAATAAATAGACTGAAAAGTTCAGGAGCACCAATTATCTAAATGTAATGACAGGCAACTGGTGACTGAAAGAAAAAAGGATAGTGAATCAACAAAATACTGGCATGAAAACAGTACAGCAACAATCACAGTGCTCTTCTGAGATACTGTAGAAATTCTAAGATATTATAGAAAAAAAATTATCTGGCTGTCAGAGTATCCACAATACTACTGAATTAGGTTGCTCTAAGGAGACTTGCCTGGCTGCATCACCACAATTTTTTTGAAAGCAGGGCAGCTATTTCTTCCTCTGTCTAAAAATTATTTATTCAGTCAGTATGTGGGTTTGGGGAATTAATGCAGTTTGTAAATTGGACTTTCTTCTGTCAAGAAATAGTCATAAATTTGGAGATGCTGAAAGAAAATGCTTTGTTTAGTGCTAGACACCAAAGGGTATTTCAGAAAGTCAAGGAAGAGATTTTCATAGAACCATAGAATTCCAAACTGGTTTGGATTGGAAGGGACTTTAAAGATGATTAAGCTCCAAACCCCTGCAATGGGCAGGGCACCCTCCACTAGCCCAGGTTGCCCAACCTAGCCTTGAACACTTCCAGTGATAGGGCAGCCACAGCTTCTCTTGGCAACCTGTGCCAGGGCCTCATTACCCTCACAGGGTAGATTTTTTTTCCTAATATATAATTTAAAGCTACCCTAATTTAGTTTAAACCCATTACTCTGTCTTATCACCACATGTTTCTGGGCTCCCTGGGATAAAAAAGACAGGGATCTCCTTGAGAGAGTCCAGAGAAGGGCTACGAAGATGATTAAGGGCCTGGAGCATCTCCTGTATGAGGAAAGGCTGAGTGAGCTGGGACTGTTCAGCCTGGAGAAGACTAAGGGGGCACCTTATTAATGTTTATAAATATCTTAAGTATGGGATGCAGGGGGAATTGGCCAACCCCTTTTCAGTGGTCTGTGGGGACAGGACAAGGGGCAATGGCTGCAAGTTAGAGCACAGGAAGTTCCGCACCAACATGCAGAAGAACTTTTACACAGTGAGGGTGACAGAGCCCTGGGACAGGCTGCCCAGGGAGGTGGTGGAGTCTCCATCTCTGGAGATATTCAAGAGCCATCTGTGCAATATGTGCTAGGGAGCCTGCTTTGGCGGGGGGTTGGACCCAATGATCTCTCGAGGTCCCTTCCAACCCCTACAATTCTATGATTCTATGATTCTAAGTTCTTGGAAATAGACAGTCTCCAGCTTGCGTTTTAATCCCCTTGCACACAATAGTTCAGTAATCAGGATGCTCACCTAAAATGCAGGGCATTTTATCTTGCATGAGAACAAAACTCATATATCTGGCTTCTCCCTAGATATTTAATCATCAGTTTGTAGGTATGTTCAAGCTCTGGTCCAGTGAGAAGGAAATTCAGTTTCATCAGTAGAGACCTCAGTGAGATTTTTGGTCCATAATATTCTGCAGTCCACCGATTCAGACTGCTGCCTCTCTGGATACTGCCCTACAGTATTTCATTTTAAAAATCACAAAACACCCCCAACAGAAGGACAGCTTTTCTCTGACTAAAATGGTCAAGCATAGCTATGGGTTGCCTTGAGGTCCCAGCAGGCCTCCAGAATTTAAATTAGTTGCAGGTGGTGACAGCAGGCAGATTCACTCTAGCTATGTCCTGGCTCCATCAAGCTTTTGGCTTGCTTCCTCAAGGCTTTGGAATTGGGCACTTCCTTCCAGCTACCCGCTATTCTCTGAACTCCACCCTGCCCTGGACATCTCAGGTCATTCTCTAGCATGCAATGCTTCACTGAAGGCTGATCGGAGAATCAAGGTCAACATTTTCTGAGATGTAGAAGACACATTGAGACACTACCACAAAATGCCATCAGACAGCCCCTCACCACATCTAGTGCTCACCACGTACAGTGTTGAAAACTGCTGCTGCCTTGTATTTCTCCTAAATTATTCACTTTCCACTATAAGCACCATGAGGTTACCGCCTGGTTTTGTGGCTCTTGTCGGGTCCCCTTCCTTCTGTTCCTATCTTAGGTCTGTAGGCGCAACATCTGGACCCTCAGCCTGCCAGTGCCAATGTCTCCCTTTCATTTATCTAGCCACACGTGGGCACACATCCCTCAGTGGTTGTGGTCAGCCCTTACAGCTCCATGGGTACATCCCATGATGCTATTGTTCTGCTCAATCAAGGGCCTCTGACTGCCGTGTGTGTCTGAACATATCTGGGCTGGAAACTTAAATGAACCTATGTAACAGCGAGTTATTCATGGATCACTCACTTATGCTGTAGTCAGAAATTTCTGGGGTCCCAAGGACCCCATGTAGTACCTGTACTACATGTACAGTGCTGGTGCTTTAAAATGTCACAGCTGACAGCCAGAAAGCAAAGTTTTTAGGCATGCTGGCCTTGTTCCCTATATTTTGAGTTGAGAGTGACAGGCACTGTAGTATCTAAGTACTAGTTGTCCTTTCTAACAATCTGTGTCTATAAAGCATGATCCATCTCCCTTATATTCATCTTTCTAAAAGCTGTCCAGTCTCCCTGGAGTTCACCAGGCCCCCTCTACAGATAAAATAGAGAGACAATTGTGTCCAGAGTGTTCATTTTCACATCTATTTTTTTGCCCATCTCCTGCAGTGAAAGTCAGGAGAGACACAAGGCTCACAAGAGCTTTGGCTAGATAGATTTGAGACCGCTGATTTATGGTAGAATAAAGACTCAGACTCAGAAGACAAGGTACTCCACAGAATCACAGAATCACTAGGTTGGAAAAGGCCTTTAAGGTCATCGAGTACAATTGTTCCTGTCCTATGCTAAACCATATCCCTAAGTACCTGATCTACCCTCTTTTTAAACACATCCTGGGTATCCTGTTCCACATCCCAACAAATCTTTCAGTGAATAACTTTTTCCTAACATCTAATCTGAACCTGTACCACAAAGAGTTAAAGAGCCCTTTTCCTTTGTTATGTTGCTGTCTTGAGAACTGGTATTCCCAGGTGCTGTGGAGGGAGAGATTTCTGACAGCATGTACTTAGCAGATCAGAAATAGCTCGTGTGAGATGTAATAGCCACAAGCAAATCCTAGGCAAATTCAGACTAGAAATTCACACAGGCATGCATTTTCAGCAATATAAGTAATTAACCATTCCAACAGTTCACTGAAAGATGTGGCAAATTATCTAACGTGAAATCTTTAGCTTATGAACAACATTAACTAGATATCTGTGCTGTACCTAAAACAGAAATGACAATCTAGGTGTGATGGGGGGAGATTCACTGCCCCATACAATACAAAGGAAAAACAGTGGTCATTTCTAAACCCATACTATGAAATTCCTGAAGTGTGCAGTGCCCAGCTATAGCAGCCAGAGTGAGAGTACGCAGAACTTCAAAGGATTACAAACCTGAGCCTTCCTGTGCCTTTTCTATCAAGTTGTGCATTTATGGCATTGCATACTTTGTTGTCTATCCTTTCTTCTATGATTTTGCCCTCCTTCTAACTGCAAGGAGATGCACTGCTGTAGCATTGACAGAAAAGCTCCATCAGGTTACAGGCAGAGTGAAGTCAGAGAACCTTCTGCTTTTTTCCTCCTTTGCTAACCTCCAACATATCTGATCATGTTAGGGGATCAGGATATGTCATTTGAGGAGGATGGCTGTAGTGATAGCTGCAACACAAATTAGCACTAGACTTGACAGCCTTGAACCAGAGGCATTTGAAAGATGCTTGGTGGTGACTGAATGACAGGTAAGACCCTTAGTCTGAACAGAATCCTGCTAAAACTATAAACGTTTAAATGCACACAAAGCTCAAGTTCATCTCCAAACAGAAGAGACTTCATAGACTTCTGTCCAGCTGCAATCTTACCTATTCCCACTCCCCAGCAGTCCAGAAGGGAAAACCCATGTACCACACTGAGCTTTTGGGCTTCCCTTGGAGCTGATGATGTTATCCTCTTATTCCACTGCCTTTGCCAACTGTCCATGGTTGCCTATGTCTAAACAACTCCCAGTTGGTGTATCTCAGTCACCACAGTCCCTAGAGCCCCTCGTGTCCCTGGCATTTCTCATGACATACTGCCATAGATCTAGGGATGCAATACTTCCAGTGACAACAGTTTCTGGGCTGTTTCCCTGGCTGAAGCTTCCATGCTGGGAGCTCTGTCAGTCACTGGATGGAGCAGTTGGCCAGGAGTCAAGATACTGCATTTGGTAGAAGATGTTCACCAAATGTTGTGAGGAGAAGATTTCAAATTTAGCTTTCTAAAGGAACAGTCATACCACAACATTTCCAAACAGCTCCAGTTACAACTATGTAACACCAGTCAGCATTCAGAAGCTGTGCCAGGAAGCTCTCCAATTTGCTGCACTCCTTT
Source organism: Porphyrio hochstetteri (assembly GCA_020800305.1). Lineage (NCBI taxonomy): Eukaryota > Metazoa > Chordata > Aves > Gruiformes > Rallidae > Porphyrio > Porphyrio hochstetteri. The sequence continues at coordinate 9,864,727 of CM036905.1, read as the reverse complement.
ATTAATAGTGTTTTGCCAAGCTGCCCTCTGGGACAAAATTATTATAGAGTGGTTAAATGTCTGCTAGTGGAGGAATGCTTTATTTTGCCTTTTAACCACAGTCTGACTTGAATTCCAACTCACAAAATAGGAGGTACCTGGGATGCATTATAGCTGCATCTGGCTATCTGTTCTGGCCCTGCAAAAGACTGCAGACAAGAGTGAGATTAATTTATTGATCTATTCTCCCTCCCACAGTTTACAATGCAAGCAGTGGCAACAAATTACTCCTACACATACCTGCATCTTGATTTACAGCAACCTCTTCCCAATGAATATGCAATTTCTTTTTTTCATCCCATATAAATTCGTTGTTTTCTGATGTTCACCAAGAAGCACTTAAGTCACAGCCATCTTCTGTTTAGCCTTTCAGAACTCCTACTAAAACCAGAATTATGAATACTCTGGAAAGATAACCCTAATGTGAAGTACATTTATTGAAGAAGAATAGTGAATATCTAAGAGGAGCCTGTTTTGTTGTATGTCATGAGCATGAGGTGAGTGTCATGAGTATGCCCTCCTGCTGATCGCCCATGTGCAATGATCTCCTTTAATAAAGTGAGTCTGAGACGGCTAAATATTTAGTCGTCATTACTGTGAGAAGGGGAAGATAAGCACGACCAAAAACGACACTCAGTGAAACACCAACCAGTGAAGATTTTCTTCTAGTGGCACAAATCAGAATGAATAATAAAGCCTAGGCTGTTTGCATGTTACAAAAGCAAAGGGACTGAACACAGATCCCATGTGTGTTTTAACATTAAGGATAAAAATCACGGCATTTCTCTCCTGTATTGAAGTATTAGATTATAAACAATAAGATGTAGCTAAAGGGAAGTTCTAGGAGAGGTTTCTGTTGAAATGAGACAGGCACCATGCAATGCATAGTCCTTGTCTGAACCTTTCAAAACATGTTTTTCATCTTGTTCACACAGACTACTGGACAAATTAATTTGAATAATTAAAAACTAGTATCCTTTGGTGTTTAGCTGTTCAACAAATGTAGCAATATTTTTAGACCAAAAAAAAAAAATCTCATGGCATACACTTAGTGAGTTCCAGTTCTTTGTGGTTTTTATTTTAATTATATGAAAGCAAGGAGCACCTCGCATATGAGGAAAAGCTGAGAGAGCTGGGAATGTTTAGCCTGCAGAATAGAAGGCTCGGGGGAATCATGTCAGTGTGCATAGATAGTTGAAGGAACAGTGCCAGGAGGATGGAGCCAGGCTCTTTTTGGTGGTGCCCAGTGATAGAATGAGAGGCAATGAGCACCAATTGAAACACAGGATGTTCTCTCTGAACATTCAGAAACACTTTTTTGCTGTGAGGGTGACGGAGCACTGGAATAGGTTGCCCAGGGAGGTTGTGGAGATAGTAAAAAAAAATTTTAAATAAATTAAAAAAATCTGGACACCATCTTGTACTACTGGCTCTAGGTGGCCCTACTTGAGAAGGGGGGCGTTGAGGAAAATTACCTCCAGAGGTCCCTTCCAACCTTCAATCATTCTGTCATCTGTGCTTGCATGAAGGTGGTTTTAAGTCAGTCAATATTTAAAGTGTCCAAGAAGAGATCAGTGATGAGTGGGGTTCCTTGGGGGCTGGTACTGGGAGTGGTGCAGTTTAACATATTTGTTGGTGACATGGACAGTGGGATCAAGTGCACCCTTAGCAAGTTTGCTGATGACACCAAGTTTTGTGGTGTGGTGATATGCTGGAGGGAAAGAATGCCATCTAAAGGGATCTTGACTGGCTTGAGAGAAGAGCTTCTGCAAACCTCATGAAGTTCAAGAAAGCCAAGTATAAGCTACTATACATGGGTCTGAGCAATCCCAAGCACAACTACAGGCTGGGCAGAGAATGGCTTGAGAGCTGCCCTGAGGAGAGGGACTTGGAAGTGTTGGTGGATAAGAAGCTCAACATGTGCCAGCAATGTGCTATTGAAGCTTGGAACCCAAAGAAGTGGTTGATGTCCCTCCCTGACAGTGTTCAAGGCCAGGTTGGATGGGGCTTTGGGCAGTCTGGTCCAGTGGAGGGTGTCCCTGCCCATTGCAGGGACATAGGAAAAATGTGGTAAGACACATCATCAGCATGGTGGAGAATACACTGGGGCACTATTAGATCTCTGTTTCTGGGAATTTCCCTCATTTGCTCTTAAAATGATGTTTCCTAGTTAGGGTTCATTGTAACTTCTGTCACTTATGTAACGAATACAGCAGGTGCACAAGGTGCAAACAGTTCTTGTGATTTGCTTAAGCAGGCTTCTGGGAACCTGACGACAGATGGGATCAAACAAGCACTGTTACTAGCAATAGGAAAGTTGTCACTACAGAAAACTCCAGACAAGGAAAGAAGAGCAGTGCTCAGCATGTCTGGATATATATTAGGCAGATTGGATGCTTAATCGTTACCACTTTTATCTCAGCAAATCAGATTTTATGGGTGACCAAAGAAAAATGAGATGATTACTGGACTTTGATATTGCTCAGTCTGATGTAGGAGATCAGAGCAAGCTACTGAAAAAAACCCCCCACCAAGTCATGAAGAGATAGAAAACTGTCTGAATTTTGCCTATTAGGATTTCTGTTAATCAGAATTTAATTGTCAATACAGATTTCTCAACTAAAATGAAAATGAGGTTAACACGTGCACCCATGTATCACTGAGTACATAGTACATTCAGGACATAAAGTTAAGGGTCTGTCTAAAGGAAATAGAATCTTATTAAATTGTAGGAAAAAAAATGAAGCATGAGTTTTTCGTTTTCATCTCTGAAGGAATTGGGCTTGTTCAGCCTGGAGAAGAGAAGGCTGTGAGGGGCCTCATTGCAGCCTTCCAGTACCTGAAGGAAGCAGAGAAACAGGAGGGGAATCAACTTTTTAAAGGGGTAGACAGTGGCAGGACAAGGGGGAATGGATTGAAGCTAAAGGAGGGAAGGTGTTTAGGTGTTTAGGTGCTGAAATTGGCTGCCCAGAGAGGTGGGCAGCCCATACAAAATTCAAATGGGTTAAAATTAAATGATTAATTTTGTTTGGAATTTTGACACTGATTCTTAATATCTGAATTCTTATATGCACTTGATGCCACACTACCATAGACAACACGAGAACCCAGAAGACAGTGGTAACCTTTACCTATTAAAACTGTTTCCATCAGCTTTATCAGACCAAGAGAATAATTTCCGTGAATGTAATTTAGGAAAAATTAAATCAGTAAATACTGCTGTAGCAAATAATTACAGACACAAGAAAGGATGAACTAAATATTTAATTTGATCCTTTCTGAAGCTAGATTTTTTTTTCATCCAAAGTTCTTTTAAGCTAGATTTCTTCTTTGAAAAAGCAGTGTGGCTATCCTTTCCCCCCTGTCCTCTCCAACTTGGCAGTAGACAAGTGCAAAAGCCAGATAAATTGGTATCCTCCACCCTCAAAAAAGGAAGTAATTTAAAAGGCCAATTTGTGTGTACATTAAAATTGGGTTTACGGTCATGTAACTAAAAAGAATGGGTGCATCAGTGCCTTGATCTGTCAAGGTGCATCTATAGAAACTAAACACGTTCAAGCACTGTGCTGTACCTACACACACTGTCTAATTTCTCATAGTTTGATTGATAAGCAATGGATGGAGGAAATGATGAAAAAGAATAGCAACAGAGGGCTGATGTAGCAGCGATGTAAGTGGAAGAAAGAAAAGTGGTAGTAGTAGCTAAGGTGGCATTGCCATCTTCATGTGTTGGTACACCCAATTTGCTACAAAATTCCCTCTACCTTGCATCACTATTGGTAAGAGATCTGGGGCAGGAGATAGCAGAGAAAGGGAGTAAAGATGCATGAAAAACATTGTTGAATCCAGCCTAATAAAAACTGGGAATAAAAATTATATATAAGTGGCAAGAATGTATTACTCTTGACTGTATTGACTAGATCTTCATGGACTTCATCAGTGGCTTAGATACCTCACTCACATTTAGAATTCCTGCTGTAACCCTCCAGTTAGGTGTCTGAATTTGTGGCTGAATCCTATCCCAAACAGCCATTTTTCAAATCAGGATTTTTGCTTTCTTTTCAGGAAAATGTGAAATTTTACCTATTTGCTTCGCTGAAAAAAGAGAAAGAGATAAAGGGTTTCTTTCTTTGCTAGGTGTTTTCTTTGTACAAATATAACCATGATCACAATATTTATTATTACAGTTGGAGAGTCCACATGTACACATCCACATACATACACTCAGCCACATGATCAGAAGCAAACTACAAAACCAGCTGGTGATACCGGAACAGGGACATGTGTACATAAGAAGACAAAAAATGAAGATGGACAGTGGATCCAACTATAGGTACTCCAATTCATAAAAAGTAGGATATTTTCAACTCCATAATTGTAAAGTATTAACAAGCCTTTATGGATTCAGCTAGTGGTCAGCAAAAGAACAACAGAATATTTTTATTTCAGTAATGGATAGAAAATATGGAAATGCCATGTTAAGCAACCAGTTGGAGTAATGGTTTCATGAAATTTAAGCAATATAGTTATACAGAAAGAAAAAAATATGTGTGTGTGTATCTCCATGTTTCTTTGATCTGAAGTTGAAGCACAAATCAGATCTTACAAATACTTTCCTTATGACAAGAAAATGGCATTTAGAAAAGCCATTACTAGCAGAAATTTATTATTTTGCTTCAGTAAACCTCTCCACAGTATAGATTGTTAAAGTACATGAGTCTTATAGCAAATTATCCAGAGCTTTCTGTAACAACAGCAGGAGCTATGCAAGCAAGCATGAACACAAGGGTCTGTGCATATTAACTTGTCCCATGTAACTTCAACTCCTCCAATCCTTGGCCCATGTCCATCCTATTTAAATGTCAAATACAGAATGGAAAATTGTAAACCTTCTGTACTTACACATTGCACTTTATTTTTATTATTAATATTATTATTTTTTTTTTTTTTACTGAATTTTTACCCAGGGAAAGATAGATCGGAGTTCTATGCTTCATAGAGTCTGCTTGATATGAACTTTTTAAAGGTTTTAGTTTAATCCTGTGCACTTGGTGTTGCTGTGGGTTCAAATAGTTTTCTATTTCTTCCCTACCAGCTCTCCTGGGATTTTATAAGAAAAAAGCTAATAAATTCCACAGCACCAAAAACAGAAGCAATTGGAAGCTGTTTTCTAATCCAGACCTACATGGCCTTGTGTCTTTCCCCATATCCTTCATCCCTAATGACTGGATTCTCTCTCTGCATGGATATAAAACAGTCTATCATTTGTATTTGAATCCCTTTAATATTATTAGACTACATAGACACATATTTTAAAGAGGTCAGATGGCTTGTTAACACAGTATATATGGTACTGTGTAGTACAGTATATATGGTATTGTGTAGTTCTCAGAAATCAGATTTGGAAGAACAGTTTTTGAAAGACTTTAACACGAGTACTTACAAAGTTAAAGAGGCAAAAATAAATCTTCTATTCTTAATTAAGTCCATCTACCTTGTGAAATAACCTAATTTGAGGTAGAAGCAGTCGGTGCTGTGGCATGTTTTAGCATCATTACTGGATTACAGCTTTATTACTCACCTAGCCCTTTGCCCAGAAGTAGCAGCAACATGACATACATCCTTTTCTGCACGTGTATTGCCTTTCTTGCTTGTTTCATAACATAAAAGGGAAAATACACCTTCAGTTCACAAAGTAAAACTCTACATATCTTCACAAAGCCTAAATTTATTGAAGAAGCTTAGTCCCAGGATGACTTAACAGGGAAAACCTTCCAAAAGTCAGTTTAAAGCTGAGTGTCTCTCCTACTCTTTAAATATGCCTTTCCTTTACCCAGGGAACCTGGGAAACCTATAATCTTTGGACCAAAGCTAGGTTTTGTTACCTTATATGAGTGTAGGTGACATTGGGCTCATCGCCCTGCTACTGTTTCTGTGCAGTGAGGGATACTGGTTCCCTTAGGCATTTCCTTTGCTCATGTTATCTCTGGACAGAGGTGTGACAGCATGATCTTTATCTCCACATATAGTTTTGCTTTTTTCAAGTAATGGGAACTAATGGTAGAAGACATGATCCACAGTACAGCATGGTTTGTTAGTTATTTCCCTCTGTAAAAGTCAATACAGATAATAGAGAGGATTAAACCAAAAATCTGGTTCTAGGTCTACATAATAGAATAAAAGTAAATGTCAAAGGTGAATCATTGTTGCTCATGCTGTTAAGGGTGTTTTGAGGCCTAAATGTTCCTAGGCTCTTTATACACCCAAAGTTTTTCGCTTCAATTGTAGCTTCCTTTCCTATGACAATGTATCCAGAAGCCCGCTAATGGGGAAAAAAACCCCAACAAAACAACAAAACAGATTTCCCAGAAATTCCATCTTACCCCAGAGAGAGAGACAAAAAAAGGGGATTGGAAAAGACATCTTCTTGCAGACTGTTAGGGTGGGATTTGTCTCACCTAACTCTATGTATTTACATTAATAGTGTCAAGGCACCCTGGGCTCTGTTTATATTGTTTTTGTAATGTTAGTTACCTAACCTGTGCCAGGTATTTAGTTTAGACAGAATTGAACATTAGAAATGCTTAATTCTCTCCACTGATGACAAAGAGGTCTCAGCTTTACTAGATCACATGTGAATGTCTCTTATCATGTCCTTACATGAATTTTGGATTTTCTCTTGCCTCTAATTTTTAATGCACCTCCTTTTTTTTAGCTTTTCTTTATTCATAAGTAACTCTTTACTCTTTAGGACAGCTTGTCCTCTCTAAACATGATCATATAACGAAAACAGCTATCTGACCTCTACTGCTTCAGAAAACTCAGGGGAACTCAGAAGCATGGTCATTTGACAGCAATCAACTAAGTGCTGGGTAAGGAACTGAGAGGAACGTGCATCACATTTGGAATAGCTGGATGCTTGCTGCGTTTCACATGGGGGGAGAGTCACGCTGAGGAAGAGATTACAGTTTACTGGAGAGCATGAATATACAGAAGGATTGACAGGTTTCCTCTAACTTCTTTTGTTTGGGCTGCTCAGTGAGGTCACCAATGTAGTATGCTTTTCTCCAAAAATATGCCTATAAAAAATCAACAAATGTATGATTTAGGTCTCAAACCAGAACAGTGATCCTTACAATTTTGCTGTATCTCCATCAGTGGCTGAATTCTGTTAGTATGGAAATATTTCTAAGACTGTCAATGCCTACTGTTATTAGTGAACCTTGCTTCCATAGCACAGAAGAGGTCAGGATAGCAGAAATTAAGCAAAAATGAAAATATTTCAAGAGCACCTTTTCTGTTGCTATTGCATTGCTACCAATATCCAAAGTAGACAGTTTAAAACTCACTTCAACACATCTGCAGTAGCTGCGGTCATATTTCTGAATATAATTACCAAAGAAGTAATTATTCATGAAAAATTGCAGTAAAGTATTAAGTTTAAGGTACATATAAAGCTAAACAATATATGTTTAAGGTTGTCCACAGAAGCTTATAGAGTCCTCATTCTTAGACATCTTCAAAACTGGACTGGACACAGCCTTGAAAATCCTGGTCTAGTTTATCCTGCTTTGAGCAGGGAGGGTAGACATTACAATTGAGTTCCCTTCCAATCTCAGGAGTTTTGTGGTTCTGTAAAGTCACATTTAATTTTGACTTCATAGAGATTATTGAAATATTTAAGGTGAGTGCACTTCATTGCTATGTGTGGGATTAATTTTCAGAACGCCACAAAAATATGAGCACACATCCCACGTTATACATAGAAATAAGCACTTTAATATCTTTGTTTTGCTGTCCAGAAAGTTTACAGGAATATCAAATTTATATGTACAGTATTCAATCTTCTGAACTGAAACACACATTTAGAAATCTTTCTTTTCTCATTCAGGTTGCGATAGATTTTGTCAATACTTTCATGACTTAAAAGAGTGTCTGGACTAAATTAATCACTAGAGCTTCTCTTTTCATCAGTCCAAAGATACAGGCAGTTCTAGAGATGATTTGAACTATCCAAAGACAGGTATTGAGATTACACAGGATAAATGTCCCCATGGAGATGCCCATTTGATTTTCTGAGCTATTGAATGAACCTACCCTGCTGACTGAGACTGAATGCATAATTTATAGCATTGAAACTTGAAAAGCTCAAACTGAACCTGAATGTAGATTAAAAATACAGTGTCCCTGAATGTAGCAGTGTTTAAAACTGATTAAAATATTTCTTTTTTGTTTAAATAATTTTGTTTTCAAAAATTGTACCACGGTAAACTTCATGAGTGGTGCTTTGAAAAAAATACATACCATTATGAACACTCTTCTGAATTCCATATAGTGATTTCTTACTCATCTAGACAGAAATCTTCAGAGCAAAGACTCCTGGGAAATTTGGGAGCAAAGCATGAATTAAGTAGTATGGGCGATAGACTGTCCATAAAATACCAGTGTGTCTATATTTTTGAATTTGCTTTCACAATATTCTTTTAGCATTTTTTCTTAGAATAATAATAACAAAAAATATTTACAATAGTCTCTTTAAAAAAAACCCAACAAAACACACACATATCTCCCACCCTCCCAAAACACTGAACCAAAAACCCCCCATTACCATCGATAATATTACACATGAGAATTCCATATTATATTAGTATCCACTAGCTACCATGCTAAAGGGTGAGTTAATTAACTGTTTATTATTCTAACTCCTGTAGCTTATATTCACATAGACTGTAAAGGCGTGCAGAGATTCCCCAGAGCATATCATGGCAATGATTTTTTTGAGAGGCAGCATTACTCTAATTAAATTGTTTTCTGTTGAGTATTACACTCTAGTCTCATTACAGAAGTAGTTCTAAAAGAGGGCTTTATACACCCGAAATGTATGTATATAAGGATTTTATAAAGGAGTGTTGGAGGTCTTGTGTCAGACAATAGAACCTTGCTTGCTTCTTTGTGTTTCACATCAATAGGATGACATGGTATCACAGCAGATTAAACTGGTTTTTTCTTTAATATTAATATAATTCTTGATTATGGAAGGAAAAAATGCTAAGTATTTGGAAAGATACAATAGATTTATAGCTGAATTTTGATGTATACATAAAGCTGTGGAAGCTGAATACTTAGTTTACTATCCTGTCATTATGATGACTAAGCATTTGGTAACCGTGTTAAAATTCTAGGCATATGTTATAAATTCTCTTTGGACACTCAAGGTTGAAATACAAGGATGCCACAGAGCTTTCTTTGCTCATATTAGGTACTATCTAAGAGTCTTATCTCTAGATCCATGAATTACCAGCACTCAGAGGAGTTCATTCAACTCAGTCAAGATATTTCTTAGAAACTCTAGGGAATATGGGAAAGAGTTCTGATTACTTTGAAGATGTTTCAGTTTCCTGCTTTTAAAAACCACTGCCCTAAAGGACACAGATGTCTTAGGAGCTGCAACATTATTCTGATTCAGCTTTATCAAAAAAGGTTTGAAATTAAAAAAATGTTTACCTAAAACCACTGATTTCAGTAGCAGAGCAAATTCACAGAACTCAAAAACTAAATTCTTTATTAGGATCAAACTGCTCCAGCATTCCTTAGCTGCTTTGTGGGGATAGCTAACAGTACTTGGCATAGCCTGGAAAGTGCCTATGTAGAATCTGTTCTGTTCCTGGCTTTTTACAGGAAGATTATAACTAATGACATGTCAAGGTCCAGCTCTGAATAAAATGTTCCCTAGATAGTGCTCAATTTTATTTATTTCTTTATTTATTTAATTCTCCTATTTCCCTGTAATTTGACAATGGGACCTCACACAGTACTGCTGAAATTTATCTATCATGTTTCTAATCCTCTTTTCGTGATTAACGTATATTACATTTCTGGATTTAAGCACAGGATGCCTTTCTATGCTTTTGACCTCTTTAAAACACAGATAACATAACTTTATATATGTTACTGACATTTTAATAATAAAAGGCCCCTATAAATGTGACAAAATGCAGCTTACTAAGACTTTTTTCTTAGAACGAGACAACCACATATGAACAAAAATAGTGATTTTTTCCAAGACTCTGGCTAAATTGAGACGAATCTGAACTATAATATACCTAAGAGATACCTCCAAAGATATTTTTTCATACCTTTTTCAGCACGGTCCTTGATGCAGCAGTTCCCAGGTGATGATTTTTTCCCCGTATCATGTGAATATGCGGTCCCAAGTAGATATTTAAGTACCAGACCCATAAAGGAAAGACTTAAAACATCAGTGGTTGGGTGGCAATAAGACACTTGAAAATCCTAGTTTTGACTTCAAGGCACTGCCTCCAGTCCAGGTTGATACTGTTAGAACTAGGCTAAAATCAGTGGTCTTTAATTTTTCTGGCTTTTATTGTTGGTTTGTTTTGTGGGTTTTTTTCTTGTTGTTTATGTGGGGGTTTTTGTTTGTTTTGTGTTTGTTTGGTTGGGGGTTTTTGTGTAGGGGTGTGTGTTCTATTTTGTTTTCTCTGTATTAGTCTCTGCACAGTGATATATTCTTAGCAGGAGGAGTAGATTGTAATTATTTGCAATGTCAGTTATAGGTGATTAGGTCACTTTTCGGAGAAATGGGCTGCACTTTTCCAAAACTGCCTGCTTGCCAGAAAGCATAAACACAATTCTGAACTGACACAATCACTGAAATATTTAAGCTGAAGAAGATATCTGTTTAGGTAGAAGAAGCACTCTGGACTATGTGTTCCTTCCATTCCACTTCAGGCACTAGTCAAAAGACAGTAGAAAATTACACATTTCAGAGGGTATTTTGAAACTCCATGTACATGTCAGGGTTTTTTCAATCTACTTAACAAATAATTCACCCTCTACATGTGTCTGTCGGTCCTCATTAACTCTTATGATGAGACTACCATGATCATATTTCTTTCTTTAACAAATCAATTAAAAGTTTAAATTGAGACAAACTCTATCTGTTTCTAAGAGCCTCTATGGATTTTTGTTAAATATGTGCCCCGACAGATGCAGCTGCTGAATAGGACATTTTAAATTAGGCATCACTTATGAACTCTAGGCCATAGTCATTAAACTTCACGCTTTTGCTTTCTGTTGTTGATTGCACAAACTTTTCTGCTAAAAAGCCATGGCAATTCCCATTGTGACATTCCAACATATCACTAGTCAAACTAATAGCAATGTACACTGAGTAATATTAGGAACAGAATCCACAATTGTCTATATAATAATTTGAAACTCAGTTGTTACTATATATTTCACATATTTATATTATGAACTTCTATGTTTTGTAATTTGTGCGGAAAGATGATGGTCTCCGTGAAGCCCGATTTCCCTAAAATGTTCAGTTGCCTTTAGTCATAGTTTATTATGGTTCATTTTTTAAGATTAGTTACATTTCATTGAAACAGCTTGTCAGGCTTGGATGGCTGTGAGTTTCAAATAGCAAACACACATATATATGCACAGACCCTAATGAACCTGTGGTATAATTATGCAGAAGTATGTTGGTTACTGTCAGTGAATAACAAAAGTACAGAACCTTAATTAAGAAGTGGGAAAGTGATACTGTTGGATGGTGTTATTGCTTTTTCTGGGAAGAATTATTGCATCTTTAATTACAGACAAGGTTCTCGGAAAATCATTTGCCTCAAGCAAATAAGAAATTGGAAGAAGAAATGAGCATACAGAAGACTCCCAACAATCTTATTTTTCCAATGTGACCAAACAGAGATGTTTGCATCCAATTGATGTAGCTGAAATAAACATATTGTTACACCAAATATAATTTTAAGGCACCAGGAGGCTTATTCAAGTGAAGCACCAGTATCCACTGTTCCTACACTAAATTTTCAAGAAAACCCAGAAAAATCCCAAGGGTTTCTCTGCCAGAACTCACAATCTCAGAAACTCTAATGCAAGAGTTCAACACTTAGCCATCATTGCTGTAAGCAGTCTTTTCACTTACATGTCTTAACTTTTGAGCCATGATAGCACAATAGATGCTGGAACCCATTCAAAGTGCCATAGTAAGTTGCCTTAGCATGACTTACAGAGCCAAGTCTCACTTTCTCCATACCTTCACTGTATATATATGAAAAGATCCATAAAAGCCTGCAGCACAGCTTGTAGAGCTGAACTACTGCCACTGAACTGTGCAGAAACAATGGTCACCAGTTCTCTTTGAGGAAGATGTGGGTTTTTGCCACCCAACATCTGTTCTGGGGGCATAATTTTGAAAGATAAGTGATGAAGAAGGTGTCAAGATTTCAAGTTCATCAACAGGATCAGCAACCTCTTTCCTCCATTCTAGGGGTTTAGGATGACCTTTTTAAGGTCAAAGTGCTTGGTGTTACTCCTTGCCTGGGTTTCACTATAGATATTCCCATGCCTCCCTTGCTGATCTTAACCTTGCTTTGCTGACTTGACTTCCTAGCTTGACCTCTGGTCTGCCTCAACACAGCAGACTTTCTTGATGATTGCTGGACTATTTGATGATCCTGGTTACCTTTCTTGGATGTTCTCTGTATTGTGGGACTGTACCCCTTGCTGATGAGATCACCCCCCTCAGCCCATCACTATAGCTCCTGGCAGCCATTCCTGATGCTTCCTAACAGAAGGCTGTAGGGGGGAAGGGGGTAAATACAAAATGGAGGCCACCTTATTTCTGGATGATATATAATTTGTTAATATTAACACTTGTACACCTTAAGTGGTATACTCTCACATATCTTTATATGAATTTTAAACTCAGGAGAAGGGTGTTAAGTGAAATATTCCAACTTTTCTTTAAAAATGCTAGTGGCTGCTGGCTATAGACAGCAAGGGATCTAAAAGCATCTCCTCATGCTCTACAAACACACAAGATCACTGTAGATGCCTGAAATAAGAAGTGCAGGAAAGATTTCAGAGACTCCCTGTCACCGAAAAATAATGATTTGCAGGGGATCCTGACAGAGAAAGATGAGGCTTGGGACCTGGTTGGTGGGATTCGAGGGGAAGATTCAGTTTTGCCAAGCAAAACACACATAACTTCACATTCATTCTGAAAGCCATAAGAAAGAATAGATTTCTCATTGTATTTGTGGTGCAGTTTGATTGATTTCTTGGAAAGAAAGTAGGGTTGTTTTATTTACTCTGAACTCTGGAGAAAGAAGAATGTCACATTGTCTTTATTAACCATATGTTACTACATTTTCCTACATTTGAATGCATATATATTGACATATTTTATTTTCTGCTGTATATCCTTCTCCTAACCCTGGCTCCATACTTCAGTTATTTTAAATGCAGGATCAGCAGGAACAGAGGTTTTATTGTTATTTTACATGCACTTCATGCAACCATTAAAGTATGGCCATTTATCTGAATGCCTTTCTTACACATCCATGATGCAAACAGAAAAGACTGGATAAAGATGCACTGATGAGTACGGTTGAGTTTTATTCAATCATCTGGACAGTTTTCAGTGAGAAGTTGTGATTTATACCCATTACTGCTCATATTGGTGTTTCTACATGCTGTGAGATCAGAGCAGAGATGGAACACACTTCTAATCCAAGTCTTTCTAAAATGCATGGAGGAATCTCAATTACATATCAAATCAATTTAATTTGTATCTGTATGGAAGTATGAAACTTGTTCCTGAGGAGTGAAGAAAGGGCCATCTTTTGGAGGAGCCCACTGTGGGATGTGAAGGTTCTTACAGACATTCAATAAATTTGAAGAATCTGTTCAACACTCTCTCCTCCTGACACTCAGACTGAATGGATTTCCTCCCCATATATCTGATACAAATGTTTCTGAGGTTGATGAAACTTATTTGGACACAAAGAAAGAGATAGGCATATTTTCAAAATTCCTAATAGCTAACAGGAAATAACAGTCACAGCATGATTTGCCAATTAGCGATAACTATAATACTGATGGAATCAAGATCTATAATGAAAAGTATGTAGTTGTGACAAAATTTTGTTTGCAACTAGAAGTAGGAAAACTTTTAATTTTTTTTAATATAGACTACTAAACACAAAACTCCTTAACTTTATTTTGATCTATCAGAAAATTTTAGATTTCCAATTTTGCAGCATAGCATCTCTGTCAGAACATGGGTATTTAGCAACTTCCTGTTTGTGTACAGGCTTTTTGTAGAAAGGACATCCAAGCAAATGGCCCTGGCAGGAATTTCAGTACGCAAAGGAGAAACCTAGTGTTGATAGCTGGGGAATGAGAATGCACGGATGTGCCAGTGAATCCTCCCATCATTTCTTGTAACACTGAACAGTGGGAGGAACTCTGGGATCCCAAGGTACCTACACATCTAAGTTCTGCCACTTCTTGAAACTGAGAGAGGCTGGGTTCTCAGGAGAAAAAACTCAGGAACAACCAGATCCTAAAGAACTTGGAGCAATAGCAAAACCTGCACATTTCCAGCTTTGCAGTCCTGAAACATGGACACATGGAGCCCAGATTCCCAGCCCAAACACAGTCTACCTGCTGTACTTTCTCAAGAACTGTGGTTAAGTGTGTTATGTCAACTTAATCGTGACACCAAGTCAAGACTGTTTTGATAACGGGAGTTTGTTTGCTCATATAAATGTAACGCTTTGGGGAATTAAAATGGATGTGCTCTAAATGTGATTATTGACAGAAATAGGGCTTGTGAAATCAAAGGAGCGAATAAGAATAGGAAACTGTTTTCCTCACGCTATGCTGTATGTATACTTGGGTTTTTACAGTCAGGCACTTACTTAAGAAAATCACATGCTCCATTTAGTGAAAGCAATGGAGCTGCTTTAGTGTGAAACAGACTTAATGAATGCTGTGAGAGGATGGAGATCCCACGTACTGCATGTGGCTCTGGACAAGAACAGATTAGGTCATCAATGGGTTGTGTGTATTTACAGCAGGACTGAGTTTACTACAGTGCTTTGTCTTCCCGTTGTCATTCATCGAATTACTTACTTTCCTACTTGACTCCAGAGAAGGAACTACATGAAAGTACACCATGCCCTCATTTTATTTTTACATGGCACTACTCATATTTAGACTTCTTCAGTGTTTTATGATGATTTGATCTTTATAATGATCTGTAGTATGAATGTGATACTCTGCAAACTTGTAGTTAATATCCACCAGAAAAATCCTATCCATTTTTATGAGGGAAATACGGAACTTTTCACTGCTAATGTGAGTAATGAATCAAAATAAACTTTATGTCTGAAACCTCTGTGATCTCAAAAAATTTTAACATGCATTTTTGTTCATTCATAGACTGGCACCTTTGTTGACCTTTGATATCCTCTGAAGCTGGGGTCACTTAGAAAATGTGTTGCCCTCTGATCATTAAATCTTCATTCAAAGGTTAATTTTTGTGTATATTTCTACGTTTTCAAGTGGCATTCATAGGAAGTGATTAGGTTGTGCAACTCCTAGATGAATATTTTGTGTTTACAAAAAATATTCTATTTTCTCTGCAAGTTTATTTCTTTAACACATTCCCTCCTGCCACTCACACATGCAGGGAACTGTTTTGCAACAGCAACCTGACACTATCTATCTATCACAGCTAATCTGTTCTTTGGCTAGTCAGCTATATTGGTCTATGCTTTATGCTCTGCCAGACCTTGAAGGTGGGAGGATCACAATATTTTGATTACATCTAAGCCACTCTGAAAGCATTCTCACTAATGAGCAAAATAAACAGATCCATGGAACGACATATGACATGAAAGTGCAGAGCATTTTCAAGCTGGGTAAAGCAGCGTAGTAAGTCAGCCAGCCAAAGTAGTTTTCTGACAAACTAGAATAGGAAAGTTAAAGTCTTGCAGAACTGCAGGACTATTTCGTAGAAATGATGAAAGATGCTCAGATGCCTAAGTGTGTTTCTGGACCACAGCCTCTATAAACTACAGTTTAGGAAACTCATTTGTCCTAAGGCTTCCTTCTGAAATATGCCAGGTGTCAAGTATATACATAGACATCCTCTCAGTAACTGTGCAAATGGATTTTTCTGCTAAACAGGACTGATTCTTAGCCAGGTACACGGTTCTGCTGAATTTCCTTTAGCTGAAGATTTGACGCTAAATTCTCTGTGTCCCTATTTATTTGTTTTAGGTCCGAGTGTTTAAGTTTACCATAATAGCTAGGGATGGATATTCCAAAGAGAGATTTATATCAATAATCCAACAAAGTCAGCTGCTTAAATAACCCTCCTAGGCAAGGCTAGAGGTTAAGGTTAGATTCTTAAACTGCTGAGATCCACATATGCTAGTATATTCTTATTTATAAATCCTCAATTTCAAAGTTGAGTGGGAGTGCTGTACCCACGGTACAGAAAACCAGTGTCCTCTTTTTGCATGGATTTCTGGTATCGAATCAGAGAATATGTCCAGAAATTAGTCCCATGTAGGGACATAAATGACAGGATTTACTTCACCTAACATCAAAGGTGAGATATAGGTCCAAATTCAGACATATATACACTCATCTCAGTTATCCATTCATAGGTGTCCTGTGCCAATTTAGGTGTCCTGTGTTGCCTGTGGTATTTGCTGATGGATGACAATTATGAGAGACCATGCAATCCTAGGGCAGCTGGGGGGCAGGTTAGGTACCCTAAAGCATCTCAAATGGCATTGCTTACCTACACATGGGCTACCCCTCACCATTACAGCCAGAAGCTGGGAAACTGGTTCTCTCAATAAAAATCTCTACTCCCCTGAAAGGAGTCTAGGCACCATGGGCATGATTCATTTGCCTCAACCTTGGTACCATTTGAGATGCCTCATGTCATCCCAAACATGTTCATGTAACTGGAAAAAAAGGATACAGGATTCACAGAAATATTTCTGACCTTGTGGAGCAGCAGAGGATTTCGGAGTGGGTCATCAAAAATGGCACTAGGTGCCAAATACTAGACACCTGAATCAAAACCTTAGTTTAGCAGTAAAAGCTTGTCTTATAAACATCTAAAGGTAGGAAAAATTAATCCTGTCTTGAAATAACAGATAGCATCTGGACATTTTGCTTTCCTTCCTACTAGGGCAGAGTTACACTTACTTCTTCCAGTTTTATACTTCCATTTTATTTGATACCCTTACAGTCTTTTTTCCTATGAAGTTGCCAACAAATATAGTTCTGTGTCAATAAGCATTTCCAGGTTATAAATCTAAAATCTGGAGATAAAGGAGCAGTTCTGATTTAAGGCTCATTTGTTTTGCAGCCTTTGAGCTGACATTATCAATTACCATTTCAATTATTGCTAATTGAATTGCTGAGGTTTCTAGATGGTGGGCTGATACAGTAATTCATTTCATCTAGACCAAAAACCTGCCAGGATCTTTCAACCACAAGCTCTCACTTGTCATTATCATGGATAGATATTATAAGGTGGATCTACTAGATAAAATTAAAAAAACACAGCTGTCAAATACACTGTAAAATTTACTGTGACTCTGAAAGAACTTGAATACATGTATTACTTTTTTAAAATCTCAAAGGAATAAAGAGTACAATTTATTACAAAAGCCTGAACATAATTGTCATGACAGTTTAGGGGGTTTCTTGGGTATCAGATGTTAAGTTCATAAAACAAGATTTCACTCAAACATTATAAGGAGATACTCCTCTGATTTCTGAATTTCCAGGAGAGTATTGATGCTGACAATACAAATGTGCTTGCATGCATGTGCTCTCGAAAATATTTTGCCAATAACTGACAAATGTATAATCAACATATGATTGGGCCAGACATCCAAGAAGTGGTTTTGATGTTCCTATGACCATCAGAATCCACGCTTGAAAGACCGTCAGCATAACAGAAAGATTTTGTTGGTAGCGAATTTCTACCTCCTTTCTTTCCATCCTGTATTTTTTCCACATGTTTGACAGCTATCACGCAAGGTTTCAAGTACATGATGCCACTTAAAAGCATGGGCTCCACATGCCTTACTGAAGTCATTGTGTAATGCCAGGGTCAACCCAAAGGGCTTGATTGCAAATCAAGACCCCAGGGAGCTCCGTGTCTAGTCCACACACCACAGCATTCTTTAGGCCTGATGCTCAAACATCTATTATATCTGAACATACTTTGTTGTTATTGCCTTCTCTGTTTATAGAAACATAATAAAAATGATCTTAAAAAAACCCCAACAGAAACACCACAGGTTTGTACGCTTGGCAGAATTTATTCAAACCGCAGCTTTTCACATAGTGTTTCCACTGTTCTGTCCCTGCCCATATCAGGAAGTGCCCTTGTGGTAACGAATAAAAGGAGCGTACTAAATCTTTTCAAACCTCAGAAGGGCTTTGAGGTTTGAGAAGGGACCTTAGCCAATTCTTATTTTATCTGAATTTGGTCTTCTTTATTCCTAATAGTAATAAGATTCCTCCCTCTCCCTCCTCTACCTCCCAAATGCCTAAAACCCTGTGGCTGAAAATTACCCAAGAGGGACTATCTACTAATTAACGAACCCACCTAAGATTCAGGGGATTCAACCTTAATTTCCTTTTCAGTTTTAGATGTGCTATGTAATGATTCCTCTCTGTGCCTAGTAAGAAAGAGAGAAAAGAAACTTTGCTTTTGTCATGGCAGTGCTGAGAGGCTAAAGCCATTAAAATGATAAGAGTGGAAAAAATACTACGCTAAGGGGCAACCATAAGTTCCTTAGGACATGTTCACAAGTTTCCAAGTGATTAATTTATCACAGCCTAATGCATTGTTATTTTCCAGATGAATTGTGATCACTGACTCTGGCATTCTGTCTAACTGCAAATGTGAATTCAATGTTGTAGCATAAACCATTAGGCAGGAGATTAAAGATATAGCACACTACTTTGCAAGTGGGAAAGGGTAGGAGATCATACAGAACGCTACTACTACTACTCAGTTGAGTCAAGTGCAAAAGCTATCCCACTTACATGAAATCTGCCCATTGATAAAAACACTTTAATTGGTTTTATTAAAATTCTGCCAGAAAAGAATAATCATCCTCTGACTGTGGAGATACAAGATTTCAAATTTTTATTGGTGTGCAGGACTGCTTGGCATCCTAGCTTTGGTTCAAGCTCATTCTTAATTGATTATATTGTAATGAAGGGCACAGGAAGAGGGTAGGAAGAATAAGAAAGCTCAAAATTGCCTTCCAGACATAAAATGTGTTTTGATTTACAGTTAATGAAACTTTTTTATTACTCAAATTACTCCTTAATATTGTGGCTGGATTTACTCTGGAATGGGGTTATCACACACATATGTCCCATTGGTCTGCATCTCAGCAGTCAGGGTGGGTTTGTTTTGGCGGGCTGGAAACAATGTCAGTGGTTCTCTTTTTATTTAAAGCAGTAATTGGCACACTTGCAGAGTGCTTAATGGTTTGTTTTCAGAGAAAAGGAACTTGTTGCAATTTGGGAAAATGCTTTTATAGTCTAAGATATGTAAACATAGAGAAAGATGTGTATTTATACACATACTATATATATTTATGTGTCTATATACATATATATGTATGCATTTTAGAAGCCATCGAAATTTTAAAATTGCCTCCTTCCCTTTTTAAGACTAAAATTGTCTTCTCAGATGTTCAGTCATACTTTCTTTCTTTTCATCTCCCAGTGAATATCATTAAGAAGTGATCCTTATGAACTACAGTTGCTGATGGTTTTAAAAAACAGTTTCAGTGTACCAGTTACTTGCCAAGGACATTTTAGCAATATCTCATTTTAGTTGTTGAATGGATGTAACAGCAACTTTTGCCAGAACAAATGATAACTGGATCTCAAGAGCTTTGGTTTAGTCCTGGTAGGCCTGCAAAAGTTCAAATATGCATCTGGGGGCCACTGAAACTACAGGAAGACTTACTGTTGACTTCAGCTGTCTTCAGGAGTTGGCCTCAGAGTTTTCATCAAGCCCCCTGTGTGTTTGCATTTCCCCTTTTCCCTCTTGGCTCCACATGATCCAGTCTTTTGAAAGACACCATCATGAACCCAAGCTGCATTACACTGTTGAACTCTGTGCTTACTTTTTTCTGTAGATGGACTTCTGAAACTCTACACCATTTCCACCTGTTTTGGCTGAAACTGTGTTTGTTAGGTACTTCTCAATTCCATCTTCCTAAAGTCCTTCATATGCAAAAGTCTTTGCTTAGACGGTCCCTGCACAGACAAATCCTACCCCAGACAGACTGCCATTGGGTTAGCAGCACCACATGGCTCGTTCACACAGGACATGCCAGATGGGAATGTCACTGTTTTTTTCAGTTTCCTATAAATGCCATTAATGCAAAACATTGTTCCAAATTCATGTAAAAAACTTTTGGCTGAAGTGAGTTAAAGTTAGTATAACCTTGTTAGACGAAATTCAAGAAGTATGTAACACATCTTTAGAGGCAACCTTCATAAACTCAGAATAGCTTTACTACTTTGTCTTTTTCCTTTTCGTAAAACAGAGGTTTTTACTCACTAGTCTGATAGCAATGAGTTCTTCCTTTGTAGTTTGATCTTGTCATATTATATTTAAAACCTTCAGAACGCACAACAGACTTATCCTAATTGATTATTATAGAGATATTTCCTTCTAGTATTTACCTTTTCTCTTCCTATACGAGACCCCACAGAGAGGATTAGCTAACTTTCCAAAACACATTCTGTTTCTATAAGGGGAAGAAGATGTACAAAACCACACACAGGTATCTGATAATCTCTAATAGTTTGATTGTTTAAATTTAATTTAAATTAACACTTATTTTGAAAAAGCTTTTTTTGGAGTCATATGTTTTCCTCCTCTTTGTCCTTGCTTTCTTTGAGTCTCTGCTTCTGTTCTCTTAGGGATGATTTACTAAGTCTATACTAGTTTAAAAGACTGAGGCTGTATGCTGCTGAATTAATCAAGCAATAATTTTAAGAAGTATCATATACAATATAATCTTTTTCAGACATCTGTGTTTTATGTTTCTGGGTGTGTTAGATTAAAAAAAAAAAAAAAAGACATTTTTGTTCATATTTAATTTTTTAAACTTTATCCTAAACTTCAGGGAGTATAATAATTGCTTTCATTCATCAAGTGCTTTCTTGCTATCTCTCACTTATGGGTTATATTATTCTCACTTGGAATATAAATTTCAGGTAGAAATTTTTCTTGTAGACTAGAAAATTACACAATAGATTATAAAATATAGACTCAAACCTAATTCAAATTGTTATGGCTTTTTCCTCTGCTTAATTACCTGTAAGAGCCCTACTAAAAATGATTTATAAAGGAATTTAATGCTGTATTTCAACAGCTCTTTTTTGGAATTTGTACTTTCTTGCTGTGTTGTAAATTTATAGATGGTGCTCTATCTTAAGCCTTCCTTGGAGGCTACTTGCTTAATGTTTCACATGATATTCAGTTTATTCTTCATTTCTTTCTAAACACAGTAATCATGATCGATAGAAGAAAGACCCTGCCTGCCTTTCAAAACCCTGTGCCGTTTTCTGGGGAATTATTTATTCATTTTCATAAAAGTGGTGACTCTCTCTTTTCATTTGTGTTAACTTTTTTTCATTTTTGCACATTAATTTTTTTGAGGATTTTTTGTTTAGGTGAGGTTCAGAAATCTCTCCAGGAAAAAAATAGGGTTTTTTATTAATGTTCTATTGACTCACAAAGCTGCTTTCTGGAAAAGATGAAAGTTTCAATGGAAATGAATGAACAAGTGGATTCATACTGGAAAACAGCACAGAGGAGTTTGTATCTGTGCAAGATGGATGACCAGAGGATCAAAAGTAGAGTAGGAAGTGATATGGGAACTTTTTTATAATATCCTCAGAGGTCAGCAATGGAATTTTGATGGGGTCCAACCCACACCTGTGGTTTAAAGATACAGTGTATTCTTGTACATGAACTGTGTACTAGGAAATAATTTTACTCACATGGAGGACCACTACCTTCAAAAAATGTTAATCTCATTTTTATCTCTGTGAACAGGTAGATATTTCCTATTTATCGTTTTAGTCTTAATGCATGCCTTTTTCTAAATAATATTTAACTGAAGTAGTGATCTAAAGAGAGCAGGAATCTTAGCTCTGAGCTGGGTCATAGATGAGAACGGCTCTCATCTATATTTGAGTATCTTTGCCATATACCATGTAATAAACAAATGGAATATTACATTTTAGGATATATGTAATTTTAATAAAAAAACACCAATGCTGTTTATCCCAAGAGTACTGTCATTTGTAGTCACACCTAGAAAAATTACAATACCTAACTATCTCCTAATGACATTTTTTAATCCAGTAGTACTCCTAGTAATCTGCATGGGAATGAGTAAATTCTTATGCACTGTGAATATTGCCGTCATCATCTGGCTCTAATCTAATTTGTAGATTAGCATAGAAAATCAATACATCCTAGAGAAAAAGAGAAAGTGCTGCAAAAACTGTTTCTCTTTTCCTTTGTGTGTTTCAGGACTGAAGTATTCATTTATTTGTTTTTTAATAACCGATTCACGGTATGTTGGAGTTTTGGGTCTCAGATAACTCTTCTAATTTTTTTTCTAACATCATGGCATTTCTGGCATGCCCATGATAAAATAAATCTTCCTTAATTAGAGAAACCCTTTGAAAAACAATATTTGAATAGATATTCTCTTGTTGAAGACAGCCGTCACTTTTGCTTCCCTTATCTCCTGGGTATCCAGGGTTGGAAAGGTCTTCTTTTGAATTTATTTTATCATTCTACATTTGTTGCTCATATGGTAGACATTTGCTGACTCTATGGCATATGTGTTATGCAAACCCCAGTGACTAGAGTGTTTTGAACAGCCATGAGCCGTAATTCCAAACATATTAGGAGATTAAAATAATTGCACTGTTTAATTTTACAAGCTTTCCACAACAAACATAGCCACCCATTCCTATAGTAAAAGAAAACTAAGTGATGACAAGGTCTACACTGTTTTCCAAGGTTAGTTGTGAAATGGCTTTCTTAAACCGCAGAGATTAAGATAATAGCCTTGCTGCCCTTGCACACCCAAGTCTTCCAGTAAGAATGGTTATAATACAACTAAATTAATTATTTCTGATCTTCACCTACAGCTCTTTTTAATAACATCATCAGTAACTACGAGTCTGAGTTACTACTGCCTGTTGGAAGAGCCCGTAAGTGCTTGTCATAGTTTAACCCAGCAGGCAGCTAAAAAAACCACCAACACTCATTCATTCCCCCTCGCACCAAAGGGGTGGGGTAGAGAATCAAAAAGAAAAAGGTAAAACTCATGGCTTGAGATAAAGACAGTTTCATAGTTCAAAAAAGCAAGAGAATATCAACAACAATAACATTATTATGATTATTATTATTAATGATGATAGAAGAATATACAAAACAAGTGATGCACACCACAATTTCTCATAACACGGAGCTGATGCTCAGCTAGTTCACGAGCTGTACTGTCTCCCGACCGACCCTCAGTTATATACTGAGCAGGATGTCATGACCCTTTGGCCAGTTTGGGTCAGCTGTCCTGCCTGTGTCCCCTCTCAGCTTCTTGAGTACGCCCAGCCTTCACATAGCAGCTCAGCATGATGAGCTGAAACGTCTTTGACTGCTTAGCATCAGCTTTCTTAACAGTACCAACATTTGTTATTAACATTATTCCCATCCCAAATCCCAAACACAGCACTAAACCAGCTGCTTAGAAGAAAATAAACTCTATCCCAGCCAAAACCAGGACAGTACCACCTTCTAGTAATGCATGTTTAGCTGTCTGACCATTATATTCTGCATCTGGAGACAGATATGAGGATTCTGGAGATTTGGCTTATGGATGATAAGGATCAGGGACCTGGTGGGAATTTTTACTCCCATCTGCTTGCAAAGCCAGGTTCTACATTCATTTGCATGACATCATGAGGAAAAAACTAAACTATGTCAGATATATGCATCTGTAATACCTACATATTTTCATCTTAGCAGGGGAATGTCTACACTGTTTATACAAATAGATGTATATATGTGATTCATCATGAATAACAGTGGAGTAGATAGTATCTAGATATAAACTTTGATCCCTTTATTTTTTCTTGTTATTTTAATGGAATCTAATCTGAAATTGTTAATAGAGGAAGAATAATCTTTGCTCTTTAAGTATGAAATACCTAAGAAAAGTGCAAAGTACCTGAATCTTATTATAAATGGAGGAAAAAAGTCTTGCAGGAATAAGTTTTCCAATGAGATTTCTGATAATTCCTTCTTGCAGTAAGGCAGGCACTGTTCCAAACAACACATTCTTTTTTCTTTTTCTGCATAGATTTGAAGTAATTCAGCTTCTGCTAGAAACCTGAAAATAGAGACTTGCAAGGAAGTGCGTTCCTGTGACATATGATAAGTCACAAGAGAGAAATATCTATGCTTTCTATGATCAAGTGTAAAAAAATTGTGTGCATATTTCCAATAGTTTGGGGGATCATGGAATGTGCTTAAAAATAATTAAAAAAAAAGGCTGGATTCAATCATTATAAATTTTGGACTTGTTCCTGTAACGTTCCCAAAACCACAAGGATATAATTTCTGGCATAGAAAGTCCTGGAAGCTGGGAGATACCCCTGGATATTAGAGGACTAAAACTGTAAAGTGTCACTATATCTTTGCCCTGTTCATACTGTGTCCCCCACCTAATATGCCCACGGTCTGACACATCAGAGACAAGAGGTTGCTTTAAATGGACATTTAATCTGACTGTGTGTTTGCTTTTATATAAAAATTTAAGGCTTGTGGAGGAATAACTTGGTAAAAAAATCATCTTCTTCAAATCAATAGTAAAACTTCCATGTGTTTCAGTGGAACAGAGATTCAAAACAAACAGTCCCCCAAATTCTTTGGAACATACAACTCTGAATCCAAGCTCAACCAGCTCACCTTTTTAATGCTTCTCTAAGCAGACCATACAAATTATTTCTCCTTTCATTGCAATTTTGCATTGACACATTCAGCTGCAATAAACCTATCTCGAAGTTATAACTGGGATGATCCCATCTAGTAAAAGTACACTGTTTAGCTTCAGTCATGCTTGTAAAGTGTTGATGACAGTTTCTGGCCTTAACATTAGGGAAGCATTCAAAAAACTTGGAAACATTCTGTTTTCCAAGTTAGAATAAATTCTGATTAAAAAGATATGGGAAAATCCAACTAAATTCAGATTATTTTCCTTTTTCTTGCATTACCCATTTTTCTACTTAAAAAGAGCACTTACATTTCAGTTTTTGTAGAAGTCCATTTCAGTTTTTAGAGGATTTCTAGTAAGAAGAAAGTGGGGTGTAAGAAGGAAGTAGTTACTTGTACTTTTTGAGCTACTCTTTTGACAGTGTTTTCAGGAGATTTTAAGTGGATTTTCAAGAAAACCAAATAAAGGGATTTTAATAGATACTTTTATTTAAATCTCAAAGGAAAATTGATTTAGAAAATGAATAGTTTTCATAAAGGTAGAAAGAGGTTTTCAAGTCCAAAAATAAAAAATTACTGTGTGATTAGGTCAAAGAATAACAAGGTACAAATATTGCCCCTGGAAAAAGTCTCAAAGCTTCTGTATGTTAACAATCACTGGTCCTTACCCGCTAAAAGATCTCAACGTGAAGATGAGTATATGAAATAGACCATTAAAACTAATAGCAAATAGAAAATTAGGTACGTTTGTGAAACCCTTCCTGGCCCATGCCTGTGACTTGCTTACACGGTTGCAGAAGGCATATAGAGAATCTACCTGACTAAGAAAAACAATCACGAATGGGAGAAAAGACTAATTTCAGAAAACTGTTGAATATGTCCACTGAGGTTCAACAAAAGTGCCTGAATTTCTGACTCAGTCATGATGAACACTGAATCTCCAAAGGACATTACAGCAACACTGGAAGCATGTTGCAGATGTTTCTATAATCAGCTACAGCACAGGCCCCAAAATCTTGCTAGAAGACTCAGCTTTATAGCTGTGTCTTCAAATACTCTCCTTTTCCCACACATCCAGTCACACATTTCCCATTTCCCTGTAGTTCCATAAACTGAGCTTTATGTGAAGGCTTGCCTGTGTGACAGTCATCCTTTCAAGTTAACTCTTTTTCTGATCTTCCCGCTGCTAGAAAAAGCCCTTATCTTAGACGTGGACTCCGAGTGAAGCAGCTGGCTTGAACACATTTAGAGGAAATCATATTTCAGCAGAATAGAAATCATGTGTGGAAGCTTTAGGAACTGCCTCTAAAGCTGACATATGTGCCTCTTATTTCCTCCTTCCTAGTAATGCTAATGAGACTGATGACATTAAAAATTCAAGATAGTAATCGGGAGCTAAATCACACACTCCTCCATCATTCTGCTCTCCCCCATGGTAGAGAGGTCTGCTGCACATTCAGAAGGTGTCAAATGTATTCCTTGGATAGTTCTGAAATTTTTCCCTTTGCTTCTGCAGCTGTTCCTTTCATATCACTTTTGTTCTATCTCATTTCTCCTGCTCACCCCTCACTAATATAAACTCAGCTTAACATCTGGGAAAGTTCTCCAGACCACTTCCTGAACCTGAAGATACTGGTAGTACTAACAGTAATAATAATGAAACATTTATTTATATATTACTCCTGTCTCTAAGATACTTGGAGCTCTGTACAAAAACAAATGCCACTCAGTCAAAATAAAGAGAATAAAACCATAATAAATAAATGAAATAAAATGCAAACAGGTTTGCAGGTGCTTGGACCCAAGGTCACCCAGACACATGTGTTTTAGCTCAGCACAGATTGTAGCAAAGTCCACACAGCCATTAATTAAGTTAATCTTATTGCATCAGTTTCTACAATAAAGTTCAGGCTCCTGCATAAGCATGTGCTTATTTTGTACATAAGCATGGTGCTAGTTCCAAGTCCATTTGAGCAGCATGTCTTCAATACACCTGCTATTCTGCTGACAGATTTCCATTTCTACCTCTGTGTCTACAAAGAGCAATAATATACCAAAGACAATCAAGCCAATTACCTTAACTGTTGAACTGAGGTGCATTCTCTGTGGTACTGCAGATATAAAAATATATATCCCTTGGTATTCATATGAGTCCTGATAAATTGATAAACTAATAATATCAGTAGAGTGGTGTAATTCTGGCACGCTAATATAAATACCCACTGGCTATTCTAAACTTCCCAAGCAATTTTGACCAGTGCTATTCTAAATTTCCCAAGAAATTTTGCCTCCCCGATCTCACATAGTCACTATCCAGTGTGTTCTCTCTCAAGCTGTGGAACCAACTTTCTTCCCTCGGTGACAGCCCAGTCCTGGTCACCATGCCAAAAAATGTTTCTTTGCTGCATTACTTGGTAGACTTGTGTTTTCCCCTGCCAGTGTGATTAAATAAATAGTCTGCACTCAGATCTCAGCAAAATCCAGTTGGACTAGATGTCCAAGTCACTGGGATTTTTTTTTTTTTTTTTTAAATATCCACACATGACTCTTCCTATTTCAGCATTTGAAAGGCAGTTATCCAACTCACTCTGAAAGAAACAATGATGAATAATCTACCAAATGTCTTGGTCTCCTTTCTGCCTCTGTAGTTTTACATGGATATTATCCACCCTAGGAAATGTGCTGTTCCTCAATTTCATGATGGCTCATTTTCATTTCAGATTGCAGAGAGCTGTTTTCTTTGGCATTGGGACTGACTGAATGAATCATCCCCAGCATGCACAGCAGGTCTGTCTGGGATGGAGTGGCTGAGTAAATTGCTGAAGTGTCTCTTCTTGCTTTCCCCTTCTTTCTTCAAGGCCCTACCGTCTTTACTCTGACTGTGGTTTAAAAAAATTCATAAGCATGTCTCACATTTCCTTCATAAGCTTGTAGGTGGAATTTAACTTGCCCTAATTTTAGCCGTTCAAATGTTAGTCATTTTGCCTTAACTCATTATCTTGTTTTCCTCTAGAGTCAGCACAGAGAAGCTGGGAGTTTCAGCAGATTCATTACACCTAAAGGTGTCCAAAACAGTTGTGCTGTATGCCTGTTTTTAATATCTCCTTCTTGAGTCAGTTTGAATCAGTTGAATTAGTCAAAGGCTAAGAGGATTTGAATCTGTTTAAAACAAAGGTAATACTGCCATAATTCAGTATGCCCAGTGTTTTTTGTTCTTCTCTTTCCTATTATTGAAATGTTCCTTGTAACTGCATATGGGTGTTGTATGATTCTCGACTTGATAAGTTCCTCTAGGTGAGGCTGTAAAACCTCTATATTTCAGGAAGAACTGAACTGGTGGAAAAAAAAGAATGGAACTGGTCAAAAAAAAAAAAAAGAGATACTTTGATGATTTTTGAAATTTCAAGCAGATTCTGTTTTTGAAATCTTCAAAAGGAATTCACATCCTTTATTTTCATATATTTTATAAAACTGATTTATGCTTAGAAAATATTTTAGAAATGTTATGAAAATAATATCTTGAAGATCATTATTTTTATTTCCTATTAAAATAATTTGAAGTATTTTTATATTAAAAATGTATTCATGAAGAATTTTCAAGACCTTGTTTTTGAGATAGGATATAATTTACCTTAAATATACTGTGTAAATGTAAGCATGTACTTTAACTGGTCATCTAGACCTGGTCTGTTGTCAAGGGAGTTAGGTGTCACGAGTCTGCTCTGGAAGATGACACGTACCCAAGACAAATGAATCTTGAAGTGACTCTCTCTATGCAGTAGGCTCCAGGGAAATAGATGCTTTGCCTATATTTGATGGCAACTCTGAGAGTATCAAAGTTATGTAAAGTGAAGGGTCCTATCCTTTGCCTATAAATAAGGAAGGCACATAAATGTGCTATACTTTTACAAGAAGCTAAGACTCTCTAAAGGAATCCTGATTACATCCATGTTCCTTTAAAGTAGATTTTGCTCTTTGAGCATTTTGATACAATTTTGCAGTTGACTGACCCCTAGACTTTGCAGGTGCTGACCCTTTATGTTCCAGTACAAATTAATGACAGAATATAGTTAGAATGTGAAACCATCTACAGCTGTGCAGAAGTCTCTTCTTGAAGTATAAATTCCTACAAGGTAGAAAGTAAAATATTCATGGAAGTCATGGAGCTCTCCCCATTGAAGTCAGTAAGCTTTATATGGTGCTTATAGGCAGCCTAGTAGGAGTGAAACCACTGCAGCTCAGTCCAGTGGCTGATGCAGAAGCTGCTGCCTTAGAGATGTGAGAATACCATAGCCATAACTGATGGAAGTACTTTTCAAACACTTTTTCTTAATCCACAGTTGAGAATTCAGTTTTGAAATGCAAAAGCTGACTGCAAATTTGGATTGGGAAAGAGCTGCATAAAATCATAAGAAAATAGTAACGTGTATGTTTAAAAATTCCAATTGACATTGGAATGATTAAATTGCTGGGTGGTTCCACAACTAGATGGATGGTATTATCCCGGAAGGCATATGTAGCTACTTTGTGGTTATGATGGAATATCTAATGAAGAAGTTGAAAAATAGGCAGAAAATGTCATGCCATTTGAAAAAAAAAAATTCATTTTTTTCTGTTTAAGCTCATGTCCATGAGCTTATGATTCAAGAAAAGAAACAGTATTGACAGAAGAATAGAAACCTCTGAGCCTTTCACAGGTCAGAGTTCTGAACTGCAAAGAAAGAAGCTGGGCCCCAGATGCAGAAAGAAATGTTGTGAGCCGTGAGATGGTAACAGGAATTCAGACTAAAAGTAGGCTTCTAAGCCTCTAACAAATACAAATCAAGGCTCCACCTCCTATAACCTGTACACTTTGTGCTTTTTGTGCAGGTTAATATTATATGACATGAAAGAGTGTGTCATTAATGTTTGACCCACTGAAAATGCTGAAAGAACAACTACACTTAAGTCCTGACATAAACACGATCCCTTTTCTGTGTAAGGAAAGTGGCAGAATCCTCTCTCCACCTCACCAACATCTCTATCTGGAAGGACTGGCATCAAATGAGACATTTCACAGCAGGCACGACTAAGCCAAAACCAGTTTTAATTTAGAGGATATATTGACAATTATTTAGATTCTGTTTTGGCCTATGCTATATGTATATGTAGCCTTCTGGTGTTCTCAATTTGCTACACCTGTAGCTGAAGATCCTAAAAAGTTAACCAAAGCTTATTTTGGATAGGGCAATAGTCTTTCCAGTCACATGTTCTCTCAGCAGCCAGCGATGGAGGCCTAGGGAAGAATTATCATTTAATTGTCTGTTATTGTTTAGACACTTCTGAAAATAGATGGATAAGCCTACAGTGTTAAGTCCATGTTGTGGTGCTCTAATAGGCCTTTGCTGCACCTATTGATTAACTGAAATATTTATTCTCAGTGTTAACTGTCATTATGACACTCTAAAGACCTATATAAATCATATTGACTAAGGATAATTGTATTCTGCTAAGTGTTTATTCTTACTATAAAGGAAATGTTTCCTAATTTTTAATTATGCATCCTTTCAGTCTTTGTTGGGCTGCTTTGGTTATAAACAGGGATAATAGTACATTTAATGTAGGAATAAACAGCAATATTTTTAAAATGTATTTCTACCACTGAAGGTCACAGTTGAGCCTAGTTCTGCTCTGATAATCATCTCTAAAGAACAGATTCGCTCTGGAAAGAAAACAATCTGATCACATGAGATCTTTACATACACAGAGGCGTGTGTGTAAAGAGCAAAGAAAAGCTAAGTATGACATATAGAGACACATATGTCTATATGCCAGGATTTTTTGTGCTTATCTTGTAGGAATATATTGGCATAAGTATAAGATTGTATATTTTATTACTGTACTTTATTGCCTACAGAGCCAATGAGTGCTTAGCTTCCACTGTTCCTCTCCCCAGTAACATATTCTATTATGTGGAAAGAATAGGAAATATATAGATGCATTATACAATCCATGAATTTAGTACAAATTGAACAGACAGATTGCAGTTATAGTACAGATGTTCCCTTTATTGGCTAGAAGTCCAATAAAGGCAGTATTTTGAATTTTAAAATATAAATGTGCAATTTTGATTTGGAACATATACAGAACCAGGTAAATGGCTGCACATGGAAATTATTTTTAAAAGCATTTCTACTTGCAAAATCCCTATATACAGAGCACATGCCCAGAACTCTTGTTGCTTTCCATTTCAAATTGACTATAAAATTGGAAGTATTTCCATAATTTTAAATTGCCCACATAACATAAGAGGGATTGGAGTTACAGTTGCTCCTCACATTTGTTTTTATAAGCACCTGAATTTGGAACTGATTCAAATGGCATTTTAATATATGCTGGGTCAGGCCATACTGATTTAATTTATAAAATGTATTTATCAAGTGAAGGGGGAGTTTAAAGAAGTGGAAAATACAATAAATTATGAAGCTAGATGACAGAAATGCACCCACAGAACATAGCTGTGAAGTCAGTCAACTTTAAAGAGCAAAATGTAGGACTTTGTGGGCTGCTGGTGCAACAATTATGAAAAAGCTCACAAAAGCATGTGTCTTTCTCCTCAGAAACGCACAAACCTGTGTCAAGTAACCATTTGAGTAGCTGACAAGCTGAAAAACAGTTTTGCTGAGCACACAAGTCATGAGCTGATCAATAGCGTATACAAGTGTAAGCAAATCATAATTTGACTCGTATCATTTGAAATGGATACAGAATCAGCACATAGCTAACATTTAATCATTGAAGACCGTTAATTATAGTGCTTGATATAAGTGCAAGTTGCAAGTGCACTTAAAGAACCTGCTCCATTTTTTTCCGAAGTAATACTGATTATATGAAGAATCTGATTCTTTATTTTTTCATAATTTTGAGGAAAAAAATGCAATGTTAACATTGATTTGTGTGTGAATATTATATAGACTAGCATAATTAATCTGTCCATAAAACGCAGCAGTTGAAACTAGAACTCAAGTGATTGAGTCAGGATACTCAGTTCATAAGGCAATATTATGAGATAAACTGTGTATTAGTTCTTCTTACAAAAAGTATAATGGGCTAGATTTTTCAGGACCAAGACTTTTCAGCTTGTCTGAAAGTTAGACCCAACAGTATGATGCCTCCAGGTTTTCATACATTCCCAAGGAAGGTGCTACGCTATACCAGAGGAGGAAAATTGCCACCCACTGAACTGCCAACAGTACTTGCTGTAGCACCTGTAGGGACCTTGGAATTTTTCCAGCCAAGCTGAGCCCCAGCCCCAAGTCAGTGAGCTTGTGGAAACAAGGCTGCAAAGCTTCAGGCTACCTGGATAAAAGTAAAATCACCAATTGTAAGGTGTTCTGGTTGTATGACCTTATTTATAGGCTAACATAAACTTCAATTAAAAGCTCCATGAATGCTGAAAGCAATATTAAGAAAAGTTTAATTATGATTATAAGCTGTTGAGTTTTCTATATGCCTAATTATTAAAAAACCCACCTCTCTATTAAAGCAAAGCAGGTATTTCAACCAATAAAACAGCACATTAAAACATAGATTAAGAAATTGCCAGAGCAGAACAAAAACTACTTGAAAAAGAAGTGAAAGGCAGAAAGAAATTAATCAAGCAAGACCCAAGCAAAATTCAAATTTAAGAAGGAAAAACTCCTTTCAGGTACCCAGGTGCCTAGCAGAGAGTTTCCCGAACCTTTTGCTTTGATTAGGGAGATGCATGGAAGCTGAAGAAATCAGTGTGGTTCAGTTCCCAGCAGCTCCATTAACCATGTTCTTTAGTCTTATCACCTTTTTGTGTTTTAAAGATGTATTCTTTTAAAAGTTACATTAACAGCAACAGTAAAGTGTCATGGAGATGTTGGCTATGGAGCCAATATGACACACTATTAAGGCAGGGAAATGCTTGGGAAAGAGCTGGAGTAGCAAATAGAGGTAGTAGAGATAATAAACATAACAGCATAAGAAATCATGAATATAATGAATAATCATTGACAATGAATAATTGTTGCACTATGGTATGTGACGTGATTTATCAGAGGACTCAAGCTCATAAGAAAGCAATTCTGATCTCCAGGTTCATCTGCCCTCAGTAATACTTTTTATTAGACTCCAATATATAGCATGTTCACCACATCTTCCTGCTCCTCGGTTTGAGGGATTATCTATGTCATAACTGATTTGTCTGCAAATAGTCAAGAAATAGGTGAAGTCAAACTACTAGATGTACTTGAACACAGGTAAACGTGTTACTCGGTTTAGATTACGTATAGAAATACTTGTTCCTTGTAAACACAATCTAAAAAACTATAGTATTCTCACGTACAGAATCACAGAATCACAGAACCACAGAATCGTAGGGGTTGGAAGGGACCTTGAGAGATCATCGGGTCCAACCCCCCTGCCAAAGCAGGCTCCCTAGCTCATATTGTTCAGATAGGCGTCCAGGCGGGTCTTGAATCTCCAGAGATGGAGACTCCACCACCCCCCTGGGCAGCCTATTCCAGTGCTCAGTCACCCTCACTGTGAAAAAGTTCTTCCGCATGTTGGTGCGGAACTTCCTATGCTCCAACTTGCAGCCATTGCCCCTTGTCCTATCCCCACAGACCACTGAAAAGGGGCTGGCTGATTCCCCCTGCATCCCCTGCTTCAGATAATTATAAACTTTGATTAGGTCCCCCCTTAGTCTTCTCTTCTCAAGGCTGAACAGTCCCAGCTTACTCAGCCTTTCCTCATAGGGGAGATGCTCTAGGCCCTTAATCATCTTCGTAGCCCTTCTTTGGACTCTTTCCAGGAGATCCCTGTCCTTTTTATACCAAGGAGCCCAGAACTGGACACAATACTCCAGGTGGGGCCTGACCAGGGCAGAGTAGAGAGGGAGGATCACCTCCTTTGACCTGCTGGCTACACTCCTCCTGATGCATCCCAGGATCCCATTGGCTCTCTTGGCCACCGAGGCACACTGCTGGCTCATGGCCAACCTGTCATCTACCAGGACCCCCAGGTCCTTCTCCACTGAGCTCTTCTCCAGCAGGTCATCCCCCAGCCTGTACTGATACAAACAGTTGTTCCTTCCCAGGTGCAAGACTTTACACTTGCTTTTGTTGAACTTCATCTGGTTTCTCCCTGCCCAGCTCTCCAGCCTGTCCAGGTCTCTCTGGATGGCAGCGCAGTGCTCCTGCTTGTCAGCCACTCCTCCCAGCTTTGTATCATCGGCGTACTTGCTGAGGGTGGATGTTATTCCCTCATCAAGATCGTCAATGAAGATATTAAACAGGACTGGACCCAACACTGAGCCCTGGGGAACACCGCTGGTAACAGGCCTCCAGTCAGATTCTACTCCACGAATCACAACCCTCTGGGTTCGGTCCGACAGCCAATTCTCAACCCACCTCACTGTCCACTCATCTATCCCATGCTTTCTCAGCTTTGCTATCAGGATGTCATGGGAGACAGTATCAAAGGCCTTGCTGAAGTCAAGGTAGATGACATCCACTGCTCTCCCTCCATCTACCCAGCCTGTCATGAGATCGTAGAAGGCTATGAGGTTGGTCGAGCACGATTTCCCCTTAGTGAATCCATGCTGACTACTCCTCATGACCTTCTTCTCTTCCAATTGCTTGGAGATGGCATCCAGAACAAGCTGTTCCATTACCTTTCCAGGGGCAGAGGTGAGGCTGACTGGCCTATAGTTACTAGGTTCCTCCTTGCCCTTTTTAAAGACTGGAGTGACATTGGCTATCCTCCAGTCTTCAGGCACTTCTCCTGTCCTCCAAGACCTGTCGAAGATGATAGAGAGCGGCTCAGCAATCACCTCCGCCAGCTCCCTCAGCACACGTGGATGTAACCCATCTGGGCCCATGGATTTGTGTGCATTAATCCCTTTGAGCCGCTCCTGGACCTCCCCTACTTGAACCAGAGGGAAATTCTTCATTTCCCAATCAGTCCTACTCTCATCCAGTGTCTGTGGGTCCCGGGGGGCCTTTGAAGTGAAGACCGAAGCAAAGGCGGCATTCAATATCTCCACTTTCTCAGCATCCCCCATAACCAGGACACCCTCCTTATTCAGCAAGGGACCTACATTATCCCTGGACATCCTCTTACTGTTCACGTGTCTAAAAAACCCCTTTTTATTATCCTTTATGTCCCTTGCCAGCTTAATTTCCAAGAGGGCTTTAGCCTTCCTAGTTGCATCCCTACAGGCCCTGACCACATTCCTGTATTCTTCCCAGGTGCTCAGACCCTTTTTCCACGATTCATAGATCTTCTGCTTCTCTTTGAGTTTGCTCAATAGCTCCCTGTTCATCCATGCAGGTCTTCTGCCTCTCTTTCCCCATTTCCTCCTCAAAGGGATGCATCGTTCCTGTGCTTGGAAGAAGTGCTGTTTGAATGCTAGCCAGCTCTCGCAGGCTCCCATTCCTTCAAACAGTGTAGCCCACGGGATAGCCCCCATTAAGTGGCAGAGGAGATCAAAGTTAGCTCTACCAAAATTCAGGGTAGCTATCCTACTTTTTGGCTTGCTTCTTCCACCCAGGATCATGAACTGAACCATTTCATGGTCGCTTTGCCCTAAGCTGCCCCCGACCTTCACTTCCCTAACAAGTCCATCCTTGTTAGTGAAAACAAGGTCCAGCAGCCGCCCTCCCCTTGTGGGCTCCTGCACCATCTGTAGCAGGAAATTGTCTTCAACACACTGCAGAAATTGTCTGGACTGGATACAACTGGCCGTATTGCTTGCCCAGCAAATATCTGGGTAGTTGAAGTCCCCCATAAGGATCAGTGCCCGGGAACTTGAGGCTACTTCTAACTGTTTATGGAATGCGTTATCTACCTGCTCCTCTTGATCAGGGGGCCTATAGCACACTCCCACAACAATGTCCCCCATACCGGTTTGCCCCTTGATTTTAACCCACAAACACTCGACAGAAGGTTCATCCTTCCCCAGGTGGAGCTCAACACATTCTAGGTGCTCTCTCACATAAAGAGCAACTCCTCCACCTCGCTTCCCTAGCCTGTCTTTCCTAAAAAGCACATAGCCATCCATGACAGTGTGCCAGTCGTCCAGGTTGTCCCACCACGTCTCTGTGATTGCGATGAGATCATGGCCCTGCGACCGCACAAAGATCTCTAGTTCTTCTTGTTTGTTCCCCATGCTACGTGCATTTGTGTAAAGACAGTTCAGTGGTGAAGCAGATGTAGGTATCCTCAACAGCCCACAGCGAGATTTCTGACAGGGGACTGGCAAAAGTGGCTCCACGGAGGAGTACTCAGGGCAGTCCACAGAATTTTCCCTACTCTCACGTGGAAAAACGTCCCCAAGTCCACGACTGTGCTGTTGGTATTTACCTCTTCCCACCGTCAACTCCCGTTGTGTCTCCCGAAGCCTAACCCTGGCAGCCGCCTTAATACCCCCTTCCCCCTTCCTAACTAGTTTAAAGCACGATCGATGAGCCCTGCTATCTCCTGGGCGAGGATCCGCTTTCCTTTATAGGACAGGTGAGCCCCATTAGCAGTACTCATGCCAGGAGCAGAGTACACCATCCCTTGGTTAAAGAATCCAAAGTTCTTGCGCCGGCACCAGCCTTTTAACCACACATTCAACTCGTGGGTTATCCTGTCCTGCTCTGAGCCCCTCCTCCCACAAGTGGGGATAGAGCAGAATATTATTTGGGCTCCCCCCCCCTCAACAGAGCGCCCCAGGTCCCGGAATTCCCTTTTGACAGCTTGCAGGCTACACTTTGTGATTGCGTCCCTGCCTGCTTGAACTATCAGTAAGGGATAATAGTCAGTGGATCTTACCAGGCCTGGTAGCCTTCTGGTAATATCCCTGACCCGGGCTCCAGGGAGGCAACACACCTCCCTGCGTGTAGGGTCTGGCCTACATATAGGCCCTTCTGTCCCTCTGAGAAGGGAATCTCCTACTACGACTACCTTCCTCTCTTGCCTAACAGAGGCAGTCTCAAGGCGTGCAGATGACCGCCTCACTCTAGGCCTCCGCTTTCTCTGAGGCAGAGGGGCTCCATTCATCTCCTCAGGTACCTCCTCCTCAACTGTCAGGGCCCCAAACCTGTTGCTCAGGGACACCTGAGGGGGTGGGGTAGTTAGGCAGGGGGAGTGCCTACGACGCCGAGTCGGGACTGTCTTCCAGGCCTCCTCGGGGTTTGGGTCACTCCCATTAACCTGGCACGGGCAGTGAGGGGGGACCGTCTTCAGGTGTGAGGTGTCATCCCGACTGTCTTCCTTTTGGGACGCCAGGGAGCTACTCCACCAGTCAATCTCTCGCTCGCAGTCCCTGATCACCCGCAGTCTTTCAACCTCTTCCTTTAGTTGTACCACCAAAGCAAGCAGGTCATCGACCTGCTCACACCTCAGACAGGCTAGGTGTTTGCCTCTTATCCCAGGCAACTGCAGGCTCTGGCATTCCCTGCAGCCTGAGACCTGGACCGCAGCATCCCTAGGCAGGCCCTCCATCGGGGTTGCCCGAGATTTGCAGGGGGAACCTCTGCGCCTGGTGGAGACCATGGTTAGCTGAGCACACAGCAGACAGGGAACCCTCAGCTCGCCCTTTTGTACTCTGCGAGCCGGTCCTCTGAGTATACCCCCTCAGCAAACTAGGAGGGGAGGCTTGCTCGGCCTGCTTGCTCTGCCTGCGCGAATTGCCTCGCTAACTGCCGCGCCACGCCCTTCTGACGCGCCACGCCCTGTTTGCCCGTCCTGCTCGCCGCGCTCCGGGTCGCCGCGCTCCCAGAGGCCTCTCTTGTATGGAGAGGGATAATTCCTGTCGCACTTAGCTCCGCCCCCGATGAGTCACCGCTCCGGGCAGTGCAGGGGACGAACAATGGCTGTTAATGGGTGCTGATGGCCACTGATGGGTGCACCTCTGCCTCTCTCCTTTTGATCTTAGGTGCTTTTTGTTAGTTGCCCTCGCGGATCTATGTCCGGGGGTTGTTGCTCGCAGAAAGGGGGTCCCTCGACGGAGTCTCCCGCTTCAGAGCCCTGCTCCTCAGCAGTATAAAGAGTTTTCTGAAAAAACGCTCATTTTAAAATAATATTGATAGCTTTGTAAAAAATGGAATGTTGTTACTTTGGCTTTTTTTTTTTTTTGATAATTTTTGAAAGAACAAATTTCAGGAAAAAACAGGAAAAGTTCTTATGATTTGTATCTTGGAGGATATCAGGGCACATTCTTGTTCAGAAAATTGCATAATGAAAGAGACTGATGATACCGGTCAGTTTTCCTGAGAGGACAAACATCTGAACATCTGTTAGTGTTGCTGCCTAGTAAATTTTTATTGCAATTCCGTACACTCGGGGTCCCTAAGCATCCCCATCATGGCAGACTCACTGTCAAAGGAATTCACCCTTTACTGATGCAGCAAGTAGCTTTTCAGAGGTGCTGAACGTACTGTGCACTCTCAGAGGAAGACAGTATGCTCCTGATGTGAGTGCATGTGGTTCACTGATTTATAACTCTTCTGGTTTCTCTGTGAACCATTTCAAGGAGAAAAAAATGAAGGGGCAAAGTGGAAGAAAAAGGAGGTAAAACTATTGCTTTTGGATGCAGTGCTACTGGTGACACAGTATGTTCTGTTCAGAGAAAACTGCGGGAGATTACTCTGCTTCCCTTCAAACATTTTGAATATATTCTAAATGTAAAAACAGATCTCTACTTCTGACATTTTCCCCTCCCTTGGAAAAATAAATGGTATTTGACTTGGCACATCGGTCATCTTACTTGTAAATTTCTCTATCCTGTTTAGATACTAGTAGACAGGTTATGTCTGAGTAAAAAGTCTTCAGGAAAAAAAAGTAACAGAAGAAAGTAAAGAAATAAGTAAATAACAATAAAAAGACAAGAATTATACCTTCATTACTGATTGTCAGTGGCTGTCTGCTACAATAAATAGCTTTGTATGTTTGAATATGCAAATTAATAAATTTTAAAATATTGAAAAAATAACAAATCATAGACACATATCTGTGTCTATATATACATATGTATTATATGTACATAATAGTTGTTGATGTACATGTACCTAATTAGAGATCCAAGCATGCATATTTTACAGTTTACTTACAAGCAAACCCTTTTTCTGTATATCCACTTAGTATCACCTTGTCAGAGGCAACCCTTGCTCCTTCTTCAAGATCTATGTCTGCAAATTGGAAATATTGAGGCATTTCTACTTCTGATGCTGACAGTTTTACAAACCCACCACGTTTCGCTTCACCCATGAAACACAACATCCCTGGACTACTGTGGCTGTTTATCGCTCCCCAAATATTGTACACGTGAATGTTTCAGTATGAACAGATGATGTCTACTGTACAGATTTAAGCATGTCACACTGTGTCAGCAAGATCCCAAAGTTGGATGTGACTTTTTTAATTGTTTGAATTTTCCTTGAAGTTGGAGGAAAGATTTTTGTGATGCATTTTGGTTTTGTTCTGGATTGCTATGGAATTTAAAAATACAGTTGAAAATTTATCTGGGAGAGACGAATCAAGGAAAAAAACCCTCTTCACGATATATGAAATTCTAATGATCTGGAAATCTACAGAGTAATTTAAAAACAAAACAAAACTTGGATGGATTTTTTATGGAAGGCTTCAAGCACTCCAGGATTATTATAGTGAAACACTCAGAAAAGGCATTTTAATCCTTTCAACTATTATTCTAACACTTTACTTCATTCATTTAAGTATTCCCTGAGTGGGCAGTGCTACTCAACCAGGCAATTCAAGCAGTGTATTCAGACTCCTTGTATTAACAGTCATGACCAAAATACAGGGAAAAAAAATGTAATCTGGAGTGCCAGCTATCCCAAGGACACCTACATTTACCTTTCCATGTCATTTGAAGTCTCATGAATGTGCACCATCACCACTGCTCTCATGGGGATGGAACTTCACCTCCTCTCTGCCTGCACATGCAGATAGAAGAGTTTGAGCAAAACTTAGTATGTGAAACAAAATCCACAGGAAGTGGAGAAATTGATTTTACCAGTGTTTGATCCAACAGATTTTTTTTTTAATGTAGAAGTAAAATAATAGACTAACTACTTGGTATATTCACTCATATGAGCTGAAAGTCAAGGGACTGCCAAAGGCTCCGTTGGGTGTGGAGTTCAAACAGGTTCAAGTGATACTAGAGCAGTTTTGAGAAAAGAAAGAATTTAACAGCAAAAGGGAATTGTATGAGCTTTGAGAGACTCAAAATCTAATCACACTTACATTTTTGTCGGGGAAGGAAAAATAGTTCACTGCCATTTAGGTCAGTCAGTCTTTTTTATTTCATTTTAAACCTTTATTTTTTCAATTTCATGATTTATTTTTCCAGGTGTTTGTAAAACTCCTGCTTAAAATACCAATGATACAGAAACCAAAGGCAGCTTTTGAAAGGCATTGACATAAGGCTTTAACAGTATGATATTATATTCTCTAGTCATAGAAAAAATTTTAAAAAAAATAATTTCCCAGTGCTTTTTCACAGGATGGTTACCCATCATTTTGATTATGAACTGTCAATAATACTCACACAAAGGTCATGTGTCTCTGATTTATAGATGAACTGATATTGGGACTTTAAAACCAAATAGCTCTCTGTGCTTCTGTAGTCCATTATATCTTGTTGACCCGATCAAAAGTCATGGGCTATGTCCAATAGGGATTTCCTATGGTACTTCTTGATATTTACAACTAACTTTCCTGTCATTATTTCCCTGTTGAAAATCCATGATCAGCCTTTCTGATTTGACATTGCCCTTGCTCCTTTTTAATGCAAGTCTTTGGAGGGACCACTCCTTAAATTGTAAATCAGTATTGCTGACCTGGACAGAAAACCCTGAGTTTGCTACAGGAGTTGTAGTATATTTAATGTCTTGTTGGTTTGAAATAATGCTGGAAAAGTCAAAATAGTTTATTATTTTCCATTTTCTCTGAATCTTGGGAGGGGAGGATAATCAGCAACATCTAATAATTTTGGATGGCATCAGCTTTTACAGACTTGTTGTTAGAATGTGTGTCCCTTCCTTTTTTTTTTTCCTTTGAAAAGTAATAAATTTAAGAGAGAATCCACTGCCTATGCACCATTTCTTTCTGTAAAGTTTATGTATTCACCGTTTTTGATCCGTTCAAAACCTTTTCTGTCACTATCTGTTCTTGCTCAGTTTCTTATAAAAGTGTACATTTTAAGGAAGAAGTTTGCAACGGCCAGAATACATTAATTAAACCTGAAAAAGAACATATTGTTTGCTCACTTAATCTGTGAGAAATAAAATATAGATACTCAGGTTCCCTTTGACATGTGTAATTTAATTTCTAGACACTATAAATGAAATTCTGACATGACAAAAATGTACAAGACATCAGTATTATACTGGAACATCCAGCCAGTTGACTACTGTTCATGGATAATTGTAAACAAGAGTATAGACATGTTTTTTACATTTATGCTTGTTCTGTTTTTTGGCTGGGATAGAGTTAATTTTCACCAGAAGCTGTGAGGGACAACACAGCCAGGACAGCTGACCCAAATTAGATATAGGGATATTCCATACCATATGATGGCATGCTCAGTATATAGTGCAGGGAGCTGGCCATGAAGGAGGAGTCATTGCTTGGGGACATGCTGGGCATCAGTCCTGGGCTGTGACCAAATTGCGTTGTGCATCACCTACTTTGCACATGCTTTTATAAGCACTGTTGTTGTTATTTTCCTTTCCCATTGCTGTCCTATTAAACTGTCATCCCAACCCATGAGTTTTATCTTTTTCTTCTGATTCTTTTTTCCATCCCACCAGGGGCAGGAGGGGAGTGAGTGGGAGGCCATGTGATGTTCAGCTGACAGCTGTGGCTAAACCACAGCACTGCTAAATATATGTTGTGAGTAATTTAGAACTAGAGGTATGCAATATTTCTGTTCAGTGATCTCTCCTTAATTAGCTGTTCTGATTATCCCATATGTTTGTTTTAATCAGACTTTTTGTCCTAACAATGTAACAATGTTCAAACTATAGGCTAAAAATTTTATGCATGGACACAATTGTCTTTATGCTAGAATTCATCAGTGCCATGGATTAATAGATTACAATGTGAAGCACATATACATATGTGTGTGTGTTTGTCACACTATATGAAAGGTAAAGTTACTTTATTTTAAAAAATACTGATCCAGAACAAACCACATTTAGCTGGGGACTTGGTTATTAATCTTTTTCAGTAATGTATCAAAATAAAATCAAGCACAAGCAAAGGTAAATTTTATTTCTTACTTGGACTTATGGAAGCCTATATGTGATTGATAACTTCATCACAATCTAATACTACCAGAGAGGAAAGAGTACTTCTTTGTTTGTTTTGTTTGCTAAATTGTAAAATATTTTGCCACCAAATGACATTTTAGACTGCAGGGAAGGGGTTTATTCAGTTACTTTTTCCCAGGCAAGCACCAAACCACAAAACTGAGCCCATAGCCTCTCCACCCCTTTGCTGAAGCTGGACCACTGCAGCAACTGCTGTAGACATAAGGATCCTAGGGCCAGCGGCATCATAAGCCTCTTCCACCACTTACCTCTTGACTAAGTCAAGCAAAGCACATATGGATGCTGATTTTACACCCAAGAGTATATTGTCCCTGCCCCCACCCAAAAAACAAACAAAAAAAGAGAATATTAAGGCAAAGAGGGGCAGACTTTAGGGGTGCCCCTTCTTCAGTGCATCTCTCTCTCCATTTTTTTCCTTTTGATCAAAACAAAGGCATTTGTTTCAAGTGTTTTCAGGGAACATTTTTATTTTGAGGGAGCAGTGCTTTTTGACAGAAAACTGTTCCATGGGAGGATTTTGTTCCTACCATCTGTAGTGAAGAGCAACTTGCTGTATCAACACAGAGATACAACAGGAATGGAACAGAAAAATACCTAGCAGACTACAGGGCGCTGATGTTATGATGTTGTTCTAACCTTTTCATGTTTGTAAGCATTACTGAATTTAGAGCACTTCAGGGAATGCCTGATTGCAGGAATCCAGGGGTAAGATCCTGTTTTACAGATGCTACAGAAAGGCTCGTAAAACCAATTTGAAATTATAAAAAGGAGAGGAAGAGTTAAACTGCACACACTATAATCTCAGCTTTGAGCCTCTCTGTACCTTCTTAAAGTTGAAAAAATAAGCACACAATTGCAAAGAACAGCTGATGGCCAATCAAGTTTTAAAGCCTGATGGGCTCTGCAATCTGTTCCTGGAAACACATTTGGATACACATTGCACTTCTCAGTCTGGCTACAGACTG
Organism: Porphyrio hochstetteri; assembly: GCA_020800305.1. Lineage (NCBI taxonomy): Eukaryota > Metazoa > Chordata > Aves > Gruiformes > Rallidae > Porphyrio > Porphyrio hochstetteri. The sequence goes on along the minus strand of CM036905.1, from coordinate 9,821,453 downwards.
GTGAGAGGAATGAGGATGCAATTAAAGAACATAGAAAATGAAGAGGGAAGAAGTCCTTTTCAGTGGAAGGTACACTCACTTTTACAGAATATTTTCTTGCAAAGGAGGCCAAAAATCTTGCTTATTAACTGGAGGCTGCAATAATCAAAATACCCTGGAGGAATTATTAGGTGCACAATTGCTATTGTATCGTGAAGGAAAGCTGAATACAGTTTCCCTTTGGTTCTTGGTAAATACTGGGCTTTATTTCCAATTGTTCCACTGCAGCACAACTTAATTAATGTATGGAGAGCAGCCAGTGGATAATCAGTTACTGTCATGTCACCTAACAAGGAACAATACAAGGTAATTCTGAAAATGTACTCCATAAACCATCTGAAGCACAAGCAGAATATAATAATAAACATATCGTAAGAGAAAGGTAGAATTTCAATCTGATAGAAATAGCTTCTAATGGAATACTTTAAAAGATACATTCAAAGAAAGCTTGAACTCCTGGAGCTATGGAAAAGAATGGCAACAAGCCCATTGGCTTCAGTGAGCCTACAATTTCAATGCAAGTTTTTTAACCAGAGGCCAAGTTAACGAGAAAGCTTAACTGTCATGGTCACAGGCCTCATTTTTGATTGGTTAGTTATTTACTAAATCTGAACTTCTTCAATGTCTTCTTCAGACATACAGTATACAATATAGTTTCAAGAATATATGCAACAGATGTACAGATAACTTTTTCAGTATGAAGAAATGAATCAGAATTCAGAATCAATTGAGCTGAAACTTTTTCATTGAGACTGAAGAAACTTAAGATCAGCTATGTGTTTGTATTGCTACATTTACTACGTTTGGCTCAGGGGGAGTGTTTATACAAGCTTCACAGCCTACCCAAAACCAGAAATACTGAAAATCTCTCCAAGAAGTTTCTCTAAATGTCACAACATTTTCCATACAATTCCATACGAACAGAGTAACTTGATCTTTAAAATGTTACTGGAGGTATTGTAGGAAATAATTCTAAACAGATATTCTGCTGCTAAAAATTAACTTATCTATATTTATTTTATTGACATTTTACCTCTTTGCATCAGTACATTCCGAAATCTCTTTTTAAACTTAACTTCGTTTGCACAGGATTTGCCTTTTCTTCATAGGCTTACAAGCCCAGGGACCTGAAAGAATATTCCAGGAAGATTTCTTGTGAAAGGAGTAAAGATCAGTTCATGATGCAACTTCTCTGTGAAATTTCCAATTTTTAAAGGAAGCTGTAAAAGAAAAAAGGTCAACTGGTTGCCTACACTGTATGTATTTCTATTATTATCACACTAGGAAAAGACTCAGAAGAAGATTTATTCTTAAAACAATTCTGTTTTCAATAACTAACCATAAAAACTTTGTGGTCTGAATAATCTTCTATTTATTCATCGTGGTTTAGCTCAAGCCGTCAGTTGAGCACCACGCAGCTCTATCTGCCTGTGGGCCCAGTGGAATGTGGATGAGAGTTGGTAGAAAAAGGTAAAACTCACGGGTTAGGATAAGGACAGTTTACTAGGATAGCGAAGGAAAAGAAAAAAACCCCAAACAAACAGTACTTCCAGCAGAGTATACAACGCAGGTGATACACAATAAAACTTGCTCACCATCCAGCACCCAATGTCTAGCCACGCCCTGAGCAGTAGCTACTCCTCCCCCTGCCAGCTGAGTATGACATCATATCCCTTTTTCTAGTTTGGGTGGTTTTTTTAGTGAAAATTTACTCTGCCCTAATCAAAACTCATTACTGGGTAATGCTTGGGCATAATTGGGTATTGCTTTGTCAGCTACCAGAAGAACATAAAAGAGCCAACAAGAAATCACTGACGTTACAGTTTTGCTGACACTGACTGTACAGCTTCCTGTTTGCAGAAAACAAAGGGCAATATGCAAATGGAGATTTACAAGTCTCACCTAGACATGTTATGAAATAAAATGCCTTACGCATGGCACAGCAAAAACCACCCGGGTTCATAGCAACTTCATATGAAAATACTTGCTAAGAGGACAGAACTACAACTGTGACTTTTGCTGAGTTGTAGCTTTTCATATTAGTATTCGTTCATCAATAAGACCTCCTGGGTGGGAATTATGTTTATTAACTTGAATGTCGAACTTTTAATATGTGCAACATGCTTTTCTCACCAGTGAGAAGTGCCAGTGCTTGAGTTTTTGTTCAAAACTCTAGAGAATGATCTTTTGCTTAGAACTCCACTTTTATTTGAAAAGGTTGTTGTTGTGGATTACTTCCATGTTTTTCCACCACTCCATTAATTAATAAATGATGGTCTATCACCATCACCATTATTTTACAAAAAGAAACAAAACTGGAGTTGTAGACTTCCCAGTGTATTTATGCAGAGCGCAAAGGACATCGAATCAGGACATCATCCCAGGGAGTTTTGAACTACAGGCAATATTACAGAGGCTGAGTTCATGATCCAAGGAAAGAGGCTAATTTAATTAGGTGTGAATAACAGATGGTGAAAGTTCCTGTTTGCTTCCTCTTTGCACAAAGCACTTGTATAATCAGGGCTTATACTTTTCATTTTTATACCTGGCTCTAACACAAAAGTGAAACTAGTGGTGAAATATGTGACCTCTAAGGAGGGAATTGGTTTATTCAACTTTCAAAAAAAGAGGTCTAAAAATACCTAATGGGATTTTGTACAGAATCTTAGAGGAATTCAGTGGAAGGATGAGAGACAATGAATACAAGTTGAAAAGCAAAAATTATTCTTAGATGTTAGTATTTTATTATATTTCATGTATTTTTAATGATGAAGATGGTCAAACATTGGTAAAAGGCCCCATGATGCACTGCAGACTCTATATATTGAGATACTAACACTTAACCGGACAAGGGCTTAAGCAACTCTTTTAACTTGACCTTTTCTGAGCAAGGGGTTGGATCAGATGAACTCTGGAGATTCCTTCTGGCCTAACACAACTGTATGATTCAGACTCATTTTTATATTCTAAGATTAGAGGAATTCATGTGATATACCAAGTACAAGAACATATGTTATCCTGAATATTTATTCTTTTAAACTTAGTAGGTTATATGGAAATAAATGTTCAACTTTGTTTCTGTTCATAATATTATGGGTTTTTTTTTAAATTTACCACTTTGAAGTGTTGAAAATGATGACCACAGTAATACGCTGGCTTCCAGCTTTCTATAAGCAAATACAGAATCCAGGACATGTTTCTTTGCAATACTGCTGTAAAGCAAATGTCTGGAAAAAAGGTGTTTTATAACCACTGGAAAATTTACAGTAATACATTTCAGGTTTGTGATAAGCATTACTTGTTCATTAAAGCAAATCAAGTTTAAATCCTTCAGGAAATGCTGTGGAGCTGTATATTTTTTTTTAAATATCCCTTAATAAAACCACAGACATGTTCTATATTTCACAAAATATTTATTGCATGCCATTCACTGAAAACAACACCATCAAAGCTGTGGGAAAGAGGTATATGAGAATCCTAACAGTGTTATGAAATTATTTTGCTTGCAAGGTTTCTGTTTCCAAATCTACCGTAACACAACAAAATATGGAGAGCAAATCCATCAACTGTGAATTAGTGATTCAAAATCTTACTTTTCACTTGAATTAAGCTATCTAAAGAGCAGGAGTAAAAGGATATGAATTATTCCAGTTGCTTAAAATTCTTGTTAAACACATCTATGCATTATCAGTTATATGATACAGCCAAGTGTTTGTTTTTGTCTTTTATTATTTTAGCTTGGAAAATATGTGAAAATTTTTTATGGGACTAAAAATTAAAACCAAGATAAATGTCTGGAACATTAATATTACCATGGAAATCTGGTAAGTGGCACTAGTTACCGAAAGGACCATTGAAATTTCCTACATTTTTCAAGCTGTGAGTAGCAGCGTCTGTTCTTCAGAATATAATGTGATTCACAATGTGTATTACTTTCTCTTAAGACCCTAGTCCCAGAATCAGTTTACTACACAAGAATGCTAATGTATATCAATATATTTGTCATTCTTGCCTCTATAATGGTGAAGGGTAAAAAAAAAAACAATTTAATATACACTTAAAGTTTAAGATATTCTTACACTGACTGTGATCCTCTGCCTTCCTTATTTTATTCTTGCATGTTTTGTCACTCCTTAATGCCCTTCTTTAATGTGAATCCTTAGTTAATTTTTTTTGTAATTTTCTCATATTGAAAATTTCAGCTGACCTATAGATCCGTCCTGGTTAGCAGCATACTTCTGACTTTGCTGTGATGTTGCAACAAGGCAGGCTAGGACTAGAAGCAATAAAAACAATAATCAGCGCTGCCTCTAAAGTTTTGGGATTTTGGTATTTTACAGTTTATAACAGTCTCCAGGAAAATATTCACTTGATTATACAGCGCTGTTCATTTGCTCCCCAAGGTTCATCTCTATGGGCAAGGCAAAAGGTACAGGGTCCCATTATACCAGGTCAAAGGGAATCAGCAATGGGGAAACTTCACAGATTGCTTTGTGACAAAGGTAGGGGGCAAAAGATCTTTAGTGCATTGCTGATGCCTCCTGACACCTTTAAAAGTAATTGCATTGTCTATCAATCTGACAAAGAAGGACATGATGGTAAAATCAAGTTTCTGATCTCATAGATTTTGCACTTCTGAAAACCACCAGTGGCAGAAAAAGCACAACATTGCCATCTACATTTGAACACAGTCTCTCATGAAATACTGTCATCTGTATCCAGTCTATAGTTCAGTGTCTTCATCTCCTCCACTGGGTCAGAGTTCCCTTGGTGATATTTTTTGATAGCTGGGCCATCTTTACACATTGGAAAGACTTCAATGGGTGCAATATCATGCCCTTCCAAATTTACTTTTGAAATAGTTTAAGATTAAAGGAAACCTATTTAACTATGTAAGTGAAGACCAGGGATTTTGTGCACAGCAGGCAGTGTGGGAGGGTAAAACACTGTGTAGAGGAGTGAGTGATATTGGGAACTTCTATGTGCTTTTCATAACTCCACTTAGCATAAGAATAACTGATGTGGAGGAAAAAGAAAACATGTGGTATATTGGATACTTTCCAGACAAATGAAGAAAAACTCTAAAACAGATTGACTGGAATTAGTGGAAACACATAGAGTCTAAAGTTCTAAGAGAATATGATCATGATTGGGAAGCATATGTTTGAGGATTTCATCTTGAGGAGAGGAAGAGAAATACAGTTTGAAATTCACTGGCCCAGATTCCTCTTGGATAGTTATTTATTCCTGTGTGTAATTGAAATCTAAAAAACCTGCTATCAAGTCCAATGGGCCACGCTGATAACAGGTCCTTGCAGGTCAGGGTCTTCATTGGTCTGCTAAAAGCATCCATGAATACTAAATTCTCATCCTTACGGTGTTTAAAGCCTTCTCCAAGTAGGTCAATAAAGACAGTCATTACTAAGTCTTGCCTTCCTAGCTCATAAACATTAATGTCCTTACTTGGGTAAATGGTAAGTATTTTATCTATACAAATAAAGATAATAGATCTTTAAATTAAGTTGACCTATGCCCAGGTCACTGGTAATATGGCTCTGCGAGCAACTAATTTTTCACTCAATCTGGAACCAAACCCTCTGAGAACCAAATACTCTCAAAAAAACATTCACAATTTCATCTTAGTTTTACATCTAGATTTACATCAGGGAAGCTTACATGGTTTTGGTAAATACTGTATTTATCATATGTTGCATGAGATCTCTCTTGAAATCCTTATGCCTACAGTCACAATTTTAAAGGTATCAGCAGCTGAATAAGATAAAGTCTTGCAATAAAATATTATATGTGAATGAAAGGAAGGCAAATCTGGATTTTTGGGTTGTTTGGGGTTTTTTGCTTTTGGGTTTCGTTCTTTTTTTTTTACATTTTATCATTTTTATTTCCCAAAATACATTTAGATGTTAAATTATATTCTGACATCTAAAATAAAAAACAGTGTTTAAACCAGTGTTTATTCAAGTTAGGTTTTTTTTTTCCTGCCAAGGAATTCTTTATTATTTATTTTTTTAGAATTCAAAATAGAATTTAGTTTTGTATTTTAAAAAGCATTACACCAATTTCCTCAGCAGTTTCAAAATGTGCTTAAGAACCCAGCTGTTCCTATGCTGATTGTTCTGTCAATATTCTTCACTTCCATTACTTATACATTAATTCAATCCTACTTCATTACTAAGAACATTCATTTGACGGGAAACATGAACAGATACTTCTCTTTTCATCAAGGTATCGGTAGAATTAGTAATTATAGACATGAGTTGAAACCTAGCAGCTGACATAACAAAAGAGACTACTACAAGCTGAACACAAAAGATTTGGTCCACATTTTCATTTAGCGTCACCTGGTAAAGTCCTGTTGGGTTCCGTATAGCTACAAATATTTATATTAGATTAAAACATTTTATTTATATGACTACTTCAGTTTGGAGCTAGTTGACAGGTTCAAAGGTACGCATGTATGTAGAAATTTATGTTTATATTTATATATGCATGTATGAATGTGCCTATTCTGGAGCATGAAGGACTGTATTGTGTCAGTAAGAAGACATTGCTCTCGATTACTTCATTTGATGGTAGGGAACATCCTTATTGTTTTTCTCCGTCACTGAGAAATCCTTGAAACTGTGAGTTTGAAATGAGAAGTCAAAGAAACAATGCACAATATGTGTTACTGGAATCCCTGTAAGCCATTTCTTTGAACTCTTAGGGTTTCACAATACTGATTTAAAGCAACAGGCTGTGCAATGTCATGTCACATATCATTTGCACTTTGTGTAAAATGATAGAGAGTATGGACATATGTGTGTGTGTGTGTATCCTCTGTAGTTTATAAATCAGATTAAGTTCAGAAAAGCAAGCAGTAATTTCTAATGCCTGGGTTAAATTTAAAACTAACTGGATATCCAACAGTGAATACATTCCTGGTGAAAATATCAGTGAGTTATTAAACTATAAATTTAATCTTCAAATTCTGTACTTCCAGTAATGAATACCAGCTTGTTGTGAGCTTTTTGTACTGTTCATAGAATTTGGATTAGTAAAGTGAACAAAAGTTCTGGGTCTTGATGACAATGGAAAACAGAGGTGTCAAATATAAATCATGTACAATGAAATCAAGAAAAGTAAGCTAAGATTTTTTCCTATAAAAACATTATAAAGCCATTTTATAACAGAACAAGCTCACAGCATATAATCACATTTTAACAGCTGTTGCCAAATTAGGGAAAAAAAATCTGATATAAAATTTTAAAATTCTATTATTTAGACCTCACAGGCAGCCTAGACCTGTCAGAAATGGAGAGAATCACTGATTCAAGGAGATGATCCTATTGTTAACAATATTATCACAATGGCAGGGTAGAAAAAACTCGAATTGTAAAGACAAAGTTAGGACAAACCATCATTCTTGTTTTGTAGGATGCAGAGAGCCTAAGGAAGAGTTTTTTCTATGATCTTCAAATTCATATCTGTTTTCTCCATACTGAAATGGAAGAAATAAGTATCTTCTGTAGGCAATGAATTCTTCCCTATGATAGATGTTCAAGATAAACTTACAAGGGCGCAACACCTTGAAAATGTGCAGATGCTAAACCATGGGCCAGGACACACCTTGCATTATACCACTAATTAACTAGGTAGCTCAGGCAGGGTTTGGAGGTGTGCATGCCGTATCACACACTGCTACAGGGCTTGTAGTCTTCTGACTTTCAGAGATGTCCTGTCCCTTGATTACCTGCAGTAGAGTTATTTTCTCCTTCTTTCTCTCAGACATTATTTTAAGCAAGTTTTGTTACATTTTAGTGTGTGAATATTTAGATAGTGAAGGCATATTCTGTAGCTTCACATCCTTTAAGTCAGATTTGAATCTGAGTGATCTAAACTAATGTCAGATAGCTCTGTGTGCTGAGTTATTTACTATGAAGGAAAAGTGGTTTGCTTGCTTTTTCCATGTAAGGGTTTACTGCTTAAGCAATCCTCATCTCCTACAAAGAGTTTTCTTTTTGGCTATAGGCACTTCTTTACTCAAAGTTCTTTTTTCAGGTTCTTGGTTTTTTACTTTCTATGTGTGGGAAGCTGATGTGACTATTGCAGATGCTATGAATTCCATTGGGAGGTTATATATGCAAAATACATCACTTCTAGTATCTAAGCACCCTTAATATGGTCTAATATCTGAGATTGCTTAGTTTGTAACTGCCTAATATGGCCTCTAGGCAAAATTAAAACCAGGTTATTTTCACAGAATCATAAAATGGTTTAAGTTGGAATGGAGCTTTGAAAAATCATCTTAGCTCCAATCCCCTACCATGGGCAGGGATACCCTCTACTAGCTCACATTGCCCAAAGCCCTATCCAATCTGGCCTTGAACATTGACAGGGATCGAGGGGCAGCCACATCTTCTTTTGGCAACCTCTTCACCTTCTTCACTTCACAGGGAGGGATTTCTTTCTCATATCTAATCTAAATATCTAATCTCTTTCAGTTTAAACCCACTATCCATTGTCCCATTTTACACTCCCTGATAAAGAGTCCGTCTCCATCATTCCTGTAGCCCTTTTAGGTACTGGAAGGGTACTCTATTGTCTCTCTGGAATCTTCTCCAGGCTGAACAAGCCTAGCTGTCTCATCCTGTCTTCATAGAACAGGTGCTTCAAACCTCTGATGATCTTTTTGGCCTCCTCTGGACTCACTCCAACAGCCCAATATCTTTCCTGTACTGGGGATAAAAGAACTGGACACAGTAGTGGAGGTGAAGTTTCACGAGAGCAGAGTAGATGGGCAGAACCACCTCCTTTGACCTGCTGGTCACACTTTTTTTGATGTAACCCAGCATACAGTTAGCTTTCTGGGCTGCAAGCATACAATGCTGGTTCATGTCCAGCTTCTTGTCCCCAAGTCCTCCTTAGCGCTGCTCTCAAGAATGAACAATTTTGGTTTTTTTGGTAGGAGATACAGAAATCACCTGAAGAATAAGTAGATCTCTGTTCTATTTCTTTCTCTAATGAATAATTCACTGGTTTATACTACCTAGTTTGTAGAGTAAGGGCTAGAAGTAAACTAGCTCGCTCATCGGGTGTAAAATACCATGCTAAAAAGAAAAAAAAAATGGGCCTACAGTACTTAAAAATTTAGGAGTGGTTGAAAAAGATGGTCCATGAAGACTTAAATTTTGATCTTTACATCTAAAAATTCAGACCTATAAATCCCTTTTTGAATCTTGCCAAGAAGTATATTTCAAAGAAAACTGATTAGAGAAAGTATCTAAGCCACTTAGCAAAACAATCAGGGAGCCCCTAAATCAAGTATCTTCTAACAGAAACATTGTTCTTGTTATACTGTTCTTCCTTAGGACATTTTTGACAAAACCAGGATGTACATGATTTTTTTAATTTGAATCTAGTGTACTAACAACAGCAGCATCTTGTTCTCAGAGTCTGAGGATCATAAATGCAGGTATAAATCATCAGTAACCCACTGGACAGAAGCCAGTGTAAACCAAAGCTTTGTGTAAGAAGGAAGAGATTTAAGCAGTAAAAAGTTTCTTATTCCTCTCCCCTTTTGCACTTTTTAACTCTACAGTTTTAATCCTCTTTGAAGTTATATGAGAAGAATTATATTAAATATCATCTGTGTTAAAAAAACCCCAAAACCACAAACAAAACAACAACCATTCTGGTACCTCAATGTTTTACTATTTCACTATATATAATTCCTTAGATAAGAAAATTTTCTTCTTTGCCATTAACATCAGATCTAATGGCAACAAATGTTAAAAACACATTTTGCTTCCAAGAAGAAATGGCAAAGCTTTTTAGACTTCCTCTTTCCTTCCCTTCTGGTCTTGCCTATATTTTACTATTCCATCTTTTCCTGGTGATATGACTTGGAGAAGCCCATGTGTTTTATGACTACCTGCATGAGAGTACGTTCTGCTTTCCAAGTTATCATCCTGAAACTCTTACAATTTGCCTGCTGTATCAGGTTAATTGGATTAGTCACCTGATTAAAGATTTTGTTTTACAAAATCAAGTTCTTTTCTCTGTAATTAAGAGGAAAAAAAAAGAATTTTTTTTTTTCATTTTTATTCTAAAGCACATATTTATTTATTTATTTTAATTGAAGAAAATCTGTAGGAACTGGTCTTATTCTCTGTGGAAAAAAATCTGCAATGTGGAGTTGTTGAAATTCTCAGTATTAAGAAATGGAGGTAAGTGAAAATATAAAGTAAGCTCAAAGAGTGGAATTCTTTATTATTACTTAAAGGGGAAAACTAAGGGACTAAATTGAAATATTAGGTAACAATGAGAAAACGGGGACTTGGGCAGGGTTGCTTCACTCTCAGAAGAAGGGACATATGGAATAACTTACTGGTGAAGGTAACTGAAGTACAGCCTCACAGAGGTAAAGGGATACCTAAATTTGTTTCTGGAAAGGAGGATTGAAGGATAGGGTGAAAAAAGCAAGTAGGGTGGATTATGCTAAACTATGCCACGACAGGCATGCCAGCACATAAGAACCTTTCCCTCTCTGCAATTCTGCTGTTTATTTGCTTTCTTTCATTATCAGTCCATAATACCAGAATCACTTTAACTCTTTCACATCTACACATTTTCCCTGTGCAATCCAGTCTCCTGCAAACCAGGGAATTCTGCCTGGAGTATTCAGACACTTGGAGCCAATGCAACAATGTGTATGCAGTGGTGTGAACCAAGTGATAGACAACTAAGGTGAGATTCTTCCCACCTAAGTACAGTATAATCATCTGCTGCTGAACAGATGCTGTCTTTACAGTGAATGGACAGAAAAAGGCATATTTTAGCAAGCCATCTGAACTATTTCAGTAAGATGAGCTAAATTGGGCCATAATAGTTTCCATTTCACCTCACTAAACATAAAAATAAGCATAAGAAGATTCACAGACATAGAAACACCAAACTGAAAGGCCTACAGGTATTCACATGGATTGACACTGCTCTCAATGCTGTGTCAGGAAGGAAAACTATATCTGAGTTATCTGAGGCTGCTTCAGCAACCCTGATATGGCCTGCGACTCAGAGATACTTGAGCAAGTGGACTTGCCTTAGTGTCAGACAAGGGAAGTCAGAGTAAAGCTGCTTCAGTTTAAAGGTAGAGTTGGATGGCTTTGGTATAATGTCTCCATTTGTTTCTGAGGAAATAATTTATCTGAATAACACTCCATTGGGTTGCGTAGATGTGGTCTGCAGTGAAGATTAAATCCTTTAATAAGAAATAATGGCTGATGTTCAAGTCCTCTTGTGGGAATTTGTTTCAGTTACTGAAAAACCCCTGAAGACCACTTTCTCCCATATATTCTTTTAAATTTCTGCATCTTCTAACCTTCAGAATAAACTCAATAGCAGAGAAATTTGGGAGAGCTGTATATAGTCAGATTTCTCCATCTCATCTACTGTAGGATCTAGGATAGGAGAGACATTGGAGGTGCGATACAAAAATTGATGCATGTTTTGCAAGATTTTTACACACTGGGGTATGCAACTGTTTTCTACCTTAAGGCAGCAAAAATTTTATGATTCAGTTCAACTTAGGCTCCGTAGTTTTTTATTTTCAAAACTCAGAAGACAATTCCGAGCACATAGCTTTCTCATGTTTTCTTATCCTAGAAACAGTTAAATTTTAAACAAATCACTAAAATAGCCAAAGTGATTACAGCCAACTGCTCAGATCATATAGTTAGATTTTGGGACATATGGACATAACACTATCACAAGAAAATGAGAAATACTGCCTCTCAAGTAATCTGCAAATATTCATCTATATCTGTGGATGCAACCAACTGCAACAAGATAATTGTCTTAGCTGTTTGCCAGATCATTTTTCTGCCTGAATGACTTAGTTTATTCCCCAGGGCTGTACAAATTACAGATTAAGAATCCTTTACTGTGTCTAGTCTGTGATGTTTAGTAGTCCACACCTGAGATAAGTTTGAAGTCCCTAGTATAAATCAGAGTATGAAAACCAGCCTTGGCATTCTGGAGTCCAAGTAGTGGCTCTACACAGTGCACTGCTGAATTACAGAAAAGGGGATAAAGTAATCCATCCTGAACATGTGTCCTGTCCAAAGATTTCCTCTATTTTGCATTCATTTCAAAGTGGTTAAGGTTCAAGCCTTTTCATACATAAGTTTTTCTGTAACTGATAAATGCAGTTTCTTGAGATTAAATACCAATCTGAAAAAGAATACATAGCTTTTTTAGAACAAAATCTTATAACACCTGAGACTGGATAAATTATGTTAACAGGAATGTTGTGGGTAGTATTGTTAACTGAGCATCATGAGAAACTCTGTATGATGGAAGATATAATTTAATTAACAAATTTAACCCTCCCCTTTCTCTACTATTCTTTTTCCCCCAGATTAGGTTTGAACAAAAGTACTTTGTATCAAAAATAAGATGAAAAATTACTAGCTTTTTGTAATATAATGAAGTACATATATCTTCTTAAGTTATATTCACTATTGCAATTATTAAGTTCTTGTTGGCTATACTGCACTACTACACCTCAGGAATTGTAAGTGATTCTTTCACATATCATAGAAATCATTGCAGTAGAATGGATATATTTCAAATAGATAATTAAGAGATGCCCAAATACGTTTCACCTCAGAATCCTGGTGGATCATACATGTAGTTTTGCTAGCTTCTTTAGAGGTCTAGTTGCATTTAACATGTGCCACTCTGATTACTTGGAGAAACTAATGAAAGGCATAAAATAATTATGTTGTCTCATTTCTCTTACCATATTCTGTGTTACCCATTAGCTGCAATGCTCTTACTAAGAACCTTGGCTGCATTCCACTCCTGATTTTTATTTAGTAACTTCATCTCTAGGACTACAAAGAATCATAATCAGTTTCTATCCAAGTGCTGAGATTAATTTTGTGGAAATTCATCTTTGTATGTTACAATACTAGCTATTGAAGCAATCTTGAAAGCAGACACCATGTGGGAGGGAAGGATGGAGGGAAGCAGGGGGAGAAGAAATTAAAAAAAGAAAGAAAACTTTGGCCCCAACTCACAGAAATCAAGCTGTGCTCTGTGAAGCTCAAAAAAAAAAAAAAAAAGCTGGTCTCCTCCCCACCAGAAGTCACGCAACAGGAGCAGAAACCCTCTCTGAGCGGCTGCCTGTGCAGTTCTCCATTTCCTTGCTCAGAGGAGTAGTGAAGATGAATATGTTAAATGATGCTTCTCTTGAGAGGATAAACAGGTGAAAGGGATTTTCTTCACAACATCTCTGAAGGCTACCACTGACTTAGATATCTACTGGGACATCTCAGTAATTTTACAGTCAAACTTCTGTACCTTGTTCAGTCATTGGAGAATTCTGAATAGTCTTAAATTAGAAACTTTCTCTTCTTTAATGTGGTATCTTAAGGTGCTGAGTAGGATGTGTCTGAACTTGTGTGTGCCTTTTTAGTCACCTGCATCTGTCTTAGCATCCACAGTAGACCATGTGAATATACTGAATATATAGCAGTGGTTGTTTAGAAGAAATAAATAAAGATTTGACCTGTTCTCAGTATTTCCTTACATCATTATATTAGAAAACCACCTGGAAGTACCTCTATTTAAGATTTCTTATAATTTCAAAAGCATTTTGAGTAACAAAGGCGTCTGGTTTACATAGAAATTCTGGTCAAACTATGACTTCTATAGCTATGGGAAGAGGCAGGGAATATTAAAATCAGATGATGTTAGTCCACATTGAGCATGTAAGTGATGTTTTGGTCAACCGAGGGTTAATGATAACTGAGATACTCAGAAGTAATCTAGAAAAAAACCTTTCATTTCACATTATTGCTGGATGAAAACACTGATGTCGTGCAGATGGTGCTGAAGGGGAGGGACAGTCATGGGGGATTTTTGTTTAATTTGGGGTCCAATTTTTACATACGTGATTAGTGCAGTATACACAGTAGTATGCATGTGGCTCTCTGCACACTGCTCTGCTTATTTATCCAACTGGTGTTGACACTTCAAGTCTATGTTTGGCAAAAACTCATGGTCAAATGTCAATCTTTTTATGAACACATGCACACAAGCATACAGATGAACAAATGGATTTGGTTTATTAGCAAATTGATTTGGAATATATCAGGTTTAGGATAGAGACAACAGCCTTTACTTAGTGAATGTTACAGGGCAAAAAGGCTGTTGATATTCATAGCAGAGGATTTAGGTCAGTCAGAACACATTTAGTATTACAGTTTACCTGAGAAATAGTATCATCAAACATTAATACAGATGTCACCATGTCTTTTCAAGTATTTAGTTCCTTGAGAAACTGTGCCAGGTATTAATGTTGTCGGCTGGCGTCTGACTGACACACTCCAGTAGTAATAAATGGGGCACTGTGTGTCTAAGCACCCTAGCTGAGATATGACATTAACTCCTGACCCTGAAATGAAAAGAAAACTCAGTATCTCCTGTTACTATTATAAATGTTGACTTTAGTATTCATTATTAAAGAATACATTTTGGTCTCATTCCACGACACATTATGCTATGTATGGTTCTATAACGGTTTTCACTTGTACTGTTTCTTTTCACTTTGTCTGCATCTGATAAGCCAGAAACTTTGGGGACTGAATCAAAACACAAGAGTTACAGAAGGAATAGGCCTGGGAGATTTTCTGCTTCATCTCGTGACACCATGTTTGTGCAACGTAATAGAGTAATATGGCTTTTGCTGTACAGCACGTTAAAAGGTGAATACAATTAAATTACCTTTTAATATTCTATAGACATAGTATGCATAAGCCACACATTCAAGTAGCACATTGATTGATATGTCTTAAGGCCTCTTCTGGGCCACTTCACAACCAAAATGAGAGGTTGTAGTTCTCAGTGATGACCTTTTTTTGCAAATCATGGAAAATTAGGCTTTTCTGATCCAGAAGCCTTTGATTCTATGATTCTATGACTTCACTCTTTAATAAATGAGCCAAAAATATGGTCATTATATGTAGTACTCAGAGGGAGAAGACTGCATAATTCTTTCAAAATTATGCACCATGAAATTTGAAAAAGAAACTGTTGCTCCATTGCAGAGCATCAGTAGTTTAAGTCATGGATTGCACGATGACAGGAATTACTTGTGGAAGCTCTATTTGTTAGTCTTCCTGGTCTGACCAGTAGGCACCAATGTCTGCTCATTTCTTATCACAGGAATAGATGTGAAAATTTGGAATTGGAAGGGTGTCTTTAATCAGCCAACTTGAAAATCTTAGTTTTTCAATTTAGCATAACGTATTTATGAAAGACTTTATCATGTATGTCAGGGGCTTTCTGACTGCTGAATCATGATTGCTGTCCTTGGTGTCCTTGCACAGGAGGAGACTAGTGTAGCTACTGGATTAGTCGTATGTCTAAATTAAGCCCAAATTGTTATTGACTCTAACTCTTGATGTCTAATCTTTGATGAGAACTGAATATAATGTGTTTTCTAACTGAATAAATATTTTTATGACCATTGGTTTACTTCTCAGTTTAGGCCAGATTTTCAATACTTTGATCATCTTCTTGTTGCAGGCGAACCATCTTCTTCTGCAGAAAAAACTATGAAAAGTCTTTTACTACCAGGTTGAACTGTTTGAAACATTTTGCCAGGGGAATACACTCATTTTGCCTCAGATACACACATCATGGTACCACAAAAAGCATGCCAGTCTTTGTGTAGTGATCAAGATGGAAACCCAAGCAGCCAAGAGAAATAACACCACTCTGTGTTCAGAGCATTAGTACTGATTTACCTGCAGAACACTTGTGTTACTCTGTAATATATACAGTTGTTTTGCAGTCAACTAAGGAGCAGAAAGATAGAAGAAAAGAAAATACAGAGGTGTCCAACGTCTCACTTCTACAAGTTTGCCACTGGAAATTGCTCTGCTGTTGTAAAATTTTCTATGGAGGTATTGACCTTGTTCTCCTCATCCTAAGGTTCAAGATGTTCCTGCCAGTATTCATAGATGGTGAGAATCACCAATAATAAACCACATGGTCTTCAGCTGGTGCACTGGAAGGGCACACATCCTTTACAAACCTAGTGTCCTACCTTCTACCCTATGTGGATGCCTTGGGTACTCAAAGCTGCCTCATATGTCCCTACAGGTCTATCTTTAAGAAGCCAAGTCCCACCCTGAGTACATGTGAGTACAAGACCCTGAACACAGCTCTTACCATCTCCTTTCATGTGAACTGAACTGAATAAAGACTTAGGGACCACTGACACAGCTGAAGGTGATGGAGAAATCCTCAAAACATCTAAATTCCACTGGAAGTTTGGCAACAACATTAGTGTCCCATGGGGACCAGCACTCCTGTCACCTGGGTAAATTTATGCAGCTTCCATTTTCTAGTCCAACAAAAAACCTTGTTCCATCATTTTATGCAAAGTGAACCGATTTTTTACCTCATTTATGATCTGAGTAGTTTAATTAGGCATTGAGAAGGTGATTAATTAACATTACATAAAATTAAGGTGAAAAAGGAACATTCACTGCCTGAGAATTTTACTGTGCTACTGCTTTTAAATGATGTTGCCTTCTGCATGATACCCAACTTTAAACAACATAAAAAAGACCAGTCTGAAAGAACTTGACAGATTAATATGTGTGGTGACTAAAGATGACTTTTTTATAATACAAATTATCTTGTTTTCTCTTCTGTATAGAAGGAAATAGCCACTTTCTCCCTGTCCATTATGCTAATGTGTAATACAGAAAGAGACATGTGAACAGCACCAGACAGAAATGACATTACTGTTGGGATATATAAGTGTGTCTGAGCTGAAAGCAGCTGACAATGAGGATATGGTCCTGAAGACATAAACTTTCAGAACTATATTCGGTTCTTATACTTCCTTGCATTCAGAATTTTTCTGCAATTAGCAGACATACTCTATGCACTTTATATCTTTTTTTTTTCTGTCCATGCTTGAAAACATAATGGTATGCAAACAGAAATTTATCAATGCTGCTGAGCCAAATTGCTGCCCTTCTAACCAGAAATTAGGTCCACTACTCTCATAGACCTGATGGATGTCTTCAACAGCAGTAAAGAGTTCGCAGCCTTGCCCACAGAAATAGACTCTTAAATCAGAGCAGGTTCTTATCTTTGAAGCTTGAGTGTCCATTGACTCTGGGGCTGTTCTGCCCTTCAGCTGAGAGCTATCTGGTTCTGCAGTTAGCCCTTACAATTACAATTCTCAGGAGTATTTCCCCTGCTGTCATCAAATCTGTCATAGATTGCTCTTCTGTCTTTTATGGAGAAGTAAGTGCTCTCATGCTGACCGTGGAGGCATGGGTGAAGATTGCTGCAACATGAGGCCGAGCTGCTCAACAGAATGCTCAGCTAAAGCACTGAACACCAAAGTGAGGTTAAAGTATCCCCTGACAGGGATTTACTTGCCAGTGAGCTAAGCCTGACTGCCAGTCCGCTTGCCTGAACCCCACCTGCCTGTTTCTGACACTGGTCTGTATTTGAATCATAAATGAAAGGGAATAATGTTCTTCACCTCTTTATACAGCTGACTAGCACAGAGATCTGACCACCACACAAATTCAAGTGTAAGTGAGTATGATAATTTGTGAATACGTTCTTCTCCAGCATAACCACTGAGAATAAAATTGCAATAACTGGAACCTGTCACACATGAAGAAAAGGGCACTTATTTTTAGATCACTGTATCTTTGCATGAACTCTACCAATTTAAAATGTCAGCTTTCAGAGTCCTCTACAGAAATCTTTCAACATGCAATTTCACTTTTGCAAGTTACAATTTGGGAGTTTGTGAACCAGGGTCACTTTATTCTGCTGAATACAGCTAAAAATCATCAGAGTGTTACTGTAGTCTTGCTCAACTATTTTGTATTTCTTGCAGCAAAGCTTAGTGAATCATGTAAAAACACATTGTTTTGTTTTGCTTTGGAAGAGCACTCTTCTTACTGAATGATGTGTGCAGAAAATATGTTGGAAACCAACATGTTATTCCGCAATGGGACTCTGTTTTAGATGTGAGCTTCTAGGGGCTGCACTAATACTGGTAATAAATAACAGGAATAAACTCAGTACACGAGCTACACCACTGATTTTAGAGTCATAAAAATATCTTAAGTGAGATGAAGTACCTTCATGTATGTTCAATTGTTTGCACTCTCCTGTTATGGTGAGTTAATAGCATTGACTCTTTCAATTAGGAATTGGACTGAGTCCACCAATTCATGTCATAATACAATCTCCTCACAATGACATGAAGACCAAATGACCACCAGATATTGGTTGATTTGTAACTGTTAATACAGAGATGAAGAGTCAGCATGCCCTTCATTCCAACTTGAAAGGTCTCATATATAAAAAGGGAGATACATATAATCTAGAGGGTTCTTTTTATTATTATTCTGAAGGAATTTTTTTTTTTTTTTAATAGCCTAAACGATAACCGGTTTCAGTTCATGTAAAATGCATCCACAATAGCCAAATAAATTTGAAATAAGAGACTCTACAATGATTAATAAACATTCAATATTTGTGTGGGTTTTGTTGCATATCACACTGTTAGGGTGAGGATTTGTTCTAATGGAATCTAGTTCGCCTGCCATTGTTGATTCGTTTTATACTAAACCCACTTGAAGTCTGATTTTGCAAAGCCCGTTCACATCAGCAAGCCTAGATCTGAATGGTTTCCATATGAGGAAAGAGCAAATACATTAGGGATCTTAAGCTTGGGAAAGAAATGACTGATAGGGGGAAATGACAGAGGGCTTTAAGTCATAAACTATATGAAGAACATGAACAGAGGGTAAATATTCACTCCATCTCATAGCACAAGAACTAGCAGACATATAATGAAAGTATTAAGAAGTAAGTTATACACCAAAGTGGAGTATTTTTTTCCACACAACATATAATTACATTATATAGGGTTTGGCCACAGGATTTCATGGAGGTCAGAAATATTCATGGAAGTAAAAAGGAACAAATTAATGGAGGGTAAATCAACTGGTGTTATTAAACATGACTTGCCAGAAAGAAATTCTGGATCAGGAAGCTCTGAAACCACTGATTGCTGGAAAATTTGCCAGACCAAGGCATTTTTGTATATGCCTTTGCCTTTGCCTTTTTGTATATGCCTTTTCTCTTTGCCTACATGTCTGCTACTGCCCAGCCTTAGAGACAGGCTGGTGGGTATGGAGGACCTTGGTCTGATAGGTATTCTCCCCTCTACTCTTAAACTCCCATAGGTTGCAAGTCACCACATCCATTTACCTTATACATCTGCAGTGTCAATGCTTATATGCAAGGCCTCTTCGTCATCAGATAGGAGCAACAGACACTGCTGGAGTACTGAAATTTGGACTGTTTCAGGCATCTATATTAGGGAGAAGCAAAGTGAATTGTAAACATACATATTTCTACTCAGCAACACTAAAAAACCACACACATCTATCTCAAATGACGGCATCTATTCCATAGGTTAAGTCAAATATATACAAGTCCTATTATTATAAACTTATGTAGATGACAATGACAAGATTTTTCCTTATAGCACTCATATTTGATCCTTATTTTACATTTAATTCAGTGGAGTAGTGTACCACAGAAGATTAGAGGAAAAGGATCTGTCTTAACATTTTTCTTCATCAAAAGCATCATAAAGAAGAGTTCATAATCTGGCTCAGTTTTTAGAGAACTTCTAAACATGGCTTCCATCCCATTGAAATAATTAAATTTAAGAACGTGTTTAAGATCTTTGCTGAACCGGGACCAGGGTGAAATATGGCAGAATGAAAGCCACCAAAATGTCTGAGACATTGATATATAGTTCAGATCCATTAATAGCAAGCCTCTGTTTCAAGTAGAGCTGATCTGACAAAAGGAAGCAAAATTACTCCAGTATATAAAAAGGGTTTCCACTGTGCTGTTAAATTCTGATATAAATTATTAAATCCCACAGAGCTTTTTAGATCAAAGGAACTTTGTGCTTTCATTATGTAGCCACTTCTACAGAGAAAGGAAATTGCCAAATATCCTGCAAGGCAGATATGAAAATATGATCTTTTAGAGCAATTCCAAATTTCTTGCTCTACCATTTATATTTTGCACTGCATTCAAAAACTGTTCTCGCATGTTACATCCAGCTAGAGAGCTAACGTATTGCACAGGAGCCTAAGGTGTGCACCAGATTTTACCTGTGTGATTGAAGGTCACTGTTTTGGAGTTAACGGGGGAGGTATTATGAGGCACTCGCATACTTTGTCATGTACCTTTCAAACTATATTATTCTTACATTATGTAACTGCAAATTTAGCCATATCAACGTTTCTCTAAAAAGATCTTCCAGTTTCCATGAAAATAAATTGATCTTCATTGTTAGCTTCTCAGTTATCCAGGCACCAAAATTTTTCAAAAGGACAAAAAAATTATCATTTGTTTGGTATACTATTTTCATCTGAATTAGCAAAATTATAATTGCACTTAAGGTGAAACATGTTTATACCTTCTGCTTAGTAGTGTAGTAGTTATCGCAGCAAGTCCTTGTTTTCCCACATTTAGTTCTACGAGAAGCAATTGGCATGTGGAGTCCAATTAAATCCATCACAGCCATGCCTCGAGTCCTATTAGGCCACACAAAACTAAATGCTTTGTCATTTTCACAGCTGTACATGTATGTAATATAAACTGTCAAATAGGTGTAACACCAGATTTTGCCAATTAGCCACAATCAGTGTTCACTCTGGAGATGCTGCCTAGCGACATTTTCAATATGTGGCTATGCTGAGTTATCCTATAGTTAGAGAAGTTCCCTCTATTCCAAAAATGGGTGGTTTTTGTGAACAAGCAGAAATGAAGAGCGGGACACTACCTTTTGTATTGAAGTTTCATTTTGCCTTTCAAAAATACTACAACTTTACAGATCAGGGAGTATGAAAAATAAAAGTCTCTGACATTGCAAATAGGGATACTTAATTGACAACAAGGAGTTTCGATTTCTATCTAATTTTCTCCAATTACCGTTTACTGGAAAACACGAAATAGATCTTTAAATGGGGAAACAAAGCCTGTGACTCCCTTTTTCTTAAGAAGCCCTAACCATTAAATTGCACAGTTACATCTTATTTCTTTCCTTCTAACTCCCACTCTTGGAGACAGTAAATCTTGTATCCATTTCCCCATTGGAGAGGTAGGAGGTGCCTCTGCTTTCCCCCATTAACCCTCCTAACATAAATTCTGCTTGTCATCCATTCTCCTGGGAATGAGGAAATATGGGTCTGATCCCCTCTGTCTGTGGAAGGAAGGGAAAACAGTTTCTTCACTTCCTGTGCAAGTGGTTTAAGTGTTACATTATTATATTAAAAGCCACCTCTGTGATTACTTACTCATCCTATGTCTGCACATTAGGGCTTGTCTCAGATGGATTTTGTAAGCATCATCATTTTTCTATGCATTAGATGCAGTTTAATGGGCCATACACCGTCAGTCAAAGGCTGAGATGGGGAAGTAGCTTTTTTCCTGAATCTTGATTAAGTTTAGGTAGAAAGTAAACAGCAAAGCATCAGTTTAGTTGGCTAGTTGACTCAAGCTATCCTCATTAGAGATGCCCTAAAGTTGCTGGACATATACCTAGAAAAAAAATCTGAGCCTGAAAAACACTGGAAGAAAAAGACCATACAGAGTATCCAGGCTTGCAAAAAGGTTTCAAACACATATAAACAAATAAACAAATGAATACCTCTGAATTTCTCAGGTGAGTGCTGTTTCCAGCTGAACTTGAAGCAGAACAGAGACCCCAGAAACCAAGTAGACATTCACCATGGAGGTGTGGGATTTGAAGGCATCTGCATGAGTTTTATTAGTACTGCAGTTTTCAGCATTTGTACTTCAGCTTCATTTAAGTCTTAACCAAGTTATCTAAGAATGGTTATAAGGCAAAGCCATCTGGGGGTTTGAACTGTATTTACCAAGCCAAGCACTACAATAGCCTTGCAATGTTCAGCTGTGGTACTTGAAGAACACATTATGGAAGGAATTTTCTATGTACCAGGTTGCAGATGCCTGTATAGAGCTGATAGTTCACTGGAGAGGGATGGAGGCAAGATTCTGCCAAAATTTTCTTTTCCTTCCTCTAGTTACCCTTAGCTTAGATTCATAGATCCAAAAGGTCATGAAAGGCCAAGGGACAACTTTAAACATAAGCTCTTTTATATTCCTCTACACTCCATAAACTCTAAACTTGCTTGATGACATCTGGCACATCTTACTCTTTCCTACTATACAGAGCGGTTTTTATTTCAATACTACATAAAATTACTAGTCTTGCTAGAATCTCTAATGACTGAGAATCATTCTTGCTTATCTGTATGTCTTCCCCTAAATAATATTTCTAAAAGTTAAGTCATACATTTATTCAAGGCATTGAACTTGCAAAACATAAAATTTTTAAATTGGGAATGTTGGCATTTCTGAGATCAGAAGCAAAGATTGGTTTGGAAAACTGACTGGAGTTTTGATTTGCTTCAGTGCCATACAACAGTTTGGCTTTTAAAGCATCAAATTGCTTTTTTAGTACATTTAATTAAACTTCTAAGACTGCTTGGCAAGCTTAAATTCCACTTGTTGCAATCAGCAGCATGGTGATTATTTATAATTTCATGAAGATTGCTTCCATCTGTACTTCAGAGCAAATAGGGAGTTTATTCATAATTCATTAAAGACATGTACATAAAACATGATTCTTTGCTCTAACTTTATGTGTTACAATTTAATGACATTTAAGAATACCTGATAATTAACCATGTTTAAACAAACTAACAGTTTATATAAGCAGAATCAACTTTGGCAGTCAGCGTTGCAATTTAGCCTTGTGACTCTGGGCTTTGTGTTCAGTTTTGTAACATACAAGCAAAGCAATGTGCTTTTCAAGGCTAATGATTATATTTTTCCCCTTTGAGGTATGGATTTAAGACAGTTTCTAATCATTAGAAGGGAGAAACAAAGGCAAAAGGCAAGAAAGAGGAAGACTAGTTTATCTCTCCTCTTCCTTTTCAGGAATTCTTGCAACTTCCCAAGAATCTCAACACTGGACAGAACCAGCAGGTAGAGTTGAAGTATATGGATCTCGTCTAATCTGGTATTTCCTGTGTTCTTTAATGAGTAACATCAACTGTGATGTAGAGATAATCTGTACTTAGAATAAACACAGATACTGCAGTTAAATACCAGTGAAATTATAGGCAAAGGGCAAAGAGAAAGAAAAAGTAAGAAAGAATGTTCAAGAATGAATAAGAATTTTTTAGAATACAGTGATGCAAGATTTCTAAATGTCAACTGTTATTAATCTGTGCTTTTGGTGCAATTTCTTGACTATATGCACTTCTGTTTGTAAAGAAAATGTATAAATGATTTTTGAATATATCAAACCTTGAGAAAGCAATGGCAAACCTTGTAAGTTATTAGCTTTCATTTTTTCCTTCTTATCCCTCAAATTGCAGAGCTTCTACTTGCTTAGTTTGGGGTGCTGTAGGCCAATTTAGCAAGAGACTTAAAATTTTACGAAGTTTCTTTAAATCTAACTGCAATTGAAGATGGAGGTTAGACATTTACATACTTTTTCGTCATAAAATTAAGATGTGTGTTAGAGCAAATGTCATGAGTGAGCATGTAATGAGAACCACAGCTGGCAACACTGGACAGGTTCGGAGACTGTAGAGAATCCCAGTTCAGAATGGGAAATAGTTAGTATAGACTGCCCAGCATTACATCTGTGAGCTGGAGAGAAGCTGTCCAACCTTACCACAGCTCCTTTCAACCTTCCTTAAAAATGTAGTTTTCTACCATGGTGATAAATTACCATAATGCTTGCTCAGACCAGCCTTGAAAGCAGAAAACTCTCTTAGTGGCTAAGTTGGGTAGAATAATACTTCACATCCCACAACTGGTACTTCTCCAGAGGAACATCTGTAAAATTCTTAATTGTAAGACTTTAAACATGTCAGGATCCTATACTATCATACTGAGCACATAGATATCCAAAAATTTCTGTGTATGTGTTATACATTTGCACTGTGATCTATTCATCCAGAATTTCTTCAATATGGGCGAAATATGTCATTTGTTTCCATAGTATAGACTAACAGCACAAATGAAGTTCTTATGATCTATCTATCTTATACAAGAGAATATCATGCATGTCAAAATATTTAAACATAATCAGACATGGGCCCTTACCCAAATCCAAATCATTGCTAAAGTTTTGGAAAGTATTAATGCTTTATCTCTCTGAAGCTCCAAAATCAGTCCAAATCTTTATCTGAACTAGTTCTGTCATGTATATCTTTGATTTCAATGTTGCAAAGATAAGAGCAGTGAGATTATTTGCTGGTATAAATTAAAATAGTGGTACAGACCGAACACGGCCTCAAAGCACACTTCACGAAAACTCACCAAAATTATCTACCCAGGCAGAAGTTTTACACTGAGTAGCTGTTACTGTGCATTAAAAAAAGTTGTTTGGCCATGGGTTCTCACTAAAAGGTTATGTTGTAGTGATTCCTGTAGTTTAAAAAACACAAAATAAAGATGTATAATGATTATTAAATATAAAATACATTTTTTGGCAGTTTAGTATTACAAATTTATTGTAAATTTGGAGAAAATAAAAGCAGACTAATATAAATTAACTCACAAGCTAGAAGAATTGATTACAGAGATGGGCTGAAATACTTAAATATGCACAGCTTGTACAGATCATTGCAAAGTAAATTAAACTTACTTTCCAACAGTTGGAAACCATTAAGATGGCACAAAACAAATTATTTTATGTTGTATTAGAAGATAATCCTTAAGAATTCCTGTATTAATTTGCAGAGACTTCAGATGAACAACAGTAACTACAATGTGAGTTTGTAGTATATGACCTAAGAAATTCTACTTGAGTCTTTAAAGCTGAACTTGACTCAAGAGTTTATGATACACTGCTGAGTACAGCTCCTCATTGGTGGAAACCAGAATAGACACTAGATCCCAGTACAGCATCTTTTTTTTATTTCTTCTGTCTTTCTGGTCAAGCAGAGTAAACTCTCTGCCTGGCTCGTACTCCAGTAGTCCCTTGAGTGTTACAGGTCAAGCACATGTTTCTCCTTGTTTCCATTCAACCATAGTTGCATGTTAGCTATAGCACGTGGGTATGGAACCCAGGTGACAAAACATAAAATGGCAGTCACTGTTTGGTAGTGCATAAAGTCAAAGGGTCAAGGTGCAATTTCTTTTCCATGTAATTTCTTGGCTGCCACAATTGTATATTTTCTCTGGCTGCTACATAACCTGGACATTCTGATTTAATGACTTTTCCTAAGAGCAAAATCCACTGTTATATTCAGAAAAATGGCTATATATTTAAAGTTTCCTTACATCAATATTATGACAGTACCCACATTGTTTTATAGCCCCATGCTGTCAAGCTATTAACTTTGTTTACATTAGAGCATGGCTTAAGTTGGAATTTGGAGTTAGATTTCAAATACCCCAATATCCACAGATGTTAGGAGAGGGGTCCCTGGCTCAGCTTATTGAGGAATGGTACAAAATTTGGATCTGGATCTAAGTGTGATTTTGAATTTATGCCAAGCCTGAGAGGTGTTTTGCATCAGAAGCTTAAAATGCGTTTTTTCCAGAGCAAGGGTGCCCTATTTAAAAGGATGCTATGTTTATAAGTTGAAATGACATTGCAGAGTGGGAAAATACCTGCTAAACAGTGGGAATTCTTAGGGCCTCGTACCTAATTTTTCAGCCTGTTGTATGTATTCTGAAGAAAAACAATTTCTTTAACTTCAGTGAACTTTCTCTCGGTACCCCACATTGTGATAGGAGTGGAGGGCTTTATGGGATATTTGGCTTCAATTTCAAGTCCTGTCACAGTTGTTCCTTTGAGACACTGTCAAGCTACATCATGATGTCCAGTCTCATGGTAGAAGAAGAATAATTGTGTTACAGCTCCCTACAACTTGGTAAATACAGACTTTTGCATGGTAAAGTGATCCTTACCCGCAGAGACAAGGACGCTATCATGGTTTGTCTACAACACCAGCATGCTTGAAATGAGCAATAAGGGTGACATAAGTACAGTATCATTTCTCTTTACAGTGTTCCAGTCAAGTAGTATAATAAAAAAAACCCAACCACTCTCCCACCTCCCCAACCTCAGACTATATAAACAGTAGGATTTAATATATTTATTTTTTTGAAATAGAAAAGTGTCACTCAGTGATGACTGTCAAGCATGTGTTCATGTCAGGATAGGCTCTAAACAAAGCACTGCATTTCTTTCATGGAGAAAATAAACAGTGATGTTTCATACTTCTCACTTTGGAAAGCAGGTCCATCTGGTGTCCAATGGCCACACTTCAAAGACATCCCTCGTGAACCTTTTTTCATGTGGCTCCATGTGTGGTATTATAGAGATGAACAGGCCAGCTCCTAAGAAGTAGGACACGGCATTAAAATGTACTCTGTGAAGAGAGATTTATGGAAGATCAGAAGATTTCATAAAGTAAATAACGTACATTTCACAAATATATACAATGTACAGGCTATTTACCAAGAAACTGGAAACGGCTGTCTTGGATGTATTCCAGTTTGTCAAATAATCTTGTTATCAGGTTTTTAAAATGACACGATATATATGGAACTGACAAAACCTGACTATATACATTTCTACCAGAAGAAGCAGGATGCTAACAGGAAATACACTTTATAAAGCAATTATCAAACACTCCTTTATTTGGTGATTTTTTACAAGTAACTTAGAGGAAAAAAAAAGTAATCTAATTCAGAAATGTGTTTGCAATGCACACATGCACAAATCTATTTTAAAACAGGGCTGTATAATGGACAGCAATGTACCATTATACACCAAAGACAATCTATAAATTACCTAGTTCAGGTCATGGCAACAGCCATTAACCTATGCTGAAGGACAAGGGTTCCAAGACTGGGTCCCTTTCTCTAAACATGGCACACCTCTCAGGCAAAACTGAGCTCATCCGCACAATTTTTCTATTTCATATTAAAAATTAGAGTAAAAAGTTGCCTGATGAGAACAATAGTGAGTCTCTGTGTATTGACAATTCCTCTGATTTTTTTTTTACTGTTCTCTATGGTTATTGGTTAACCTGGATTTTTTTTTTAAATGTGGAACTTCTTTTGAGTTAAAATATATGGATTTATTAAAATAACCCCTACTTTTATGCATGTTACTAATAAAAAGAAAAAGATAAAAAGGCGTAGGGGAAGGTGCGAAGTGTCAGGTGTTGCACTTGGGCCGGAAGAATCCCAGACATAGATACAGACTGGGAGAAAAGCTCCTGGAGAGTAGCCCTGCTGAGAAGGACTTGAGTGTCATGGTGGATGAGAAACTTAACATGAGCCAGCAGTGTGCTCTTGCAGCTCGGAAGGCCAGTGGTATCCTGGGCTCCATCAGGAGAGGGGTGGCCAGCAGGGACAGGGAGGTGATTGTCCCTCTCTACTCTGCCCTCGTGAGGCCCCATCTGGAGTACTGTGTCCAGATCTGGGGCCCGCAATACAAGAAAGATGCGGAACGGTTGGAGCGGGTTCAGAGGAGGGCCACGAAGATGATTAGAGGGCTGGAGCACTTGCCCTATGAAGAGGCTGAGGGAGCTGGGCTTGTTCATCCTGGAGAAGAGAAGGCTGCAGGGGGACCTCATTGTAGCCTTCCTATAACTGAAGGGAGCAGAGAAACAGGAGGGGAATCAACTTTTTAAAAGGGCAGACAATGGCAGGACAAAGGGGAATGGATTAAAGCTAAAGAATGGAAGGTTAGATTAGATATTGGGGGGAAGTTGCTGGTAAGGTGCTGGAACAGGCTGCCCAGAGAGGTGGTGGATGCACTGTCCCTGGAGGTGTTCAAGGCCAGGTTGGATGGGGCCCTGGGCAACCTTGCTGAGATCATACCTTGAGGTTGGTGGCCCTGCCTGTGTCAGGGGGGTTGGAACTCTATGATCCTTGGGGTCCCTTCCAACCTAGACCATTCCATAGTTCTATGATTCTAAAGGGAAAGTGGAAAAGGAAATGAGAGTTAGAGGAAATAGGGGCAAATTTTAAAAATATCATAATGCTTCTTTTATAAGGTTCGTAACCACTCCAAGATAACAAAGTATTTTGCTTGGAGATGGAAGAAAATTGAAGGAAAAAAAGCTTAAAAGATAACTTAAGTACAGGAAGCATTTTAACTGAAAGAAAAAATACACCTTCCACCTACAAAGAAAATAAATTGCAAAAGGTTATCCCAAGATTTCAAACTTTCCTTAGCTGTAATGACACAGGTTTTGGACAAAGTGTGTTTTGGGAAGACCTTAACTATTTTTCTTCAATTTCTCCTTTCTGTTGATTCTCAGGGTGGGATTATTTTTTCCAGATTTTGCACCTTTTCATAGACACAAAATTTAGGGTACCAGTATATTTCATGGGTCTCACAAATTTGGGAGAGAACTTGCTTCATTTTCTTACAATGGTCTAAAATATAAACGTAATTTATATTCGGTGCACAGCCACTTTGGATAATCAAAGGAAGAAAATAGATGCTGTAAAACTATTGCTACTCCTAAATTGACTTCTTCATATACGGACCTCTACATCAAATTTATGTGAGAAGAAAACCAGTCTTAATGGTAAAGCTCCCAGTTCCTTAATCACTTCTGATTATCAGTCTCTAGAGTTTAACACCATGTGTTGCTAATTGGCTAATCTAACCAACCCTGTGCAATAGCACTGATTCACGGTAGCTGAGGATCTGACTCATTCTCCTTCACTTACATTAAATACCTCCATGCCCTGGGTCTTTTAAGCAACTGCGAGTATGACATAATTTTATTTCTCTGGAACAGCTGAAGTTTCTTTTCTGATTGGAATGCTAACCCTTTGAATACTTTGCTGTTGGGTTTGGGATTATGGACAACACAGAGCGATCATTTATCACTTTAATGATTCACCCTAATACTTGCCCAGAGAAAACTGATAGTTCCAGTGCTAACTCACTGAATTTGCATTTGCATGTCATATATTCTTTAGTTAACCCTTGGCAGGAAACTCCTAAATGAGTGGAGAAACAGTATTTAGAACTGGACCAGCTTTATAAATGGCTTACATAATATTTCTGTATCTCCGAGCGCTTCCAAATGGACACATCAAGAATATTTGTGTTCTTATTTTCATGCTATCAAATCAACAAACATATTATTACAGTGTCAGAAGGTAAATTTTTAATTATTGCAACCTTAAAACCAAGTAACCAAACAACTTTATCAAAGATACAGAAGCACTGCCCTCAGAGCCAAAATTAGGTCTCAGGCTTCTGCAAGCCTCAGGTACTTCAATGCATCCTTAAATTTGTCTCTTTTCTGTTTTTTCTTTTACCTCAAGACTTTAGTTTTAACTGTACAGGAATAAGAAATACAGAATTTATGGTGCAAAGAGTTAAGAAAGCAGTATAATCTTAAAAAAAGAAAAGGTTATGTTTTCATAATGCTCTAATGGTCCAAATCATGATAAATCCCATCTGGACTTTTGGAAAAATATATCACCACTAAATCTCAAAATAGACAGATAGAAAGAGTGGATATGGGGTGTTAGTGAAAGCACAGCTTAACAGTTGGGGACCAGGTTTGATGTCTGATATGATTTGTGGCCTTTTATGTACCTGCACAGTAGCTCTTGTTCAGCACTACACAATAAAATACACCTGAATGCCTGAAAATAGGATATGTGCTTAGACATGCAAAGCAAGACAGCTGTTTCCCCCAAACATTTGCACTTCTCCCTGGCAGCCTGTTTTTCAGAAAAGTGCTCAGATAAGTGCACCATCACTTTCACAGAAAATTCAGTTTTTCCCTCCAGTGAGTACACATTTCTGAAAGTAGAAGGTGACATGGCTAAAATATGAGATTATTTCCAAATATCTATCTATTAAGGAACAAATGACAGAATGTGGCATTTTCAAAAGTAATGCATGTTTGATAAATATATAACTTGAGTCAAAAATAACCTTTTATACACTAATGATTCAGAAGGAAATGACACTTATGTCCTATTATATACTTTACAGAATTAAGTACTTAGCATGGCTTATGCATGTTAGCAGTATATGAGATGGAACTGAAAAAGTCAACTGTTTTAAAGAAGTGAGAACTACATCTTGTTTCCAGTTGTTAAAAGTGGAAAACTGTCACTAAATTAAGTGCTAGACATTTTTACATTTCTTCCTCTGGCTTAACTTGCTATTCAGTTTGGTGACTTTATTGCTTAATTTATGTTTTCATTAATTACACAGCAATGTAGTTATCACAGGCTAGATTCAACAGCGATGTAAACCAGTGTAATCAGTAGCATTATAGCAGCTTGTACTTGGCTGCTTGTGATCATCCTAAAGGTTGCCCTCAAAGTAGGTTTAGGCAAAGCCTGCTAGCCAAAATACATATTTTTCTAGGACTGATGCTAAAAAATAAGGAAGTTCCTGTCTGCAAATGTTTTTATTTCTGCATATGTTTGGCATGTCTTTCTTTATACCTTCTCTCTCCTTGCAAACTATCACTGTATATCATCTCAGAACATAATACAGAAACAGGTCAAGCATATTTCAATATATAATATGTAGCCATTGGAAATAAAGTGGATGTGCAAGCGTTTTCATTTTCTGTATCCACAGTGACTCTTCTCTAAATGCGTGTTTCCCAGAAATAATTATGGGACATGGCCATATTCTGTTAATATTTACCCAGTATAAATTCTTCAAGGGGTCACACTACACAGAAACAAGATTTAGTGTTTGAAATATCAGAATACTATGAGTAAATTCATAAGTACATGTAGAAGACATATTTTTCCTCTCTCTTACTGATAATCCTTTTGAATGTAGTCTGTAAGATACAAAACTGTGTGGGTCTACAGAAAACAGTGTCAAGTTTTACACAAGACAAACCTTCCTCTCTAGAAGTTGGAGTTCTCATCTTGGCTTTTTCAATAACTTTGAGTCATGTTGATAGAGTCAAAATCCAAATTTAACTTTTAATTCCAAAGGTGTTCAGTTTAATTTTCATCTTCTGTGCTTGTCTTGTTTTCCCAGGAGTATTAGAAACATCAAAAAAATGGGAGCTGTTTTAAAGGCAAATGTATTGCTTGTAGCAGCCTGAGGACCAGATTATTCAGCCAAGACAAAATCATACAAACCCTCTGTCAATAGAGATGTATTCATTTACATGGACTGAATAGTTGGCCCTTCTCTGATTACTTGAAGACAACCCGATGAGAGATCTTGTGAGAATGTTCTGACATGGCTGGTGCAAAGCTGCACATATGTCAAACACACTGGGTTAATACATGCCCTCATGGTTGTCTCCACTGAAAGAGCTCCCACCAGTTTTAATGAAAACTGTGTGCATTAGATCTGCATATTGCACTGCTGCCAGTAAACACAACAGAAAAGGGTCAGACTGCAATACTGCTTGGTATAAATCCTGTAGTGATTTTCCACCGTGCAGTGTTGTTTCCATCCATTGATCTAATATCATGTATTTCTGGACAGGTCTTGGTCACTTAAAACCATCATACAGATGAATGTTTCTGATGAAAAAATGACAAAATTTAAGATAATGACGGCAAGTTAGTATACGTTTTTACAGAATAACCACAACTACCAGAAGAGTATGAAAATTTCTCATAATTTTTTTTTTTGGGGGGGGTGTAATTTAACAGTCCTTCCCAGGTGCAGAATTTCTTTTAAATTTTTGAAATACAATTTAAGAAAATATAACATAGCTAGACAGATTTCTCATAAGGGAGAAATTATAAATACTTATTTGCCTTTAGAACTCTCTGAGGCAAGCAGACAGTTCTGGTTTTGTTTTACTTTATCTTTGAAAGCTTTCCGTAGGAAAGGGTACAATGAATTTGAATGGGTCTAGGGTGAAGTTAAGTCCTTTGTTTCTTGGTCCTCCATTTCAGAACAAAAATTATGTGTGATTTAATAAACAAAAATAAACTTTCCCTTTCCACACTAGTTTGTCCGTCCATTTATTTTACTGTGGAAATAAAAATGGAGGTGACACAGAGAAGTGATACAAACAAACCAGGTTAACAGTGGCGACTGAAATAAAATACTAAAATGAATAGAAAGCAAAAATAGAGAAAGATCTGTAGAAAAAGGGAGCTGCTATGAAGTAAAAGGTTATGCAATAAATAGATCTCTTCTGTGACCACAAAGTCTCCTTGTAAATGTGGAAAAAATATAACAAGAAGCAGATTGTTTCTTCCGATATCAAGTGTCATGGTTTAACCCCAGCCAGCAGCTAAGCACCACACAGACACAGCGGGATGGGGGAGAGAATTGGAAAAGTAAAAATGTTGAGATGAAGACAGTTAAATAGGTAAAGCTAAAGGCATGCACACAAGCAAAGCAAGACAAGTTCATTCTCCAGTCCTCATGGGCAGGCTGGTGTTCAGCAACCTCCAGAAAAGCAGGGGTCTGACACATGTAATGGTTACTTGGGAAGATAAACATCATCACTCCAAATGCCCCCTCTCCTTCTTCTTTCCCTAGGCCCTTATATGCTGAGCATGACATCATATGATATGGGATACCCCTTTGGTCAGTTTGGGTCAGCTCTCTCGTCTGTGTCTCCTCCTAACTCCTTGTGTAGCCCTAGCTTACTCACTGGCGGGGTGGTGTGAGAAGCAGAAAAGGTCTTGGCTCTGTGCGAGCACTTCTCAGTAGGAACAAAATATCCTTTTGTTACCAACACCATTTTCAGCACAAATCCAAAACATAGCACCATACGAGCTACTATGAAGAAAACTAACTCTATGACAGCCAAAACCAGCACACCAGGAGATGGTGATCACTAATAAAAAACATTTTGTGAATCCAGACATCAGCCACCTTTGAGAAAAGAAAAGCATACAAATCTAGGTTTGGGCTTAGTTTGCTTTGTGGGTTTTCTTTGCCAACAATGAAAAAGTTTTGATGGAACTTGGAGACTCAAAAAATCAAGAACAAATAAATTGTTCTTTTTGCTCTTAGAGAGGCAGGAGAATAGGAGACTGAATGGGTGGCTGGCTGGCTGGCTGGCTTTAAAATGCTGTAGTGACTTAGTTGCAAATTCAACCACCAAGACTCAAAAGTTTTTTGATGACTTGTATAAATATGGGGTAATAGCTTAAAGCCAATAATATTTCTCCACTGTTTACAGGAAACATTTTGGCAAAGCTTACAACAGCATTCAGCTTTCCTTCTGTAACTACCTGGCTGTTCTTTCCTTCGCCTTTTCCACCTCTTCACGCTGTTTGTTTCCTGAGAGGCTCTCCCTGTCCTATTGAGTTTAAAGCTGCTGCATTTCAGCAGCAAGTGGAGACACCCCAACCAGGGGCTGCTCCTACACCAGTTGGGCAAGGAGACTTTTTTGCACTGAGACAGTCTCAGGTAAAGGGAATTAAGTGGCTTTTCAGAAACACCTTCATCCCACAGATAACCTGTAATGAATCCAAGTTGGGCTTGGATAAAATGCTAACGCACAGGACTGATTCTTAGCTTGCGCAAGTTGGCAAAAGCACACCATCTGACTGGGTTTTCAGTTCATCTCTCTTAAGTTTTGTTTGGTTTAATCACTATGTGGCTTAGATGGGCTGTTTCTAGCAAGACGAGGAGATAACCATCTGGTAACCATGAGCATGCAAAGTCAGGTTCTCAGAGAGCTGTACTTTCAAGGCACTCTCACTTCTGTTGCGCATCAATTTCCTTTTAAACCCTTTTCTATTTCATATACACTGAGCAATGAAAAAAGGATTAAAAATGTGTCTGCATTTATTAGATTCCAGTGCCATTTGGGATATTTTCTGACTGCATCCAAATAGATTTCCCAACTACCTTGGCCAATATCTGCAGCAGAAAAGCCATGGAATTCATTACTGAATGTTAACTGTTGAACTAACTTACTGTCATTCTAGAAATATTTTTCCCCTCTTGAGATGCCTGCCTCAACCTGGAGAAAAAAAACGGTAATTTGCTAATGGTACAGCACATTTTTTTTTTTTTAATCTTTACCTTTTAAGATGTATTACAGCTGTAGCTCTTACTGTAGCTGTATTATTAATGCAAAATGAATGATACCCATTTAAATCTATGTTATCCATTTTAATGAGGACCAGGAGATTTTCACGGAGGTTCAAAATTATTTTTGCTGTAAAGTCAACATTTAAAATTCTTCAAAGAACTGTGCAAATATCTTCGTTCTCCTGGTGAAATATAGAGTATGAAGCCTGGGCTGGTGACAGTATCAGACAACTCCAAGTCAGGAGCCATATTGCCTGCCAGACTAGGTGTATGTCCCCAAGATCACAGTGCCCTGAACTGGGCACTAAGTTTGTGTATATAGAGCATTAGAGAATAAAGTGTCTTGTTAGAGCAATCCAGTACCTACACAATAAGATAAAAGATGCCCAGGAGTGTCACAAGTGTGGACCTGAATGCTTCACTATCAAGCAGACTGTGGTCAAGTCAGATGGAGGTGCTTGTATTCACTTGAGATCCCAGCTCCCTTAAAATGTTATTTGGAAAAAAAACCCAACAAACCAACACAGGCCTACCTCTTCTGAATTGTGCCATACCAATGTTATGCCATCCTTTTCACAGGAACTGAGCATTCAGACAACTCTACAACAAAAGGGACGACGTTACAGTTTCACACTTATTTTCACCTCAGAGAATTCCAACTTACATCTGAGTTCAATTTCCTGCTCTGTGAGCTGTTTATGCAGTTTATATTAAACAGTCATTGGAACAGAAAAAAATAAAAGAGAGAAGCACAAAGAAGAGTTTAGAAACGAGGTCTTCACAGCTCCCCAAACTGCCATAATACAAAGTAATTTCCATGTTGCTTGTGATTGTCTTTAGCTTGTGACTTGCACACTGGGCCAACTGGAAAACAATGTTTAACCCTTTCCAAAACAGCAATCTGTGTCTGACGGTAAGGCAGTCATTTGGAAAGGAGTTCTGAATCCCTAATGCTCAAACAGACCTCAAAGCCAGGTTTTGTATTTGTAGGAAACAAACTAATGTTTGTGCAGGCATCACAACCTCTTCCTCAGAAGTGCTTTAAAAGAAGGATCCATCCCTGCTGAATGGAAGACATCACGGTGCTTTGGGCCCTGAATTCTGTATTCCATTTTACAACTGCTTAATGTAAAATGCTTAAACAGGCACCAACACAGGAAACACAATAAAATTCTTAATTTTCAACTGAAAGACTAAATTTCTCTTAGTGTTTTCCTTGCTAATCTCATAAATATTTCAATCCTTTGCTTAATATCATAGTTTTAAAAGGGTCTTTTAAAAGAAGTGTCTGTCTGTTCCCAGATAATCTCCAGAGTTAAAGAACTTTGCAAGAATGGAGAATTTCTGATTTTGGACTTTCAGACTGAACACAAAATGAAACCCAGCTCTGAAAGTTCTGCAGACAGAGCCCTAACCATTAAGGCATAGCATAAGCACTGATAGATGTCACATTTTAAAAGAAAGTGGTGGCAAGAAGAGAATTTGACCAGGATCCTTACACTGAGGGCTCTTCTCAGAAAAAGAGTGTCCATTATTCTGAATCATAATTAACAACTAAACGCAGTTCTGCCAAAACAAACAGTATAATGCATTATAAATTTATAGCAATATAAACAAGACCCATTGTAAGGAAGAACCAATAAGGATTTTGTCACATAACCCTAGTAAACAAGCATGGGTTTCAGAGTTTAAATTCCATTTCAGAGTATTAATTCCTTCTCTAGAGCCATTTTTTTTCCTCTTTCTATTTTCAAAGTCTGATGAAACTTTACCTTTTACTTTTGTGTGAAGAAAGCAGGAAAAAAATGTTTCACTTCAGTGATGCAGATGATTTCACGAGGCTCAGGCTAAGGGTGAAACAGGAGAAACAATTTATGTAAAAATGCACAAGAGTTAAAAAGCAAAGGACCCACATGATCTACCTGTGATTCCTGGGTCCAAAACAAATACTGGCCTGATTTTCTCAGCAATTTATGGAGAAAAAAAATTAACATTTTAAAAAAAAATTCTCACTACTTAGCTGCCTATCTGCATCTGTAGGCACCATTTTTTAAAAATCTGGCATTCCTGTGTGGAATGATGAATCATATTTATCACTGGAAAAACACTCTGCTGTTGTATTGGAAGCATTGAGAAGAATGTTTTTTCCCTTCCAGCCCTTAAAGGATCACATGTATCTGTTGTTAGGGAAACTAAAAGAATTACAGACTCAGAATTCATGAGGGTTGGAACGGACTTCTGGAGATCATCTTGTCCAACCCCCTGTGCAAAACAGGTTGCTGAGGGTTGCATCTAGTCAGGGTTTGAATATCTCCAAGGATGGAGACTACATAGCCTCTCTGAGTATTTTGTTCCAGTGTTCAACTGCTCTCAAAGAAAAAGGTTTTCTATTACGTTTAAATGGAATTTCGTGTATTTCTCTTTGCACCCATGGCCTCTCGCCTGTTCACTGGATACCACTGGGAAGAGTCTGGCTCCTTCTTCTTTTCAACATCCCTTCCCCCTGTCAGATATTTATATACACTGATAAGATCCCCCTGAGCCTTCTTTTCTCCAGGCTGAACATTCCTAGCTCTTTTGGCCTCCAATACCTTAATCCTCTTCTTGGCTCTTCGCTGGACTGGCTCCAGTAAGCCCATGTCTGTCCTGGACTGGGAAGGCCAAAACGTATCTCAGCACCCCAGACGTGTCTCATCACTGGTGAGTAGAGGTGAAGGATCTCGTTCCTTGAACTTCTGGAAATACTTTGGTTAATGCAGCCCAAGGTACAATCAGCCTTTGCCACAAAGGCACAGTACTGGCATGAGGTCAACTTATCCACCAGGACCCTCAGCTCCTTTTCTCAAAGCTGCTTTCCAGCTGGTTGGCCTCAGCCTGTGCTGGTGCCTGGGATTCTTCCTAACCCTGCCCAAGGACAGATGAGAGACAGTCCTTTGGAAGTTGCTGGTAAAACATCCCAGAACTTCAATAGCTGAAGACAATATGGTGCAGCAAAGTCTTAAGGTTCTCGTTTACAGAGAAGGAGGGTATATAGTAGACAACGGGTGAAAAAATTCTTTCCTTTTAGAGAAATGAACAAATGATCGTAACTGGACAGCTAACCATCCAATTACTGCCACCCTAGTTTTAAGAGTGAAAGACTGGAGTATTAGACTAAAAGGTCGTCTGATCTTTCAGTCAAGTATCTTCTTGGAAAATATCCATTTCTTGTAAAGGAATTATCCAAAATCTTCAACTATACTTAATAAATAACTGACACTTGGCAGGTTTGACTGCACATGCTGCTGTTATCATAAGTTTATTTTAAGACTGGTAAATTAACAGATGTTCTACATAGTTTGTCCTTTTAATCCGTCTCATTTAAGTTCCCTATTCTCCAGCGACTCATTAACATTCAAAATCCTATCTGCCCTTTTTTATATGGGGTTAATGAGATCCATATAAATGGATACTATATATTCCTCTGGATTTTTAAATGCTTTTACTGCTAGGGTTTTTTTAATTTTTAAAGATTGATAATGGCATACAGCCAACATTACCCATTCTGGAATCCATAAGAGTTAATAATGTCTTAACACAAAGCCATAGCTGTGTGGCATGTCTTACAATTAGTCCAGTTAAGACTGAGATTTTAGAAACCAGATCCAGATATCAATCATTTCAAACACTTTCTCCCCACCCCTTTATTATTAACACAAACCATTTGGAAATCTCAACACAGAAATGCTTTCTTATGAATTTTTCCATTAATCCAACTCCCCTTTAAACACATATATAATACTGGGATTTGACAGCTGGCCTGTTGGCACCAATTGCTTAGACTCCTTGAGGGGAAAATAAACCTTTTAAAGAACTCTTGGATTTTACAAACAGGTTTTAAAAACAAAAGATCTGTCAAATTCTGAGTCTAAGAGTTTTGCCAGTACAGCTTGCAGCATTGAACTTCAGTATCCTCTGTTTTATATCTCTATAGCTTAAAAAGAACTATAGGAGAGCTGTTGGCAATGACAAGTCACCTTATTATTTTCAGGATAGTGTCTGTTCTTGAGTCAGAATACTATTAGGAGTGTGAATTTATTATGCCTAAAGTGTAATGTTTTTATTTACTTCTGACTCTAGATGCTGATGTGACTCATACCACATCTTTTGTAAAGACTATAGGCTCTGTTCAGCTATTTGTACATAGACACCTTGTACAATCTTAGACCCCACAGGTCAACCAAGACATGGAACATTTTTTTTTACTTCTGGAGAGGCATCTAGAAACCAGAAAGGGTACCTTGGGGTTTTTCAATGACATTAGGTGTTCGTGTGCACAACCACACTGAGCCTGAATTCCAGGCCAGCTCAGTGCATTACTCTGAAAGTGGCTGTGCTGACAGAAATCAGATATTGCTCCAGTACATAGATTTGAGTACTTCAGTCTTTCAGTGATAAGATGTTGACATCCTGTTTTCCACCTCCTCCAAACAAAAATATTCAGAGTAGGGACAATTTGTGATTCAATGAAATAATTGTTCAGTAATTGCAGCCAAAGCAAAATTATTTCCTTCCTTAATATACAGTGGAAACTACGTGTCTCCAATTTATGAGAGAGACTTCTAATATCCACTTCCATTTTATCAAAAAACAGTACAACACAAAATCTCTACCCAATATAATATATCTAAATGATTAAATTATTTTTAATAATTCAGTGGTGAGTCATGTTTTAGTTATACTGCTCCTTTCAAAA
This sequence comes from Porphyrio hochstetteri, assembly GCA_020800305.1. Lineage (NCBI taxonomy): Eukaryota > Metazoa > Chordata > Aves > Gruiformes > Rallidae > Porphyrio > Porphyrio hochstetteri. Next base: position 9,782,505 of record CM036905.1, on the reverse strand, counting down.
TCAAAGATACATATTGCCTTTTTTGTACAACACCATTAGGTTAAGTCACAAGTAATCTCATAGGAATCATGACTGGGACTGACCTCTTAACTAGTGTAACATGACTTATGACAAGTTTAAAACATGTGAGGATTTGGCAGCAGTTGCAAAGGAGGATACCACTCAGCAAAAAGGTGTGGTGAATTCTAGTCCCAAGAGGATTGCCTGAAAAGTTCATCCAAAAGCTTACATATGTGTAACTAAGGAGATCCTTGTAAATGAGTCATAAACCAGGCGCAAAGTCAACATAAGTGAAAAGATAATCTGAAAGAATAGATGGGATTACTGAACAGAAAGTGGGTCATGGGTACTATAAAACTCTGACAAAGTGCTGTTGATGTGGGAACACTGTAAGAATCAACATTAATGAGAAGTCTGGAAGGAGTCTGTCTTTATTTACAAATTAATAAAATCATAGTATATTTAAACATCAGAAGGCTGCTCGTGTATAAAGTAGAAAGAAGACAATAACTGGAAGAAATTTTCATTTTTCTGATAATCTGTTATTGAAATGTCAGTCTAAAGGACTTCTTTATAATTCCATTGGTTCATGTCTGCTTTATGTCTTTTTCAAGCAAAATCAGTGAACAAATGTTTCAACTGGTGTGAAGTTATCTTGGACAAAATGAAGTCAATGGGGACAAGCCAATTTACATTGCTGAGGATAGGGTCTCATGGTAGATTGCTATTGCAGTATATACTATGAAAAATAGGAGCACAGCATGACTTCCTGCCTAGTAATGTTAAGGACCTAAACCAACCAAAAATCAGTTAGTGGTGAGCCACCGTCCATACTGTGACAAATTTCATAGACAGGCTAGATTAACCTAAACTCCAAAGCCACAAATTAACTGTTGTTCTCAGAGTCCAACTTGACTATGAGCCTTGAGCTTAATAAAACAGGGAATGGCTTTTCCCTGAGCTTTCACAGTGTATGCAGATGTACAAAACCTGCTGTGATTTGGCTGCTGCTTAGAGCAGAAGCCTACAGTTCTTGAGTGGCCACATCAATATACACCAGTAGCCCTCCTTAGCGAGTGTTGCAGGAACAGTAAATCTGCCTGATGATCTGCTGCTGATGGCTTTTGCAGATATATTAACGGAAATTATTTACTGGCATAAAGGCTACAGCTCCATAAAACTCTCAAAATGTTACATTTTTTTTTTACCAATAGAGAGCTTGGACTTACATGACCTCTAGAGATGGTAATTTTCCTCTCTGTTTGGTCATGGCATAATAGATCTCTAATTGCTTAATCGGTACTTATTCATTTAGATTTTTTTTGTCATAGTCTGCAACAATTTTGCTTCTATTTGGTTGAGTTTTATAACCTACAAAAAAGTAATAGAATCTTTTTCACTACTATAAATGTCCTCATAACTTTTAAACAGGTACAGGGAAACAAGTCACCTATTATGGACATCATACACAAACCTATAAAATAAACAATGTCCTCAAGATCTTTGCAGTTAATCAAGTGCAAATGTTGGCTTTAAAAATTTGTCTGCAAGTAAGAATGATTCCAATTATAGTCTGTTTTATGAGTTTTACTCCAATTGAGTTCTATAGCATCACAAAAGATTTAACAGCTATAATGCCAGTAGATTTTGTAAAATGTTAGTTCAAACTGCTCATCAGAGAAGTATTCTTAGACTATTCTCCACTATCCATGGTCTTTATTTAATAGAACAACTGTATGTGTAATGAAAGAAGAACTGATGACAAAAACAGAAAGAAAATAAGGTATAAAATAATTACTTGCAAAATGATATGGACTATACTGGATCTTTAACAGTGTAAAACAATATAAATGAATTTACTTCATCCCAATAAATGCAATTTTAGTTTCATTTCATTCTAGATAACAAGATTAGTATAAACAGTATAAACAAAAGAGATTAATGGTGTTGTGCTTCAGGATTATTGTTAAATACCTGAAGTATAAAATATAAGGTTGGAGCATAGGAAGTTCCGCACCAACATGCGGAAGAACTTTTTCACAGTGAGGGTGACTGAGCACTGGAATAGGCTGCCCAGGGGGGTGGTGGAGTCTCCTTCACTGGAGATATTCAAGACCCGCCTGGACGCCTATCTGAGCAATATGAGCTAGGGAGCCTGCTTTGGCAGGGGGGTTGGACCCGATGATCTCTCGAGGTCCCTTCCAACCCCTACAATTCTGTGATTCTGTGATTCTGTGATTTGTTCAGCCTTAAAAAAGCTTAGGGAAGAAATTATCACCACGTTCCAGTATTTAAAGGGTAGCTATAAAGAATCACAGAATCACAGAATAACAAGGTTGGAAAAGACCTTTAAGATCATCAAGTCCAACCATTCGCATCCTAAGCTAAACCACATCCCTAAGTACCTCATCTACCCTTTTTTTGAACACATCCAGGGAAGGTGACTCAACCCCCTCCCTGGGCAGCCTGTTCCAGGCCCTGACACGTGGAAAAGAGGAAAGGTAATGGGTACAAGTAACTGTATATTCTAATATTCTGATATTCTGATTGGACTCAAGAGGATATTCTGATTGGATTCAAGAGGAAAAATTTTCAAATTAGAGCAGTCAATGGAAAAATTTCCCGCAGGAGTAGTGGATTCCCCAACTTTGAATACTTCTAAGCTTTGTCTGGATAACGTGCTAGGCCATCTTGCCTAGACCATGCTTTTGACAAGAAAGTTTGGACCAGATGATAGTTGAAGTCCCTTCCATGCTATACCTTCCATAGGTATTCTATGATGTTATGAGTCAAAAAGGCTAACTACACTGACATACCTATATTGCTTTCTGAATTATGCTTCTCTTATAAAATAATGGAAAATTCTGGTGGATTTCCAAATTAGTGGGTGTAGTATGTACACATCAGAGCCGTTATGATATCAGAGACTGAGTCTACTGCTTTATGTGCTTATTCCCTGCTGAGGCAACTCCAAAGACTGAAAATTAAACAAAACAGTTTTGATCTACCAGAGCAATGGTCTGATGAGTGTAAGCCTTCATCCCCATAAAATTTGTTATGGTAAAAAAGTATGTGTAAACATAATTCACAGGAAAAAAAAGGAAGCTGTTGCTTAAGGAAAATGCATAGCTACAGTATGCTGGACAGATGGGGATGAACTTTGGAAACTAAATTATTTTAGAAGATTTTATTTTCCAGACATATGCTAAGCTGCCCTTGGGACAAAAAGTCTTACAATATGATCTATTCAATTTTAATCTCAGTTTTACAATATGATCTATTCTATTTTATCCACCCCCACTTGAGGATTTAGAGTAGGCTGTCCCCTCCATAGCAATAATGTCTGTACACCAGGAGACAGCCATCCCACAGGGAGATAATTTTGACACAGTGACATAAAGCACACTACATGTTCAGTGACCCTTCAGGGCTGCTGCAGTGTGCGCCCTGAATCACCTTTCTATAGCTCCCCTCCCTTTTGGCTGCTGTTGTCAATCCCAGCCTCTTGCTGGAACCGCTTGTCAAGGGATTTCCTGTGGTACAGAGGAATAGGTTGTTCTGAAGGTCAAGCATAACCCTGAATGCTCTCATCTGCTGCAATAGAAACCACTGAGCCCAAATCAGCATTTCCTTAAAGATCTTATAGAGCTACCACCTTCTTCTGAAGATGCCAGAAGACCTTCAGCAAATAACTTAATAGACTAAAATTTCCAGACATTCAAACTTCTGCCTAAAGTGTTTTAACCTTGACATTACTGAGAACTTGATTTTTGCTTACAAGTACATGGATTTATAAAAGGTTAACTAACTTGTTTGACTAACATGATCTCCTTCTATGACAAGGTGACCTGCTTAGTAAATGAGGAAAAGGCTGTGCATATTGTCTACCTGAACCTCAGGAAAGCCTTTGACACTGTCACCCACAGCATTCTACAGTGGCTGATCATAGCTTGGACAGGTATACTCTTCAGTGGATAAAAACCTGGCTGAATGGCTGGGCCCAAAGATTTGTAGTGAATGGAGTTACATCTAATTGGGGACCAGTCACAAGTGGTATTCCCCAGGGCTCAGTACTGGAATCAGTTCTGTTTAGAATCTTTATCAATGGTCTGGATGAGGGAATTGAGTGCTCCCTCAGGAAATTTGCAGATGACGTGAAGCTGTGTAGGAATGTTCATTTCCTCAAGGGGAGGAAGGCTCTGTAGAGGGATCTGAATAGGCTAGATCGATGGACTGAGGTGAAGTGTATGAGATTCACCAAGGCTAGGTGCCAGATCCTGCACTTGTGTCAGAAAAACCCCAGGCAACACTACAGGATTCGGGAACAGTGGCTATAAAGCTGCCTGGTGGAAAAGGACCTGGGGGTGTTGGTAAACAGCTGGCTGAATATGAACCAGCAGTGTGCCCAGATGGCTAAGGTGGCCAACAGCATCCTGGCTAAGGAAACGATTGTCCCTTTGTTCTTGGCACTGGTGATACCACACCTCAAATACTGTGTTCAGGTTTAGGCCCCTCACTACAAGAAAGACAGTTAGGTGCCGGAGCATGTGCAAAGGGCAATGAAGCTGGTGAAGTGTCTAGACCACAGGTTTTATGAGGAGCAGCTGAGAGAGAGAATTGGGGTTGTTTAGACTGGAAAACAGAAGGTTGAAGGGAGTCCTTATCATTCTCTACAACTACCAGAAAGAGGGTTGCAGCAAGGTAGGGGTTGGTCTTTTCTCTCTTGTGCAAGGCCTTTGACACAGTCCCCCACTGCATCCTTATCTCTAAATTGGAGAGATGTGGATTTGATGGGTGGATCATCCAGTGGATAAGAAACTGTTTGAAAGAACGTAGACAAAGGGTGGTGGTCAATGGGTCTATGTCCAGGTGGAGGCCGGTAACATGCGGTATCTCCCAGGGGTTTGTCTTGGGACCAGTGCTCTTTAAGATCTTTATCAATGATATCAATGATGGAATTGAGTGCACCCTCAGCAAGTTTGCGGATGACACCAAGCTGAGTGGTGTGGTTGACACAATAGAAGGAAAGGAAGCCATCCAGAGGGATCTTGACAGGCTGGAAAGGTGGGCCCAGGTGAACCTAGTGAGGTTCAATGCTGCAAAGTGTAAGGTGTTGTACTTGGGCTGGAGGAATCCCAGACATAGATACAGACTGGGAGAAGAGCTCCTTGAGAGCAGCTCTGCTGAGAAGGACTTGGGTGTCACGGTGGATGAGAAACTTAACATGAGGCAGCAGTGTGCTCTTGCAGCTCGCAAGGCCAAGGGGATCCTGGGCTCCATCAGGAGAGGGGTGGCCAGCAGGGACAGAGAGGTGATTCTTCCTCTCTACTTTGCCCTCGTGAGGCCCCATCTGGAGTCCTGTGTTCAGAGCTGGCCCGCAGTACATGAAAGATGCAGAACTGTTAGAGAAGGTTCAGAGGAGTGCCACGAAGATGATTAGAGGGCTGGAGCACTTCCCCTACAAAGAGAGGCTGAGGGGGCTGGGCTTGTTCAGCCTGGAGAAGAGAAGGCTGCAGGGGGAGCCTTCTAGTACCTGGAAGGAGCAGAGAAACAGGAGGGGAATCAACTTTTTAAAAGGGTAGACAATGGCAGGACAAGGAGGAATGGATTAAAGCTAAAGGTGGGAAAGTTTAGATTAGATATTAGGGGAAAGTTTTTTACAGAGTGGTGAGGTGCTGGAATGGGCTGCCGAGAGAGGTGGTGGATGCATTGTCCCTGGAGGTGTTCAAGGCCAGGTAGGATGGGACCCTGGGCAACTTTGGGTAGATCTAGGCCTGGAGGTTAGTGGCTCTACCTGTTTCAGGGGGGTTGGAACTCTGTGATCCTTGGGGTCCCTTCCAACCCAGACCATTCTATGATTCTATGATTCTCTCAAGTTATAAGTGATAGGAGAAGAGGAAATGGTTTCAAGTTCACCAGGAGAGATTTAGATCGAATATTAGAAAAAAATCCTTCATCAAAAAGGTTGTCAAGCACTGTAACAGACTGCCTGGGGAAGCTGTTGAGTCACCTTCCCTGGAGGTATTAAAAAGATATGTAGATATGGTGCTTAGAGATGTGGTTTAATGGTGGACTTGTCAGTTGTAAGTTAATGGTTGGACCTGATGATCTCCAAATTCTAAATGATTCTATCATTCTATCATTCTATGATTCTGTCTTTCAACTACTCTAGATGCACTAAGTAGGTGTTTCTCTGCCTATCTTATCTGTGCTATTTAAACTAGAGTCAGAGAGAAGGGGGAAAGTGCAAATATGTCTGTATCCTTGGTGAAAAGATTGGGGATAGGGACCTGAATTTCACTATCTATGTCAAACTCTATTAAAGCATAAGTTTAGCTGCTTTTCCCATTTCCATCAGTGTACTTTGAGAATCTGAGAGCGCCAGGAGCAGTATTTAGTACGTGTTTAGGGGCAATGCTATGTCTATTCTTTGCAGAACTGTATCCCCTCCCTGCTTTCATCAACTAGAAGCACTGATCATGTCTTGGCACATGGCTTATGTTGGAAACAAATCCTTGCCTACATTTCCTACATCAGTGCCAAGTCTAAAAGTAAACTGCTGTTTTTCTCTTAATGTAGACAATTGTTGGCTGGGCTGAGAGTGCTGGAGACATCTGTACTCTGAGGTCCTCCTCTGATATGTTCTTAAAATGCTCAGTACAGACTTTGCACTTTCTCTGCTGATTAAGCCTAGAACTTCTTTCAGGATTGTTTTGCAGTGGGTTTCATCCTAATGAGAATAATTTATAAATCTGACATGAAAATTCACTAATTTGAATAACAGAAAGAAAAAAGTCTAACTAGAGGAGGATATATTCCACCATTTGCTGTTCTGTGAGTGAGATATGCTGATGGCAGATGATTTTCCCTAGATGTCCTACGAAGAGGAAGCAGATACCCAAAATAATTGGATACTTCCCTCATCATATTGTTCCATCTTCCAACTCTTTTCAGTCTGAGGGATTCCCAAAGCTTGGTGCATTTTTTTCTGTTTGGTACCCCCAAATAGATGTTTCTTCTAAGTACTTGCCTAATCTTGGATTGAATCCTCATCATAGATTTGTGCGCACAACACTCTTTGGCAAGGAATTTCACAGAACTGCTACCCACTGTCAGACAGCCACCTCCTTTATTATTTTTTTTTTAAAATCTCTAGCTTCATTTGATGTGCTGTCATACTTGTACTGGAAGACAGTGAACAACCAAGCCTGTCCATGCAATTCCTGATCTTCTATAACGTTTGTACTATATCTCCTTTTGCCTATTTTATTGTCCTACTCAGATTTTTGATGTTAAGCAGTCAATGTTGAAATTTTCTCTTCATGTTGTGCAGGGAACCTGGCTTGTCATGGTTGTGTATGCTGACACAAAATCCGGTTTGCTTGCAGGTTTGTAGTTTAATTGCTCTTGTGAATCTCTGCTCAAATGAACTTCTTGATGGACATGCTTCTGAAAGTTACTTGGAACTAAATGATGTTTGTATATTCTAAAGATTTCATAGACTGAAAGGACTTTAATTTATATGCTTGTAACATAACATCCCAATCTCTGAGTTTAGGATTATTGGCAGACACAAGGCAGCAGGTGCAAGTGAGCTCTTGCCTTTTCCAGCCTCACTCTATTCACAGCTATCATCCTGCAATTGCTCCCCTTTTCCTTACTAAAACCGAATGTTACACATGAATGCTAAATATTCTGTATTGTTACTTTGGGGATGGTAACAATAACAGTAACTGATGTTTGGTTAATCTCCCTCTTTATATATCAGTGTCAAAGAAATAATACAGACAGAAAGAGAGCAGGGAGCAAATAACTCTGTGATAGCAATTTCCTAAATCAACCAAAGTGCTAAATATATAAGTTTCTAATTGAGGTCTGTCCCAGGCAAAGTTGGGAGAGAGGGGAAGAGATATGATCAACTACTTCAGGCTCTGAAGATGAGAATGCTGCACTACATGCTTCAAAATAATGAGGCTGATAGAAGGGGGTATTTCTAAAAATCTCATCACAGAAAAGTAGAGATCAGCTGAAATGGCTTATCATGTGTGTACAACATGGAGACAGGCTGAGGTCTCCCACTTCTTGTAAAGTATCTCAACAATTAAAGAAATTATTTTAGAGAGAAAACACAGGGTTTATGCCTTCTTTATTTTGAGATAATGGAGATACATACCCTTAGAACTTACGTCTACACTAGTGAATGTGACAAAATCAAGGCATGTGCCCAAGAACTGTCATACAATAACTTGCACAGCTAAATCACTGACAGGAGCAGTTGAACTGTTGGCCCAGGCTGAGTAACACTCTTGTAAACAATACCCAGATATGATTCAGGAGCTAGTGTAGGCCAATAGACTGTATTGTTGTGGCTACCCTGTTGTGGTGGGAAAGAAGTTTTAGCTGAAATGTCATATGCCAGTTAATCCTAGGATCACAAAAGTGGTTTGTGGCTTATTTTGCTTACTACTAAATATGCAACCACAAAAGTTTGGAGTAATACACTTAAGCTCTGGAGAGAGGTAAAATTTCAGACAACATACTGCTTGTATTTCTAACATGCTTCCTGTTGCCTCCCAATCAACTAGGTTTGCTCAGGGGACTGGCTGGGTTACTCTGCTGAAGCTTATCATAATCTTTTTCCTTTTTCTTGCTGTTGCAAAGAAAACCTTGGCACCTAGCACAGCAATCTGGATTCCATTCTGAGAGCAAATCTAAGCTCTTTTTGGATCCAGCCTTACTGTAACACCAAAGAGGAACAGAAACAGGGAGGATGCCATGGTACAGTAGGGAAAACAGATTAGGGAGAAGAATATGTTTTTCTTGCTTTATGTACCTCCAGGGTTGACTTTCATACAAGCCCAAGTTTAGGAAAGACAAAAAAGCTCTAGCTCAAAAAACACCCCCCCGCTCCCCCCAAAAAAATAAAAGAAACCCAGCTGTCCTAAACCTCAGTTAAACACTGATGCTCAGTGATGGTTTTTGAAGACTCATGAAAAAATATTAAAGAATATGAGTTTTCTTCTACCTTGGGTGGCAAGGGTAAGAAGAGATGTTAAAATGTGGAGGAAATGCTTCCATGGTAGCTTTAATTTCAGCTAGAATAATTTTGCCATGGGCTTAAAATATATTTACAAATATAAATACAAAAAAAAATGAGTTAGCTTAGACTTTTACGGGGAAGGGAATTTGAATTAAGGTCTTTCTTTTCCTCTTGCGGGAATAGCTTGTTCAAGTTTTCACAGCCAAAGTTTGAAGATAATTTATTTGGCAAAAACCAAAACAAAACCAACCAAAAAATAGCCAAAAACCTGAAATGCCTCTTTTGAGGTCATTAACTCCCGTGAAGCTTTTTCTCAGAATTTAATAGAACTCAGTTCCTTGGGACAGCTCTGGTAATGGATAAATTTCACTAAATATAAGTCAATTACCGCTTGACCATTGAGTTTATTGTATAATGAAATGTTATAGTTCATTGTCTCTAAAAATGTACACTTAACCAACAGAACAAATGGAGTTCTAATTGTGGAAGTAAATAACAGTTGATTTAATAATTTGAGACTTAAGGATATTCTGTATTGGCTTATAGATAAAAAAAGAAAGTTATTGTACCATTAGATATCTGTTTTTTTAATGAAATTCAGACAGTGAACAGCTTGACTATATCATAAAACAATAATGACAAATACTAAGCCCTGTGAATCATTCTATGTCATAAAGAGGAACTGTGAATTTAAATTTAAATCTATCACTGTCACTGAGGAAAATAGATACAGAAACAGAAGAAAAGGAAGCAACCAACATTTTTAATTTCACTTTTTTTTTCTCTCTAAACCAGTAAATTCTGGATTAAGTATCTTCAGAAAACTAACACTTAAACCTACAGCCCTCCTGGCTAATGTAATTAAATGGAAAAAAGAAATATATCTGTAGTAAAAATGTTATTACTCATGACAATGTGGATATGCTAGGAAATAGCTTCTTTCACAGAAGGGAAGAAAGAGAGGAGATTGGAAGATTTCAGAAGTTTTAAGCCAGACTTTCTCTCCCTCCTCTTGAGAAGATAGAAAATGTATTATACATATTATCCAGAACCAATATTTTATTTATAAAGTCCTCCCTAATTCCTACAGAGGTCAAAAAAAAAGCTCAGCTGGGGAGAGGTAGCTATATAATGCAAGTTATCTTTTCTACTAGAATTCAGAGTTTGTGACTATTAATCAAATGGTTCATAGAGGACATGAGGGCAGAGAAAGCTCAACGCATGGGTCCGGACAGAGAGAAATGGATGATGCTCTGAGTTTTAGAAAAAATCAAAGAGCAATGAAGACCTGAACCACACTTTCATGTACCGTCGAGAGACGCCAGCAGTCTAAATGCTCCCATTCTAATCTAAGATTTAGACAAGCAATGTGTGATTGCAAAGCAGAAACCTGGAGGGATTTTCATCTCTGAAATTCAATGTATGAGCACACTTCAGCAAGTTCTGCATCCTATTACACATTACTTGTTTTAATTAATGTATGTCCTATTAGAAGTGGATAGGAGAAACATTCTGACAGTTTTATTGTATTTGGGATTATACCATATGAAAGGCCAAATGCTACTGACTGTACATTTCTCTTTCAGATAATATAAATTGTAGGTTTTTCTAAAACATTATCTTTTGGAAAGGTCCCCTGTTAACTATGCCAGGTATATGAACTGTGTAGTGAGCACTACTAATCCAACACTAGCTGATGTACATTATGCAGCAAAATCTGTATGTGTAATAATGAATTAATGCACTAAAATGTCATGGTTTAGCCAGAGAACTCCTCTCATGTTACCCAAAGTCTGGATAGGGTGACTGCATCAGTGTTTTTCATTATGAGTCAGTGGAAATTACATTATTTCATCTCCATGTGTTCTTTACAAATCAATTTGATATTCCAAGGACCTATGATTACTCTTACCATAATGGTTCTTCCTTGGTGGGATAATCTAAGGTTTACGTTTTGCTGTTGGATTTGGCATGATTCTTTAGTTTAAGAAGTATAGTCAGAGCTACTATTTCAACTTTTCTGTGCTCCTTGCAGACATTCATATAGTGTACCTTACACTTGGACAAATATATAAAAGTAGATTAACATGTAGTTTTTTGGTGGTGGTAATGTTTTGTTTGTTGTTTGTTTTGGGGTCATTACATATTTTTGGTCATAGTGTAAATTAAAATGCAGGTTAAAAACCAATATCTTTATTCTAAAAATGAGGAAGATCAGACTTGCTCAGGTAACAGAATTTGGAACATCTCCAATTGCCTTTAAATCTGGTTCTTGGGACCCTCCTACTATATTGAACCACTATATTGAAACTATCTTTTAAAAATTATGCTCTATTCTAGGATTAATTTTCAGACTTGTGGTATGATATACAATAACTGTGTGTCGTGGTTTTGCCCCAGCCGAGGGCCGCACCCCACACAGTCGCTTGTACTTTTAAAAGGAAGAGGGAAGGAAAGTTGGGGGGGGGGGGGGGGGGAAGGGAAGAAAAAAAGGAGGAAAAGAAACCACATCCTAGAAACCAAAACCCCACAGGTTGGGATAAGGATAGTTTACTAAACAAAGCAGAAAACTAGATATAACAAAAACAGGAGTTTATAGCACAAAATAGATGAAACTGGTGATACACAATGCAGTTTCTCACCAAACCACACAGGCCGCACAGCTTAGAGCCCGTCCCGGAACCCGACCATCCCCAGAAACTGCACATCCTGGCGTTGTCTCCTCCTCTTCCCCCCAGTCCCCCTTTATACTGAGCATGACATAACTGGCATGGAATATCGTCTTTGGCCAATTCGGGTCACCTGTCCTGGCTGCGTCCCCTCCTTTCTCATTAGTAGGGAAGTATGAAGAACTGAGAAAGGTCCTTGATTGCTTGGCAACAACTAGAAACATCAGGGTGCTATCAGCACTGTTCTCATCCTAACTCCCAAACATGGCATTCCATCCGCTGCTAAAAAAATTAACTCCATCGTAGCTGAAACCAGGACACTGTGTTAATTTCAGTTCTGGTCTCTCTGAAGTAAATGGGTAGCTTCATATTAATTTTAGGAGAGCTGGGATTTCACTGATGAATCATGTACACAGGTAGGGGAATCACACAGACTCATACGTGAGCCTAAACCTTCCCTCACATTGCCAAACAGTATGAAGAAGAGTCCCATTGGTCAAACTATATACAGCAACTGTTGAACCAGACTTCATTTAATCACCTGGTTCAAATTAATTATTTAAAAGTTAGCAGAGAGGTATTTGCATGTTTAGAGGTATTTATCCCACTGATGCTGAAATGTGAACAATCGCTGTTTAAAGATGGGTACCTCTCTCCGTTGACTATGGTGGAAGTGTAAATGAACAGCACCTAAATTTAAATAGATGAATAGCATGAAAGCATGTAGTTCTTAAAAGGGGGGATTTTTCAGGAAAAAATAGGATAGCTGGCTTTACATGACCCAGTAAATTTATAACATTATACAGGGCTTTTGTGGACCTTTAGTAAGCAATTGCACCTGCAAAAGTACAAGTTAGTCTTTCTGCTACTTCTGGAGAACTCTGGCAAAAGCTCTTTGAAAGGTAATATATTAAGAAAGGCAGAACTTCTGACATATGAAGGTTTTTTTAGTATTATTTTTATTTTTATAATATTCCATTACCATCACAAACTAGAACTGTATTAAGTGCTCCACATATGAAAACTGAAGAGACAATCACTGACCCTAAGACCTGCAGGATCTCTGTGGGCCATCTGAGCCATCCATTCAGTCACCAGCTGGCTCCATTTCCCGTTTTTCCCAGTCAGCTCTGAGATGTGGACCAAGAATGTGCTAGAGGACATACAAATTGTTCTGGAATTCTGTTCTCAGCTGCTCTTTAATATTACAGAATATTGGCTGCAGAATATTCTGTAGCATGGGACCAAAATGCTGGCTTCTCCATAGAGTGAGGAATGTAAAGTCAGCTACATGAAAGAAAAAAGAGCATTTTTATCTCCTATGATACCCATTGGCCATCCCATTGCATTTGTGGCCATCCCAAGTTCTTAATCTATGACATGAATTAACCTGTATAACTTTCAGTCGTGTGACAGCTGAAAGATTTAGATTTGTTTCTCAGACCACCTACTGTGCCAAAAATTGTTCTAAAGTTGTAGAGCACTGTGTTTAAAATAAGTTTGGAAAACAGGTGAGGTTCATGGAAAATGAGTAGAAATATGAAGGTCCCTGTCTGAAAGTGAGAAAGGAGTAACAACAAAAAAAACCCCCCACTGCTGGATGGGCACAGAGTTTACATTTAGGTAATGAAAGAAATCTGGAAACCTGGGAACTACCTTTAAATTGAAGGCTTCTGTTACACTTGTTATAGGAGAGATAGTGACAGAGTATAAGGGAAATGGAGCATCTCCCCTATGATGAAAGGCTGAATGAACTGGGACTGTTCAGCTGTGAGAAAAGACTGAGAGGGGATCTGATGAATGTTTATAAATATCTGAAGTGATAAAAGGAGAAAATAACTAGCCTCTTCTCAGTTGTCTGTGGGGACAGGACAAAGGGCAATGGCCTCAAGTTGGAACGTGGGAAGTTCTGCACCAATATGTGGAAGAACTTTTTCACTGTGAGGGTGACAGAGCACTGGAATAGGCTGCCCAGGGGTGTTGTGGTGTCTCCTTCTCTGAAGATATTCAAGACCTGTCTGGATGCCTATCTGTCCTAGAGAACCTGCTTTGGCGGGGGGGGTGGACTGGATGATCTCCAGAGGTCACTTCCAACCCGTACGATTCTGTGATACTATGAAATGTTACATGGTAAAAGAACAGGAATGATGTGCAGTGCTCTGAATGGGTCTGAGCACAGCAAGTTGCATGTCTGGAGGCCAAAGGAAAGGATGTTGTAATAAGCAAAACATCCAGCCCTTCATCTTAAGGGAATTCAAGCTGAGTAAAAGAATAGACAAGCTGTATTTTAACTTCCATATAGAGAGAATTGGCAAGTTTAAGACAACACTTTGTCTAAATTTTGGATTTATTGCCTGAAAGGTCAGTAGGGCTCTTGTGCTGGACTGGTGCAAATTGGCTTAAATCCACTGATCCTAAACATGGCCTAAATACTGGATGCAGGCTTGGTTCATCTGAAACTGTCTCCCACCTAAGAGACAATGAAAAAGACAGAAGCCAGAAAAATGTTGATCAGCAGAGATTAAAAGCATAGTAAGAAAGCCCTAAGGTTTCACAAAATCAGTGGTTCAGCTCTTCATTCATCTGCCAGTCTTTCATCTACTTTGCTTTACCTTGGCTTTATGTTAAGCTCCTTCACTCCACTTTAATGCACACAGACCTGCTTCACTGTATTGATTGTTAAGGTCTTCCTGAGCTCAGCCCTTGGGGGTTTGGAGAATCTGGTGAGTGAGAGCTTAATTGTAAAGCAGAATTACAAGACATCTTGCCATCATGTTTTAAACTCAACACTATAACTTCATAAGTTTAATGAGCCTCTTTGAAGCAAATACAATAAAGAAACTTGCATTCCTGCCTCTGTGCTACTTTGAAGAAACTTCACAAGAGTTATCTGTAAGAAAGGGAAAAGACAACAGTCATGCTTTAAAGAGGTAAGGCTTAACTACTGAACAAAGCCCCAGTGTTCCCAATAAGCACCAAGTTATGCTAAGTTTTGTATCTGGCTTTTGTGAGTAAATCCCCCTCATCTGCACTTCCATAAATCCAATTTTAGGGTACACCTGAAGCTTCTAGCAGATGTCAACTGTAAAAAAGGAGCCTTTGATAGGCAGACTTCTGAGGTGGCAGAGGGAATGTTTAAACATGTCTTATGAGTTTACAGGATGGAGACTCTTGTAGGAGGGGTGAGGGAAGTGAAGAGGAAGGATACAATGGTATCTTTACCAGAAATTGACTTTGGTGACATAATTTCTTTAGAATTTGAAACTTTTATCAGGAAATTAATTAAAAAAACACCAAAAACCAAAACATAAAACCCCTCTACTTTCATGTCATTAAAAAATCCTTGCCTGTACTGGCACATTTCATCATATATGGACTTGTTTCCTACACTGCATAAGTGCTCCTGTTAACCCTGTTGCCCATGTGCTCTGATCTGTACACTGATTTTCTGTGCGTTTTCCTCCCACACTTGATACTTCTCTTGCATTTCTTCCTCTGAACTGTTAATCTACCACTGCTGAAATATTTTCAGTGAACTTCTGTTTGGTGGTTCTCTAAAATCTAGTCCTTCAAACCTCTCTGTAAAAATGATAGTGATGGACAGACAGACCAGAAGTAATCTTTTACAGGAATCTTTTACAGGAAGCTCCTTTGTTTTGATGTGATTTTATACATTAACAATGAGGACATTAAAATTATTTTCAAATAAACATACACTAAGTAGCAGCCGCAGCAGCTCTGTATCTAGAGAAAACCTAAACCTGGACCTAGCAGATCATGGATCTGCCCACAAGTATGGAGACCAGAATGTGAACCAGATAGGAAGGATAGGAAGTCCAGATAGGAGGTCAATGTGTGGTTCTTTCTCACAAGAAATTAGAGTTTTAGGACATAATCCTCTTCAAACTGGAAGAAAAATAAGGAATATTAAACCTCTAGGCTAACCTCTATGCCTTTGTGAAGCATGAGAGGAATTCAAGCTCTAATGGCTGCCCTCTGTGTTGCAACGGAAGAATTTGAAGCTGGTTCTTGAGAACAATGGGTGTTTGCTCAAGCCACTGGCATCTTGCTAACCTGGATTCAAGTATGTCTGTTTCTGGTTTTGACCAAAAATTGTGCACTGCATATGATAAGATTTTCCTAATGAAGGTTTTATCAAAACCAGCATGCTTTGAAAAGCGTTAACAAATTGGAATTTCCTGATGAAAATGTTCCACAAAAAAAATCCTGAACTAGCCCTACTCTTCATTTTAGCTATATTTGGATCTGCTTCTCAATTACTAGAAAACACTTCCTTCCTCTGCAGACTTAACTAACAAAAGGTCTCTCAATGAACAAAGACAGACAAGTTTTTTATAGAAGGTCTGAAATGAATATAAAGAAAAATCCTGTGAAAGCAGGTGATGCTGTGACTGGCATATAAATAAGCATACCAGGAATCAAACATGATTTTTAGATAACGTAAAAAAATAATAAGCAAGCTTGTGAATAGGAACTGTACAAATATTTTTTGAATGAATGAATCTTACTTGAAAAGTTTAATCGCTGTTTTAATTTTACACATGAGATCATTTGCAGTCCTGTTTCTTTTTAAAGAAAGACTGATGTAATTTAAGAAACATGAAAGCTACAAGTATTTGCAAACCTTAATTTTCACAGTATCACGTAAGGAAATAAAACAGTCTTAAGTTCATGAGATGTTTCAAAAGCTTTTGAATAAAACAACAAAGCACTAAATGGTAAAGAAAAATCTTATTATTAATCTTATTCTGAGAAGTCATTGGATATGTCAGACTAATTCTCTTATTTTTTGAAGAATATGGGGCAAATCTAAATCAGGTACCCTGTAGTACATAACTGTGCTCAATTTCTGACTGCCCTGTTAAATATCAACCTAAGATCCAAATCTTGAATCTTGTTCTGTATTGCAGTTAAACAGCCATATGGGAGTGATGCAAAAGCTCCATAGGAGGAATGGAGAAAAATGTAAAGGAAATCCACATAAAATTTAAGCACAAGAGTTTCTGAGACCATTTGCACTGCATCTTCTTCCCCTCAGAAAAAATTGCTCAAGCTGCAGAAAGCGACATCCTCCTGTGGGGTAATTTGGGAAGTTATTACAGACAGGTGTTTTCATCTATTCCTTGCAAACTCTAAACAGACCCGTTGTTTTCCTAACACAAACGTGGTGGTAACAATGATGGCGTCTATGTTTTATATGAGAAGTATCATATATTGATCCATACTCACCCATGAAGTGTCTGCCAGTGCTGGAATTGGACACCCAAACTGGAATCATCCAAACTATTTTAGGACAAATGCAAGGTGCGCGTGCACAACAGAGGAGCTCTTTTTCACCCAAGGAGACAGAGAAGGCATTCCAGGGTGCAGTTGATCTGATTGATATGACACAGCTAGCTGGAGTGAGATGAACTCCATAGCACAGGCAACTACCTCAGGCAGGACTGCTTGAACAATGGGTTTCTGCAGTAAGTTGGAGAAATGCCAGACCTAAAGTCTGCTTAAGTTGTGTGCTTGGTACCCAATTCCTCTTACATATATGATCTACAGTCTATCTATTTTATTGCTTTTTATCTCATTAAACAATGAAATCACTGATGCTTCCCCAGTTCCCTGGGGAGAGTATGCATGCTAATCATCTCCCCACTTCACATTGTTTGGTGAGAATTGGGTGTGCATCACTTCCCTGCAAGACAAGCAGGGTTTTCTGTGAAAGAAAACATTTTGCTATGGAAACAAAGGGAAGAATGCCTTCCAATGGCTTCAGACAGTCTGGGCGAAAAACTGATGAGAGGGGTATTAAATCTGATCTACATCTTAGATCCAGCTGGTATGTTAAAAGTATTAATAGAAATACCTGGGTTAGTTTTTTTCTAATCATAGAAAACTGTGTTGATTTTATAGCCAAACAAACATATACTGCATATCTTAGATCTTTTGTGTTGGAATTAATTGTATATTTAATGGAAAAAAAAATCTTAATAACTGTTTAAACCAGTGAAAAACAGATAAACTACACTTTCCAATCAAAGATTATCTACAGACAGTGGACAGTTTGGGAAGGTTAATTCAATATCTAGGTCACAATAAGGTTCCACAGTGTTAAAAGAGGTGAGTAAATCTCTGGATTAGAGTGTTTTAGTTCTATTTAAAAATTATCATTATTAATAATAGTAATTTGTGTGCATGAGTCTTGGCGTATTCAAGTATTTCAGAAAACTGGAAAAGTATATGCTGTGCTAATATTTTGAAAGGGTAAGTAGGAAAATCTGGTAATTATATGCCTGACAGTTTGACATTGACACAGGGCAAAATAATAGAATGTCTGATATAGGGCTTTACTACTCAAAATCTAAAGTAGGATAATTTAATCAAAGTCAGTCAACATGGGTTTATAAAAACAACTCTTGTCAAATTATCTTTCAATGAGATTACATATTCCCATTGATAAAGGTAATGATGCAATATACTTAAACATTGTAAGGTATTTGTTATCACATAACATTCTATAAAAAGGATATATTATAAAATCAACATATGACATATTGTGAAGATGAAAACCTTGCTAGCTGTTAAGTCTCCAGATACACTCATTAATGGGGAATTATCAAGTAGATGTGTTTCTAGAGAGTTTTATTTTCTTTCTGGGTCAGACTACATTATTATCCAATATTTTTATCAATTTTTGTCTTGAAAACACTCAATTCCTAAATATCTTCATATGGTAAATCATGAGTGAGAAGAGAATGAAAAGTAATGAAGAGAATGGGTTGATAAAGTCTTTGATATTGACAATAAGAATTTAAGTATCTCATAGCAAAAATGCCAGCAGTGAGTGTTTCCTGGGATGCAGAGACTGTGCACATTGAGGGTTGTCACTGTGCATATGCAGCCTTGTTCATGCTTATCAAAAAAATATTATAATGAAAAGAAAAGGAAGTGAGGGGGAAGCTTACATCACTTCTGTATTTGAAATGTTTACCATCCTGGGGATATTGTATCATGTTAGAGTGTCTTTGCTGTAAGAAGCAGCTTTAAGCAACTAGAAAGAGGTCACAAAAGAGCCAGAAGTGTAACTGAAAGTTTGAGAAGTATGCCTGAGAGTGACAGGACCAAACAACTAAAGGGACTTAACTTGTCTGAGAAAAACAAAAGAGATAGATCATCTGCAGTTTGGAACATTAATAAAAAGCACAGAATCCCAACAATGATTTTATGTTTTATATTTTAGTGTTATTTGGGTTTTATTTTGTTTTGTTTTTTTCAGTCTAGCATACAAAATGTGACCTGGATACCCAGGGAACAGGGACTCCATGTAGAAAACTACTACCAAGTAAGAGTGAAAGAAATTAACTACTGATACAATCTGTCTAGAGAAATAATAATTGTCTCCATTAGTAAAATATGCTCAATAAAGGTTATGTGTTTAGCTACTGATATTGTTTGTTGAGATGAAGTCTATAATGTACATATCAGGGAACTGAGGGCTATTGCTTGTTACAGAAGGACTTTTGCTGGAGAGCAATATATGCTGTACCACATTTCCACATATCTATAAAAAACAGTAACATTCATGTCAATGGCCATGTTTTGTTCACTAACTGTATGCTTAAATTGAATTCTGGTGAAGTATCTAAGTGCTGTTTCAAAGACCCACCAAACTGCATTGCATGAAAGGTATGCTCACAAAAAATCACTTTACAATTGATAGAGGTTTGGGGGTTATACTGAACACAAGACTGGGCCTGTAGCAAATACATTTAATCCTTTCATGAAAGAAGTAATAAATTGCAAGAAGTTGAAAGGGAGCCTTATAATTCTCCTCCGGTGAAAGTGAGGAATGTTTCAAATTCAAAACATGTAAAAATTCAAAAGCTGTTTGCTCTGACCAGTAGAGCATGTTCTCAGACCCTGACCACTGGCATGGAAAGGAAAAGGAATGCGTAATTACTAGAAAGGTAGCAGAGCTTTGGAAAAAAGACCAGAATAAGTGAACAATCATTCATCTTGAGGCTCATTAATATTATTTTATTTCTGTTGTTGCTCTCGCTATTTCCTTTATCTCTTTGGTACTGACCTACACCTTGTTCTGGGAATCCCAGACATCATATGACTTGAGAAAAGGCAGAATAATCTTGAGACCAGCCCAGGAAAAAATATTCCCGTGCCAGGTAGGGAAGAGGTAAGGTTAGGCTACCCAAACACATTGATTCACACTATCTCCCTGGCACCATTTTTCAGGAGAGTCATCCAGGTTTTAAAGTTGGCTTCCTCTGGTAAACATCCAGTGAGGTGATGGTACCTGCTTTACTCCATGAGGGAGTGGATTTGCTGGGTTTTCTTACTCCCAGATGGTACAAACTGTGAAGCTTATTCCCAGGAGGCAAATAGCAGCTGTCACCTGTAGTGCAAATATCAGTGTAAAGAACCCCTGATGTGCAACATTCAACACAAAACAGATACTGTCAAGATCATCTCTGTATAGGCAAGCAGGAAGGAAAAGCAAACACATTCTGCTTATACTCATTTACACATTATGTTGCCATAAGCTTTCCCCAAATATTATGTAGATGGAAAAGTAGACCTCATGCTGCTGTAAATCAGTAGTTGTGCTGTGGTGGCAGAAGAAAACAGTTAAGGGATTCAGTTTTCTTCCAAGAAAAATCATACTTTTCAAATCCATCTGAACCAGAGCCAAAGGAATATTCCTTATCTGGCTGCAATAAGTGTTCATTCAAGCAGGGATATATGACTGCCACACTATGCTGAGGAGAGGTCTGCGCAGCCAGGAGGTGGAGGAGGGATGTATGAATCAATGCGATATAGGGCCTAAGTCTCTTAGATCAAGAGACTCTGAGGGAATTAGGCACCCACCCTCCTCTGCATTTTAAAAGGGATTTGGGTTCTTGAATCCTCACAGCCTGGGAGTTCCCTGAAATTTCTCTTCATAAACAGCAGTTCATATTTTTAATAAGGTAACCACAGATGAACTTTGCACCTGGGAATTCTACCACACACATCCTGAGCTGGAAATTTCTGAGCAGGAATCAGGGTGTTTAAATTTATGTGTTACTGCAAAATTGGTGCTGTACAACAACATTACTGTCTTAGACCTATGTTTATTTTACTTGCACTGGAAAAAATGAAAATAATAATTAAAAAATAATCAGACTTTATTTAGTTGCATGCAAGCTATGACAGCACAAATCAACAAACTTGTGATTTAGGACAGGGCAGGATTGGCTCCCAAAGTAGACATAGCTAGAGCAACTACTTTGTCTCTAGTGTATTCTCTTATGAAGGGAAGTCTGCTCTTTTCTCACTGTTTCAGGGAATCTGTCTTTTCAATGGAACAGACTGCATCCTAAATAAGTAGTGCTAAAAGTTACAGATGGAATTTTATGCAGCATCTTCACATGACCCCAGACTGTAGAAGGCGAACACCAACTATCCGCTCCACCATTCTTCATATATAACCACTTCTCCCAGCTGAACTGTTGTATACATTTACCCTATGTGTTAGTTCCCAGTTTGCCTGCAGTCTGCTTTCGGTTCTCTGTAGTCTGCTTGCACAAGTACTGGATTAACCATGTCCTGGGTGTAAAAACTGAAGCTGTCTTGATATAAAACAAGTTTAGGTCAAATAAGCTTTATTATGTTGTGGACAAGTTCAAGGCTGCTGCAGAAACTGCTGATCCCAGTACACAAGTGAGCGTACTCACTCTATAAGGCATAAGTTGGTCATGTGTAGAACTTCAGCTCTCCCAAAACACATTAATGACTGGTGCAGATGCTTCAGATGTATGGAGCCATCCCTCTGCAATGGCCAGCACTAAGATGAACATATATAAGCCCAGCTTTACCCCAGGGACTCTTCCCAAATTATAAGGATATGTGCACTGGGTTTCCCACATATGCCTTGTTCTGTTTTTATGCCTGGTGTCTTCTTTAAAATGTTATTCAGTTTTTTAATTATCTAAACATTGTATTAGAAAGCTTTCTGTTGTTTGTTTTAACACAGAAACATTTGATTCCCCTGATGCCTGTTTAAATCTATCCTTTCTTTGCAGGTACCTGAGTCCATATGTTTAATGGAATCCTACCTGGAAGATATAAATTATTTTGGGTTTTGTGTCTTAAAGCTTCTCCTCTGAAAGATTCCCAGTTTGCAAAGCCCAATTTAGTACAAGGAAAAGGAAAAGAGAGCAAGAGGGGGAGTCAGAAGGGGGGAGCATGCCCAGGAATCTGCAGCACCTGGGTAAAACAAGCCCAAAACTCTGACTCCAGGGTCTGCTCCACTGTATATTTAATCATTTTATGCAAAGTGTGAAAGATGGCACAGGAAGGATTTAGAAGGCTTCCAGCCCAGAAAATTCTGGCACTTTTCTGGAATGTGGTAATTATGGGGTAGTGAAAGGCTTTGAAGTCAGGTCTCCCATCTCCCAGAGGTGTGCTTCAATTACAAGGTTCCTTAGGAAAAGCAGAGCTCCTCTTCCTTACCCTGGTCATCCTGAAGGGAGGGGGGAGAGAAAAAAAAGAGGCTACGTGTGCTCTGACTCTATGCTTCACTATAGAGAGAGAACAAGGTATGTGTTCTCCTTCTTCATGCGATTCCTGATGGGACTTTGGCAAGATGCAAAAACCCTCACAGGTCAGGAGATGAGGATTTGAGCTCAGAAAAAATATTGAGAGTCTGAAGACTTCACCTGTGGAAACTGAGGTGCCTAGATGCAACTTGTACTGTTTGGGATTCAGGTAGCAGTTTTGTCAGTTGGAGGAAACAGCCTTCTGTACAGTCACTGTGGACAGGAAACATTAACAAACTATGGTCAAATCTGCATCCCTCTGTTTGGGGCATATTCAGGTAATTCATCTGCTACTCATTTTCTATTTATTCCCCCAAGTGACCTGTTGAACTTCTTTGTGCTGATAAATTTGTAGCCCAAGAAAGGTTTCTTTGCAAAATTAGAACCTTCCTAAAAACCTTTGAGATTAGTTTTCAAACATGCCTGTATGTTAAAAACACATAATTTTAAATTTTGGATGCCATATTCAGATTTCTTATCATGTTTTGTACTGCAGTTTTGATTTTTTATTTTCTAAGCTGTTTTTTTTTTCAAAATTAAGTAAGTTTTTTGAAAATCGCCATTTTAAACATGGGGAAAAGAGATTTAAATTTACCATAAAAGGGTTTTTTTTTCCTAAACTGAACAGCTGACTATGAGAATGCAAGGGAAGAGAATAAGAAGGTATGATATTTTTCTTTTTTTTTCCTAAAAAGAATATACACTTGTTATACTCTGAAGTTCAACTGCTTTGGAAATTCACTAGCATTTAACAAAAAAAAAAAAAAAAAAAAACAAACAAACAAAAACCCAAACCAAACAAACTCCAAAAGATTGGAGTTCTGTTTTTTGTTCCCCATAAGAAAACACCACGATTACTTCATGTCTAAAAATCTATTCAGATAAGTTAGGTACAAATGTAACGAAGACATGCAAAAAAGCATATGTCCCTCATATCTGCATGTGGAGGATTATCTAAAAAAATCGACTAACAGATCTCTAAGGAGAAATGCATAACCTTTCTATTAACAGCCCTTTTAAATTACTTCTTAGCAGACTCGCCCATTATAATTTTAATTTATGCTGTATGGATGAAGAGGAAAGCAACTAGGAACTGTGAAATAGAGAATAACATAACTCATGCACCCTTTGTATCTCTGACAAGCTTTTGAGAACTGGTTACGGGGGATTTATTAGGACACCCCTCCACGACCACCACCCCCACATTTCACTTATTAAGAATCAAAAAAAGATCCTGCTGAATAATTTTGAAGTTTCCTGTGCTATATTCAGTGCATGTACTGCTTTTCTCCTAACAACATGAATTTTATTCGCTTATAACTGAAGACCAGGATGGACTGGAGGCCAAAATGCTCAATTCTACACTGTGAGATGGCTAGATTTCACCCTTGATCTTGCAGCTGTTGCTACTCCAAATTCCCTTGAAATCTCCATGTACAAGCCCCAGCCAGCGTTAATGGTTAGGGGGACAGGAAGGTATAAGTAGAAAAACTCAGGCAAATTTTTTTTTTTTTCCAAGGCAGGACTTCTTAAACCATGGTTTAGGCTTAAGAAAAATCTGTCTAAAGTTCTCACTCTGAATTCCGCAGGTCTTTCTTTGAGAATCAAACATGCAATGTGAATTCATTAGTCTGTTCTACATCTAGAGCAAGTCACAATTCAGTTGCTCAACACAGGCACCCAACACCTATGGAGTATCCTGTGGTGTTGGAGAGATTTATTTCCACAGGACAAGTGAGTTTATAGCAGAACCTATGGCAGCTATGCATAGGCTTTTCTGTACACTTCTGGAGCAGTACTTTTAGGTTCATAAAACTGTATTGCAGTGCCTAAAATGGTGTCAGTTTCCTATTAAATGCAGAGTTTTCCACATGTGGAAAATCCAGTGCAACCTATCTTGAAATAAACAACAAAAAAGAAGCAAGGACTTATCTTTTTGTACAACTGTTGTCATGTATACTATGTCTAATTGTAGAAAACTAAGAAAAATGTATATTTGAATGCATATACAAAACCCTGCAATTTCTACCCAAATTGAACAATGAAGTAGAAAAATAATGTTTTGCCCAGAAAACCCAAATCAAATCACATCCTTAGACTTACATTTCTAAATTGCAAGTATATGCATTAATAATAAGAATGATGAAAAATAAAATATAAACAGAAAGAGTTGCTGTCTTGAGAGTACCCATTGTTTTGACAGATATCTGACAGACACAGGTAGAACATCAAATACTTAATTTTTCACACAAAGCTTTGAATTTCAAACTTGTTTTTCATGGGCTTGCTTAACATCACTAAGGATAACTCATCTTTAGCAACAGAAGATGTAACCCTGCCAAAGCCCAGGTGGGAGCAGCCCCCAAAACCAAGCAATTTGGCTTTGTATCCAAACATTACTGGAGGTCAAGCTTGTTATTGAACCTTGACAAATGACCTTATTACAACATAGTGTACACAATATACAAAAGTCTGTAATAATATTTTCCTCACTTGAACAAGTGTGTTACAGCTTTTGTGCAAAAGTTACAGCAAAGGTTGGAAACTAATGATTCTCCTCAGCTGCTGTTCACAGTGTTGCTGCTTGGATTGGACCATGAACAGCAGAATAAGTCCTAAACCGAAGCACCATAACTGGAGTCCATTAATGTTCAATGAAAATGTCCCAATGTCTGGTTTGCCCAATCTCCCTTTTACTGTATGTGTTACCTGTGCCACAAAACTGCTCTTCTGACTTTCCTATCGGGTGTGTAAGGTGGAGAGTGTGCCCACCAGCTCTGCTCTCTCTGCAATGCAAGTGTCCACTGCTGCTGGCTGGAACAACAATGAAACAAGCGCCTGTATTTGGATGCATCCACCTCTCCTTGGATTAAGTGGGAAACAAGGAAATCTCCTTTGACACTTAGCCTGCTATGTTGGAGGTTTGGGGCAAGTGTTAAGGAAAAGTCATGAGATTTTATCATGGGCATCGTTGAACCTATTCAAACATTTCTTCTGCCGGATATCCTTGTAGCCTAAGTTAAGCATTCTGCATTCCAGCTATTTAGCAAAACACTAGCATGCAAACATAAAAATTTAAAACTTTATGCATTACTAAATATAGCAAAAATCCCATCCACAGTTTTAATTAGCTGCAGGAACATGTAATTTCAATCTGCATTTGGACAACATCAGGTATATGTTAGCAAAGTGGAGTTTATAGGTTTAAATATCTTTCCATTTCCTTACAAACAATTCAGTTTTGTTGCATGTTTTCACTGCTTCATATAGGCACAGGATTTTTTCATAAAACTGTTGCTAATATGAATTCTAAAGCTAGGGATGTACAAATGTAGAGAAATTAGGCATTCTGTGCTGTATTTTAATTATATATATGGTATGTAAGTTCATACATAGATATCACAGAATCATGGAATCATAGAAAGGTTGGTGGAAGGGACCTCAAAGCCCATCTAGTTCTAACCTCCTTCCATGGGCAGGGACAGCCTCCACTAGCCCAGGATGCCCAAAGCCTCAGCCAACCTGGCCTTGAACCCTGCCAGGGATCCAAGGGCAGCCACAGTTTCTCTGGGAAACCTCTGTCAGTGTCTCACTACCCTCATAGTGAAGAAATTCTTCCTTATATCAAATCTAAATCTACTTTTTTTTCATCTAAAGGCTATTCCCCCATGTCGTGTCACTCCCTGCCTTTGTAACCAGTCCCTCTCCAGATTTCTTGTAGCCCCCTTGTACTGGAAGGCTGCAATAATGTCTCCCCAGAGCCTCGTGTGTCTCATGCATGTGTGTATTTATACATAGATATACATACAGGCACAGTAAAAATTGCTGAAAAAGCAATGTGAGACAGTGGAAGCTGTCCTCAAGCTGTTCTACCTAAACCCAAAGAGCAGATCCTATATACTCACTTCAAAGTATGGAATAAACTAAATGAAGTGAAAGGTGACATACAGCAACCGTCACTCTATATCAAAGAGAATATACATAGCAACTTTTTTCTATAAATCAGATATTTCCACATCTAGGAAAATCCTGATCCAGCTCCAAAAAATTCTGCTGAAGGAATGTGATGGATGGACAATGATTTGAAATATTTAACACTGCACTAAAAATGTTTTGAAAGCTGACTTGTAAGTAACACTGGAAAAGTATAATTTCTGTAAGTAGCAGTGGGAAACAATCAGTTTCATTCTATTAATTTTCAAGCAGGCACATTAGGAGTATGGTCTCCTTAGGATCGATCTAAGTTCAGACAGGAACCTTGAGACAGTTCAGCCAGGATCTGCATTACCCTTCCAGGCATTTCTCTTCTAAGTATTGAAGAAATCTAGGGCTACTACACACCACATTGGCTGCTGCATTTAAGCAGTGAAGTCTGAATGCAATGAATTTGTCTTCAGGAAACTTAAGAAGTCATTTCCACCTCAGATATAAATCCAGAGTTTGGACTGAGTCAATTAAGCATTTGATGTTCAGTGCTGCCAAATAAAGGACTGAGCACTGCAGCTTGCCAGTAACAACCCAAGATAATTCCGTATTTGTGAATACCAGAAAGTTAAATTGTATTAAAATAAGTCCTCAGGTTAAGCAAGGATATTTTCTTGATTTCTCTCTCTATTTTGCAGGCCGTGACTGTAACTAGTTCACCATGTGCTGGTTGATGTCCTAAGAGCGTTAAAGCATGCAGTATGTCAGATGTAGTAATTTCAAAGATTCAAACACTGAGGAATAGTAGCCCTATGCCAAGTTGTCCTGGAAACATACATAAAATAGAGTTTAATCATCATCATGAGGTAAGTACAAGGAATTATCAGTTTAACTAGGATTTATTAAGCTAACCATTAGCTTCCAAACTTTGAAATCTAATAAGTACTCTAGAATTGAAAATAGGGATTTTAATAATTCTTCTGTTTGCAAACAAAGAGATTTTCAAGCTATCAAAGTGTATTATTGCATTCTTTTTAGCTAATAAGTATGAGTGTAGTTATATGCAGTTTGAACAGAAAAAAAATCTCTTAAAAGATAGAAAACAGCTTAGAAATTCAGCTTGCATTTTTTTTTTGTTAACTTAAATTCCCTGCAAAATTGGACTCACCACTTGGGGAGTCACTGAATTTCAAAAGATACTTATATGTCCAATCACCCAGTGAGATTTCAAAACCATGTTGTGTATAAGTTCTATTGATTTTATTGAATGCCTTCAAAATCCACACCTTGATTCTTAAGAAATCAGTACTTACATTAGAAGCAGCTTCCTAGGGTCACTTCTATTTCAAAAAACTTTTTATCACACATTTCTACTGCTTCTTGTACCATTGTCTGTCCATGGATCTGAAATGGGTTAATGCTGAGCTTGTTTATTGAAACACACACACAGCTTATATGTGTTGCTAGAGGTTAAAACACCAAATCACCCAGGCCCTTTCAGTGTTCTCAGTGATGAAGATATTCCTTTACCTTTTCCAGTAGCTGAACCTGACTCTTCATTTTACTTATGTTCATACCACACCCAGATATTTGATTTTTTCATTCTCCACAAAACAGAAAAGATGATGGTAATGATAGGGTACCATATGCATGTTTTTATAGATAAAATTTTGAGTGCCAAAAGTGCAAGAATGCTGGAGTGGACAGTTTATGGGGAAGAGTAGTGGTACGACAAGGGATAGTGGCTTTAAGCTGAAAAAGAGTAGATTTAGATTTGATATAAGGGAAAAATCCTTCCCTGTGAGGATGGTGAAGCCCTGGAACAGGGTGCCCAGAGAAGCTGTGGCTGCCCCTGGATCCCTGCCAGGGTTCAAGGCCAGGCTGGATGGGGCTTTGGGCATCCTGGGCTAGTGGAGGCTGTCCCTGCCCATGACAGTAGGGTTGGACAAATGGGCTCTGAGGTCCCTTTCCACCCAAACCAGCCTGTGACTCTATGAATGTATTCCAGTGCGATTTTTCAAAAGCTTTCTGCCAAATATTTAGTTTTTCTCTCTTCTTATGCAGTCAGCTATGGCAGGGAGCTGGATGAGCAATACTAAGCTGTGCAACCACTATTAAAGCTCTGACTCAGTTATAGTAGTGTGCTATAGTGCTACATTACTGAAATAAACATCACATATTAAAGCAGACAATGAAGCACTTTTCCCATTGGAAAAGAGTCCTTAGTTTTACAAATCATCACACAAGACATATAAAACATTTCTCCTCATAGTTAAATTCATTGATACTCTAAAAATCCAGTTTTCCTATCCACAGACAGATGTCCTTTCACTCACAGAGAGTATGAAGGTAAGAAACACTCCAGCACAACCTTGAGGGTTTAGAGGGACAAAACCGGATTGAAGCTGGTTTATTGATAGACTGAATCTTTAGGCTAAAACATTGTTGCATACATTCAAGCTGGCAACTTGTCCTCACTGCAAGCAAAAAGAAGGGCTAAAGCAATTAATTTCTGTAAGCATCCTGTACTATCCCACAACTCCTCTGAAGAATGGACAAGTCCTCCCCAAATTTGACAATAGTCAAGCAAAGGCAAAATTTACTACAAAGCAAGGAACAGCATCATTAGGGTCCTAGAAAAATCCATCTTTACAATACCAGTAGAAAGAATGAATTTATAGAGCATATGTACATTATACTCACGTCAGTGAGAGCAACTTGACTAAGATAGCCAGCTCAAGTATTTGCAAAAGTCACAGAATCACAGAATCACAGAATTACAAGGTTGGAAAAGACCCATAAAATCATCAAGTCCAACCATTTCCTCCTATGCTAACCATATCTCTAAGTACCTCATCTACCCTTTTTTTAAACACATCCAGGGATGGTGACTCAACCACCTCCCTGGGCAGCCTGTTCCAGGCCCTGACAATTCTTTCAGAAAAATAATTTTTCCTAACATCTAATCTGAACCTGCCCTGGTGCAGCTTTGTGCCATTTCCCCTTGTCCTATCTACTAGGATCTACTTTTACAAATATGGAACTCAGGTTGCTGTGATTTCCTTGCTCAAAGATATTTTTGCAACATGCAGTATTCTGTCCATAAGATCTGCTAATACTAGTAGACTAGGTATTAGTAAATCCTGACCTAGGCTGTCTTGGAGCAATCATCCACGTCTGAGCAGTCAAATATTCCACTGGTAAAATGAGAGGAAAATAAAAAGAAAAGTAATAAAGAATAAATTAGCACTTCAAGATTTAGAGTAACGGACTGAATATTTCAGAAAATAAATAAACCAGACACTTCTTACACATTTTATCTGTGGAAAACATTTCAATTTTGTTGCTGGCAATTTCATTTTCCCATTTGGTTTTGAATACATGTAAATAAGGCTATACCTCAGGACAAAGATATTGGGTAGAGCTAAGAAAATAGCATAATGTGTAAGCTTCTCTTTGATGTTCAGGAATTCACTCAACAAGCAGTTCGGCTTGTCCAGAATCCAACTTTAACAACAGCCTGATCAAATTCACATGTAATGAACCTGTCCCCTGGGTATATTGCTGACTGCTGAGGGATTGGTCAGGAAAGCAAACTTCTTACCTATTTTGTCACCAAAATATTCTATTCAACTCTTTCTTAACATCAGTATGTATAACTGCCCCTAGAACATCAAAAAGAATTGAGGCCAAAACAATGTTCTTTACATTTTTTATTAAGCTTATGCTTTTGAAAACAGACTGGAACTTTGCCAGTCAGATGCAAAGCAAGCTGAATGATACTAAATAATACCTGTGGCTCTAGTAGCATAATCTATATATGTCCTCCCAGCGTTCACAATATACAGCTGTTGGCAAATAGTGAATATCACACATAAATACACTTTATAAGAAATGTATCTTTATTTAAAACTTGATTCTTATATAAATAACATATTTCAGGAAAGTAACGTCAAATTGTTAACAGTGATATGAAGCATTCTCCACATGTCATTTATTCCTACTTCCATGCAAATAATGTTGAAAGAGCTAAAACATTCTTGGCTTCTAAAGAAGAAACCGTATTAGATCTTTCAGCTGTTTCCTTTGGGAGAACATTAAAGTCAATGCTCAAACATCAACAGGACATCTGAGGAAAAAGAATGGTAAGAGAGAAATCACAAAAAGAAATGATGATAGTTATGGGGGTCTTGAAAGTTAGATAAACATTTCATGATTTAGCTGGCTTAAAGACATTAGCCTTACTGTTGCCTGTAGCAGTATTACACTACAGTCATCCATACAAATGATACAGGGCTATCTATTTTACTCTCTCCCAATTAAAAAGTTCATGTTTCTTTTCCTCCAAGACTAGCTGATAATAAGAAAAAGGAAATATTTGAAACAGCTTTTGAAGATAACTTCAAAGTATTCTTTTTGGATGATAACTTAAGATTTTTTTCCCACAAGTTCACCCAACCCCACCCTTCTTGTCAGCTCCTAAACATATTTTTCAACTATTCTTCTACTTGATGGTCATTCGATTTTCTCCTTTCCTGCTGCTAGAACTCCTCTTGCTTACTAACTTGTGAATCATCTTCCAGATTCTCCCTTTTATCTCTTTTCCAAAACTATCTGCTTTCCTGTCAATTAGTCCAAACCATGGCCATGGTTCTTCTACTCATCCAATAGCTTATGTTAGAAAACAGAAACATCTTACTTCCCCAAGCTAGAGACTACCTAGCAAAACAGCAATAGGAAAGGCACTTGATTAAAAAACAAAAAACCAAAATACCCAACAAAACAAAACAAAACAAACCCCTGGTATACTTCTACAGGCAGGCTTTAAAAAGGTGGCTGATTTTGTTGTTGTTGTTTGTTTTGGTTTTGGTTTTTTGGTTGGTTTGTGGGTATTATTTTTTTAACAATCAACCTTCAATTGCCATGACTTCAGATAAAGGCAAATTTGGTAATATTTGATTTTACTGTTCAACAAAGGAAGCATTAAGTCAGATTGCTGAGGTCATGGCAAAAGAAAGGTTACACAGAAGTGGGTAGAGTTGAGTAAGAAACCTGAGTGAGAAGGGGAGCAGTCTTTCGGGCAGAGGGAGTGGTGGGTCATACCGGGGTTGGAAAGGACAAACACCAGCAACAGGTGGCACATGTAGCGTCCTGAACCCAGTACAAATTATTGGGATACTTGCATAATCCAAGCAGGCAGAGAAGCCGTAGCTGCTCTGTGGAAGTCTAACTAAATGTCTGAGCTAGAGGACAGGTTTTAAATCAGAGTACCTCTGGGGCAAATGCAGTGATCCTGGATCACTCTTGCTTCAGACGCTCTCTGGAGGAACATACCTGTATTTTCCAGCAGCTTTTAAAAGACAGTTCCTCTAATATCTGGGGCAAGAACTGCAATTATCTAGGACCATCCGTCTGTGCTGGCCCCAAGCTGTTACCTCAGATATCTTTTTATTTTTTGTGGACTAGTAGAAATCTAATGACTAGCAGACATCCAAACCAACCATCTGTCCAGGACAATCATCAGCAATGTGTTCCATGCCAGCTGGCTAAGCATAGCCTACACACCTCAGTCTATCTGTACTTTTCCTTTCTCTGGAGCAACATTTGTCATGTAATATGAGGAAAACAGCTTGGTTTTTAAGGCAAGATCCAACATCATCTAAGTAAACACAAGACTTTCCAATGACCTCAGTGGAATTTGGGTATGGCCCCTCACCTTCCTCTGTCTTTGAAATATAGAAAATTTTGAAAAGTCCTTTGTGGCTCTGCATCGCTTTTCTCTATCTAGGTCTAGTACCTTATAAGATCTTTACACAGAGCTGGGAGGTTTGCTGCTTCTTTTTCCTTTTTTTTTAATTGTTTTTATAATAATATATTTAATACTTTAAACAAGGGCTTAGCATACTTAATTTGTTTCCCATTACTGACTTGAACTTTTAAAAACTAGGCATCAGTCTTAAGCTACACTTCTGTGGAATTTACACTTCATCTCAACAGTAAAATGCTGTTACTGTTTCTGGAGAAAACAGCTAGTGATCAGGTTTGTACCTGCCACAGAGAGACTCCACTTTGAGAAAAATAATATTTAAAAGAAATACCTATCTTTTCTGCTTTTGTTGAAATTTTACTGAAAAACTCATGAGTATCTGACATTAGAATCCATGGCAACAAAATATTTGTAGGTTTGATTCATTAGAAAGCTGTAAAAAGCTACATGAGTTCAAAACAAATGTTTAATCCCTTCAGGCAGGGAAATCACAAGACACATGCTTTAACAGATATTAAGCCAATGAAGGTGCATGACTATGAATATGCCTGACTTGGTATTTCTGATATTACTCTGAATGAGAAAATATGGCTTGTCCTTTCCTCCTACTTCCTCCACCTCTCCGCCCTGCCCCCCCCCCCCCGCCTATGTAATATTTCATAAACTATTCATTTCCCTTTAAAGTGTGCATAAACGAAACAGAAATAATATTGGAACCTTTGTTCATTCTTCTGACAGCTGTTTCATGATGACCCCATTTCAGGTCTGCATTCTCCCTCCACCCAGGTACCCCTATCTAACCCCCACTGGTACGTGTACTCAACCACCACTGGTATTCTGATCTGTTACAATATCTGATCACTGTTCTATTACCAAAGATATTTGACCAAGTCACAGACCTAATAGAACATGTCTTCAGATCGCTTAGGGAAGAAGGAACCTGTACACCTTATCACCATGTTACTATTTCTCAGCCATCTGTTGCCTATTTTTCTGCACTTGATCAGTTCCTTTGGTTAGGATCTCTTTAGGCACCCTTGGCTTTATATGAAGGGAAGACGCTATGACAGTCTTCTTTCTACATCAAGGAACAACATGAGATTCATCCCACAAAACACGATCTCCAACACTACTGCTGAGTGGTGACCTGCCACTCCAGCAGTAGGGCTGCCTTTTGTACAGTTTAGTTTTCCTCCTAGTTCTTTTTTCACTCATGTAGTTGAGGAAGTAGAGAGAAACACAATTTTGTAAACCATTTTAAATACTACAGCACTCACAATTTCTTTCTGCACAATAACATCTTTTGGTTTTTTTGGGTTCTCAAGCATACTGAAGAACAGACATGTCCCTAGCTAAAGTCACCAAACAGTGCCCTATGATATGAAGACTTACAGCATTACTTAGGTGCAGTACCCTACCCAATCACTAATATACGCTCAGCCCCCAGTAAATGCAAGGTGATTGTGTGCATGGTTTCACAGAGTCACAGAATCACAGAATTGTAGGGGTTGGAAGGGACCTCGAGAGATCATCAGGTCCAACCCCCCTGCCAAAGCAGGCTCCCTAGCACATATTGCACAGATAGGCATCCAGACGAGTCTTGAATATCTCCAGAGAAGGTGACTCCACCACCTTCCTGGGCAGCCTGTCCCAGGGCTCTGTCACCCTCACTGTGTAAAAGTTATTCTGCGTGTTGGTGTGGAACTTCCTGTGCTCCAGTTTACAGCCGTTGCCCCTTGTCCTATCTCCACAGATGACTGAAAAGGGGTTGGCCAATTCCCCCTGCATCCCATACTTAAGATATTTATAAACATTAATTAGGTCCCCGCTCAGTCTTCTTTTCTCCAGGCTGAACAGTCCCAGCTCACTCAGCCTTTCCTCATACGGAAGCTGTTCCAGGCCCTTGATCATCTTCGTAGCCCTTCTCTGGACTCTCTCCAGGAGATCCCTGTCTTTTTTATACCAGGGAGCCCAGAACTGGACACAATACTCCAGGTGGGGCCTGACCAGGGCAGAGTAGAGGGGGAGGATCACCTCCTTCGACCTGCTGGCCACACTCTTCCTGATGCATCCCAGGATCCCATTGGCCCTCTTAGCCACCAGGGCACATTGCTGGCTCATAGCCAACTTGTCATCTACCAGGACCCCTAGGTCCTTCTCCACAGAGCTCTTCTCCAACAGGTCATCCCCCAGCCTGTACTGATACAGACGGTTATTCCTCCCCAGGTGCAAGACTTTACACTTGCTTTTATTAAACCTCATCTGGTTTCTCCCTGCCCAGCTTTCCAGCCTGTCCAGGTCTCGCTGGATGGCAGCGCAGTGTTCCTGCGTGTCAGCCACCCCTCCCAGCTTTGTATCATCGGCGTACTTTCTGAGGGTGGATGCTATTCCCTCATCAAGGTCGTTGATGAAGATATTAAACAGGACTGGACCCAACACCGAGCCCTGGGGAACACCGTCAAGTAGTTTGTCATGTGTCTGAACACCAAAACACATTCTTCAGTATTGCACCAAAATATTTCTGTCACCTCCTGTTCTAAATTTTTTAGGGTTAGGTACCTCTATTTATATTAATTATATTGTAATAAGCATACTGGGCTTCTGATCTTATAAGACTAACTCTAGAGCAGTAGCATAACTAGAGTACCTATTTGTAATAAAATAAAATTATTTTATTCTCACAGAAGACTAAGACATGCTTCAGAACAGTAGTTCAGCAAATCCTTAAATCAATGGATTGTCAACTAAATGTTTTTTCATGTACCATTATATTCTTTTATCTGCTCCCTTAATGGAAAATATTATTCAGAAAGCTCCTAAACACTATCGTGCTCATGACCCTAGACCACAGAACAATAAATCTTGGGCCGTAGTTCAGAAAGTGCTACCCATCACTTTTCTCTTACACTTATCAAAAAACTGTTTTGTGAAGGTCATCAGTTTGTAAATGAAAGGGAAAAAAAATACTTCCCCACTGTTAACAAATCATACGTATTTGTGGTTCCAAACTCTGTTACTAAGGTATTTTATAATCTCCTATCACCATACAGAGAAGTAATCTTCCTTATCTCTTATGTTCTGTCAAGACATTCTTCATGGAACAATTTAGATATATAATTGGTGGAGAAAACAAAAAATAAAAGCCTAATAGTTCTCTGTCTTTCCTGAGGTCTGATCTAAAGATACTACAATTTTCATGTCAAAATCCCTTTTGTGTGCAAAATTAGGGACTGTGTTATATCAAAGATATGTTCGCTGCTCGCCAAAAGCAATAAAAGTCCAGTATTGTTTAAAACACAGAAATAAAGCAGAAGCCTTGCAGTGGAATAATTGACACTTTCAGCTAGGAGGTACTGCATTGAGGCACATCTAACCTTTGTAGGAGCTGGTAGTGCTTAGTGTCTTGATTTATTAATCATTTATCCTCCAAAAAACACCCCCAAGAAAGAATTTTCAAGTAGCTTTGAGGTGAAGGATCAAATTCTGGCTTTGAACATATGGAAATAACTCCAAGTTTTTCTACGTATTACCAAACAAAATAACCTAAGTGATCTTAGCCAGTTCTGAAAAGGGGACTTGAGTACCTGTATTTCAAAGGTATTAAATATTATTTAGGGCCTAAGTGCCTGAAGACCTTTTCAAAGGTGTTTTTACGTGCATTAACTTCTTTTATTCTTTATCCCAGGCTTCAGTTCTTTCTGACATTGTGAGTATAGGAATTTAGAGTAATTTATATTCTTGTTATTTAAATTCAGCTAAATGCCAACTGAAGTAATTTTCTCTACAGAAATATCAGAGGTATTCAGTCAGGTTGTTCACTGTCAACCTAAACTATTTGCCACTCAGCTGTATCGGTTGCTTTCATACAAGGTGTCACATTTTTCCTACAGATTTAGTAAATGGACTGGGCAGAGAAATTGTGGAGAGCAGAAATGACCATGAGTTCATATGAAAAAGATGCATTTTCTAAGAAATGTTTCTAAGAAATACAATTCCAAAGTTCTTCATCCATGCAAAAAGGGCATCAATAGAGGTACCATCTGTAAGCTAGTCTACGTAGCTCTAACAGAGAAAACAGTATATGAGAACAGGATATTATTATTATGAATGTAGAACTAATAGCACATCCATGTTATAGATATAAGGGAGAAATTATTGTAAAGAAATACAAAGAATAGAAATAGAAAAAAGTTTCTAATAACTGGACTCAGACAGACTTCTTTATAGTAGACATTATACAGTTTGTCTCCTAATAGACATATTTCTTGGCTAAATTGCACCTATAACCAGAAAAATGAATTCATTCTGCTGTTTGAACTATGCACTTAAATTCAGCAAAGCTCCATACAAAATTCTTGCCAACAAATCAACATACGATCAAAATCACATTTCTTATTTCTCTCAATGCTATTGTTAGAATCTTAACATGCAACTGTTTGAATTTTATTTTTTATAACAGACATATACACTATTTTATATTACTTAGGAAAAGAAATTCTGTGCTGGAAGTCCAGGCCTTGGGTGTGTCTGGTACTTAGTTCATCTACTTTGAAGGCCTTCTCCAGGGCTGTTCCTGATTGATGGGTTGCCGCCCATAATGAACTGAACACGAGGCAGATCTTCCCAGCACACATTCTCCTCTTTCAACATGTACTTGCTCTGGGACAGTTATTTGGCATGAGCAAGACAGTTGAAATGAAAGAAAAACTTGTAAAAATTTTAAAGCCTCAGCTTAACACTTTTTAGAAACAATCACATTTGAAGATGGCAAAACCAGTTTGAAGTTGGTGGAACATCAGGCATTTAGAAGAATTGAAATTTAAACCTTAGTATCAGCCACATGGATGTCGATCTGCATTAGCCTTTATATATCAACCAATTAAATCCAGAGTAAACCAATGCAAGTGGTGTCATTGGAAGGTTTGAGAGAAGATTCTTAACCAAATTTCATTAAAACAATGCAATTAGCTGTGCTATAGTTAAGCAGTAAGTTATATTTGCACAGAAAGACAGGCATCACATGCTATCCAAGAAAATTGCTCTGATGGTAATCTGAGAGAAATAGAATTGAAAAGATGTAACTTTATATGTACCAAAACACACATATGCAGCCAAAAATATAAATAGAGTGTAGCTAAAAGAAAAGCAAAACTGAAGTTTTACAAGAAGCAAGGGCTCAAAACATGCTTGTCTGTTCAGCTCAATTTAGATCACAGTTATTTTTCATATGCGTCATAACTTTCAAATCTCTTTTGGAGATCCTAAATCTTAGGGTCACTTTCATTTTGGCTATTTTTGATGGGTGTGGAGACGTTAAAACAGGATCAGGCACAGCACTTAAAGGCACACCAGAATTAATTATTAGCTGGTTCTTATAGACATACGCTGAGACAAGTATGTTTTGCAGAAAAGCTATGGCTTGCCCTGGGTTAGATGAAGATACATGGCAAGATGTATGCCGAGATATATTCACACTAAGCAGTACAGTCACCTAATGAATGCTGGCCAGATTGCCATCAGGGAAGTGCAAAAGTATTAAATTCTATTATTCTTTGAAACAAACTGATTATCCGTATTGCTGATTTACTATCACCTGAATCTAACTTTCCCCCCCTGACTTTATATCTTTTCCTGCTGATGTTTATTCTTCTGAATAACTAATTATTAACTTATGAACATGGCAATCTCACTTCTTTGTTTCCACCTCCTTATTATACACAGCTAATTGTCTTATGTACCCTCTCACTTAGAGATTAATGACAAAAGCTGCTGCCCAGTACTAGCTGAACCTCCCGGAAGTAGTCAGGTCACATCACCGGTTATGTAAGTCTAGTGACACATCAAAGTGGAAAACTTCCACCTGCAGTTGACCAGGATGTTGCATTCCCTCTAGCACAGGTTTTTCTTACCTGTCAACTTGGCTCCTGCAATTCATATTTAGAGATGAAATCACATTCCATCTATGTGCCCTCTGCTTTGCGTTGATGTCTTTTACTGATCTCCTTGAGCAGAGGTCCTGTCCTGGACTTCAGACTTCACTGACTTTATTGTGGTAAATCTGTGCCTGCTGGCACCACTAGCCAGCTCACCAGTAATTAAGGATTCCTGTGTTCAGATGCCCTTGTTTGCAGACATGTTGTAAAGATGTTTAGAGCAATACCCCAGTATCTGACTACAGTGAGGACACTGGGGTGCTTAGCCACCAAATTACAGGCACAAAAGTAAGAATTTTAGGTACTTCAGTTTGAAAATCTGTGTCACATAGTAAAGTCTTCTTTACAAAAAGCACAATCGTATAGTAAGCCAAACTTGCTTTTCCAAGGACTGTGAATCTTTATCAACAGCAAGATTACACTAGTCCACTGCTGAAATTGTTACATTTAAATCTTCTTTTAAGCACAAAGTCTTAAAAAACCCCAAGCTCGCTTTCATCCTATACATTAACTCCTTAGTGTCAGTGAGGGTTTCTACATTTTACAAAGTTTTGACATGGCAGGTAAGGGAAGAGTCTCTGTGGAATGGGTACAGATTTTTTTTTTTTTCTTTCTCCTGTTTTTTCCATTAGCACTTGAATGCCTCAAAAAATGAGAAAAAAAGATCCACTAACTGTCAACAACTATTTAAAGACTCCTGCATGGATCATTTGCAGAGCTATTAGAGCAGGTCTGTCACTTAACTCCATATTGAGAGGGCAGCCTAACATGACTCCTACTAGTTCATGGTCTGCTCCCTTAAGTGTTCATTTTGAATTGTTTATATTTATATTTGCATATAAACCTATAGGAAAAAAATGAAATGTAGAATCTCAGGAGGAAAAGCAATCATCATCTCAGACTTGTCCTTCTACACCTCTGAGAAAGTACTAGAAGACCCTCACCTAAAAGTTGGGCTCCAACAGCCAATATCCTTCTTCCTTTCTATCCACTTTCTAGTTTTCTTTATTCATGTTCTAACAACCCTACTATGAAGCCTCTGCCCTCTCAGAAGTGACTGAAAATTTGTTGCTTTTCTTTCTGTTTTGGCTTGTTTTCTTTAAACATACAAGAGGTCGCTTCAGGAATTTTAGCTACCCCTACCAGAAA
Organism: Porphyrio hochstetteri; assembly: GCA_020800305.1. Lineage (NCBI taxonomy): Eukaryota > Metazoa > Chordata > Aves > Gruiformes > Rallidae > Porphyrio > Porphyrio hochstetteri. The sequence goes on along the minus strand of CM036905.1, from coordinate 9,743,416 downwards.
ACTTTCTTCAAACTGCACTTGATCTTTGGTTCAGGACAGTGGCTTATCTGCATTGTTATTTACATTTGCATTTATTAATTTTGTTTAGTTATCCATAAGTTAATATATATGGCTATAATCAGAAAGTTATCAAACACTGGACTACTAAACCCAACTGCAGCAAAGCAATAAATGGGAGAACTGGAATCTGTCCAGATATCTTCCTTTCTTACAGATTTCTCCACAAGGATCTCTACACTTATTAAACATTCATTGTTATTGTAAAAGCCTTTTGTTAATGACCAAAAAGGTAGGTTTTTGTTATTGCTTTGTTTGTTTGTTTGTTTTTCTCCTTGATACTTCAATAACAGTGCCATCTACCTTCTCTCTATTCTATTTAATACACACATCAAATTAACTCTTACCTTCACACTTATCTTTGCAATGTGTATATTTTAGCATCATCTAGTTGCGTAAGTTTGTTTGTTGGTTCATTTGTTTTAAGTCCCCATTGAAGACTATTCAAAATGCCCTATTACATTTGAAAAGCTTTTACCCCAGCACAAAACTTAGGTCCACCAAGCCAAGCCCTATAATTACGTTATTACTCACATGTTTAGCAGCTACTACCCTAGACTCATTCTCTCCTACACAATTTAGAGTACATTCTTAGGAAGATGTAGAAGGTTTATTTAAATGCACATTCTGCGAGTTAAGTGGTGAATTAAAAGCATTAGCATGATGAATGCCTCTTTCCCCCTCTGCATGTGGTCTTGTTTCACAAGAACAAAATCTCCTCTGCTTCATACGTTTTAAAGGTACATCAGGTGTTGATATGATACTGTTTTCTGTTTGAGCACAAGGAATAAAAGGTTTTCAGAAATGTCTTGACACGTGTACAATTTTGTTTTCAATTTAAACCTATAGACATAGTTTGCCACCTTGTGGCAAATGTACTTTTATAAAACTGCAATGAATATGCCTGTTGTCACAAATCATGTCTTGTTACAATCATTTTCTAAAATCTAAGTCCATAGTTAGAAATAATCTTTAAAACATTACATTATAAAAGTATTCTCTTGGTTTAACTAAGAGCAGTTGACTACTGATCTCTGAAACCAAGAATGAACATTTAAGCATTGTTCACAGTAGGCCTGGGAGTCATATCGTTTAGGTAGGCTGTTGACAGCTAAGTAACTAAAGACAAAGTTTCTCATGTGTACGGGTGTAGTCTTCTTAAGAGAAAAGCTTTTTCCTTAAGATCAGTTATTATGGTTAAACTACTAGCAAAGACCAAGGTATTACACGTAGCTGATATTTCTGTTTTGTAGTGAAACCACAAATAAACATTGGAAAATTGTACTGGATCAACCAGAAGTAAAAATACTGTAGAATTATTTTCTGTTATTTTCCAGCAATTTTCTAGAGAAAGAACAGCTTGAGTAGATTTAGAAGTTTTCAACAAGTGTGCTAGAAACAAAGATCCAAACACCTTTCTACATAATTCTGTATTACAACTACAGCCATTCTGAATATCTAACAGGCAGTAGAATCTGCTTCCTCTTTCTGGGCCACTCACTGGTCAGTTTATAACAAAGCCTATAAACAAATGTTTTGGACATAAATCTGAAATGTAAGACACATTAGGTTTATTGCCAGTTGTGGAGTGGGAGGAGAGGGGCTTTGAACTCTGGCCCACCACATTCCAGAGAAGTCCTCTAGAAAGAGATCACATGTATCTGAGAACTACTGCCATCCCTACAATAGGTCCTTACTGTCCTAACAGATTAGTTGCCTAACACAAACTGCATGAGAATTTATCAAACTCTTATTCACAGATATTCTCAAAAAAGAAGGGCAGTACTTTATTGAAAAAACATTTTTCTCAACTGCAAACCTTGCGTTTTCCAAAAAGTTTTTAATATTAAGCCATAAAAGACAGTTGGAAGGCTGTACAAAAATGTAAAGAGCAACTCATGTAGTTAGTTCAAAGTGGCAGAGAGTTTCATGACACATCACTAAGTGTTTCTGTAGCATATAACGTGCTAGCTCATTTTGGAATGTCATAAAACATGGTTCTCTGGATGACTTTTTCTCCACGTACTTAGGAAAGTTTCCATCTCTGTTTTGAATGAGAGATGAAATCAGACCACATAATTGTTTCTCAAAGGCATAGATCTCCACAGTCTTCCTCTTCTTATGATCAGATCTTTCCTGCTTCCTCCCCTTTACTGTCTGAATATATATACAGCATTTGGATTGCTTGTTCTTTGCTTTCATTTTGAAGATATATTGACACACTATCCTGTTTCATACCACTTAACAGGCTGATATAATCATGTCAAGACTGAGTCTCCTCTTCCATTTGTGTTTTTCTTCCTTTATAAAGCAGATACAAGCCCCCTCTCTGCTCCATCCAAGGAATAATCAAAGAAATTGCAAAATGAAGGGAAACTAGGTGGCAAACTGTCTAATCTTTCATTATCTACATGCCAGACTAGTTTACTAGGTAAAATTACAGAAACCTTCAGATGGTTTCCACTTGCTGCAGCTATTTTGAAAATGGGTGTGAGTAATGCACATGTTAACTCAGCCATGGTCATTTTCTAGGTTCAAGATGTAAGAAATACTCGACTACTTAGCAGTAATGAGCTGAAAATCTGCCCAAAGTGGATTAATTCCTCTTCTTCTCTTACTTACCAGGAATATTTTTGATCTTTTATGTCTCTAATGCATGGCACTCAAGAAGAAGACATAATACCTGTACTCTATCACAAAAGCACAAGGACTCAGCCTAAAGAACTTTCCAATTCCTAAATTAAATGTTTAGACTATCAGCAGTTCATTCACACCCTGCTGAGGTATGTACCTGTATCAAGACACCCATGAACACTAAATTATTATTCTTTTTTGAGCCTCAAGCATATTAAAAAGCCTACCCAAAATAAAACACAGATGATACATATTCTAGAATATAGTAGAATGTAATGACTGTTTCTACATGCAAATCTGAACTTTAAAACAAATCAGAAGTATACCAACATTTTAGGAAGATGAAAGCTGTGATTTCCTGTAAGTCTGAGATCCAACACTTTAAAGAAAGGGGGGGAAACACTACTTACTGCCATGAATCTTCAGTAAAATTATGGGAGGCATACATGTTAAAAATGCAGTATCTGATCCAACTTTTTTCTCCCTTTCTACACTACTAGCCCTTGGGCTAACATGAAAGATATTCAGCTGTTGCTCATAGTGGATAGATGACTCAGTCACTAGAGGCAACTGCTCAATTAGGAGGAAAATGCTCCTAACAGCAGCTAAAGAATGAACAGCTGCAGATAACATTACTGTATACATTAGCTGGTATAACCGGTATGCTCTTCCCTTCATGTTTTAACATAGAGCGTAAACTACTTTTGAGAGAATAATACATAAACTAGGTGTTGCATGAATTTTTATCATTGAGCATATAATTTGGAAATGTCTAAATGGAACCATGTTAAAGAATTGAAATTATGTTCCTTACCAATTACTTGATTATTAAACCAAATTAACTTCAAGTATTCCAGAAAGTATCCAGTGTTCAGGCAAAATATACTGCTTATCAGCTGTAAGTATTTGCATAAATAAGGAAAATAAAGCTTAATTTTTGTTAGCAAGCATTTATTTAGAATTTCATAGAAGTGTCAGCCGCAAGTCTTCTATTAATTTTATTACATGATCCCTGTCTACATTCCAGAAATTCCTTTGAATGTTTCCCTTAAGCTAAATGAGAAGTATTTGAAAACTTCAGCTTTGATTTGACAAATAATTATTTTCTTGGTGTTCTTAACCTAAAACTTTGCCCACTTTCAAGCACAAAACCTAGACTGGGATCTTGATAAATACACTTAGGTGGCCATTTTATCTTTATAACAAATCAAACCAAAAACCTCAGACATGAGCACCTTTAGGGAGTTCAGGCTCCTGTTGGAATTCAAATGCTTAGGCTCTCTTCCACAGGTACACGTGCAGTAACTGGAAAACATCTCATACTGCTTGGAAGCAACCTTCAACAGTGCAATTTAATTTCTCCCCGTGTCAAGGAATAATGGATGTTAAAAGCCACCCAACCAGCATATTGAGGCCTATATGTTTTCTTCTCTACACTGAGTACAATTAAGTTTTCATGGGTTCCTGCAGGGTTTTGTGGGCTTGCTTATTACAGAAAGCCTTTTTTTTTTTTTTTGGAACCATTGAAGCAAAATCAAGAGTCTCAAGTATATAAAGAAGATTATCTTATCTGACATCTGCATGTGGGGTTTTTAACTTCACTATGGCAACTTGAAGCTTTAGTGTGCCTGACCATGTGTATACCTAATTTTGCACTTCCTTTCTCCTCCCAGTGAAACCAATACTTTATTAAAGGAATTCAGCAGGGGAGTAGAAGTTCCAAAGCTAATTAAGCTTCTACCTGTTTCGTGAAAATGGATGACCAGCTATAGCAAGAAAACCTGTGTGTCGTGTGTAATGGAGAAAAAAAAAAAAAAGGAGTCATTTGTGCCTCTACCACATGTGAAGAGCTTTTAAGCAGGTCCCAGACACAGGAAAAGTTTCAAATGGAGCCTGTGCTTTCTTAGACTCTGAAGTCAGTCAAGCATGCAGCAGAAATACATAGAGCACAAGACTTCTTTATTTCCTGTGCTTGTGGAACTCCTCGTTTAAGCAATTATTCTTCACGACTGTATACAAATAGTTTATATAAAGAGAATGCTTCCGGTACAGTTGTTTTCTATGAGAGAGCAGATGAAACACCAGTTGTGCAAGAGATTTCCCGTTGTGAATTAACCTAACAACTGCAGGGTCAATTACCTCTTATCCTCCCATACACTGACTGGGAACAGCAGCTGTCTGTTGTGTTCTTGCTGCCTGGAAGGCATAAGAGTATGTGATAGGTACATTGTTTTAATTAGCATTCTTGCATGGGTTTACACACAATTAATGTTTGATTAAGTGCATGATGAAGCAGCTTGAAAACTGTCAGAAGGAAGGCAGCTGGATGAGGTTGTTGTTTTGATCTCCTGTGTACCTTGACTCCACCAGGAAAAGGTCTGGCTTCCTTCTAACAAAGTCAGATGTGTCTTCTGTCTTAAGCATGGCTCATTGCTTTTCAGTCTCATTTCCTAAAAGTTTTGGCTGAGTAAAATACCTCGTTATGCCCTGACATGGAAAAATAACCATGATTATTTCTTAAATTGCTGAAGCAAGTTCTGGGGGAGACATGCATTCTCAGAAAGCAATGCTTTGGCTCTTCAACCCTCTTATGATACCACAACATCTCAGAGTTTATCCCAGAGGTAAATGCAGCAAGATATCCTTGCTGAAAGACTTTTTCATGGTACTTTTTTAGTTTGCAGTATGGTCTTTTTCATTATGAAAACCAGAAATCTGTGCAAGATAACTTGAAAGAAGAACTGGGCTTTTTTCTCAATACATTCACAAGACTTAAGGGCACCTCTGAGACATGGGTTGTAGTTAACATTCTACAGTGAAATTTTCATATGAATAAAAGCAACTGATATCCTATCATGTAAATTTGCTACAATGTAGTGTAATTGAGTAAAGGTTTTCCTCAGAGATGCTCCTTCTCCAACAGTCTTCCCATCTTTTATCTCTCATAACATGATTTCTTCTCTTTTCTCTAATACTTTGTAATTTGTCAGAAGTTTTGTTTTTAACCATAAAAAGCATAAATGCTTTTATAGGGGAAACAGGTATAGATGACAACCTTTTCTTGTTGCAGCCACTTCCATCAAAATAATCTGCCTTGAGGCAGTCTTTTCCTGTGTCTTTCACATTTGTAACTTATTTACCAGCTCTCTCTTTCTCCTTGGCTTGGCACAATAATTAATAACAGAATAGTCGTGAGGGTGGCAGGGGGGGATGAGAAAAATTAAAAGAGAAATCTATTTGTCCCCTATCATGTCTGTTATGGCCCTCTGTGTTTAATTATAATGTTAAGGGTTTCATCCTGGGATATCTAACTCAGTAATCCCCAGTGAGTAAGACATTTGCACCTTTCATAGTGACAGCACTTTCCTGAAAGTGTTCCTCCACACTCCTTCAAACACACAGTCCTTTACCCTAATAGCCAATAAATCTGTACTTTTAAAATATAGGAGATTTTCTCCTTTAATATTTTCTTTCTATAATATAACAAACAAAAGACATAGCTTTTCATTGTCTGAATGACAGGAAGTATTTTAAAGAACATTAACAGGATTTTTCTGAAAGCATATATTATTATCCTGCTACCGGTGCTTTTAGTCTCATTATCAACAAGACAAATCATTTTTATTCAACTCTATTTTTACATGTGGTAGACCAAGAGAAAATGTTTTTAAAAAGGCTCAATGAGGTGTTACTTAAATGTGGTTTTCAGCTTCAAGTGATTTATTCTATAAATTGAAAGATTTCATTCCAGAAGGCTCTAGGATGCTATATTCTTCCTCCTCATTGCAAGCCATATTTGAGCTAAGATTACAGCAGGTGAAAGTTCTAATGTCTGTTAAACAGACATTATGAAATAATTACATCCAGGAACCATTTGGCTCTCATTAGATCCAAGACTGAAGGAGCAATATCTTTTGAAGGAAACCTCCATCCCCCAAGAAACACCCCTTATCCACACACATATATCCTACAGACAAGTTCTTTCTCTCCTCAAAATATGCTTAGTAAGCATAGAAACCCAATTTTATGGACCTACCACTGGTTTTTTAAAAATCCCATGATGTTTTCTTTTCACACAGCATTACTAATTAGTTGTGTGTCTTAGTCTTCTGCCTTTCCCATGCTGTTCACTCTACTATATTTTATACCTCTGAATTTTTGTGTGGTTTCAGTAGATACTTCTGCCTTCCCATGCTTTTCACTCTACTGTATTTTATACCTCTGAATTTTTGTGTGGTTTCAGCTCTCTTCCTATTTTAATCCTTGCTGTCTCTGGCTATTCCTTCCAGCAGTGCTATGGCTCTCCTGTGTGATAAAGAATCACGAGCCAAAAAGTAGTTTCAGAAGAGGACAAAAGTAAATCCGTTATTTTATACTCATGATTCCTGTTTTCTTTTGTTTGCTTTATTTTGTGTAGATGATAATCTCCAGAAATTAATTCTGGCTCAGAAAATTCCCTCATAATTCAGAGCCAGGAGATTCTGTCTAAATCTTAATAGTCCAGGAATCAGAGAGCTGTCTCAGAAATTTACTAGATTTTTATGTTTCTTACCTGAGGCCTTTGCTTTTATTTTCTGTGAACAAAGATACTGCCTAAATGTAAAAGGCAAAAGAAACTGTCAGCAACTCAGACTGGGTATATCATCAGCAGCAGAATGTTACATTCCTCAAGTCCAAAACCTCTTTTTTCCACAACACTTGACAACTGTAGACCTTCTGTCATCAAGACTTATGTCTGGAATGGCAACCTTAGGAAGGCCTTAAGGGTGAGAAACTGCAGAGATTTTCTTTGATAATGGGCTAATTAATTAATGAGAATCTGTGGGAGTTGAGCACACAGTTACTAATGGAAATTCTAATGAGTATCTACCTGCACTTCAGGTGCCAAACCTAGTTCCACGAATCCTGTTGGTTCCTAAGAAACCCTGAAATCCAAACCCTGTCAACACTCTAATATTACTTGAAGACTGACATGAAAAAGTTACTCTAATGTCCTGGATTTCAAGAGCAGAATATTGGAAGTTCTTTGTTTCATTGATTATTAACTTATTACAAGTCCATTGAAAAATTACTAGGGAAAAGAGCAGCTGAATTTTTAAGGTGCAGATTTGTTTGCCAAAATTTTGTAGTCATCACTATGACTCATCTTACATAATCACTATTTTAATTGCCTGTGCTTCTGAGGTGCCTCTAGTTTATAGCTTTCTCAGATGGCTTTAATTACAGCTACCCAAGAATAATTATGGTGAAAGTAGTGCTAAAGCACAGTTCACGGTGGCCCTTAAGATGTAGGTCTAGCCAGTACAAAAGGAAGCTAAACCCAGTCCATTTATATCCTACCATCAAGAAGATGGGTAACAGATGTTGAAAAATATTAATATATACTTCAAGGATATCAAGGGCAGTGTCTTTCCATCATAAAACACTTTACTGTTGCTGTGGCTGATTGTCTCATCATCTGCTATGAATATTACCATCACTGTAACCACCTAATATGGTCTTCTGCTACTTATGGAAACTTGATTCTAGGGTTTTGAGAGATGAGGCAATCTCCCATGCCTCAGAGACAGCTGCAGCTATGCTACTAAACCTTTTCCAATCTTGCCAACTTATGGAAGTTTGGATCTCTGTCTAACCTGTTTGATCAGTATATGTCTCCATCATCATGTCTGAATATTTGAGTTAGAAATGCCCTCAAGATACATACCTGAAAAATTAGTTGATAAGATACTATAATAATAGAGGGGGGATTCAAGGGGTTTTTTTCTCTAGCCACTTACTAGAAGTTGAGGATATATTTGATAGTTTCAGACTATGGTGATACCACACACACACTCTACCTGATAACTTGGAAAGCATAGGAGTTTTCAGACTTATTAACAACTGATGCTTGGCAGAAAATGGTCTTCCTTTACAATGTTGTGAAAGATCTTTTCCCTCTCCCAATGCTCAGGTTGTGTGAGGTGAATATCTTGTGAGTTTGAATATCCTTTATAGCATCTTCAGGAGAAGACTGTTAAGAAGCTCGCTTGCTCAGAATAGACCTGTTACTTTTGCAAAAAAAAAAACCCTGAAAAGGTTATTTAAGTGCTCCCCATTATTTTTCCGTTAAAAAAAGTCTCATAAACTGTAGGTCCCCTACTCTTTATCTCTCCTCAGATAAGGATCATTGTGTGCTACAGGGAAACATTTTGTGGAAATACATTGCAAGTATATCTGTAGTGTATCACAGCTATTTGCATTTCCTCATGAAGAGGGCTTGGGAGATATAAAATGAAGGAACATGAAAGACATTTTCTGGTAGTGTAATAAAGCTGACCAGAAGTTTTCACAGTTTGCTAACATGATTAAATAGTGGTTAGAGACCACTTCAGTAGGAGTACCTGACTGCTTAAGTATTCATTACATAAGATCCTTTTCTAAAACAAATGTAGAGGATCTGAAAATTTTCAGCATTTTTTTTTCCAAATAAATACTGAGAAGGAAACAATTAAATCATTGCTGTAATGCTGCTGTTGTTAGCATGATTGTAAACATTGTAAATGGTGTTCAACTAAGTGCTAAAGCAAAGCAAAGGCACTATAAAAAATAAAGGGTTCTACTTGATGTTTAGAGTTGAAAAAGTGTCACAAGAGTTGATGAAAAAATTAAAAAGAAATTTGAAGTAAAAAGAAATTAAATGGATGTACTGGTGTGATGAGACCTCCAACACAGTTGACCACAATTTTATTTTTCATATTTATTTATGGTATTACTTGTTTGAAATACAGATTAATGCCACATAATCATCCAAATGCTATCTTCTGATACCTATGTGCTTACCTGGATGCCAAAATATCCTGTGCCAAAAGGTCATAGTTTTGTAATAGGATAAGGCCACAGATTCTGCCACGTCTTTCATGCTGAATATTCCATAATAATAATAATAATAATAATAATAATATTCCTTATCCACCAACTGGTACATCCATCAAATCCATGTCTCTCCAATTTAGAAATGAAGAAGTCATTCAGGACAATGTCAGATGTTTTTCATCCACATCAACACCCTTGATTTGCTTTTCTCAGCAGCAGAGGCTGTCATCCGTATCTTTTACTTCTGGTGTGATGTTGGCTAAGGTTTAGCTGAAAGAGTATCTATGTGGAAGGAATGTTGTTGCTTATGTGTTTCTATGTGACTGTGAAAGTACTAACAGCAACAGACATGAAGTGATACCAACAATTGTAGGCTATAGATCAACCGCAGTAAGATGGCATTGAGAGCTTTTAAAAAAATATTATTCTTTTCTCCCTGTAAATATACCAAAAAACACAAGAAAAATTAAGCACTCAGAAGCTCAAGAGAAGGATAGTACCCTGATGTCCAGTGTGCAGGAGGACAGGGTATTGATGGACACATGAATAAATAGCCGGAGGCTCTTGTAGGCCCCAGATAACTTGCAAACACATGTGGGTTCCACATGTTCACTTCTGATCTGGGTCTGGTTTCAGCCTTGAAGTAGAAGGCTTGGCAAGCATGTTACTAGTCCTAGGGGCTCTGGCTTTTTATCAGAGCTGGGAAGTTTGCTTCTCTGGCCCTTCTGCAGAATGCCCCTCCAAACATTGCTGTGAAATTCCCACATTGCTACCATTCCAAAACCGTCCTGTGGCTCACATCAGTCTTTAAAAACTGAAGGTTAATTTTCCTTTAATTTAGGTCCCCATATCACAAAATCACAGAATGACTAGGATGGAAAATACCTTTAAGATCATTGAGTCCAACTGTTCCTGTCCTATGCTAATCCATATCCCTAAGTACCTCATCTACCCGTCTGTTAAACACATCCAGGGATGGTGGCTCAACCTCCTCCCTGGGCAGCCTGTTCCACATCTTGACAACTCTTTCAGTGAAAATTTTTTTTCTGACATCTAAACTGAACCTGCCCTGGCTCAGTTTTGTGCCATTTCCCTTTGTCCTATCACCTGTCACCTGGCTGAAGAGACCATCACCCACCTCTCTGCACCCTCCTTTCAGGTAATTGTAGGCAGTGATGAGGTCTCCCCTCAGCCTCCTCAAAACTAAACACCCCCAGCTCCCTCAGCCACTCCTCATAAGATTTGCAATATCTGTATTATTGCAAGATTTGTATATCTGTGTTACCAAAATATGTAAATACAAGATCTCATTTTTACAAGCCACAGGTACAGAAAAAAAGAAAAAGAAAAACTCATTATTTTGCTTAAAATGATAAATCAACAGGCATTTCCCAAACCAGATACAGAAAGGAGCACTAGGGAAAATGTTCTTCTCATCCAGGAGAGCACCTACAAATACCTGCTCAGAGAACAGACTGAAGCTAGCAGGGGTGCTGGTTGTTCCATCACTATGGCTGTGTCAGTTTGTCCTGGGAGAGACAAGGCAAAAAATCAGAAAGGGCATTTATGCTGAAAGGCAGCAGTAAACTTTTCCTGGGAGAGTGACAGACTCAAAAGGGATCCTTGTATTTCTGAATGGGAACAAAATCCATCCCCAAATTTTCACGAGCAGTATGTACCATTGAAATAAAACTTGGAACATGCTGCCTTCATCCTGCTGAAGTGCTTTGTTTTGCCTCTGAATTTTAGGACACCATAAAACATTAACCACTGAAGTTTTGGACAGTGTCATTAAAGTTTGGGACAAGATAGGTCTATTATTTTACAGTCTTAAAATACTGTGCCATTTTAATTCATTTTCACAATCTCTTGCGGTTTTCATTTAGCAAATAACAGTTTTCACAAACTTTACCTGGGGATTCCTGATGTGTTCTATAAAAACCAAAGCAAAGCAAACCAAACCAAACCAAAAACAAAACAAAACACAACAAAACAAAACAAAACCCCAAAAAAACCCCAAACAACAAAACCACAAAAAAACAGGGAGCTCTATGAGTACTGATAAATTCTTTATCTGATCCAGAACTGCGGTTATCATTATAACACACAGACACATACGAGCTTCTGAAATACTTGAGACTATAAATATACACTTAAAATGTGAGTGTAATGACAGGAGATTCAGAGGGAGAGAAGTTAATAGCTTTATTTTTATAAAAACTTGCAATTTTGGTGCACTGAAGCATGGCTTTCTGGCAGTTCAGGTTTTGTATCATTGATTTAAGGAACAGCCAAGGAATTTGCTCCAGAGACACTGGTGTGATCAAGGTTCTGTTCTGGCCTTTTAACGAAACAGTCTTGCACACAGTTTTTACCTCAGCCTTCCCTTCTGCTTAGAATATCATGCCTGTCTGCACAAGCTGTTTCCTAAAATCTGACAGGTATTGAAGTACTTTATGAATGGTCCTAAAAATTAAAACAGCCACTTCTTGATACACTTTAAGTCTGTCCCTTGAAGCGTGGTGAGATACTCCTGCAGAACACACAAAACCCCTGGCTTATTTCTGCATCTTTATATATGAGGCTTGTGCATCTTTCCCAGAATGCATTGGAGGAGTTTCAGATATCTGAAGCCTCCTGATACTAAGTGTAAGCTCTGAGTTGTATCCTAGACCAAGACCATAACAAATCTTTAGGTTGCCTGACATATAGGATGTTTCCCTTTACCTCAAGCAGCCAATACCATGTCCTTTAAATAAGGAATAGTCTTTTTAAACAGACAAAGAGATGAAGCACCTAAAAAATTATCTGGGAGACTTAATAATGTTTATGGAAAATAAAGTTTAACAGTGAAATCCTATGTCTCCGAAAGATGAAACAGGAGTTTAAAATTTCATAATTGTTGTCTTTTGAATCTAAGAATTTGAAGGAGGCAGGCAATGAGAAAGAAAACAGTGGATATTACTAAGGCACTAATTTTTTGTGTTCATTATGATCTTCCTAGAGGTCCATGTATTGTCCAGTGGTTGTTCTCGCTCCCTCTTTCCCTTCTTTCTCTCTTTTCATAAAAAACCCCCAGAAAACGCTCAAAACCAAGAAATAAAAAAAAATCCACATTAGAAGTCTTAAATTCAGAGAAAGCTGACAAAGAATCAGAACGTAGAAACTGATTTTATGTAGAGGTGACGTTAGGAAAACTCTTCTCAAGGCTGATTTGTGTATTGACAATCTGTGTATTGACAATTGCCTGTCACCCAATTAGTTGTAGATACTTTTGGCAGAAACTGGACCTGTAGAGATTCAGGCGGCTTTCCCGCAGGTGTAGGGTCTTGCTACCATCTAGTGGATAAAATAAATCCTTGCACTCTTCTTTCCGTGCCAGTAAGGGGGGGCTACAACCACCCTTGTCTACCCTATATTATTAGAGATCTTATGCGCAGACATGACAGAGGCTAGGCATGGAGACTAAAAAGAAGGAGTTTTTTTTAGATGACTAGAAAGGTACGATTTCTTTAAAAAAACAGATGTATTGCATAATTTTATTGCAGGATTTTAGACCTCTACTGACTTCAAAACAGAAGTTTGGGAAGGATTTTATGTTGACTCTTTCTAACATTCAAATACCTGCACAGCATAGCTCACCCGCCATCTTTAAAGGCAGACATAGTGACTTCCTCTGATACAGATAAAAAGAACTGGTATCTTATGGCAAAGTTTGTGTTAAACTAGATGTTCACAGAATCACAGAATGACTAGGTTAGAAAAGACCTTTAAGACCATCAATATCTTTAAAGACCTTTAAGATCATCCATATGATGGAGTGACAGCATCAGTAGATAAAGGGAAGGCAACCGATGTCATCTACCTGGACTTGTGCAAGGCCTTTGACACAGTCCCCCATCACATCCTTATCTCTAAATTGGAAAGATGTGGATTTCATGGGTGGACCATCCAGTGGATAAGAAACTGGTTAACAGACCGTAGCCAAAGGGTGGTGGTCAATGGGTCTATGTCCAGGTGGAGGCTGGTGACAAGCGGGATCCCCCAGGGGTCTGTCTTGGGACCGGTTCTCTTTAACATCTTTATCAATGACATTGATGATGGAATTGAGTGCACCCTCAGCAAGTTTGCGGATGACACCAAGCTGAGTGGTGTGGTCGACACCCTAGAAGGAAAGGAAGCCATCCAGAGGGATCTTGACAGGCTGGAGAGATGGGCCCGGGTAAACCTAATGAGGTTCAACCCTGCAAAGTGTCAGGTGTGGCACTTGGGCCGGAAGAATCCCAGACATAGATACAGACTGGGAGAAGAGCTTCTTGAGAGTAGCCCTGCTGAGAAGGACTTGGGGATTCTGGTGGATGAGAAACTTAACATGAGGCAGCAGTGTGCTCTTGCAGCTCACAAGGCCAAGGGGATCCTGGGCTCCATCAGAAGAGGGGTGGCCAGCAGGGACAGGGAGGTGATTGTCCCTCTCTACTCTGCCCTCGTGAGGCCCCATCTGGAGTACTGTGTCCAGATCTGGGGCCCCCAATACAAGAAGGATGTGGAACTGTTGGAGGGGGTTCAGAGGAGGGCCACGAAGATGATTAGAGGGCTGGAGCACCTGCCCTATATAGAGAGGCTGAGGGAGCTGGGCTTGTTCAGCCTGGAGAAGAGAAGGCTGCGGGGGGACCTCATTGCAGCCTTCCAGTACTTGAAGGGAGCTTATAAGCAGGAGGGGATTCAACTTTTTAAAAGGATAGACAAGGACAGGACAAGGGGGAATGGATTAAAACTAAAGGAAGGAAGGTTTAGCTTAGATATTAGGGGGAAGTTTTTTACAGAAAGAGTGGTGAGGTGCTGGAACAGGCTGCCCAGAGAGGTAGTGGATGCCCCATCCCTGGAAGTGTTCAAGGCCAGGTTGGATGGGGTGTCCCTGGGCAACCTAGTGTAGATCCAGGCCTGAGGTTGGTGGCCCTGCCTGTGGCAGGGGAGTTGGAGCTCTGTGATCCTTGGGGTCCCTTCCAACTCATACCATTCTATGATTCTATAGCAAATAGGACCTTCCAAAATACAGAACCAAATATATTTCTTCTACAAATTATTGACCTCCTAAAACAAGTCAAGTCCAGCCTTCCTGTCCTATGCTAAACCATATCCCTAAGTACCTCATCTACCCGTCTTTTAAACACATCCAGGGATGGTTACTCAACCCCCTCCCTGGGCAGCCTGTTCCACATCTTGACAACTCTTTCAGTGATGAACTTTTTCCTAACATGTTGGTACTGAAGATCGATATTCTCTAGAGAACCTTTGCCACATCCTGATTTTGACAGCTATATGTAATCAGTGGAATAAAAATAGAGGGATCTACTCAGGATATGCTGATGTTGTACCAGAGCACAATAAAACATAACAAATAAACTGTTTAATCACTGCCCATAGTTCCTTGCAATCTTGTTGCTTCTGCATGGTCAAACTCAGGGTCCCTTACATGTACAAATAGATCAATTTCTTACCCTGTGAGGAGGAGCAGCAGCTTTTCTTGTGGATTTTTACTAACAGCTGCAATATTGACTCTGCCACCTAGTGACAGACATACAACTAAAGAATAAAAGTTGAATTCAGGAATGCCAAATGGCTTGGAGCTTCTGATAATTCTAGGGAGAGAATGGAGTTATTAAATTAATCTTTCCATTTGGTCTTCTGAATGAATCTATGCATATGTAAAACTGAACAAAGTACTTATTAATTTTCAGAAGGATCCGGGACATGGAAAACACTATTTAGTCAGGTTTTTTTATACCAGCCAAAATAGTGGTTTTGTAGCATCTCAAGGCCATGCTCAAGATCAGAGCCTCACTGTATCTGTCCTTAGTGAAAGATAAGCAGCTTTTTAAAATGAGTTCTCTAAGCAAGCCAGAGGAAAGTTTGGCAATAGTTAAAGTTATTCTGGTTTTATCAGCAGGGAAATCAAGGCACATAATTTTTTATAGGAAGTCTCTCATTCAACCCAGCACAGAGAAAACCACTAATAATTTCCACAATCTTGTATTCAACACAGGCTCATACACTATAGCTAGTTTCAAAAGTGATTTCTTGTGTTGCTAAAGGCGTTTTAGGGTAAATCCTTATTTTTCAATGTAATTTGGATGCCAAAATATTTGTTTCAAAACTGTTTCTACTGTGTTTTTGGATCCCTGAAAGCTAAACTGTTAGTGGTTATTTTTTTATGTGTGGCAGACCTTGAAGCCTTTGCTTCTTCCCCAACCTTGGAGAAAAGTCTAGCCTAGAGGTAATAGGTAAAGTGAAGTAAATACTGTAAATAAAAGAAATGCCACATTAAGAAATACTACAGGAATTGATGAAGGAGAATAAGCTACAAACCAATAAAATTCATAGGATGAGGAACGCCCCAGAAAAGTGTGGGAATTGAAGTCTTTTTCTTCCCAAGTTTAAACACAAGACTTTATGTGAGTGCTGCTTTCAGCTCACAGTAACGTGAAAATAAGATCAATCACATCTGTAACTCTTGGCAGGCCAAGATGCAGAACCCACACAGGTTCAGTGTCCCTACAGCCTCCTCTGCTGCTGAGCCAGTACCTGAGGCAATGTCCAGTGTATGAAGTCATAAAATAAGAGACGTTGTGGAGCTGTACTTGTGCCAGGGAATGTATCACATTGGGCAATTCAGAGCATAATGGGTTGGAACTAGAAATCCTGCATCATAGCTATAGGCTCAGGGCTCCTCCTGCCTCAGAACCCCAAGAGGTACAGCATGCTTCTATGAACTGAGGACAGCTATTATCTAGCTAGGCAATGAATAGAAACCTTAGCTTCATCCAGAAGCTGGCAAGATTTCAAGACTGTCTCAGAGCTGGAAAGTTTCAGGCCTACTGATGTTTCAAGCATGCACTATACTTTTTCTGCAGAAGTCTTTACATTCCAGCAGCCAAGAGTCAGTCTTCAATAGAAGGGCACATATAGCTTGTGCCTGTATTAAACAGGCTAGCAGAGGTCAGTAAATGAACAACATTGGATTTGGTGGAAAAAAATGGTGTAGTGATGATAGAAATCAGTGCTGGAAAAGATCTTCATACTTGTCTGTGCCTTTGCCTGCTAACAGCATCAACTTCAACTTTGTCATCTGTCACAGATGCTTCTGTTGACTTTTGTAGAAGCTTCCGTAACAAAGAATTTATAACCTCCTCAAGAAATCTAGTCTTTTACATTGCAAGGCCTTTCTGTAATCTAATCCTAGTCATTATGTCAGTACATTAGGAAACCACCTTCTCTCTTTGCTGACCAAGCAACCCCCAATTAAACTTGCAACTTCTGTAGGAAAAACAAAAATCCATTTCTTTCTTTGTCTAATCAAGGTCTAAAGTTACATAGGGATGTACAAATCTGATTTCTCTCAGTTCTGCAGAGGGACAGTTGTTGTAGATTGTTACAAATAGGAAATTGGATCAATAGGTGCCATATATCTACTGAAGCCAGACATACCTGCGTTGTGTTCCTTACCAACAGAAGTCTGCTAAGTGCTGTGGAGTTCCTTATTCCCAAAGCTAACACAATAACCCAAAACAGGGTAAATCACTTTAATGTTACAAAGATATATATGTGTATATATAAACATGAGAAATGAGAAATTCTTAAACAAATTTAACTGAACATGAATACATATATTTTTCATCTTTCCATTTCAACAGCCCTCTGTTACTAGGAGTTTACACCTTAGATGATATAAAGCGAATCGCTTAAACTCATCTCTAAATTTGACCAAGTCTGAATTTATCTCAGTTCTCAATTTTCTATATTTAATTTGGACTTCCAAAAGAACCACAATGTTTTGTGCCCAGGTTACAGGAGTTTGAAGGAGATATGAAACTACTCTGAAACTGCTGTAGTCTGTTCTGCCTCTGCAGTGAGTTCCAGGTTTGGCCTGTATGTTCAAAAAACACCCTGTAGGCAAGCCCATCGTTCTAACAGGATGGTCTAGTCTCAGCGCATACTGTAACAAAATGTTCTACAGAAGCCTGGATATGGAAAAGTCAGACCTCAGTTCAGCTCTGGGCACAACTCTGACGGCAGGACCCACATCTGCTGTATGAACTTGCATGTCAGCTGGCTTGCTTTTCCCCCAAACCCCACATCTTGCAGGACTGATTTCTGCGTTTAGTGCTCGTGTATACAAAGCAGAGGCTTCAAACAGACTCAGTGGCCTTTCTCTGCCTGCCCCATGACACTATGCCTCTGTAAAAGCAAGATCCCCTCTCTGAATCTCAGCAGAAAATGGTGCACTGCCTGTGCTTTGATGCTGCCTTCCCAGCCCAGGTTGAGTTTGTAACTCTCTTCTACATCATGGATGGTGCTGTTGTACCATTGCACTGTTTTTCTTCCTTCTGATTGCTCCTGCTGCTCCCGCTCCCTTGATGTCTTTCTTGAACAAAAACACTGACAGATGGCATTTCTTTTATTAATCCTCCATTGTAGTTCTCTTTTAATTATAGCAGCATATCATGGCTTCAGGTTTGCACAAAATCTTTCCAAAGCGGTAAAGTAGTCTGTATCTGTCATTGACAGCTTGTCTCTTGCATTGCTGGAGATATTTTTTTAGACTTACCTAAATTATGGGGATGGAGAAGAAAACAAAGCAGGCTTTCTCCTTCTGAATTATATGACAGAAGTGCCACTGCAGTAAAATGATGATTATAGGTTGAAGAGAAATTCAAGTTTTTCAGTTCTTGGTAATACTTTTCAGAGATATAAAATATACACAGATCTTCAAGACACTCTTCAAACTTTTGTCAAACAGGGACTAACCATATTTCTCAGGTATTATTCTATACCTGAGGATTGTAAAATGCATAGATTTGCCATATCCAACCACAGAGTCAGGTACCAGAGTACTCAAATTCTTAAGAGTCTTAGAGTTAAAATAGGACTCTTGAGTGTCTATTTATTCAAAATGTTTCTAAGGAGCAGTGATATTTTTCTCTTGCCATGGGCATAAAGCAGCAAGATTAGGGGAAAGTGTAAGGGTATTTAGGCATAAAACTGAAACTGCTTAGGGCTGAGCTCTTAACTATCTTTTATATATCTGTCTGGTTTAGCTGAAGGAAAGCATCCAGAAAAATTACAGGGAGGATTAATCTTTCTCTAAATTTATGAAGTTCCAGGATCATTTAGAGTGGACATTTATTTTTGTTTTCTTTAAGTTGTAATTACTGTGGTAATTTTTCCTTCAGAAAGACAACCAATTGAATCAGATTGGCAAAAGAAACCGTTTTTGCCAGTTAGATTTATTCAATGAGAACACGAAGCTTCTCAGCAAAGTTTTTTTTCCTTTTATAATATATTCTTCTATTGTGCATCCCTGTAATTTAAAGTGAGATTATACCAAGAGACAACACAACTTAAGAGATCTGTAGGAAGGGACTAGACCTTTTGTCTACCTTCGATTAGCAGGTGGGAGAGAAATGAAGGATGATTAACAGGTGGGAGAGAGATGATGGATGAATTTAGATTGAGCCAAAATTACACATAATATTTGGTTTTTGAAATTTTCCAATAATTAGTATGACAGCCTTTCTCTGTTCAAAGATATTATATTCATGAAAGATTACAAACACATTATATAAAGATTGGTAGATTTAAAGAAGCAAGTAAATAAAGAATATCTGATAGTGAACTAAAAAGTAGTTTGTATTCCAGGATCTGTCATATTAATAATTTGTCACCTCTGACAGCATCATTCCTTGATTTTTCATTCTATGAAATGGCTATTTTTCACCCTTTTTAGTCTAAAAAGCATTATTATCTACCAAAGAACAGTACCTGAAAAGCTGTCAGTATGTTTTCAGTGGGGTATCTGGGATGCTAACAGCTTTAATTCATTCATGGAGATTATCTATTTAGGTGATGAAGTTCTATAAATCTCTGTAAAGATTAGAAAAATTTAGTAGGATTCATAGAGTTAACAGGACAATAGTTTCATGAAATTTCCAAGTGCATAGTCAGGAAAGTCTAATATAGTATTTGCCTAATATTATTGTTTAAATAACAGCTTATAGTCCCCCAAAACAAGAAGATGAATGGGGAAACACGGGACAGATGTGGAGAGGTGCTGCCATGGAGAGGCAAGGCTTGCCTCTGCTCCCAGAGGGTCTCCATTGCACTAGTTTGAGTCTTGTGCCGTGGCATTCATACGGCCCCTGTGTGAAAACTGGATGTGAAAAAAACACATGTTTATCAGCACTTTCTGCTCTGTGCTTAATTTCATCACATTCCAGAGAGGATCAGGAGGAAAAAAACAATTAAACAAAGACTTTTTTAGAGATTCAGCTTTCCAAGATGCACAGCTACAGCTTGACAGAGAATAAAAGGCCATGAGCTAGCAGAAGAAGGTGTGAACCTAGTGAAGCTACTCCAATCTATATTAGGTGAGAAACTGTTCTTGCACTGCCAAGTATCACAAATATCAAACAGACATCAGGTACAATACAGGTGTCAAAAGTTCTCTGCATTAGTTTTAGTCATGTCTGTATAGTCCTGCTTTGCTCACTGCTCTCTCACTAAAACTGTCTGCACAGTTCTTTAGCTTTTCTGTTTTATAAAAGTTGTTTTCCAAGTACAGCAGGATTCTTCCAACAAGGACTGTAGGTCTAGGAAAAAAAAACAACTTTGTTTTTTCCTACTGATAATCACCCATCCCTGTTTCAATTTGTTATGGATTTTTTTTTTTGGTCTTATTTTCAACACTAGTTTCACAGCTAAATAAATAGAATTTGCAGCTACAGAAGTCTTGACTAAAGTGAACAAAGTTCCAAATACTGGTATCAGTTTTATAAGTCTGGAATAGCTACATCTAGATTCTAAAGTAAGACCTGACAGCCCTAGTTAAGCTGTGGCTTTTCATGATGTACATCAAAGTGACCCAGATGTATTTCTAGTGATTGCATTCAATGGAAGATCTGATCTCAAGCCTTTTTCTTGAGTTGACTTGATATTTCTTTTCTATCTCCGCTTTTAACTGCATATTAAAAAAGAAAATATCACATAAAAAAAAAGATTGTGATTTTCTTTCACAAAAAGAAAAGAAATAGAAAGTATGGTGTCACTTTATCACCAAAATCAAAGGGCTGCTAACAATGAGCAATCAATAAGAAACATTTCACTCCTAGAGCTCTTTAATCTACCCGAGCATTTCAGTTTTCATCACCTGATTGGAAGCAAGGCTGTAGAGTGAAAAAACAAGTCACCCTTCCTTCTTGAAGACTTTGGAAACTTTTAAAAAAATGTTTAAATGTTTCTAAAGTTTCAAGTTAGAAGTCAGATCACATTGTGTCTGTCTCATCCTCGTATCTCCACATCCACTTGAAGCTCGAAGCATTCACTTTTAGTTCAATGGTCCTTGTTTTGGAGATATGTACTTGATCACGCACATTCAATAAGAAGATAAGCCAGTTAATTAATTCACCTGTGTTATGTTGGGGACAAGCAATTATTGTTATGATCTCACAGCTTTTTATGGCTTATAATGATAGAAGTTCTAACTTAAGGAAACATTTTAAACCTCAATATAATGGCACCTGAAGACTCTACCTAGATGTCAAAGGATCCATGATAACAACTGCAAGCCCGAGATATAATTCAGTTGTCAAAACATCATAATTTTGTGTCTAATGGTTTCATTTTTCCTCCAGTGCAGATAAAGTATCATGCTCTAAGAATTTCTTGTTGATTGCTCATTTATGCTCTATAATATTGCTAGCAGTTAAATGATTCCTTGCTTTTTCCTTTTCCTTTTTAGTTTGTGGCATTGTATTTGTTTGTTTGTTTGTTTGTTTGCTTGTTTGTTTTTATATTCAGAAAATGTGAGTCAATTCTACACCCTTATCATATCTGCTAGGCCCATAAAGAAGTTTTTGAAATCCAAAAGTATCATAAATGTTGTTATGTTTTGCAACTGAACTAGCCCCCATGCACCACTCCAGAAGAGCATAGCTCTCCCACAAACCCAGTCCCATGTTTACCAGCCATGTGTTATGTCTCAAATATAGTTGTTCTGGCAGGTTCTGCTGGCTGTATTGGCTAGAATGCCTTTAACTATGGGATCTTAGACATCTATCTTGTATAGGCAGCTAAATGTAGGTGTCTTAATCTTTAAATGAATCCCACACAAAGTGACAAATTAGTCATTGGTAAATGACAAGTTTATCATCATATGTCACACATGATTTCTGTGAAAAGTTAGAATAACACTTCATAATTCATTAAGTAACTTATTTTTGGAAATAGTGTGTCCCTCAACCTAATTAAAAGTATGGTGGATGTAGAAATGGAAAGAAGCATGTGAGAGAAGTAACTCACACTTTCCGTAATTTCCATTTTACAACTCAGTGTCCAAATCCAGAAAACAGAGGGAATAAAAATAAGTTATTACAGACATATTTATTACAGACCATTATGTTGTATATCTACTTTCTAAAGTTATAAAAATGAAGATAAAGCTGGATGAGAGCTGTTGAGAGAGGAGTGGGGGGAAAAAAATCAATAAAAGCTGCTACCACTCCTGGTGGGGAAGAAAGGAAGAGAGAGGGAAAGGGAATGTGGCAGACATTTCTCTAGGTACCTATGGGATGAGATGGACTGTACTAAGCATCTGACTGGTGATAGTAGTTCATACATCCATGGTTCCTTCATCCATGATAGTAACAAGCAACAAACATTGAAGTGGACAAAGACTGACAGACAGGATCCAAAAACACTGAATTGGCAATGTGGAGATCTGGAGGAATATAACCTTTGATGGCTTTGAAGAATGATTTTTGTCTCTTTGGAATCACTAGCTGAGAATTGCAGTTATGTGATTAAAAACTAATCATCAAGAGCACAAAGGTCCAGTGAAGATCAGCAGAACAATGCCAGACTGAGGAACCCTGTAAGGTAAATTTTGTAGCCTGAACCAGATCATCCAGATCATCCAGAACGTACCCCCCTTGGTACATGAGAAAGGAGAATTGGCTGCAACTGATGAGGAGAAGGCTGAGGTACTGAATGAGTTCTTTGCCTCGGTCTTCTCTGGCAGCCAGGATTCTCATAATTCTCAAATCCCAGAACCTTGCATCCCTAGAACTCTAGGTGGGAACTGGGGGAGCAAATCCCCCCCCCCCGTAAGAGCAGAGCAAGTCCGTGACCGCCTCATGAGACTGAATGTCTACAAGTCTATGGGGCCGGATGACATGCATCCCAGGGTCCTGAAGGAGCAGGCTGATGTGGTTGCTGAGCCGCTCTCCATCATATTCGAAAAGTCGTGGCTGTCAGGAGAGGTCCCTGGGGATTGGAAAAAAGGTCACATCACTCCCATTTATAAGAAAGGGAGCAAGGAAGACCCAGGGAATTACAGGCCGGTGAGCCTCACCTCTGTGCCTGGGAAGATCATGGAACACATCCTCCTGGATGACATGTTGGAGCACATGAGGGAAGAGCATGTGATTCGGGACAGTCAGCACGGCTTCACCAAGGGAAGGTCATGCCTTACCAATCTGGTGACCTTCTATGATGGAGTGACAGCATCAGTAGATAAAGGGAAGGCAACCGATGTCATCTACCTGGACTTGTGCAAGGCCTTTGACACAGTCCCCCATCACATCCTTATCTCTAAATTGGAAAGATGGGGATTTCATGGGTAGACCATCCAGTGGATAAGAAACTTGTTAACAGACCATAGCCAAAGTGTGTTGGTCAATGGGTCTATGTCCAGGTGGAGGCCGGTGACAAGCAGGGTCCCCCAGGGGTCTGTCTTGGGACCGGTTCTCTTTAACATCTTTATTGATGGAATTGAGTGCATCCTCAGCAACTTTGCGGATGACACCAAGCTGAGTGGTATGGTTGACACCCTAGAAGGAAAGGAAGCCATCCAGAGGGATCTTGACAGGCTGGAGAGATGGGCCCGGGTAAACCTAATGAGGTTCAACCCTGCAAAGTGTCAGGTGTGGCACTTGGGCCGGAAGAATTCCAGACATAGATACAGACTGGGAGAAGAGCTGCTTGAGAGTAGCCCTGCTGAGAAGGACTTGGGGATTCTGGTGGATGAGAAACTTAACATGAGGCAGCAGTGTGCTCTTGCAGCTCGCAAGGCCAAGGGGATCCTGGGCTCCATCAGAAGAGGGGTGGCCAGCAGGGACAGGGAGGTGATTGTCCCTCTCTACTCTGCCCTCGTGAGGCCCCATCTGGAGTACTGTGTCCAGATCTGGGGCCCCCAATACAAGAAGGATGTGGAACTGTTGGAGGGGGTTCAGAGGAGGGCCACGAAGATGATTAGAGGGCTGGAGCACCTGCCCTATATAGAGAGGCTGAGGGAGCTGGGCTTGTTCAGCCTGGAGAAGAGAAGGCTGCGGGGGGACCTCATTGCAGCCTTCCAGTACCTGAAGGGAGCTTATAAGCAGGAGGGGATTCAACTTTTTAAAAGGATAGACAAGGACAGGACAAGGGGGAATGGATTAAAACTAAAGGAAGGAAGGTTTAACTTAGATATTAGGGGGAAGTTCTTTCCAGAGAGAGTGGTGAGGTGCTGGAACAGGCTGCCCAGAGAGGTGGTGGATGCCCCGTCCCTGGAAGTGTTCAAGGCCAGGTTGGATGGGATGGCCCTGGGCAACCTAGTGTAGATCCAGGCCTGAGGTTGGTGGCCCTGCCTGTGGCAGGGGGTTTGGAGCTCTGTGATCCTTGGGGTCCCTTCCAACTCATACCATTCTATGATTCTATGATTCTATGATCCTGAGACTCTCCAGGGAGAACGGTGGCACTGTCGTCCCAAGTGGGAAGCCCACGAAGAACCAAGGAAGATCTCTCCCAGAGCACCTTGCAGTCAGAAGGGTTTACTGCCTACACATGTAGAGGCCTTATTATGGGATAGCAGAGGAAAATTTACTATGGGGTATTTTTATACGAATTGTGGAAATGTGT
This sequence comes from Porphyrio hochstetteri, assembly GCA_020800305.1. Taxonomy (NCBI): domain Eukaryota; kingdom Metazoa; phylum Chordata; class Aves; order Gruiformes; family Rallidae; genus Porphyrio; species Porphyrio hochstetteri. Next base: position 9,718,921 of record CM036905.1, on the reverse strand, counting down.
GAGGCATTATAGGATGTTTGGGGGAGGACCAAAAAAAGGAAAGGGAGCATTCAAGGAGGATTAGGAAGGAAAAAACCAGGAAAAAAAAAATTGAGAAGAAAGGGGATAAAACAATCTGGTCAGGTGTAAATGTCTCTTTTTTAGGCAAATATGCCAGACTGAGCCCTGCATTTCATAATCCAAATCTTCCCTGTCCTCTGGATTAATCCTCTTTCTAATTGTCTTCTGTATGGATGTGCTCTTTATTCTGAGTGGGTATGTATGATAGCTGCTGAACTCCAAGCTAGCATGTAGGGTAAAAGACGTAAGTTACCAGAGTGTAACTGCAAGTATTGGAGGCTCGTATGTCTCAGTACCAGCAGCTGAGGGCAACTGGGGACCAGCTACTGGGTCAGCTGAGCATCTAAGGCTCTCCATCCAAGTGAATAACATTTTGTGTGCACATATTTCTATATTTTCCACTACTGGATTTCCACCCTGGTCACTCAGAAAGCAGGACTAGTATCAGGCCACACAGTGTTCATGTCTGTGTGATTGCCACTTGTAATTAAGCAGGTGCTGGTATTGTATGTGCTGATCTGGGCTGGAGGAACTCTCCTGTGAAGACAAGCTGAGAGAGTTGGGCTTGTTCAGCTTGGAGAAGAGAATGCTCTGGGGGGAACTTATAGTAGCCTTCCAATACCTGAAAGGTGCCTGTAACAAAACTGTTGAAGACCTGTTCACGAGGCCATGTAGCAGTAGAATGAAGGATAATGGTTTGAAACTAGAAAAGGGGAGATTTAGGTCAAATATTAGGATAAAATTCTTCACTATGAGGGTGGTAGATCACTGGAACAGGTTGTCCAGAGATGTATTGGAGGCCCCATCCCTGGAAATATTCAAGGTCAGGCTTTGTGGGGCTATGAGCATACCTGATCCAGTGAAGATGTCCCTGCTTACTGCAGGGGAGTTGGACTAAAGTCCTTTCCAACCAAATACACTAGATGATTCTTTGATTCTATAATTCTAAAAAATACGCTTGCCCTTGTGAGGAAAGAGGGAATGATCATTCAGATGAGAAAATGTCACTATCTGATGAAATCAACAGAACTGTGATAATTTTCCCACTAAAAATGTATTCTTCTATTAGAGATCTCCACACTTTAAGGGAGGAAGCTTTCAGTTTATTTTTTGAAGGCAAAGGTGCTTATCTTACCTTTTAATAATGGATCTATATGGCTTTCTGAAAAAAAAAAAAGTAATAATGGCAGTATTTAAATGAACTTGGCTCAGAATATCTAGAAATAATGCAGTGTTATTGCTTGGAAGCCTGCAACTGTGTCCTTATTCTTGATATTAATCTATCTAAAGAATGTAATTGTCTTAGCTTCATATAAAATATACTATGTTGGTATTTATAAATAAGAAGGCAAAAGTGGTCTCTGATGTAATTCACATTGATTCTTTAATATAAAGGTATTACATTTTTGGAAGGAAAGATACGCTATGCACATCAATCTTTTGAGAAAGAAGCTGTATTTGCTGGCACTGCTACTGTAGCTCACAGCTTTTCAATATGTCTGAGGAAATGGTGCTCTGCAGGAAACACTGAAGCTGAGCAATTGTGGAAGCCAACAACAAATACATGTGTGTAGGGTAAGTATCGAAACAGAATATTTCCCCTCACAGGAATTATTTATTGTTATGTTTCAGCTGGCTTTCTCAGGTAATATGTCAGGATTCAGACAAGTTGGAAAGTACATGGGTAATTTATGATACCAAATGTATTGTAGCTTGGAAGGTCAAAGCCATATAAGTTGTCAAAACACAGAAACAGTCTTGAAGAAACTACCATCACTCCTTTGTGTTAAAGAACCTCAAAACACAACACACACACACAAAAAAAGACAAAAAATGGCTTAAAAGATATAAATCATGGCATTAAATCCATTGTTATTTCAAATAACTGTATCATGTAGATAAAATTGACCAACTTAAACTTAAAAAATGTGAAAGATTCTTTTTCTCCTGCAATATGAAATGGAACTTAGTTCAATAAATTAATTGGATTTTAATTAAAAAATATCATGTTTAGAATTCTCCTAAATTCTTTTAAAAAATTACCCTTGGCATGTTTGCTGTTTTGTCAGCATTGCCCACTAATATGCAGGGGTATTTTTCCATTTTTCAATATTTGCTCATGCTTCTTCAACTATTACACCAAGAGCTGTTTGGGCCTTGGGTCTACATTGGTCAGCACAGCCCTGTACAGGCATAGATTGAGAAGCAATTCTCTAGCTCCATGGAAATTAAGTATAATTTAGTTGTCTCAAATATTTTAAAGCAAGGTAGTACGCAACTATTTCTGTTGTCAGACTCTCAGTCCTTCTTTACATCAGTTCTAATAAAAGATCAAAAGTCATCCCAGTTCTACTCACTGGCAGAATATTGCGTTGAGTTGTAGCAGGTCAGTGTCCTACCTTGATGCAAAATTTTAATAAGAAGCAGCTGATAGTTTCTGCAAGTTAAATCTGTTGTGATTCTAGTAATTAATAATTCTTAATTGAATTTAGTGCAATGAGAACTTTCAGGCATAAAAACTTTTTGACCCATATCCAGTTTTCAAGCTGTCTAACTGGTAGAGAGTGGGCTTGGATTGAAGTTTGAAGAAAGGCCATTTCAGGCATTGATCAGGCTGAATTCCTGACAAATGCAGAAAACTTTCTTCAAAATGCCTCAGTTACACTCCAGGCAACACAAGGAGTTTCTGTAGATGCAGTTTCCTGTATGTTCATTTAAATGGATCTGATGTTCTCCAAGCCTCATTTTGCCCCTGATATGGCAGCTAAATGCTTTGCTGGACAAGATTGGAAAGGGACAACAGCAGTGACAGATTTATTCCATTTATTAGGTCAGTTGTCACTCTTTGGCAGCTTTCCCATTCTCAAATTATTTTCAGGATACAAAGTAACTAAGGTGGAAGAGTGCAATTTGTCTTCAGTGTGGGTTATGGAGCTGAAATTTTTCACAATCATTTTGTTGAGATGGATTTGTTTGCGCACACTGCATTGATGGTTATATTCTTCTTTCTTTATTAAGATCAAGAACCTGAAGGTATAAAGCTTAAGAAGTCCATTTTCCCTTGACAGCTTCATCTTTCCACAGAGACTGAGGTGTGGTCTTTATCTTCAGCCCTTAATGGTTTTGTCTACTTTCTTCACTTTGGAAATAATAGTTTCCAAAGCGGTTTTGTAATCAAGCAGACAGGCAAACAGCCAGCCACAGGCTATCAAACAGCAAACATCCTGTATATGCCAAGATACACTGCAGGATAAAGTGAGGCTTCTTGGACTGTAATATGAATTAGTCCACTGTAGTATGAATTATTAATATATTTATAAAACTCTAGTTTGTAACAAGTTGTATTTTTGGCCTTCTGGAAGGCACTTTTGAAATCACATCAACCTGCTGGTAAAACACAAAATTAAGAGGGGTCTGTTACCACATAACTGTTCTATACAGTAGTTACCAGTGTAGTCTATACGTTGTTTTACAGATATAACATTAGCCACAGGGCTGTTCCCTCCAACCATGGGGATCACTTGTGTTGAGCACCTTCAAATTCAAATCTGGAGAAGTATAGACAAGGGCACTCTAAGGAAAACATTTTGTGTTAACTTCTTTTACCGGTAATGATAGGCTGATGTTTGAGGTACAAACTCTTTCACCCCCTTTTGAGGAAAGCACAGGAAATGCTTAGAAAGTTGAGAAATGGAGAATACTGATATTATAAAATTACCTAACACATCCTGCTTTGACTGAATACAATGGCATAACCATTATATTGAGAACTACACTTTCTATCCCTATTTAGAGAATTCAATACCAACTGCAATGAAATTGGGTTGCAGCTGTCATGGCAACTTTAATTCGGAGTTCTGTGGTGTCTGTCATTGTAATTGCTATATGGGATTTTCTTCTGTTTGTTATTTTCTCCCTTGGATGTTGCATTCCTATCCTTTATCTTCTTGCAAAAAGAAATATAGGAATATATTACAAGCTAATGAACGTTATCAGCATTAGCAATGAATCCATATCTAGAAACTCAGCTTAATTGAAATATCAGTGTAGTGAGTCTGTAAGTAAATTCTAGTGACATCACTGGCATTTTAATTACAGTAGATCTTCCTTGCTTTCCCTCCCCTCATGTACAATTTTTTTTTACTCTACATAGCTAGCTTTTGTTCAAGGACCCAGCTCTTCCTCACCAGGAGTTATCCTGCAGCTCTTTGCTAACCAAAGCTGGACTCTTCTCACACTGGGCTGACCTGCAATTTGGCAAGAGCACTTCTGCAAAGTACAAAAAACCACTACCTATTTTTTTTTAAATTTAATTTAATTTATTTTAATTTTATTTTGTTTTGTTTTGTTTTGTTACTTATTAGTATTTGTTAGCATTTGACAGTATATATGTTATGACTGAGCACAGGTCATGCAGTACCGAGAGGGCCCTGGGGCCCTGGTGGACAACAGGATGACCATGAGCCAGCAATGTGTCCTCATGTTTAAGAAGACCAACAGCATCCTGGGGTGTGTTAGAAGGGGGGTGGTTAGTAGGTCAAGAGAAGTCCTTCTCTGCCCTGGGGAGATCACACCTGGAATATTGTGTCCAGTTCTGGGCCCCTCAGTTCAAGGACATAGAACTCTTTGAAGGAGTCCAGCACAGGGACACCAAGGTGATGAAGGGAGTGGAACACCTTCCTTATGAGGAGAGGCTGAGGGAGCTGGGCATCTTTAGCTTGGAGAAGAGGAGACTGAGGGGTGACCTTATGAATGTTTATAAATGTGTAAACAGTGAGAGTCAGGAGGATGAAGCCAGGGTCTTCCCAGTGATGGCCAGTGACAGGACAAGGGGCAACGGGTGCAAGCTGGAGCAGAGGAAGTTCCATGTGAATAGAAGGAGGAACTTTTTCACTATGAGGATGATGGAGCACTGGAACAGTCTGCCCAGAGAGGTTGTGGAGTCTTCTCTGGAGACATTCAAACCTGCCTGCATGCGTTCCTGTGTGATTTACTCTAGATGATCCTGCTCTGTCAGGGGGGTTGGACTAGATGATCTTTCAAGGTTCCTTCCAACTCCTAATGTTCTGTGATACTATTCTAAACAGTGGGCTCTTGTTTAGCATTATTATAAGTGTAAAATCAGCACTTAACTTTTGCTGTGTAAGATTTGCTTATTATCTACAATTTCATTATTTCTTCCAGAAAAAATTTTCAGACTGCTCAAGAATGACATACCAAGCAATGAGAAATTATTTAAAAATATTAATTTCTACTTGAATTTACTTGACAATGTTATCCACCTTGTCCAAATATAGAATGTTTTAGTTTATAAAATTTAAAGAAAAAATGTTGGATTTAAATAAAAAAGTTGCTATGGCTTATCTGTCTGGACATTGGGAGAAACACAGATAGACATCACTCACTTGGAAAAATCTTACAAATTCAATTTAAATTTAATAGAGAATTATTTCAATTTCACAGAGATTTTTAAATAATCCAGTAGAATTTTAGAGTATATAAAATTCCAGATTGATTCAAAAACCTTTCCATACACACAGGCACACACACATGCATGGACACACACACATACACACACACACACACACACAAAGTTTCTTTTACAGGGACATTTTACACAACTGAACAGAATTTTCCTTATTCTGCGACTCACCTCCCTGGTTTTAGTCTAGTTTTATAAAACTGCTCTGTCTTCACTCTTCTCTGAGTCTGGGGACTTCTCATGTCTCCTATCCCACTCATCCCTGTGCCAGCTTCTTACACACCATCATTTCTATCTTTTCTCTCTCTTTTTTTTTTTTTTGTTTTAATCTGACTGTGTGCTACATTAGCAGAAATACCAATTTTAGACTCTCCATGATAAATTAAAGGCGATTGCAACTGAAAGTTTTTATCCATAAGATGATCAAGGCTCACCAAATTTTTATCAGTCTGCCAGACATGCCCCAGAACTACTACCCCAAGACATCAATACCTCCAACACTATTTCTAAAGAAAAAAATCCTGTTTGTGCCGTGAAATCTGGTTCCTGCTGGTGTAGAAGGGTGTAGCACTGGATGTCTTGTTGAAGAGTTGCCCTCCTTTGTTCTGACAACTTTACATGTTTGGCAGCATCTGTGCAGTCTGAAAAGAGCACGCTGCAACAATATGAAGAAAAGTACAAAGTGTAGCTGGTCATTTTTTATTGGATTGACCTTTGCCTGCTTTTCTATTTAATTCTTCTTACACATTAGGAATAATTTTGAAAGAATGAAGTAATGATGTAAGCATTAAAGAGCTACATTCCCTGTAGCCTCCCTTTTCAGATGGACACAACAGAAACATGGGCATACTCCAGCGAGGTGCAATTCTCTGCATGTCTTCTTAACTTCTTGCTTCTTTTCACCCAGACCAAAAGTTGCTGGGTGATGACAGAATGTACAGATCCACCAGTCCTTTACCTTCTCACCATTCACCTTGGACCTAGGGGTGACTTAGAAGCTGTTTGAGAAAATGGTTGGCCTCTGGATACATGGCTCACTCCAAAGAGTTTTGAATTAAGACTGTCTCAGAGTTTCCACTGAATGATGCTGTTACTGAAAACTGGCACCCAATATTTTGACATTTTGGACCAATGTCAAAGGTCCAGTGACAGTAGCAATAGCTCAGAAGAAAGAATTCAGAGCTGTCTTCTGACATAGGCAAAATGTAAATACAATACACTCAAAAATGCTTCCCTTCTGCTGTAATAACTTTCAACGCCTCAAGGAGGAGCTTGTGTGCAAGCTACAGACCAGATTTTCAGTGGGCAAAACATTTCATCTCCATTATCTGTGTTTAGTACAGCATTCAACCTCATATGATCCTTAATAGCTTAAAAACCTATCATTTGGCAGAGCAAAATGAGCATTCAGGTCATATAACTTTTGAGCAACATGTACTAGACCTCTAAACCATAGTTGTTTTATTTATTTAACCCAATATCCCAAGATTTTGCAAGAAAATCGTGATTCCTGTGGTACTGAAAAAGCGACATGAGGTATCATTACATATCTGGCAACCACTGACATCGACAAAAACCTGTGGAAATCAGAATTTTACAGTGGGGGTATATGTCTATTACTCTTCAAAATAAGCTAGACTGCAAATGTTTCTGTTTTCAAAATACCAAAGAGATAATTATCGAAAAGACTGCTACTTTATGTTTCTAACCTCATACAAGTGATTTATACAAGTATATGGATTTTTCTGAGTGAGGAACAATGGCAGGTGTGCAGTCATTGATGAAATGGTTTCTTTCCTTTTTATTCAACCACAACTACAGAAAAAAACCCAAACATTGAATCCTTTTATAGAGATAGCCACATCTTTCACTCTAAATGATGTTTTAAAATTGTTTTTCTAGTGTGACAAAAAAATTACTTCAGAAATACTTGTTTGTCCTCCCATTTTGGCAGTATGTGTTGTCCAAGAGACCTGACTAACCAAGTAAAAACTTTCTCTGAAAGTTTGAAGAAAACAAATTTTATCTAATTCAGCACTTTTGCATGGAAATTTCATTGCCCTCTGATGCTGTTCTCCACAAACTCATGAACAGATTTGTTAATATTTCCCAGTGAAATTCAGCCTGAGGCAGACACCTGGTATTTAAATTACAAACCGTTCAGTTAAAATTTAGACAGGTAACATGTCTGAAAATAGAATGTTAAAACAGAAAACATAAGGTAAATTGATAAACTGAACTACTGGAACCAGCTGAAGTCTGCAAATAGTTAAATGTTTGGAGCTCAAAAATATGTAGCATAGTTCTTTAGGTTCACAAAATTAATAAAACACTTATCATCAAATGGCAGATTTATTAGTCTTTAAGTATGATATTTAAACAGGGACAGATCAAGAAGTCAGATCACTACTCTCTGATTGTCATTCACTATCAAATCTGAAGGATTTTCTGGCATTTTCCTGAGATGACAATGGTTCCAAAATATAGGCAGTTTTGAATATCCAGATGCTGGCTTGCACAGAACATGCATTACACTTTTCCTTAATACTTTTTTCCATAAAAGGAATTTCTATGGAAGATGCTAAGCTGCCTTGAAAAATTATGAATGAGGAGGAGACCTGTGAAATGTAAAGTTGTGACAACACTGCAGAAGCTTGAGAACTTATACATTAAAAGTACATGGCAAAGAAAAAGTTATGGAAGGATGAAGAATACATGATCTCGCATGTATTAAAATGTAAACTGATGCCATGTCATTCAAAGATGAGCACTCATACTATGAATTTTTTTTTTTTTTTTAATTGAAAATTATCTTTCTTTTTCATACTATTTGTGAAAGTGAGATTTAATAGCTAGAACCCATGATGGAAAGTCGTAACCAAACACTGAGCTGATATGTAGAATGTGCAATTGAAAGTTGGGTTTTTAGAGATTTATAGCTTTTTAATGTATATAGATATTTTTCTTTAACTCAAGACAAAGTATCATCTTTAAAAATAGGGGCAAGGGGGAAATCCATGGAAGTTACTGAATATATCATCTACTGAAAAATAGGACCAACTTGACTTCGGTGGTCAAGCTGAGATTCTCCATATACCACTTTGTCAGTACCTCATCCCTCTAGTTCAAAATGATGTGTGTCTCATAACAGTGTGGAGCTTTAAAGGACCTAATATATATTTGTAGCACAAGGCCTGACATTAGAATTAAGGCAAAAATACCCCACCAAAATCTTAACACTGAATCCCCATGTAAAGCTGATGAATTCTAAAAATTATACCCTAGAAAATAAGTCTTCGCTTCTAAAGGTAATTGCAATATTTTTGTTGGTTTTTTCTTCTTTTATCTTCCTTTTTCCCTCTCCTTTTCTAATTTGCTGATACACTAAATACATTCATATTTCTACAATATACTGGAGTTTGTTGTAAGGCCTAGAATCCAAAATCTGTATCCCAGATACGTGTTTGATGTAAATTCATATATACTTGGCCTAATCATTCTGAATGAGTTTGCGTTTGTTGAACTCTCTGGGCACAGATACTGATTTTGGCAAAGAACAGAAAGTCTTTACTTCTTTTTACTGGGGAACACTTTACAGTGAGATAAAATTCAGATGCCAAAATATACCAAAAGTCACTACCATGCTTTTCAATAACTCATTCAAAGAATAGTTGGGATACAAGAATCTACTTCAAAGCCTGTGGAAACTACCTGGAAGGCTTCTTCTGACTTAAACTGTGCTCCAACATCAACAAAAAGCGATGGGTCACGTCATGCAAGTAAGTGTTACAGGGTCAGACCTTGCAGGAGTGTTTTGTCTCTATTATAAATGTAGCATAAATAGATCTACTTTTCATATTTTACAAGAAAAATAAAGGCAAAAAAAGAATTATTTCAAGTCTTTTACCCAGAGCAAAAATGTAGAAGCAAAAATATCTTATACCATAGAACAAGAGAAAATTCGAAACATAATTACATCCCGTCCAAATATAACTCAATTCCTACTAAGAAACATTTGTTTCCAACAGATAGAAAAATTATTGTTTGTGAAATATCTATTATTTATTTGTACTTTTTAAAAATCACATTTGCTAGGAATAGCTGCAATAACTTTGCATTTATCTGAATTCATTTGTGCTTATGGTTATCCTATTGCTCTGTCTTCACAGGTTGTTTTTATTTGATGTATCACTGTACAGTCAGACATTATGGCTAGATGTGGTAGTAGTTTTTATGGCTAGATGTAGTAGTAAGGGCCAGGGAACATCCCTGGTTATAGCTCTAAAGTATTAAAATGCCCTCTGTCATAGTACTTGTCTGAGCCAGCTAGCTCAGTTGGCCATGGTTTGGAAGTTAACACAGATTAGGACTGATTCCTACCAAGCAATTTGCAAGCATCCAGCATGATTTGGAGGTTGAGCTGAACAGCAGAGCTACAGGTCACCTGATGGCAGCTGGCCACAGTGGTAGAGAACGGCCCCATGCAGATCTCAAAGAAACAGAAAAGCATAAGAGCTTTTTGTTGATTATCCTTTATTAAGCTTAGCAAATGAATGACCATAATAGGAAATAAATTGGTGCCGTACTGTCAAAGATCACATCCTTTTTTAATATTATTATTATTGTTAAAAGTGCACAACTTCATCCAGAATGTCTGCCTTGGAAAGAAATGGTGAGGATTGATAACAATAAATTTTGATAGCTTAAAGTGGCAGACACAGTAGAGTTCAAAACTTCCTATGGGTTTTCTGCAAATGATAAAAATTTGCTCTACAGTAACATTTGGCAAAAGTCAGTGGAACTGTTTCAGCACATGAAATTGAGCATTTCTTTATCCACAGGGAAAGGGAATCTTGTGGCAGATCCCATCTCACCTGTTTTCTTCTATCACAGCAGAATGGATCCAAACTCCAACCTACCAACTCCGTGTGTGCTTCCAGAATAGAGTACTAAACTCAGATGCAAGTGCAAGACATAAAGTATTTATCAGTCACATTCTTAGTGATATTTGCAGACAGATGAACTTACTTTGTTAAAGACGGGTCAATAATTCACATATTAATCTATCTTCTGAGCTTACAGAATCACAGACTGGGTTGGAAGGGACCACAAAGCCCATCTAGCTCCAACCCCTGGCCATGGGCAGGAACACTCTCCACTAGTCCGGGTTGCCCAAAGCTCCATTCTACCTGGCCTTGAACACTTCCAGGGATCCCATGCAGCCACAGCTTCTCTGGGCAACCTGTGCCAGTGTCCCACTACCCTCATAGTGAAGAATTTCTTCCTAGTGACTAATCCAGGTCTACTTTCTTTTAGTTTAAACTCATTACCCCTTGTGCTATCACGCCATGCTCTTCTAAACAATCCTTTTCTAGCTTTCCTGTAGCCCTTTTGGGTACTGGAAGGCTGCTGTAAGTTCTCCTCAGAGACTTCTCCAGGCTGATCAAGCCCAACTGTCTCAGCCTGTCTTCATAAGAGAGGTACTTCACCCTCTGACCAACATCTTTCTTCTTAAATGTGTGTAGACTCAACCATTTTAAATGACTCAGCACAGAAGACATGCCTTTGAACTTTTTCAGCCCACTCCTTTTTTTTATTTTTCTTTTTTTTATAATTTTTTCTTTTTTTCCTTTTATTTTTTATTTAGCAATCTTTATGTTGTTTGAATATACAATATTTAATTTCCCATTTTTTTCAGTTGGAAAAACAAATTCAGGAGTAAAGCTTAAGAGCTACTGACAGAGCTAAACTGTCAAATTTTAGGACAGAAATTGCCAGATTGTATAAAGTTTTGTTCATGTATTTCAAGAAAGCAAGCTAATCTCCCTTTTATATAGCAAGGTGGAATAATGTTTACATGTTAGATTTTTAAACTGATTTATCCACTAAGTCTTTTAATAATAGATGAAATCCCCGGTTATGAAATATTAATTCATAAAACAAGGATTTCTAGAGTTTGAAAGCTTCACTTTTGATCTTGTTCTCCAGACTATCTCGGATTTCCTTTTATAAATCTGGCCCCATAATGAAAAAGTCCATCTGCTTTTTGTTTTCATACCTTCTTATGTTTGTTAAAGCATGGGAATCATCCAAGTTTTACATGTTCTACTTACTTATTGAGGATATAACATTTTCTGCAGATGAAAAACAACTTTCTGGTGCTTAGGACTACAGCAGATGCATTTTATAAAAGCAGGTTGCTTGTTTCGACTTTCAATGTTGCACCATGATGTTTGAATTGTTGAATATTTTATTAAAACTATTAATACTGAACCCAAATAACTCACGTCCATACATAGCAATTTTTCAATTTTTTTTCTTCTCTGGTTATTCTTGAACAGTTAAGCAGGATACAACCATATTTTAAGAAACAATCTGTCTTTTAAATTGATCTCAGTCATTGCTCAAAGGTATCTCAGAGAAGTGAATATTTATGCAAAATTTTGGTTTCAAAATAGAAAGATGTATGGGAAATGCAGCTAAGATTGCCTAGAAAGCTTACACTGACAAAGGGCTAAGTATCACCCAGGTGCCACTGCCAGTGTCTGGCTTACCAGGTAGTATTAATGCTATACACCAGAGGATTTGTATATCTTATGTGCTGAATGGAAAGAGTGCCGGGTGTTCACAGCTAATATTTCAAGCAAGAAACACCTGAGCCACCCCATAGAACACACTGCAGAAGCCAATTCAACACTTATGTATGAGCATTGCTTTTGTGGATATATGAGATGTGTATTATCACACAGTAACATCTACAATTTTAAGCTTTTTACTTAGATACTAAGAGTTTGATGTGGAAAGTTTCCTACTTAAATGTCTTCCATCCCAAGGAACTCTACTAACCATGAGGTAAGAGACAAGGCTGAAAGATTATTTCTTGAAGTGGGATGACTGCTGAAAATCTTGCTATGTTTGAACATGAGAAATAAAAACAGAGGGACTAAATTCAGAACATTCTCTGTGGGGACATCTGAACACTAAGATACTATTCCTAAACTCTGTGTTAAAGCATCACCATATGTAATGTGTAAAGTGTACAAATGGTTGTAGTGAGCATTGGATACCTTTACCAGGACATGTACTAACCTCTTGGACTCAAGAGCCTGTATTCCACCCAAGCTACATATAAAGGTTGTAAGTGCTTTCGGTATCTCAGCCCTAACCTGGGAATATAACGTTATTAGCTTGAGCCTGAGGTGCCTTGAATTCTCTGCCAGATCTTCCTCCTTTTCCATTCCAAACACACAAATGACACATGCGTACTTTCTGTGGTTTGGCAGCACTTTCAGTCTGAATCTGCGCCAGGCATATAAACCGTGCTTAAGACACCTCCATATGCCACTGGTTACCTGACTCATTGCCAGCTGGACTCCAGCCTCAAAACTGTTGAGGCGGTTGTGGGGAGTGAAGGTATCCCACCTCGGTATGGGTATGATTCTCAGGAGTGGTGTCAATCCCATTGTAATTATCAACAAAACTTCCATTGTATCAATGGGATCAAAATTACTACACACACACCACCAAAGAGTGATCAACAAGAATCCATCAGTTTGGGATTTGAATTGTTGCTCTATCATTTATAATGAAGTGGCTCGTGACTGACTGGCATAAATTAGGAATGTAATTGGAATACATTAAGAATGTAATCCTGTAAAATGCCTCAAAAATGCAGGATTAATTCCTCCTTTTTTAAAGAACATTTCAAACACTGATATCTGCTTTATGTACTTTATAGTTTTTTTTAATAATAGCAATAATCTGTTGAACGTACAGAGTAAGAAATGTGAAGAAAACTAGAAAAGGTGAAGACATGTGAGAGTTGCTTTACCTTTTAGTGAACTCTGTTTTATCACCTTCAGTTGTACAGCTGTCCTTGGGCCTAATTCAATGCAGAGAAGTGAAGTAATATTGCTAGATGGCTGTAAACCTTAGGGAAATCCTCTATTAAGGGAATGATGGCCCTAAAGGGAATATCTGGCTTTATTGTTTCTCTGTTTCTTTGAACACTGTGTTCTTGAACTCTGAAGTACCATTAGCATCCAGAATGGTACTCTCTACACCAAGATTAGCTAGATAACTTTATTATTCTTTGTAGATACGTATTCTTTGTAGATATGTAGATATGTATTATAATATTCTGTTGAATTTTATTCCAGAAGAATTATTTTTCTGTTTTAAAATTAGCCCAGAGGAAAAAGAGGAACATTTCCGAAGCTTCAAACCTTCCGAAGACTTGAACTCCACACAGAGTTAGGACTTCTGCAATCAATATTGACAGTATTGCCCTAGCCTGTAGGAGATACAAGTTTAAGAGCCTTTCTAGACCAATTCACAGGACAAGAAGACAAAGTTGGGGTTTTTTTTTCCCAAAGTAGTATTTCAGAAAAGAAATAATTTATGTTCTCGTTTCCTGCATCCCAGCTTAATGCCCCACACCTTGATATACAGGGGCTTCAAATACCTTCACATCAATCTTTTGAAGAAAAGATTTTCACTTTAAAATTATTTCAGCTAACTTTTTTTTTTTTAAACTTCAGATATTTTACATATCAAATATTTTCCACATCTAAATAAAGAATTTGATGCTAACTTTGTACACCACATGAATTCTTTATGCATTTCAGATCATCTAGATTTTTTTTTTAGCATGGATATATTTATAATACAATACATAATGTGCAAAGGCAATGTTTATTACTGGACCTAGATCAAAATCCAGATTTTAGTGCTAGTGCCAAATACCAGAGATGTCCATGATTTTGACTCACGGCTGTACAATTTGAAATTCAATGGAGTATTCATTCTGTTAGGAACACATAAACATAACACAAACTCAAATTTGAAAGCACACAAACCTGCATGAGCAGTTTATTTGAAAACAAAACCAGGAAAAAAACCCCAAAAAAGCACACAAAGCACTTAACTGTACAACTTACCTCCAAGTTTGTATGCATGGTTATTTTTCAGCTGTCCATGGATGAATTTTCTGAGATATTTCTGTAGACAGCGTGCTATGAATAGATCTTTCCCTCAGACAGAAATAAACCCAAAGGTCTGAGTATTAGAAACAAAGAAGCAAGCAACCCACCTGAGTTAATCTTCCCCAGCACATCACAGCAATCATTTTACTTCCTTCCAGAAATATGCACTAAGCAGAAAATAGCCTGTGGGCTTAAGTTTGGAGGAAGAGGCAAATAAAAACCCCACACATTGCTTTAATTTATTATTTTTTTTCAATTTAAAATAAAACAAAAGAAAAATTAATGTGACTCAGAATGAACTTTTTGAAGACCATCAAGGAGATGTAAATCTTACCTGGATTGGTAGGTCTTTGCTTTGACACCCAGATTCACCATGGTCACCACTCTGTCCATGCTTGGTAATGCACACCCATTTGAAGGGTTAACAACACATTTTTATTTATTTAATTTTAGTTGAACTTGTGTTGCCTGATTTTCTCCACATATTCTCAAAAATAAATAGCTTATATACAAAGACACCAATTTTATACTGTATATTTTCTGTAAAATCACATTTATGTAAATACTGACTTCACACATTCCACATAAAAAGGGAGTTGATATCTTGCAGACAAGAAGGTCAAGAGCACAAGCTGTCTGGAGAGCTGTCTTCAGGTAAGAAAATCAATTAAGTAAGGTTACTTTAAATTTTATTCCCTTTTTAAGAGCTTATCAACTAAAGGATAAGCTTTGCTATTTATATTCCATCCAGTTATAGGAAGGGGAAGGTGCAGCATTGCCCGAAAGAATTTTCAGGAGCCTCAACCCCAGAAGAAATCTGCATGGACTTCTCTTGCCCTCTGCCTCTCATTTCTGTAACACTCTTTATTGAAGAAGTCTGAAGTGCATCATTACAAAGTCTGTCCAGATGAAAGGATGAAAAGGAAAAACTCTGATGTACCTTCATTCTACTGTCCATCTGTAAAATACCTGAGGGCCTCAACAAGTCTTAACATCCCGTTCCAGGCCCCTGGGACTCTCCTCACCCTGTTCATCCCCCAGGGCTGTAAAATGTGGGTTTAGACTGTTTTGAATATAAAGGACATCATATAAATGCCTCCACTATTTAAAATGTTAGATTCCCTTGGTCCCCTGGTCAGGCCAGCATTTTTCTCATATACCATTTCATATTATATTTTTTTTCTTGTTCCTTGAATTTAAAGTTTTATTTATGGTTTGGCTTATATTTCTTCTTTTTTTTTTTTTTTAAATTGGAATTTACTCCACCTCTCTTCCAATGTTTGACTTACAAGGATGTTTTTTTACATTATTATCCCAACTTGTGTTATGTGGCCCACCACTACAGTATTTTAGAAGAAATAAGGACTCACCCTATATGTTATGAATGGTCATTCACAAGTTTGAAGGTCATTCAGCAACTTGACAAGGCTAAACTTTTTTGATTAGAAAATTTTGGAATGAGCATCATTGTTAAAATTATCAGCTTCCACTGGGGACCAAGCCGCAGGCTGGCTTTAAGATTTCCTGCAATAAAATGCACAATGAACTCATTGTCCTGGCTGCCAAACACCAGTGTGAGGCCCTTGACAGCATGATGATATCAAACCTCCCAATAAAAAGCAATTCTCCTAGCAGACTGTAGCTTCCGGCAATGTACATAGCTTGATACAGTCATTAGTTTTTATGCAGTTTTAGAGCAAACGTTTTACTAGGAACCCAATTTTCTTCTGACAGAAGAGACTATTAGGCACCCCAAGCATGACAAGTGTCAAGAGCTCCTTCCAATCGAAACATGTGGTTGACAGAAGGTGATTTGCTATCAAAGCTATATACGTATACTTTGCTTGGTTCAAGCACTTTGAAAAAAGAAGGAAAAAAGAGAAGCAGCTTATATTATCTCTTATGGTCTCCTCTACTGTTTATAGTTAATATTCATCTTAAGTTTGCAAAAAGGGCCTCTTAAAAGGCTATATTCAAAGGACACTTTGATTTTTGAATAGGTAACAGCCTTGAATTTTGCATTATGCAAGGACAGCTGGCAAAGCATGTGGGCTGTGAAATAAGCGGGAGGCTTGATAAAACCCATCCTGAAAGAGAAAACAAGGTTAGGAGCAATGAGCTGTGACTGACTAGAGCTGTGGGAGCTTGGAAACCTTCCCCCCAAATGCAAATACTTAAGGTTACTTATCCGAATTCTCTGTTGAAAGACATTGCCTTCTGCAACAGCACAAAATGAGGGAAAATGAAGCTCTGTCCTATTCTTTGCTGTTCTGCACTGCCCAGCATCCATTCCCAAAGAAAGTTCTCAATCTGAAAATGCAACTTAATTTCTACTGGATGGGCACATGCTGTACTGGAAGATAAATTAAGATGTACTCAGCTATTTTAATTTCAAGGTATTTGTTATACAGACAGATTTTTTCTTCTTAATATAGACCATATAATCTCTCAGATAGGACATACTCACAGAAACAAAAATGTCATGGATGGCTCCAGAGCTCGAGTTCTGGCCATTTGGTATTCCAACAGTGCTGCCTCAGAAGAGTCATTTTAGCACTACACAGTAGAGAGGAGTTTCTGTTTGTTGTACCAGTCCCAGAAGTATAAATTAGATCAAATAACAATTTCTCCAAAGGAGAATCTTCTTTCCATAGTCTATTCAGTCATTAAAATGACCCAGACTTCAAAACAGTTTCTAGAGCTTTTCTAGACAACGACATTAGCCTCCCTATTTCTATTACTGTATTTATTATGAACTATTTATCTCTCAGCTTTTTGAGATGCCTGAGAACTATTAACAATTTCTCAGTTAAACTTGCAGAGGATGACTAAGGAAAATAGAAGACTGTCTTACCCCTTCTCTTCATGAAGTGTATACTCAAGACATAGTGTACAAAACCAGTAATACATAAAAACCAAAACCACCAAAAAAACCCGTACCTCATTCATTAAGTAATAGGTGGCAAAAATTGGTTTAATGCAAATGTACTAAAAAGTCTCAAATCTTTAATGTTTTTAAATATTTTGTCAGCAATATGCCAGATAATAACAGGCCAAGAGACTTTGTTTCTCTCTCTTGTGCTGATTTTGTTGATCACCTCAGCCTACTCTGGCACTGTTGATCTTAGGTGCATACAACATTGTGGTCCTCATTAAAAGATTGCATTTCAAACAGACAAGCTAACCTCAAAACCAAGGAGGTTGAATGGACAAAGAGGTAACAGACCTGAAATGAAAATCAACCCTGATAAATTGATGTAATGATAGCATAAAATATCAACTTAGTTGACCTCCAAGGAATAGTAAAAAGCAGGATGATTTAATGTGTTAAATAGTGTGTTACATAAGCTCTGACTTTGTTTGTTGAGTGATTACTTACATGAACAATTTTACAGAACCCAGGAGCTTCTATACTAGGGTAATTTCATCATTTGTAATAAATCTTATTTTGCAAGTCATTCTATTACTTTCAAAGATACTTCTTAAGTTATACTGCAAATACATATCTGCAATACGCTGCAAATATCTTCCAATACAAGATATATGATAATTCATCATTCATAGCAAGATTTAATTCATGGGAAGAGAAATATTGAACTTGTCTTTGGCTTGCTTAGGACATTTCTGGAGAATGCTAAGTATACTTCCTTGCAGTATCTGCACAGATGCTATGAAAATAATCAAGACGGATTGACAGTATAGTCACAAATCAAGAAATTACAGTGCAGATGCCAAAGATATATGCAAGCAGATGTTAAATGGTACACAAGGCCAGGACAAGGTAAAAAGTTGGAAGGATGAATTTGGACACTCTTTGGAAGCATGTATGGAAAGTTGCTGCTTTTAGTTTCTAACTCAACTAGATGCTGAACTTGATTTAAGGCAGAAGTTGCTGCTTCACACAGTGAGGTATAATGTGATTAGTGAGCTAATCATTAGCATTTTGTCTCAGAAAATTCTATCTTCTGGCTTTTTGCTGAGTTTCTATTAGAATTTTTAATCTCTACTGTGAAAAAGAAAAGTCTCTAAATCATGACTGTTGGAAAATTTATAAACTTTTTTTTTGGTTGATTTTTACAATCACTTTTAAAACAAAATTACTTTTTTGTTTTAAAAGTGATTGTAAGGAAATTGTGTGGAAAAATAAATTTTTATTAAGATGAGATTGATTAATCCTTACCAGAGCAAAACAGAAGTGGTAGATAGCAACAGAATGAAAAAATAAAATAACCCCCCTTGTCAAAGAAAAGTTTCATGGTTCAAAGACAAGAGGCAATTTTTAAGTATTTCCCCGTTTTCAGCCCAGGAATAGTAGGAGGACATTTACTACGTAGATGAGACTTGATTAGATTATGTGATTTGGGATTACATAAAGGACATTTGGAAAATAGAAATACATAACTTTGTACTTCCTGGTTTGAATAAAAACTTGTTTATAAGAAGTCTGCCCTCAATCTGTACAGTTTAATTGGAAGGTTTTTTTCAAATCTTACAATAGAGGACTGTGTATTTAACTAAGACCTGGAGTTTCACAGAATAATTTTTAGCTTAATTTCACAGTATGGCAAAAGCCAAATTTTCCCCTTAAATATCGTTCCTGTCTAATTCAATGAGGCCCATAGACACAGTCCCCAAAGCAAATGCTGACAATTAGAATGACTATCTGTCTGTTAATGTCTGTTAGTACTGGGCAATTGCTGGCTAGATGGCTAACATTAGGAGGATTTAGTGTGTTCAGTTAGAATTCCAAAGAAATATTTGAAAGAAAATATCCTGCATTGTATGAAAAATTATAAATTACCAGTGTTAGAATTTTAGCTTATGGAATATTGCACCAGAATATTTACATTGAAACCTGTATACTTGATAATATTTTTACTTGAAATTCAAAAAAGTCCAAGAGAAACTAAACTTGCACTATTGTAAGCACAGGCTGCTGCATCACTTTTATCCATAAATTCACTGCAACCCACATGTTGATGGTGATTTCATGGCTACAGATTAGGTGAGAAACATATCTGCAGAGACCTGAAAAATAATTTCTTCATTCCTGAACAGGAACTCAGCTCTTTTCTTCAGAGCCTGCTCTATCTTTTTCTTTAAATATCTGCAAATGTGTCCAAGCCCTTAAGTGATTTCTTTTTATTTTCTCTATCAATGAGTTTCTTTTTAGCTTTATATTCTTGGGAGCTGAATGCTCATGTCTGCAGTGCCAAAAGCCAAACTTTGCATATGGGGTTTTCTACATTGTTCAAGCTCTTCCTGTTAATAAGAACACACCATGGATTTATGCAGTTAAATAAACAGAAGAGCTGGGCTTGTATGAAAACAGAAAGTCATATAAACCCAGCCTGCTGAGATACACTGAGAAGTTTTCTTTTGTGTAGTCATAACAGCTGTTACAGAAAAAGATTTTCTTGAATGGGATGGCAAAATTTATTGATGTGTTCTCTATTAAGAATAAATACGGTTCTCTATGAAGAATAAATACATTTTTTCCCACACAAGTCTATTAACTACATTTTGTTATATATTACATAATGCTCCTCCATTTTTCATGAAGTTATAAAAAAACTTATAACAACTTTATGGTCTGTGTTAAAAAACCAACCATAAACAGCAACAACAAAACCTAACCAGCACCAAGATAACCATCTGCATCCGCACCACCATTTTCAAAAAGTGTCTAGAAATCATTAATAAATTTCTTTCTTTACTAGCCCAAAAAGGGAAACTGTCTTAACACCATCGATATTGTGATTCCCTCCCAGTTTTATCCCCAGACAAGATGTGGGGGCATCAGGTAATGCAACCTCTATGTAAAGAAGCTCTAACACCTGCAGATGAGTTTCCCATGAAACAGGGGAAAATATCTTCCTTCTTGCAAACATATTTTAATAAGTGCAAAAGACTTGCACTTGCTTCAGGAATCATTAAATACTTAAATGCAAACTGATTTCTGGCTAATACCGTGCAAGAAAGGTAGAAAATACAACTACACTGGCAAATCAAATGAAGACCACAGGGATATAGTGGAGTGCTTTGAAAGTGGTTGTGGTGGTTTGGCTCTGGCTAGAGGCCAAATGCCCACCAAAGCCACTCGCTCACTCTCCTTTTCAGCCAAATCATAGAATATATTGAGTTGGAAGTGACCCATAAGGATCACCAAGCCCAACTCCTGGCTCAACGCAGGACCTGTCAAGTCAGAGAATGAGACTGAGCGCATCGTGCACACACTTCTTGAACTCAGTCCAACTCAGTGCTGTGACCACTTTCCTGGGGAGCATGTTCCAGTGCCTGACCACTATCTCAGTAAAGAACCTCTTCCTAATATCCAACCTAAACCACCTCTGTTGTTTTCTTTATTGATGACCTAGATAAGGGCATTGAGTGCACCCTCAGTAAGTTTGCAGATGACACTAAATTGGCTGGGAGTGTGGATCTGCCTGGGGGTAGCGAGGCCCTACAGAGGGATCTGGACAGGCTGGAGAGCTGGGCTGAAGCCAATGGCATGAGGTTCAACAAGAGCAAATGCCGAGTCCTGCACTTTGGCCACAACAACCCCAGGCAGCGCTATAGGCTTGGGGCGGAGCGGCTGGAGGACTGTGTGGAGGAAATGGACCTGGGGGTACTGATTGATGCACGGCTGAACATGAGCCGACAGTGTGCGCGGGTGGCCAAGAAGGCCAACGGCATCCTGGCTTGCATCAAAAATAGTGTTACTAGTAGGAGCAGGGAGGTAATTGTCCCCCTGTACTCAGCACTTGTGAGGCCGCATCTCGAGTACTGTGTTCAGTTTTGGGCCCCTCACTACAGGAAAGACATTGAGGCTCTGGAACGCGTTCAGAGGAGGGCTACTAAGCTGGTGAGGGGTCTGGAACACAGGCCTTACGAGGAGCGTCTGAGGAAGCTGGGATTGTTCAGCCTGGAGAAGAGGAGGCTTAGGGGAGACCTTATAGCTCTCTATAACTTCCTGAAGGGAGGTTGTAGTGAGCTGGGGGTCGGCCTCTTCTCCTGTGTAGGCAGTGACAGAACTAGAGGGAATGGTAGCAAGCTGCGCCAGGGGAGATTCAGGCTCGACATTAGGAAGCACTACTTCTCAGAAAGGGTAGTCAGGCACTGGAATGCACTGCCCAGGGAGGTGGTGGAGTCACCAACCCTGGGGGTGTTCAAGGAAAGACTGGATGTTGTATTGAGGGATATGGTTTAGTGGGAGCTAGTAGTAATAGGTGAATGGTTGGACTGGATGATCTTCTAGGTCTTTTCCAACCTTGATAATTCTGTGATTCTGTGATTCTGTGATTCTTTGTATATGACACTTCCCAGTCCTTCATATTCCTGTAAACTCCCTATTTACAATATGACCTAGCAAAGCTCTGTTAATAGTAAAAATTGTAGTCAACTTTACTAAGTAAAAAGTTGATCAATTGCTTTTTACCCTGAATTTTCTCCTATACCTTTGAACCTTCACATGGGAATGACCTTAAAATCACATCCCCATGTGAACTATTTTCATTCATCTGACTTTTTCTCATGCTGGTTTGTTGATTGTCCTGCAGTGTTACAGCAGTAACTAAAGGGGCAATATTGTAGGAAAGCAGGAGCTTAATGCCTTCTTAGGACAAAAGCAATTTGCTGCTCCAACAGTGAAGTCTACTATTCCACCAATTTTAGAGTTATTTTCCAGGTGATGGAAATAATTCCAAGTTTCAAACTGAGTGATTCAGATGACAGGTATTTCTTTCCCTCCGCTATCAAATGGAGTTTCACACGCAGGTTCTTTGCTCTTCAGTAAGAAATAATTCTTACAGTAACGGTTCAGTGAGCAGAGACAAATATTTTACATTTTGCAAGTTATATAGATTTCTGTATTCTTTAAAGTACTTGATTTCCTAAGAAGAAATTCTCCTAAGCAAAGCAATGATTGGGAGATCATTCAGGATAAGCAGAAAGAAATTATTGAAAGGTTACATCCTTTCTTTGAGAGGATGCTGTGAAAAGTGAGAGAATATATACTAGTGTGGAGATTATCAGTCTTGTGAGAGTGACATGTGAGAATGTACTTTACTTTCCCAATTTAAACTTAAAAATGTGCAGAAGACGGGAAAGGCCAGTGCTTGCAGCTCCTTTCTTTCCCTTGGCCCTGTTGAATGTATATATAGTATATTGTAGATTCTTAATTCAGAGTTTACAGCCCAGAACCACAGCAAAATGTCTGTGTTTTATTCTTGACACGGTCTGCTAGTTTAGGAAGATCTCTTATATGGTGCCACTCTGTCCTTCTGCTGCAGAATGAGAACTACAGGCACGGATAAATATTAATGAGGTATAGCAGTTGATCTAAACTATGCTTTAAAATTTTTCAGAAGAAATTGTTCATTGACCCCACCTGTTTCCTGTAACAAGTGTCATTTACTCAAGGGCAAGACTCAGATTTTTATGGTGTTCAAAATGATATGGTACTATGCACTTCTTGCACTGGATGGAGTACCCCATTTTTAAGGATAACCAGCACATTTTGGACATCTTCAGGAATATATCATTTTCACTGCCTTACACAGCCATTCACGAAGCACAACAGCTTCTCCAAACAGTGCTCCCTTCTCCAATGAATTACCTGGGTACTGAGGGAAGGTGGACCGAGGGGCTCAGCTGACAGGTAATAATATGCCACAGGCAATGTGCTACTCAGATGAGTCAGAGCTTCAGGCTCTTTCCTCCGTGCAAGGAGATGATCCACAGCTCCTTGTCCCTGGGCAAGGCACAGGCTCCTGGATTCTTCCAGATGCAAAGGTAGGTTCCCATGGCTTTCCTGTACATGGGCAGGAAGAGATAGTCTGCTAGCATGTTGATTCTGGGGCTTCATCTAACCTCACAAAGTTAGGCTTGACAGTTAGGCTTGGGTATACTGCAGTTTGTAGTAACATCCATGTAACCTAAGGATATGCACACAGACTTTCACAGGTGATGTTAAGCACTTCCTCTTTTAATCTTAGTCTGTTTGATTCAACAGACCTTTGTCATATGTATCATCCATTTATAAGAGTCCCCTCTGTATCTTCAAAGTGATAACTTCTACTTATACATAATTCATGTTAAATGATGGGTATATTTGAAGTTATAAGAATATTAAAGAACAAGTTTCTCTATATGTATTTTTGAAATATTTAGCTAGTGACCTTCCAGGGACTCTCAATTCACTGATAAATTATTTCATCAATAACTCTTCAAAGTTTAAAGATAATTCCATGTTGTAGATAAATCCTGTTGTAGTTTTGCATGGCTGGGCCAGAACCAGAACACCTGTGGAAGAGGAAATAGAGTTACAAAGGGATTTACGGTATATTTTAAAACTAGTTGTCTTTGTTCACTTTGATATACGAGTGAAGAAACCCAATCACAGGCATGTAGTTACTTGATTTTAAAGGCAGCTATGTCATTCAGATCAAATCAATTTAAATTTCTTGAGCCTTCTGTCTCTCTTTTAATTAAAAAATACCAGTAGACATCATAGGCAGATGAAAATTGGCAATTCACTCATTCAAGTTATTAACATTAATAGCAATATATTTTCTTCAAAAACTGCTATTAAATGTGCCTGGGGATCTTGAGACTGACAGCGTAGAGCATCCTGGTTGCATTCATGCATTCTGCAGAACATGCTTTCTGAGGCAGGGTATGTTAATACAGGGGCAGCAACAGTTGTATAGCCATGAGTCAGCCTGACCTCGGGAGTCTAAAGCCAAAGCTCCCAGACACTGATGCAAAGGAAAACATCAGAAATTTAATATTCTAGGCCAGAAGAGCAGAGTACTGCTCATGTTTGCCCTCAGGACAAGGGACACTTCAGATTTTGCACAACTTAACTTTATTGAAAACTGTATCGGTAATTTCAAGTTACAGAAGTAATTTAAATTCAAGTATCAGTAAATTCACAGTTAAACAAAACTTCAGATTTGGCCCATCAGTTCCACAGGAATACTGAGTTAAACTTTCTGAGAGCCCTTTTAAATGTATACATCCACTGCTGTGCAGTTTTACAGCATTTTCTTTTCCTTTTCAGAACTGACAATTTACATTTAAATTGGGAAAGACATTTATTTTTAATACACTGCTCTACACTGTGACAATTTAGTGTTGAGGAAATGATGAGAATGACATGGGACATTGGTTTTTATTAGAGAAAAACAGCAGCTTCAAAGCCTGGATATGTTTTTCTGGTCTACCACTTCAAAAAACTATGGTCATTCTGGATTAGACTTTCTGAAAGCAATTGAGATAGATCACATAAATGGACAAAAAGATGTTAGGCTCTGTTTCAGTTTTATTTCATCTACTTCTTTTCCCCTCTGTTTTGCCTGTCTTGTCCAGAGAAGAGAAAAGCTCTTTAGGGAAACTGCAATCTCTAGTGTTACAGTTCCTAACTCCATAGGGTTTAATTTTGCTGTAGTGGATATTGACCTCGTACTTTGGAAATATTTGAGGTATGTTTTCCCTTAAGATAATGCAGATCTTTTGCTGTCATGGTTTATTTCAGGAAACCAATGTAAGGTGCTCATCTAGCTCTCTGACAGATACTCCTGACTCTTTTCTGATGGGAATACTGGATTAAGAGCAGAAATTAGACCAGACACCATGAAATAATGGTTGAAATAAGATCCAACATTATTCAGTAGTTCCTGATGCAATTCCATGTCATTTGAAATAGAAAATAAAAATCCCTATTCTGACCGCTAAACAACATACATTTTATGAAGGCATCATAATAGGAAGTTATTGTCATTCCATGATGGTTCTTGTGAATCTTGTGCATCCTGGGATGTAGTTATCTGCATATATTTACTCCATGACCATCGAAGAATTGCACTTAAATATGAATGTGACTTGATTGGTTTACATGAAAAAACATCATGAGTTCAGATTTCAGGACCTGAGGTGTGAGGAGTCCCATAGAAGAAAGAGTCATTGGTCTTCGAAAAATGTCATGTCTTCCCTTTTCTGTGTGGAAGACAAGGATTCTGATGTACACCTTTCCAAAGAGATTACTGCATTATATGAGACATTTCCCTTGTTATTGAAATATTAAGATGTTCCTGTTATCTGCAGTCAATATTTGGAAAACTATCTCTTCATTACATAGCTCCTTTGTCTATCTCTTCTGGCTTTTCATAAGCAAGTTACAAACATAAAACTGTTTGTCATCAAAGGCAATAGGGACATGAGATACCCTTTAATTCTAACTTTAAGATTTACAGTAAACAACAGAGAGGGTAATCTTAAGTGCTAATTCCATAATTGATTTATAAGCTATACAGTCACAGTGATAATAACTAACTTAAATAGACGTACAAGTTAAGGTGAGTAACAGTTTTTATTAGCTGCAATTAAACCAATTAACAACAGTAATTTAATTTAAATAAGTAAGTTAATCATGTGTGATCAGGTTCTGCCACCATTCTTCACATGGATTTGTGTCTTTTTTCTCAGAAGCCCTGTGACTAGGGGACCAGTAGTTGCTACACTGTTGATCACTGTTCAGCCTTATCCTGGATGCTAAAAGCAAGATAAATAATATTTAATCACTTTCAATACATAAATGCAGGCTCCTTTATACTGAAATGCAGGTCTTTTAGAAGCAATCAGTACCACCTCTTACTTGGAAGCTTGACAGAGGAAATTGGTTAAATAGTATGAAAACATAGGAGGTGCCCTAGGTAAGGATCCATGTGTCTCTTTAATTGTAAAGAATGAAAAGAGTGATTGTTGAAGAAAGAAAAGTAAGAAGAACTGAAAAAAATCTAATTCTTTCTTAAATATTAAGAAATTACTGAGCTCAGGTAAAAACCCCGCTAACCTGTATTAGAGCAGCTCAGTTCTTTCCATCTCTACTACCTGTGCAGTGAAAACCAAACTTCAGCTCCTACTTGGGTATGAGGAATGGGACAGGAGCTCAGGCCCATAGTCCTATGGTGGAAGCTAATATCTTTGTAAGCAAAATTTCTAACTGCTGGTTCTGAGTGCTTAGATATTTGTTCTTGGTTTTCAAGGTCAATATATTTTTTTAATATAAAGTAGCATCATTCTGCAAGCACCTTAAGAGATTCCAGCACTGCAGAACTAGCAATGTATCTCTACTCCAAAGAACTATGGTCTCCAGGGAACGAAGACCAACCTAGAGATGTTTTTCACAGGTGATGCATATTGTGAAGAATGGTGTATTAATAGAAAGCATTATCTCCACATGAGCCAGTTAGCATCATTACAAACGCATTGTGATTTCCAGGTATACTGCATAAAGTCAGAAAGATCTCACCTAAATCAGCCTCTTTTCATTCCATTTCTGCTGGTTGAAAGGCTTTGCTAAAAAAGAGTATTCATACCATGGAAAAAAAGAAGTTGTAGCAGAGTTCAGAAATAGCTTATAAATAAAAGGCTGAAGTGCCTATAAACTATCAGAACGGAGTTAATTAAAACAAAGTTCCGTGAGCAAAAAATTTAGTTTTGTAAAAAAAAATTAAAAATTGTGAAATCTCTTTTTTCCATATGGTTTGACATCCTGTATCTAGGCTTTCTCAAAATGTGTCAAGAATTACTATTGTGGGCATGTTACACAACTTGGCTGTTATGTGTTTAACCTTAGGAGAAGACAGGAAGACTCTCTGAGGATGAAAAGTGAACAAGAGCCTCACATTCTTTTGAAGTGCATCAACCAAAAGTCACAAAACATCTGAGAATATTCACACACCCATACCCTGCCCCAAAATTAATACATTTAAAGTCCAAATGCCATAAGTGAGAAAACACCAAGATGAGGATTGACTTCCTTGCACAGTGGCTGCATTTTTGAAAATGTCTGGCCCTCTGGTTCCGGCCAGGGAGACAGGAGCCCATCTGCATCACTTAAGCATGCAATAAGGATATCCTCAGCTCTCACTGCATCTTGTCCCAGGTTCTCACCAGCAAAGAGAGTTAAACATAGTATGACATTTCACAGAAGTATGGTGCAGTTCTTCCTAAACTTCTAACATGCTGTCCGCTGAAATTATGAACTTCCCACGCCTACCCCAAAATCCACTGACAGGAATTCTTTTTGAGCGATATTTGTACCACCTCCTCCATCCTGTTCTTGTCTCGAGGCGTGATGGAGAAGAGGCTAGACTTCTCTGCTTCATTCCACAGCCCAGCATCTACATTCAGTCTCTCCAAAGAGTCTGAGACACCCTAGTTAGACTTACATAAGTGTCTTCAAGAGAATTTTACCAAAGGTTCACAGTCTCTCAGCTGTAATCTCTATTGTGTCTGCAGTGCAGCACAAGTAAGTCTGACATTCTCTGGGTCCTGATTAAGCTGCAACTGTCTACATGTGTAGGGACTAGCCACATAAGCAGGTGTCAGATATTTCAGACATGGATTTTAGCTTGTAATACACTCCACACTGCTACAATACCAGCTCTTTGAATAAGAACTAGGTAATTTCATCCTCGCTTGGACAAAACAGAACTGCAGTCACTTCTGAAAAAATCTCGAATTATGGATAACCAACTTTGGTAAGCTCTTCCTGTGACTGTTTTATACATATATTTGACAGGACAATATTTTGCCTCTTTCTGATCCATGTAATCTATCCCAAACTAATACTATTTTTAATCTTGAGAGATCACACAAATCGATAGTGACATAATTCATTAATACCATGAGTTTTGCTACTGAGACTACAAAGAGACAGTTGCTTTGGTTTAAATATTTTTTCTATATTTCTTTGGATGTAATACTATCTAATAATTAGAATTTTAAAAATACTGTATATTTGTTTGCAAATGGATTCCCATACACTAGTGATCATCCTCTAACACTACAACAACCCTACCCTCAGAACCAAGTGAGTAGACTATGCTACCCATCCTTTTCACTGCATGCAACTCAGAGCTTCATGTGTAAGTCAAGGCACTACTTTAGCTACTTTAGCTCTGTGTATTTATTAGGAAACAAAACAGGGATTATTTAGTTTCATTTTTTAATCCAACAGACTAAACATAAATGAAATGTATACTTTGTGGCCTGAAATAATGAGAATCAACATTTATTTTAGATTTTTGCATTCTACTGTTTCTTACTTTCCTGCCACACTAAGGTATGTTGTCTTAGACTTAGTGGCTGCTTTAATGTAGTACATGAAGAGGTTCTGGATGGATTATGGATTGAGAAATACATATGTGTCTGAATGTGTGTGACAATTGCACAAAAAGATTGAAGAAGGGTTTGTGTATACCAGCTTAACGGCCTATATTCTCGATTAGGTTAAGCTCTGAAATTTGACCTATTGACCCCAGTGTTGACTGCTTGAGAGAAAGCATATTGGTAACTTTCAGTGTATCCTGCAGAGGAATGTATGGAGAAAGAAGTCACTTATAAATAAAGTTACATTGCAGTATTCACAGGTCTGTTGCTATGCCACCAGCATTAAAGCAATTTTATTATCCATACAATGACTGCTATAGGAAAATTTTAGTCTATGACTGGTACACTTGAATGAAAAGTTATTTTTAACAGCTCAGATCATGGATTTTCTACCAGTTTACCAATTAAAGTGTCAACCACCTAAATCTTCAAGGATGTTTTACTTAATGCTAAGTTTGCAGCATATTATGCCCAGAGAACTCTGAAAAATATTGTTAAAATCCTAGTACAAATTTATAGAAAATTCACTCATTATTCTAATCTCCATCTACTTTACATATTCTGGTTTATGCCACTATTATATAGGTATACAATTGCAGTTCTTTTTCTTTAAGTGATTGCCATATGCAAGCTGTTGCCTTTTAATATGGATGTACAATTAAATCTCCTTTCTACTTTACAGGAGCTATCCCACAGAGCTGTTCTCTGTGCTTTAGAGCTTCTTTATGCCTTTGAGTTCTCCCATTAGTCTTCCCTCCAACATAGTTTGAGCTGAATTGTCACTAGCAGAAACAAAGACTGGAAAAAATCTTTGATGGAACCAATTAAAATTATCAATTTATTTTAAACAATAAACTGAAAACTGGCTGAGCCACTGGTGAAGTTGATTTTTAGACCACTCATGGCTTAAAAGTTGTGTGAAGAGCAGCCACCAGAGACCCTGGACCTAGCTTGCTTGATTGAGAGTTTGGCAGCATTTGGTTGGTTGCACTTAGACTCCAATACCTAATGAAGAAACTAAAATTTATGTCCTCTGGATAGTTTAAATTTCCACTGAAAGTCAAGTTCTATTCTTCTTTTCCTTGTCCATCTTGTTCCCATCCACTTCTTTGGACAAAGCTGTTCTTCTGTACTTCCATTTCTATAGCATATAGTCTTCCTTTTCTGAGAATTTTGTCTATTTAAAGGAAGAAGTGCCAAGGGGATATATTATCTCAGCAAGGCGCTGTTTCTAAGCCATTATATGTGCTATAGTACCTTACAGTTCTCTGTATATTAACATCCATCCCCTATTTTATGCCTATTATGATAATGACTAAGTGATTATTAAATATTATGACACTTCATTTCTCTAAGAAGCGCCTAAAATATAAATATACTGATTTTGAAGGAGACATCTCTTGAGTATAACCTCTAATAGCTGCAGCTGACAATATCCTCTGGCATGTCAATGGGATTTTATGCTATGCAATACAATTATCCAAGAAACATGTAATGAAAACTCAATTTTATCGCAGAGACAAACTCAAATACTGTAAGTACAATATTCGCTAGCTGTATAAAGCATATGTATGGCTTGCTAACTGACTCAGACACAGGCTGTTTCTGTTGTCAGGTGTACAAGAATTTTTTTCTGTGTCTTTTGTCTCCACCTGCAATTTCAACATCTGCACAAGAGTTAAAAGTATTAAAGCACCTGCTTACCATCTGGAAGGTTTTAGTGTTAAATTTTTTTGAAAAACAACCTCATTTCTTTTTGAATAATCTTCTGTAAAGATGTTTGTTTAACATCATTTTATTGACTAGGCAGGCATACTTTTCTGTGTCTATTTAGATTATAAATAAATCAGGTTGGAGGTTACTGTATATAATTCTTATAATGCAAGTTTTGAAGTCTTGAAAATTTAATCTGTTGAGAAAATATCTATTTGATTCCTTAGAATGGGATTTCATCTAACATTATCTAGAGTGGCAATAAAGAGCTGAAAAACAGCTGTGCAGGTCTTTTTCAGCTGTTTGTATTGAGTAGAATACAGGAAAAGAAAGAATGAGAAGATAATTTAAACAAAGATGTTATGGTCTGTATTTAAGTAGTTATCATTATTACTAAACCTACAGTTTGAATATGTAACATGACCTAAATATGCCTCTGGAATGTACTTTGAGGAGAGTTTGTACAAAACTGCTGTACCATTTTTATGTTAATACAATACTTGAAGTTTAAGGCTTTTACTAGTCATTAAAAAGTGTAACTTTCCCTTGAAAGCTATCTGCAAGTGAAACCCTACTTGAATAAGGATACATTCATTACCCACTTTATTTTTATATGCACTAAAAAGGTTGACCTAATGTACTTATTTAAAAGAGGAATGGAATATTGTACTCAGTAGTTATGTTAGTTTATTCTTTGGATGAAATTTTATTAGGATAGACGTGCTTCTTGAACTGCTAGTACAAATTACTGACTTTGATGTAACCACCCCAGTTCAGGAAAGGAAAATAAACAATTAAGGTATAATTCAGTGAGTATGTAGCTCTGGAGTGTCAGTGAGGAACAGCGCAGGAGAGGAAAATGTTTGTATAATATGATCTGTACCAATACAACTGTTTTTCTAGGACAGACTACACTTGTTCTCTCTCAGCTCAATACAATGCAGATGTTGCTTTAGAGAGGGTTATTTTCCTGGAACAATTTTAGAGATGGATGCAGTTTTTCAGCACATATTTCCTGAAAAATAAAAATGTGTTAATCAATACTGAAACATACTGAATACATATTGTATGAAAGGTAGAATTTGCCAACATAATGCATATTCCAATTTATAATTAATAACTTTTCACTTAGAAAACACAAATGAAACTGGGTTTTATTTGTTTTAATAAAAGGAAAATAAACTTGTTTTTAACCTTGGACCCACAATATATTTCTGCTGTTTCTGAATTGATAGATCCCTCTCCTTGTCCCCACTAAAACAAATATCTGCACAACAGTAGCATTGTCTCTCTGTCACTACAAGTCTCACATTGCCAGTGAAGCTTTTGGGTTTCAGTATCACCACAAAGACAGCAGCTATCACGATACATGTTCTGGTTGAGTGCCGAACCAGAATTTGAGTAATATATTTCCCTCAGCTTTCCCTCACATCTGCTACTCATTTAATCCTTCCTTCCTCCTCATTCTGCACATTCCTCATTCCATTTTCCAAACTCCACCTCCCCTTCCCCATTGCTGTTTTCATCCTTGCCCTTGCCCCTCAGCTCCCTTGCATTTCACTGCTCATTTACACATGTTGCTTTGCATTTAGCACATATGGTGAAAAGCTAACTGTGACTAGAAGCTGTGAATGCCCAATCCAGAACTTACTGGATGTGAAAAGCCCTCAAAGACCTTTGGATCAGGACTCTGTGAAAGAACAGTATTAAAACAGCTCCTGGGTACATTATTATCACAGCAGTCTCCACAAGAAACTCAGCTTCCAAAATTAACTACACCTTAGCTTCTGCTAATTAGCTATACCCAAGTCAGTGAAGAAAGTCAACCAAAGACAGCATTTCATTTTGGCACTCTTTTAACTGCTTCTAGAAGTTCCCCAAATTTATTTTAATCTTTTGTTTTGGTTGTATGCATTTTAAATGCTGACAGAATGTAAATTGCTCTACTGCAGAATCATTAAGGAATTAGTATGAGTGGATGCTGCTGCAGAGAGCTCACATATTTCCCCTTAGCCTTGGAGATGAACTCATGAGCATGCTTAATTTCACATGTTCAAAAACTGAAAGCAAAAATAAAATGTTATCCCCCCTTGTTCTACAGATGATCTCTCAGTTGTATGTCACTGCAAACAAGGAGAATACAGAAGGGATGTCTGGCCTACACAACTCTGATCATACCATGCCACTGTTGAACTGACATGTTGCAGTTCCCTGCTTATATTTTCTGTAGGAAAGTATCATATAAATCGTTTTGATTCTGGAGCACAAGAGTATTTCACAAACACATAGAAGCTCTGCATGAACCATCACATAAGAAGTTCTGCAGAAAGCTGTAGTTTTAACATAATTTCCTCTGCTGAATTAATCATTTCTACTAAGACGGTTTTTGTTTTTCTCTTTCCATGAAAAAAATCCCAAAACAACAAGACCTTGCAGAGAAGAACAAAATGGGAGGAAGAATACAATTCTATGTTTTAGCAAAAAACGTAGGCAGAATAAATATAATCAGTGTGTTTGTCTTTTATATAGGGCTGGTCATCCATATGTGCATAAGGGACTGAAGAACTTTTTTGGGACACACATCATTCAACAGTTCTTGCTTCCAAATGCATCTCCCTCTTGAATGGAAGTTTCCAGTCATATTGAGTAATACAGATATTCATTCAAACAGCTGAGCGGATTCCTGGGAAAGGTTGAGTAGATCTGTTAATCTGTTAATTTTTTGATTTATCATTCTGTGTATTTGCTAGGAATAGTCTGCCATCTGCCAAATATCATTCAGAGATTGTTGCATTTTAGTGGTGCATGAAATTTTATTTGTCTGTAGTTCAGCCCACTGGTTTTTCAAAATCATTGGGATTTCTTGAATATGAAAAGTAGTTTATGTTGATGATAGTCTCTTTTATTGACATGAAATACCAGGACCCCTGAGTTTAATTATCTAGCCCATTTGAACTACATGTCTGTTTAAAAACTGATTTCTTCTCAATTGCCTTAAAAAAATATTTCTAGCATAATCTATGGAAAATGGAACCTCATGCTGTGTGATATTTGATCTCAGACAACCAATGTAGTAGTAGTAGTAGTCTCTTGTCATGAGTGATGAGTGTTCTCTAAACACATTTAACATGTGTTGTCCTCAGGCTTACCGTTCCCCTGACTCAAACAACTACTGTTCTAGTGCATGGCCCACTATTTCAGTACTTACATCATAACGACAAACATGCTAGAGCTTCTAGTCCTGTGTGGGTTTAAATGTGGTGGAACAAACAATTCTACTGCACTAGTGCAGTCACTAGTTATGGCCAGGAGGATTGCTTCTGCTTATCTCTGTTTCTAGAAGTGATTCGTCACTGGAATGGATTACATAACAAGCTACTCAAATCTGGAAAGCCTGATGGAGAGGGAAAGACAATCTGCTTCAGTAATGTGAAAATTAAAAGAACAGATCTGCTAATATTCTGCAGATATCCACACAAGGGGTATGTTTCTCTTGGTGGAGTTATCTAGCCTAACAGATGAGGCAGGATAGTAACCAGAAAGAAATAATGCATTTTGAAAAAGAAGTAATGAATCACTGGCACAACCTGCCTTTGGAAGGAGGAAAGCTCAAAAACTGAAGGATCAAATTTTTTGGGGTTTTTTTTTTAATAATTAAATATAAAGTTTGAGTTGTATAATAAAAAATTCTAAGTCTGAGACAGGAGATCTTTTATCTTACATCTACAAATAGATCAACTTCATTTGTAGAGTCTAGGCAGCAGTTAAAATGTGTTTACTGACCATTTTGTATTCTTTAACTTTATCCTCCCCCTAGTAAAAAAGGGTCATCTGTATTCAGTGTAACGTGATACACTCCCATCCCAAGAAGCTTTTACACAACATTTTGTTTA
This sequence comes from Porphyrio hochstetteri, assembly GCA_020800305.1. NCBI lineage: Eukaryota > Metazoa > Chordata > Aves > Gruiformes > Rallidae > Porphyrio > Porphyrio hochstetteri. The sequence continues at coordinate 9,684,611 of CM036905.1, read as the reverse complement.
TCTTTCCAAAAGATATGCCTTAGTACAGATATAAATTATTAACTCAATATAGTAAAATGTATGGACATCTTTGGAAGGATGTTGGATTGACTCAGCCAACTGGTCAAGTCTCGCCTGAAAATAGTGTTTCCTGATCAGCATTTTTTCCCCTCCTCTGTGCAACCAGGTGTTGAATGACAATACCCGACATGATATTTCAGTATCAAGCATCAAACTAAAGACTGAAATGTTCATCTACTTTGTATATCCCAAGACATTTCAGAAGATTTTTGCCTTCAAACAATTGTTGCTCTCTGTGTTATAAGAAATTTATTTTCCATTGTTATTTTTATAATTTCTGACACATAATTTTTTTGCTCAAACCACTGTTTCAAACCGGCCTCTGAAGTAGTGAAACTTCTTCACTCCAAAAATAAGAGCACATTATAATTGATTTTTGTTATCTAAGTCTTGTTTTGTGTCAAAACAATAAGCCTGCTTTTGTGATTTCATTGAAACTTCATTTATCATAGCTTTTCAGCAACAGATGGGAAAGCTGGAAGTGACAAGAGCATTCAATTGTAATCCCTTGCGCTTGAGATGGGATAGAGAAAAGATTTTTTGTTTTCAAATTAGAAAATGGTAAATAATGACTATATAGATTTCTAATCTGTCCAAAACATTTTGATGCAGTTATGTGCTGCCAGGATTGTTGGCAACTATTTTTAATAACTATTATGCAATGTGTAAGAACTCTGACATTTATGACATTTTTTAGCATAGCTGAGAAGATGATAAAAATGTCTTCTTTAGCCCCTCTACTCCTCACCACCCATAATGGAACAAGCAAGCACCAATTTCATAAGTTGTTTTGTTGATGAGGATATTGCTTTACTCAAAATTTCAATAACAGAATCAATTCAGCTCAGATCAATGGTGAAGATCATTAGAGTAGCTTTTGGGTATTAATCACATTATCTGTTTTGTCTCTATATCAATCTGTCAGGGCCCAACACACTGGCTCTCAAATGTAGGGAAAAAAATTCAGAAAATCATTGATGCAGAAGCTGTGTGTATTCGTAATGTAAACTTTTACATTTGCTGCTTTATTTCATCTGTCCTGCAATAGATATACATAAAGCATGCACAGCCTTTTATTGCATTCTATTCTATTCTATTCTACTCTACTCTACTCTACTCTAACCTTGCTTTTAAAATTTGTATTTGAATATGTTGGATTTAGTCCCAGGGATCCACTTCCTCCTCAGATGTGCTTTTTGTTAGAAGGACAGAGGCAGAGAACAAATGCTCTTGCTGCTTACTAGATCTTTCCTTTAAGAAACAATTGTCAACAAGCCACTGATGATTTTATCCGTAACTGAGTATTTGCTTGTGGGAAATACAGTGCACGTTTGTAACTCTCATCTCATGCATTCTTCCATAAAACCATTCACGTTATGGATAACCAGAGTGACTACAATGCAAATGCGAAGAGGAGCTCAAGAGGACACACTGTATGAGCCAAGGCCATTGTGTATTGTGTGTGTGTGTGGCAATCTGAGAACAGAATCAGGTTTGAAATCTGCACATAGGGATAGAAACCTGTCAAAAGTGCAAGTAGGGGAAGAGGAGAAGTTAAGACAGAAGTTACACTGTGAATCACATCTGTTTTTTCTGGTGGAAGTCCCATTACTTTCAGAGCAACATCACGCATTACTTGTCCTTCTGTGAGCACCTACACATGATTAAAAAGAAGAAAAAAGGCAGAATAATAAAATAACACAGAAGTACTGAGTCTTTGATTTGTTTTTTTTTTTAAATAAATGTGATACAATCTCTATCTATGTAATAATAGATTATTTCCTGTCCATCATGAAGGCCCAGTGACAGGACCCAAACTCACAGAATAATATATATAGAGAAAGTACTCATATACATGTCACAGAATCACAGACTCACAGAATCACAGAATCACAAGGTTGGAAAAGACCTTTAAGATCATTGAGTCCAACTGTTCCTGTCCTATGCTAAACCATATCTCTAAGTACCTCATCTACCCATAATAGCAGTAGCATATAGTTACATATAGTAAACATAGTATTCATATTGTGACAGTCATATATACAGATGTGTATTTATAGACCATGTTATAAACTTCATTTATTTATAATGTTCATTGTGTATCATAAATCATACTTTTTGTATAATATACCACTATATCTTTGTATAATATACCAGTGAACTTCAACTCAGAGTATTACTGTCAGTGAGCAAACATCACATCCGCCAGGGTCTTTGCTTGCAAATGCTGGATTTTGCTTGATCCCCATTTTATATGCTAGATGTGCTGTCAGGGCTGTGCCCAGGAGAACCCTCGTCCTGCAGGAGGTCCTGATGGCTTCCATGGCAGACAGCAATTCCCTGGCATGGGGCTCAGCACAGGGCAAACATTGAGAGGAGCTTTCTGACAGAAAAGACAGGTTTGGTACTTGGTAGACTTTGTTTTCTCACTCTTCAACATATACTTGTTTTCAGACAAGAGCTGATTCTTTATTTTTAATAGTCCCTTGCTCTGCTATTTGTCTTAAATTCTAGACAGATCATCTCACTGGGATCCTTTTATTTATTCTGAAACATTTTGAAGACATTCAAAATCGTCTTCATTGTATCAGTACTCTCCATGCCAAGCTGTCCCCTGGCATCCAATGTCAACCTTTCACAAATGGACTTCGTTACCCTATTTTTGTTACTGCCTGTGGACCACAGATAAGGAAGAGGTGCAGCAGTTAACAGGCAACTTCTATCCATAGTGCAGAAAAAACATAACTGCTGTCTGTATAGCTACATTTTAAAAAATGTCATACTCCCTTTCTAAGTAAACATGGTGCCAAGAAGGAAGTATGCATTAGTTGACACCATGGCTCAAAGGAGTTCACCACAAGATATCTACAAACGATGACAGCAGACAATGAGAGGTTGGAAATGTCTGCCCCGTCAAAAGACCATATTGCAAAATCACTGATGATGACAGTGTGCATAACTAGGCGGCTAGGACTTCTTCCTTCCGTGCCTCACACACACACAGCCATTTCACAAAACAATAGTAGAAGAGAACAGAGAGGATGGAAGATTCTGTTTTCTTTGTTGTGAATGGTTTGAACATAGAGGAAAAGGAGACAATAAGAATGTGGGAAAAGAAAACAGGAGTAAGTTAGGTCTTGACACTGATCAAGTACTGTTTTTTGAAATTAAGAACTGCTTGATGTCGTGTGTTAGAATCATAGAATCATATATTTTTTTTAGATTGGAAAAGACCTTTAAGGTCATCAATCCGAGATCATCAACCTAACACCGACAAGTCCACCACTAAACCATGTCCCTAAGTACCACATCTATGCATGTTATAAACATCTCCAGAGATGGTGACTCAACCACTTTCCCAGGCAGCCTCTTTCAGACTTTGGTAACCATTTTGCTGAAGATATTTTTCCTGAATTTTCTAAATGTATTTCCTAAATGCAATCTAAAGCTCCCTGGGCACAATTTGAGGCCATTTCCTCAAGTCCTATTGCTGGTTATTTGGGATAAGAGTCCAACACCCACCTGGCTACAACCTTCCTTCAAGTAGTTGTAGAGAGTGAGACGGTCTCCCCTCAGCCTCCTTTTCTTCTGTTGTACTCCATCCACATACTCTGTCTACACATAAGAAAACAGAATGCAGGTGTTTGATACTGTAAGTTGTTATCAGTAATGAGGTTTTATTCCCATAACAAATTTGAATGCAATTATGTCTTTATCATTTAGGAAAGAGACTATTTTAAAGTGATTTTTTATATTATCTTCAATCGTAAATAGCTGACAAACAAAACACCAGTTCCAGTTAATTTCTGTACTATAGCCCTTCCTACATATTTGTTCAAGACTGACCACATTTGAGTAAACATATGTGTAATACCCTTCTGTACTACAAGTAGAGAATTGGAATGAGCAAATTAAAGGGAGCCTTGTTTCTGCTCCTTTGAAGAACTGGCGGATGCACTAGGTTTTGGTGTTTATCCAGCTTCCCAGGAAAAACAAGAATGCAGGAGAAATCAGCACAAGCTGAACCTGCATTATCAGTTCTTCACAAGACCTTATTTTCAAGCAAGGACACATTACAGAATCACAGAATCACAGAATTATCAAGGTTGGAAAAGACCTAGAAGATCATCCAGTCCAACCATTCACCTATTACTACTAGCTCCCACTAAACCATATCCCTCAATACAACATCCAGTCTTTCCTTGAACACCCCCAGGGTTGGTGACTCCACCACCTCCCTGGGCAGTGCATTCCAGTGCCTGACTACCCTTTCTGAGAAGTAGTGCTTCCTAATGTCGAGCCTGAATCTCCCCTGGCGCAGCTTGCTACCATTCCCTCTAGTTCTGTCACTGCCTACACGGGAGAAGAGGCCGACCCCCAGCTCACTACAACCTCCCTTCAGGAAGTTATAGAGAGCTATAAGGTCTCCCCTAAGCCTCCTCTTCTCCAGGCTGAACAATCCCAGCTTCCTCAGACGCTCCTCGTAAGGCCTGTGTTCCAGACCCCTCACCAGCTTAGTAGCCCTCCTCTGAACGCGTTCCAGAGCCTCAATGTCTTTCCTGTAGTGAGGGGCCCAAAACTGAACACAGTACTCGAGATGCGGCCTCACAAGTGCTGAGTACAGGGGGACAATTACCTCCCTGCTCCTACTAGTAACACTATTTTTGATGCAAGCCAGGATGCCGTTGGCCTTCCTGGCCACCCGCGCACACTGTCGGCTCATGTTCAGCCGTGCATCAATCAGCACCCCCAGGTCCATTTCCTCCACACAGTCCTCCAGCCGCTCCGCCCCAAGCCTATAGCGCTGCCTGGGGTTGTTGTGGCCAAAGTGCAGGACTCGGCATTTGCTCTTGTTGAACCTCATGCCATTGGCTTCAGCCCAGCTCTCCAGCCTGTCCAGATCCCTCTGTAGGGCCTCGCTACCCCCAGGCAGATCCACACTCCCAGCCAATTTAGTGTCATCTGCAAACTTACTGAGGGTGCACTCAATGCCCTCATCTAGGTCATCAATAAAGATATTGAAGAGGACAGGCCCCAGCACCGACCCCTGGGGAACACCACTCGTGACCGGTCGCCAGCTGGATTTAACTCCATTTACTACCACTCTCTGAGCCCGGCCCTCCAGCCAGCTCCTTACCCAGCCGAGGGTGTACCCATCCAAGCCACGGGCTGCCAGCTTCTGCAGGAGAATACTGTGGGAGACAGTGTCAAAGGCCTTGCTGAAGTCTAGGTAGACCACATCAACAGCCTTTCCCTCATCCAGCAGATGGGTCACTAGATCATAGAAGGAGATCAGGTTGGTCAAACAGGACCTGCCCTTCATGAACCCATGCTGGCTAGGCCTGATCCCCCGGCCATCCCGCACATACCGCATGATCTCCCTCAAGACTATCTGTTCCATAACCTTCCCTGGAACCGAGGTCAGGCTAACAGGCCTGTAGTTCCCCGGATCCTCCTTACAACCTTTCTTGTAAATGGGAGTCACATTGGCAAGCCTCCAGTCTTCTGGGACCTCACCAGTCAGCAAGGAGGACTGATAGATAATGGAAAGCGGCTCGGCTACCACCTCTGCCAGTTCCCTCAGCACTCTCGGGTGGATCTCATCCGGCCCCATGGACTTGTGGCAGTCCAGTTGGAGTAGGAAGTCTCTGACTGTTTCTTCCAGAATCACAGGGGAGTTAGCATGCTCCCCAGCTGAGACTACCAGGTCAGAGAGAGGGGTACCCTGAGGATCTGTTTGACCTTTAAAGACAGACGTAAAGAAGGCATTCAGAACCTCCGCCTTTTCCTTATCCTCAGTGATCACATTCCCAGCCTCATCCAGTAAAGAGTGGATATTCTCCTTTGTCCTCCTCTTACTGTTAATGTACTTATAAAAGAGTTTATTATTCTTTTTCACCCCAGCGGCCAGGTTAAATTCAAGCTGGGCTTTTGCCTTTCTGATTTCACCTCTACACATCCTGACAACTTCCTTGAATTCATTCTCAGTTACCCGTCCCTCCTTCCACAGGCGGTAGATTCTCTTTTTCTCACAGAGCCTCAAGAGTAACTCCCTATTCATCCACGCTGGTCTTCTTCCCCGCCGGCTCATTTTGCGGCTCAGGGGGACCGCCTGCTCCTGCGCCCTTAAGACTTCCTTCTTGAAGAGCAACCAGCTCTCTTGTACCCCTTTGTTCGCTAAGACTGAATGCCAAGGGACTCCCCCTACCAGTCTCTTGAACAAATCAAAGTCTGCCCTCTGAAAGTCCAAGGTAGCAGTTTTACTATTCCCCCTCCAAGCTCCACCATGAATTGAGAAATGTATCATTTCATGGTCACTCTGTCCAAGGCAGCCCCCAACCTTCACATCTCCTACCAGACCTTCCCTGTTCACGAACAGCAGGTCTAGCGGGGCAGTTCCTCTTGTGGGCTCTCTGACCAGCTGCATCAGGAATGCATCCTCTGTGCACTCCAAAAACCTCCTAGACTGCTTCTTCTGTGCTGTGCTGTACTCCCAGCATATGTCAGGGAAGTTGAAGTCGCCCATGAGCACAAGGGCTGATGACCGTGCAGCTCGTGCCAGCTGCTTGTAGAACACCTCATCTGTCTCTTCATCCTGGTTTGGCGGTCTATAACAGACGCCCACCAGGATGTCTGCCTTGTCAGCCCTTCCTCTGATCTTTACCCATAGGGATTCAATGTTATCATCCCTAGTCACAATCTCAGTGGCAGAAAAGGATTCCCTAACATAGAGCCACACCACCACCCCTCCTTCCTTGCCTGTCTCTCCTGAAGAGTTTGTAGCCATCCATTGCAGCACTCCAGTCATGGCAGCAATCCCACCATGTTTCTGTTATGGCAACCAGGTCATAGTTTGCCTGCCGCATTATGGCTTCCAACTCTTCTTGCTTGTTGCCCATGCTGCGTGCGTTAGTGTAGACGCACCTCAGCTGAGCCCCTTGCCTCTCTCCTAATCCCAATACCACTTCCCCAGGCCGATCTCTAGCAGACCTGGCTTTATCCCCTTCCCCCTTCCTATCTAGTTTAAAGCCCTTTCTACAAGTCCTGCCAGCTCCTGGGCAAGTATCCATTTCCCTTTCGGAGACAGGCAATTCCCATCAGCTGTCCTCAGGCCAGGTGCCGAGTAGACCGCCCCGTGATCAAAGAATCCAAAATTTTTGTGTTTGCACCAGCCTCTCAGCCATGCATTTATAAGATGGCCTTTTCTGCTTATCTCAGTGTTTGCCCCTGCCACCAAAGGAATACTGGCAAACACAACTTGTATGCCCGCTCCATCGACTAACTTCCCCAGCCTCCTAAAATCATTTTTTATAATCCTCAGGCTTCTATCAGCAAACCCATCACTGCCAGTCTGAACTACCAATAAAGGGTAGTAATCGGAGGGGCGGATAAGGCTGAGGAGTTTTCTAGAAATATCCCTGATCCGTGCCCCGGGAAGGCAACACACCTCCCTATGGGTAGGGTCAGGCCGACATATTGGGCCCTCTGTTCCTCTCAGAAGAGAGTCACCCACAACTATCACCCTCCTTTCTTTCCTGAAGGAAGCAGTCTTCAAACGTGGAGCCGTCTGCCTTACCTTGGGCAAGCTTGACGGCAGCGCTCCCATGTCATCATCACTCACGTCTCCCTCTGGTTTCAGGGCTTCATACCTGTTACAGAGAGGGACTAGGGGAACCGAGGTAGGTCGGGATGGGGGTCGCCTGCAACGCCGGGCTGAGACCTGCTGCCATTCCTCCTCTCCTCTCAAGCTGTCTCTCCCTGCTGGACTATGGTGAGAGAGAGGGGCCATTTCTCCCAATACTCCCTTAGTCTGGGAAGTGCAATCTCTGCGCCTTTCTTGCAGAGAGTTGCTCCACCAGTCTATCTCCCGCTCGCATTCTCTGATGGTCCGTAGTCTATCTATCTCCTCCCTAAGCTCCACAACAAGGCTGAGCTCCCATCCCCGAATGGCTTTCAGCCTTTCGAGCTCATCCTCAAGATTGGCAACTAAGCAGAGGAGGTCATCCACCTGCTCACACCTCACACAGGTGAGGCCCTTGCCACTTTCGCTTGGCAGCAGCAGACTCAAACATTCCCTGCAGCCAGTGACCTGGACCGAGGTGTCCTTAGGCACATCCCTCATTGGGGTTGCTCCAGATTTGTAGGGGGAAGGTCTCCGCCTGGTGGACACCATGGTCCAAATGTCTGAACACAAGAAACAGGGAGTCCTTGGCTCAACCTGTGTACTCTGAGCTGGTGCGCTCAATTTCCCCTCTGAGCTAGGAGGGAAGGCTCACCCTGCCTGCTTGCCCTGCCTGCGCGAACTGCTGCGCTAACTGCCGCGCCACGCCCTTCTGACGCGCCGCGCCCTTCTGACGCGCCGCGCCCTTCTGACGCGCCGCGCCCTTCTGACGCGCCGCGCCCTTCTGACGCGCCGCGCCCTTCTGACGCGCCGCGCCCTTCTGACGCGCCGCGCCCTTCTGACGCGCCGCGCCCTGTTTGCCCGTCCTGGTCGCCGGCGCTCCCAGAGGCGCCTCTTGTAGGGAGTCGGATTGCCGCTGCCGCGCTAAGCTCCGCCCCCGAGGAGTCACGCCGACGTGCAGTCACAGCGAGAGGCAATGGCTGCCGCCGGGTGCGTCGCGGGGTCTCTCCTTTTCTCCTCTCCTTCTTTTATTTGCCCTCGAGGATCAATGCTCGGGGGTTGCCGCTTTTCAGAGGGCTCCACCGCCGGGTCTCCCTTGCCTGAGCTCTCTTCCTTCGGCGACTAAACTGGGGCAGCAGTTCCTTCAGTTTTTAAACTGCCGCTGCCGCGCTAAGCTCCGCCCCCGAGGAGTCACGCCGACGTGCAGTCACAGCGAGAGGCAATGGCTGCCGCCGGGTGCGTCGCGGGGTCTCTCCTTTTCTCCTCTCCTTCTTTTATTTGCCCTCGAGGATCAATGCTCGGGGGTTGCCGCTTTTCAGAGGGCTCCACCGCCGGGTCTCCCTTGCCTGAGCTCTCTTCCTTCGGCGACGATTTGCCTTGGGTGAACAACAGCAGCATAAAAATATGTGGGTGCTTATACAAAGCTCTTCTGCTTCTGCTCAGTCTGGCTATGTCAAGCACATCAGAAACTCTGCTGACAAAGGATACTGTGATTTAAATCACAGGCACAGGGTACAAACCATTTACTGGGTAGTGGGAATTTGTCTTTATCTAGACCTTACAAACACAGTGTGTATGTAAAATGAGTTCTAGCTGCAGATTTATCAGACAGAGACTGAGGCCACCTTCTTCCTCTTTCAACAGTATAGTTCTTTACTGCCTGCTTACATCCTGAGGTGCAGCTTCACCACCAGTGCTCTGCGAGAGGGCTGCCAGTACTTGGCTTCCAGAAAAGCTCCTTCACCCCTGCCAGCAGTGCCAGCAGACACCTTCTGAATGACTGTTGAAGAGGAAAAGGTGATGGATTTCACAATGAATATTATGTGTAACAAGAGATGCAATTCAATACATTTCCGGTGACTGAACAGCAGTGTGTCATAAAGCTAAATTCTGCTATTAAAAAGATTGTTGTAAAGTAACCAGAACAAACCTCATTTCCACCGTCTTGCCTTTCCTTTCCTCCTTTTTCCTTTCCTTTCCTTGCCTTGCCTCACTTCTTTCTCTTCCTTTCCTTTTTTTTTTTTTTTCACTTTTTCCCAGTTATTACTTTTAAAAGTACAGTAAAAAGAAACAAATAATGTTTATTCTCTTTGCACTGCTAAACTGACCAATCACATTTTTCTGTACATCACAGAAAAACATGTATAAAGCCTACCAGGTCTCTGGGGGGACCTTATAGCAGCCTTACAATACCTGAAAAGTGCCTAGAAGAAAGCTAGGGAAGAAGTGATCATGAGGGCATGTAGCAGTAGGAGAAGGGGTAATGATTTTAAACTAGAAAAGGGGAGATTTAAGTTGGATATTAGGAAAAAATTCTTCAATATGAGGATGGTGGATCACTACCCAGAGAGATAGTGGAGGCCCCATCCCTGGAGATATTCAAGGTCAGGCTTGATGGGGCTCTGAGCAACCTGATCAAGCAAAGATATCCCTGGGTACTGCAGGGGGTTGGACTAGATGACTTCTAAAGGTGCCTTTCAACCTTACACATTCTATGATAATAAAAACATAGACTGCTCAGCTTTCATGCCATACTACATCTTTTGTAAGAATCAGGCAAGTATTAAATTTATAGATTGGCAAACTGAGGCAAACACCATGCTCATTCCTACCCACGACATAACAGTGCTCTTATCCAGCATGTACCACCATCTTTGCTATTACTACAGTCCTCTAATTCCTCACCAGAATATCAATGTAACAGGCATGCTCTGGACAAGATGTCTATTACTGAATCATTCCTCACAAAACCTTAATGATCCAAAACCCATGTGGCACTTTAGACACTATATTTGGAAATAGCTACATTCACTTTCCTTAGGAAGGAAGCATTTTTTCTTCTTGCCTGTATGATATCTTGGGGATTTTTACCGAGTTGACTATAGCAAAGTTGAGGGAAGGAGAGAGCTGGATCATTTAATCTTCTATCAGACCAGGAAAAACATGGCATCAGCTGGTGACTCCACTCCCCAGCAGCTGCTAAGGTAGCACAGACACGAAAGGCAGAGTTGGGCAGGAGTGAGGCCTGCAAGTACTTTGTGCTTGTCTAGATCAAAGAAAAGGAGGCTGGAGGGTGAACTTATTGCTCTTTACAGCTTCCTGAGGAGGGGAAGTGATGCAGAAGGTGCAAAGCTCTTTTCCTGGTATCCAATGATAGGTTATGTGGGAATGGTTCAAAGCTGCATCAGAGAGGGTTTGAAGCATTTCTTTTCTGAGAGGATGGTCAAACACTGGAACAGGCTCCCTAGTGAGGTGTTCAATGCCTCAGTGTTCAAAAGGCATTAGGGCAATGCCCTTAATAACATGCTTTAACTTGGTCAGCCCTGAACTGGTCTGGCAGTTGAAATAGCTGATCATTGTAGGTCCCTTGCCACTGAACAGCCTATTCATTCAGCTCTAGTCTAGCCTAGTCTGGCCTTTGCTATCACAGAATCAAAAGGTTGGAAAAGACCTTTGAAAATCAAGTCCAACCATTCTCATTCTAAACTAAACCATATCCCTAAGTACCTCCTTCTTTCCTTTCTGCAAACACCCTTCCATTACTGTCTATAGTACCAGAAATAGACAGCTAAATGGCTGGCAGAATATATCACAGCACAGCAGAGACAGATGAGGATTCATTCAAACCTTGGCTCTCACAAGGGCCCCCTGTGTCCCCGTGCAGCAGGGAAAGCTGTTCTGATGCTCTTCTGCCTTATACTTGGGACAGCTTCTTCCTACCCACCCTCATCATACCTTGCAGAGATCTGGCATGTCTCCTAATCTTAATTATAGCCACAACTGTCTTCACTATCCATTAAATAGACTGATGTTTCCAAAATAAACTTTTCACATTTGTTTTAATAATCCAGCCATATTCTGCTTAAAATGGAGGGAATCCCTCCTTGGTACACCCTGTACTGAGAATGATTAATAGCCTAAAAGGAATAGAAATGTGAAATACATTTGCTTTTTTTTTTTTAAGGTAGGAAGATAATGAGCTCAGCTGCTCAGACAGTGGAACAACAGCTTCAGCTGTCCAGTGTATTTCACATTGAGTACATCAATATATTTTTGTCATAATAGCTGTCACCAACCAATCCATCACCAGTCAATCACTGTGCCTCTGTGATAGAATCCATGCTAATTTGTTATACAGTGGTCCACACACTGTAAGTCTCATGTAATATTGAGACCATCACACCCCTGACACACCAAAGCCCAAGACTCCACTGTCCCTTATGAGGAAAAAAAAAAAAATTTAAAAAAGTTGGAGCACAGGAGTATGTCATCCTAGAAAAGGTTCTCTCATGCTTCATGGACTGAGATTTCCTTCTCCTTCTTATTAATGTTCCTCTGCAGTGGCCCTAAAGGCACATTGTTTTAGTTTCAACTGTTGTGTCTCTGTTCAATGTGCAGGGTCTGTGACACTACAGAAAGAGTCAATGTCATGCAACACGTTTTGTCAGGCAATCCTCATGGTGTATATACCTTCAAAACTGGCCTGAGCTTCCTGTATTTCCTCTCCTAGTTTCCCATCACATGTCCTAGGACACATCTTACTCAAAAGAGGAGAAGCAGGAGGTTTTACTGCAGAGTGCTTATGGCTGGATCCAAGGAAAACAAGGAGTCCAGTGAAGCACAGTTCTTAACCCAGTTCCATGAAAGCAGTGTTTTCCAAGCTCAAAAAAATCTAGAGAAGTTCAAAAGGAAAGAACAACTTGAACCCTGCAGTCCAGAAAAGACCAGCAAAGAAGCAGTGCTCAAATAATGGACAGAAAGTATAGAATTGCATTTCAAACTCTGTGTTGTAAATAGCATATGATTTGGATCAACACAGCTTTTTTAGAAGAACTTGGAGAGGTATCACAGTCGTTGTTCTCATTGTCGGACTCTGAACATTACTCCAGAGCAAATAACCCACTCCTTTTGCAGAAGTGCTAAATAAAATAGACTTCAAATTCTCTTGGAGGTGTAGGCTGAGATGTTGTACAAAAGAAAGTACATGTGTCCTTGATTACTCAATTAGTACATAAAGCACGTGGATATTTGTATACAGCAATAGGAAATATACCTTATGATTCCTCTCCATGCTGCTAAGAGTTATAAACTAACAGCTTAGGTAATCTGAGGAATTTGACCTATTATGATCCCTCATCTCCGTTTATGCTTCACAAAATGCATGTTTATTAACGATTTTTATTTACTACTGGATGAGATTTTATTGGAAGGAAAGCCAATTACAATTTCTATTTTCTACTCATTTTTGTGAGTTTCATTATTGTGTGCTTCTTACTCACAAGTCAAACTGACACAAGTTTCAAGTTGAAATAACTATAGAAAACTGATAGAAAAACCATAGCTGAAATTGCTCTGGGACTTTTAACACACTAATGCATCTTATCTAAAGAAATGTTCACAGATTTAATGACACATTCTACGAGGATGGATCATCTGAACTCCTCTCAACAGACATTGCTTTTCATTTGATTTACGTGTTTTCATGTGAAAAGCAGGGTTCATAATCCATCTGATCAGGTGGGGCTCCTTTGAATGTTATGATCAATAAAATGGACTTAAGCTAAGACAACTTTGATAAGGCTCCAGCAGCATGTTATGCTATTCTTTGATTGTGGCTGGAAAGTTTCGTGTTGATTTAGCTGCTGAAGAAAAAAAGTCATCTATTAGATCCTTGTAGGGGTAGAGCTTAGGTGGCCTAGAGTATTTTGATGGCATTATTAAGACACTGACTGGAATGCAATACAAACTGTGCTGTCAGGAATGTCAAACAGCCTCCATATAATATGCTCTAATTTAGCTTTTCAGGAGAGAAGGCCGAATGACAGAAAAATGGATTTTATTTTTTGCACCGAGTCAATTAGGTTGAGGATGAGTAAATCATGCTAGATCCACCTTGTACCATCCAAAAGGATTTTTCCATTGTATTTCACAAATATCATCTTGAAAAGAGCTATCAGGTTGGCAGCTGAAATGCCAGTTGTAGATCCCAGATTTGATAAAGACTGTTTGCCAGGGAACAGGAAATTGCTGTTTAACCTTCCATCTGGGCTCATCTATGAAGGGTCAATTGTCCGCCAATCTTGTTATTTTCAAGATAGTGAGAATGTGTGTAGGACTTTTTTCAATTACTGGAGGAGAGGAGAGAGACAGAATGCACCTAGCATGAAAACATGAGTAAGATGGCAAAACGTATTTGGCCTATTAAACCCATTGTTTCCTCCTAAACCATGGAGATCTTTCAGTTACCATGAGGAAAAACAGAAAACAACCCTCTGACATCCTTCCCTTCATTCTGTTTTCATGTAAGACATCGGTAAAACTTGCATGTTTTCATTCAATTCAAAATAGAATACAGTATTGAATTGAAATGAGCTGCTTTGCTGATACCAGAACATTTCATGGAGGTGTTTTTTTGAGTTTTCATTGAAAGTGATTTTGAGGTCTCTGGATTCATTTGTTTCTAATAAGAGAGGAAGGAAGGAAGGAAGGAAGGAAGGAAGGAAGGAAGAAGGAAGGAAGGAAGGAAGGAAGGAAGGAAGGAAGGGAGGGAGGGAGGGAGGAAGGAAGGAAGGAAGGAAGGAAGGAAGGAAGGAAGGAAGGAAGGAAGGAAGGAAGGAAGAAGGACGAAAACTCACAAGTTTAAAAAAAAACAACCAAAAACCAAAAAACCCCGCACCATTTTAACACAAGTCTGTTCTGCATGGTGAAGCCTTCTAAGACGTGGGGAAAAAGGGGAAAAAAGCCTTTAGGGCTTTCCTTCCAATAAAATCTCATTTAATAATGCCTAGGTTTATTGGACAGATGGACCCCATGATGGATTTTGCAAGAGGTCACATTAAAAACCCCCTCAATCAATTATGATGGCAAAGGTGGTATCTTCATTAGGTCCCTGACCTTTGGTTTCCAGCTATCTTTTACCATGAGCAGGAGTCATACAGCTTTATACCTTTGTTGTCTGGGGAGGCAATAATAGCACTCTGTCAGACATTAGGAATTTATATCCTACTGCTCTTTCAATAAATTCTTTATTTCTTAGACGTAAATGTGAATGAACATTGGATATAAATGTTGACCTTCATGCTACTGTTATTTATAGAATAGACTTTTCACAATATCAGGTGTTGAGGGAATGAAATCACTCTGTCATACTTGAACCTAACAACATTCAGTAACTGCAGTACAGATTTTCTCTGAATGATCCCTGTTGAGGTTTTTTCCTTGGTTTTCCACTGAATTCTGACCTTGGTGTTTCTGTCAACAGCGTAAATGAATACCTGAATTCAGATTGTTGTTTTTTAAAACTTCTCTGAACAAAAGTTTCTGATAGAGAACTGTTTTTTAAGACCTGAATTTTAAGAGAACAGGCCTGCGTAGAACGAACCTCTGCACATCACAGAAAACCTCTTTCAAATACAATTTTCCACAATGTCCTTTTCCAGTCAAACATTTATAAGCCTAAAATGGCTATGTATAATGCAGGATATCAGTTGCATTTAAACAATGTAGTGACAGTTCCAGTCATCATCTAAGGCTATTTTAAAAAAGTCACAGAACAAAATCCTTCTCTAGTTCAGACAAAGGGGAGCCAGTCACGTTTGTCTATAAATCTGCACTGCAAGTCTCCTGTAGACCTTGTATCACATTCCTGTTGTCCTAAGACATAATTCATCCTGACTTGTATGAAAAATAGTGTATCCTGCAAGACTAGGACAGTGATTGTCCCCCTATACTGGTTGGCAGTACAGGGTGTGTGTTGGGGAGGGAATGACACATGGACAATGACTGGTAAGGCTGCATCTCTATTACTGTGTTCAGTTTTGGGCCCTCGCTCCAAGAAGGACATTGAGGTGCTGGAGTACATGCAAGAAATGACAATAAAGTTAGTGAAGGGTCTAGAGAGCAACTGGGGTTGTTTAGTCTGGAGGAAAGGAAGATGAGGGGAGACCTTACTGCTCTCTACAACTACCTGAAAGGAGGGTGTAGCCATGTGGTATTGGTCTCTTCTCCCAAGTAACAAGCAATAGGACAAGAAGAAATGACCTCAAATTGTGCCGGGGAGGTTTAGATTGGATATTAGGAAAGATCTGTTCACCAAAAGAGTTGTCCAACATTGAAAGAGGTTGCCCAGGGAAGTTGTTGAGTTACCATCTCTGGAGGCACTTAAAAGATGTGTAGATGTGGTGCTTAGGGACATGGTTCAGTGCTAGGTTAATGGTTGGACTTGATCTTAAAATCTTTTCCAACAAAAATGATTCTATTATTTTATGATTCTATTATTTGTTGCATGACTTTTTTTTTTTTTTGATTTAAAGAGTCTGAACTAGTGTGAGAGAGTGTTGCAGCTTCAGGGACTGGAAACTGGGGGCATGTTTTGCATATGCTGGCATTGGTGTCAATCTTGCTAAGATATGTGGAAGAATAGCATAAAATGGAGTTAAACTTGGTGCAATGTTGTTTCTCCTGAAAAAATCCCTGACACATAAAGTTCCTTGAAATACGTTGTGCTGTGTTACACCTGATAGAGCTAATTTTAACCAGAAGCTGGCATGGGGGTCAGTCAGGACGAGTGACTGAAACTAGCTATATTATTTCATACTGTATGGTGTTATCTCACTATAAAAGGGGACTAGTTGGGAAGGGGTGGCACGACTCCAGGACCCATAGCTCAGGGACAGTCCAGCCTAGTGACAGGTTTGAGCATGCAGTCTGAGTTGTATGGTCATTGGTGAGAAACTACATGTTTTCTATATTCAGTTCCAAGTATTGTTGTTGTTTCTGTCTCCCTGTGCTGCCTCAGAAAAGTGTCCTTATCCCAACCCACAAAGTTTACCTGTGTCTCCCCATCCTCCACCCCATCCCACTGGTGTCAGGGGTGTCAGCAAGCAGTCTAGTGGCACTTGGCTACTGGCTGGGGATAAACCACAATACATGCCCAGGCATTGTCAAGGAGAGTGATAATTGGTAAGAGCATGTTAGCAATTACATTTTACCATTATGTCTCTTTTTCTGCCTGAAGTGATAACTACATGCACCCAGAAAGTACTTCCTTGCTATACTCCATCCATTTGTCATCACTCTCCATATCACAGATACTCAAGGTTTTTTTCATGAAGGTGAAAATCAGTGGATTCCAAATTACAGAACTGTTTTGTTCATCTTTACCTCTCTCCATGCTTTTTCCAGTGATTTGTACCAACAAATTTGTACAGAGGGACCCGGACAGGCTGGATTGATGGGCTGAGGCCAATTGCTTGATGTTCAACAAGGCCAAGTGCCATGTCCTGCACTTGGGTCACAACAACCCCATGTAAAGCTACAGGCTTTGAGAGGAATGGCTCTAGAGCTGTTTGGAGGAGAGCCCTAGGTGTGTTGATAAACAGCTGGCTGAATATGAGCAAGCAGTGTACCCAGGTGGCCAAGAAGGCTAATGGCATACTGGCCTGCATCAGGAACAATGTGGCCAGCAAGAGTAGGGAAGTGATCCTTCCCCTGTACTCAAAGCTGGTGAGGCTGCACATGGAGTACTGCATTCAGTTTCAGGCCCATCACTACAAGGACATTGAGATGCTTGAGCATGTCCAGAGAAGGGCTACAAAGCTGCTGAAGGGTTTAGAAGACAAATCTTATGAGAAGTGGCCGAGGGAGCTGGGATTGTTTAGTCTAGAGAAAAGGAGATTGAGGGGAGACCTAATCACTCTCTACAGCTATCTAAAAGTTGGTTGTAGTGAGGTGGGGGTTGGTCTCTTCTCCCTGGTAGCTAGTGACAGAACAAGGGGAAATGGTCTGAAGTTGCATCATGGGAAGTTTAATTGAATATTAGGAAAAATTTCTTTCCTAAAAGGACTTTTAGATAGTGGAACAGGCTTCCCAGGTTGGTGGTTGAGACACCAGCCCTGGAGGTGTTTAAAAGAAGAGTAGATATTGTATTTGGTGACATGATGTAGTGTTGAACCTAGTAGGGCTGGATACATGGTTGGTCTCGATGATCTTGAAGGTCTTTTCCAACCAAAACCATTCTATGATTCTATGATTTTATACTTCCTACTCAACTTCTTATCAGAAACAATATCAACAGGTGGTTTCTCCTTCCTTGTTTGTACTGTTCTTATCATTTAAAAATGATAATCACATCTCAGTGTGTAGCTTGGCAACCTTTATTATCTTGACATCATTTTCTACCATCCTGCACTGAAGAATACATCTTTTTGATGAGACAAAGTACACAATCAATATTATCACCACAGTAGATGGCTTTTCTCATACTGTTGTCAGAAATTGGATTTTTCTCCTCCAGTGTAAATAACTCCACAGCTATTCCAATTATATTTAACTAACGAGGCCTTCCCCATCATGAGGTCCCATGTTAATGTCTACTGAAAGATATATAAGGTATCACCATTCCACTTCTTCCTGCCTCTTCTTGTTCCTCTCTACATGTTTGCACTATATAAGATAAAAAAGAGGCTTTCTGAAATCTGCTACTGGTACTAAAGAATTCTTTATTATCATCTTTAAATGAGTAACCTAAAAGTGGGGGACGCTGAAAAGAAACTTTCCATGTCAATCAGCCACTCTAAGGGTATTCTCATATGTTCTAAGGAAGCCAGTACCTCACTGGATTTTGTTTTGTTTGCTTAGTTTTTGGTTTAGTTTGGGGTTTTTTTGCGACTGGTTTACTGTTTGATTTTTATTTTGGTTGATTTGGCTTGGTTTCATTGGTTGGTTTGTTTCAGTTTCCTCTTTTATTTTCCCTATAGGCGATCTGGAACTTAATATTACAGACTTGAGTTAATTCCAAACTGGATTTCTGCCCCATCTTATCTTGTTGTTCTATCAAGCCCATACTATAGTACCCTACTGTTAAACAGCTCAGACCTGATGTAATCTTTCCCAGTTGCAGTAAGTGTTTTATTCTCTGTAAAGGAAATTCTGTTTCATTAAAAAGATTGGCTTAGTCACTACAAAAAAAAGCATGTTCTTTCAGAAAGGCTGCTTCCAAAAGTCTGTAGTGTTCAAGAAAGAGGTTAATGGGTGCCCAAGCATGAGCTTTCATGAAACCTTGCAATTCTGGAATAAAGGTGCCCAAAAGGAAGCTATTGATAAGAATAGGAAAGACTTCTCAGTTGCAAGTACTGTGCAACGGGGACAGAAAGAGATATTGTCATTTTTGTAGCAAAGTGTAATTTATTTGGAGACAGAAATTTTGATCCATGCACAGCCAGCAAGTGACCTAACACAATAGAAAATGCAGGCTGGCTTTTAATATACTGGATTATTACTCCTTTGGTGCAATAAGATGCACAAGTCTCTTGATTTTTAGATATCTTCATGAGGTGTCTAACATTAGGTGAAGGAGTCTGGAAATTCAATCCCAGATACATCTCTTTTTTCTTACATCTGGCTATTAAAAAAACTCCAACAATAAAACCCCTTTTTACCACTAAGCATAAAAAGGCTTCTGTCTTGTAGCCAAGATCTATAGTCATGTTCTTCACAAGGACTACAAAGTCCAAAAATAATATCCTGCATGGCGCTAGCAGTAACTGAAAAATTTCTTAAGTAAGATGCCATTTGCCTGTACCAGTGAATCTTTCCTCTTGTCCCATTACTTGTACTGAGATCAGGGCTTCAGAAACTGTGTTAAATTGAAAAGACTGCCATCCTTAGGTCTCAGTCACCTTAGCACAGACAACACTGTAGACATGTCCTGGTGGTGCAGAATCAGACTCCAGAAATTTCCATATGTAGTCTTCTCATAGTCAAACTCTCTGTAATCACATACGAATCACTGTTTTGTGAGCCATCTCATCCTCAAATTTACATGCCATGGAAGTAGCAGGCCCAATGCCATATTCAGACACTGAATATGGTGGTTTAATGTAAATGGAGTTTTATGGGACAAAATTTTTCAGCTTGAACCAATCTATACTAATTTTTGTCAGAAAATATTGGTTAGAAAATCCTGGAAACAGTATTTATCAATCCTTAACACAGCTTAAATCTTCATATGTCAATAGATAGGCAGTGGTGGTAGTGAATTATATTGGTATGTCATTGTAGTTTTGCATGCCTAGGTTCTGGTGAAGGGGGCTGCAGGGGTAGATTCTGCAAGAAGTAAGACTCAACGACCTTGAAATTTCTAAAACACTGGGTGAAATTCGTCTCATTAAATTTGCACGTCTGAAACCTGTGGATTCAGACTGTTAAATTTAGATGTCGGAAACCGTCACTTGAATCTCATGCAAACCATATCTTAAGTGTCAGTTTTAGGGCAGAGGAAACCCACCTCAGGTGTGTGGTCTAAAGCATTGATATAAACTCACCATCATGAAAGTACTAAAATGAGACATCTAGCTTTTAGATGAAACATCATAGTTTTATAGATGATACATGTCTCACCCCCAAAGCCAACGGGATTTTGGAGATTAAGTTTTCAAATATCCCTTACAGCAGTCATCTTGCAAAATTCCCTCAGAAGGTCCAAGTCTGATCCAAAGTCTGGAAATTCTTTACTATCAGTGGGAGATTGATTGGTCAGTTCTGGTGAGAAAACTGGTTATGAAAGAAACAATTTTTGTAGCTAAAGTCCTTCTCTCTAGAAAGCAGAGAAGTCTCAAGGGAAGGATCATGCAATGAGATATAATTTTTCTGTCTCTGCAATGGAGGAGTGTGTGTATCATTTAGAGCCCGGTGTATTTTCACAACTAGAGTATACATATTGGCTGGTTAAGCAAAACATACATTACCAATGTGCAGATAACTTTCCCTTGGGGCTGTCATGGACAGTTCATTGAGAGATGGAAAAGACATTTTCCCCTCCCAGCATATTTCAGTAACTGTGAGTGGTCTGAATTTCACAGTGGAGGAGAGTACAATATCTGCATCATTAAGAGTTATAGAGGTTTCTATAACTCTATAATCTCTCTATAGAGAGATCCATGCTGGAGCAGGATGGGGAGCTTGTGACCCCATGGAGGACCAGACTGGAGCAGTCTGGGCCTGAGAGACTAAGAGACATTCTGTGATTTGGGACTGCACCCATAGCAGTGACCCATGCTGGGGCAGCTGGTGAAGAGCTGAAGACCTGTGGGAAAGGACTCATGTTGGAGAAGTTCTTGGAGGACTGAATTCCATGGGTGGGACCCCATGGTACAGCAGGGGAAGGGTGTGAGGAATGTCCGCCCCAAGCTAAGAAGGAAAACATCTCGTGAGGAACTGACTGAAACCCCCACTCCCCCATTCCATGCCCCTCCCCATGCCACAATGGGGGAGAAGAAGGGAGTGAAATCATGACTAAAGTGAAGTCTGTTATGAAGGGAGGGGGAAGGGGGAGGTGCTTTAAGATCTGGTCGCACTTCTCATTACCCGACTCTGGTGTCACTGGGTGTGCTGTATAGTGTCACAAATTAGAGTTTTCTGTCCTTTAGTCTGTGTTGAGCCTGTTTTGCCCGTGACGCTGAGTGCAGAATGATCTCTTCCTGTCCTTATCTCAACTCCTAAGGCTCTCAGTATATATTTTCTCCCCTGTGCAGCTGAAAAGGGGAGTGATAGAGGGACTTTGGAGGGCTTCTGGCCTCCAGCCATGGTGAAACCACCACAGTCATATGGCTGCCCCATGCCTCTGCCAGAAAATGAGATGGAGCAATATTTGCTTGTTCTAATACACTTCAAGTCCCCTTCAAATACTGGATTTTTATGTGTGATGCCAGGAACAGTCCACCTAAGTGAATCAACACAGGAGCATCAGAGTCTGGAAAATCAGGACCAGATAATACAAAGAAGCAGCAGCTTTCATCTCAGAGGTATCCACAATATTATACTTAGCAGAAGAGGAACAGTTTTTAGAGAGAATTAATAGAAATTGATAATCTAAGGAACATGTTTTTGAATTATTTATAACTGAAGAAACTTTTTATTGCAAGCTCAGCTTGGCAGAAAGGCATAATGGATGACTTGAAGATTCCTAAGATATTTTATAAATATTGGTTCAAGCATTTGATCTATTATTCTTATACATATAATTCATCTGTCATGAAAGGAAGAAGACAGAGAGGTGTCACCACAGCTACAGCTGCCTTTGCTAGCCCTTTTTCTACAGAAAATTTCCTGGCTACAGGATATTATTCCCCATGGGTTTTCATCCACTAAATCAGGTAGCTTTGGGGGAAAAAAAGAGTAATTGAATTAGATGAGACAACTGCCTTCCTGTGCCAAGGTCCACAGTCATATTTAGGCATGATAACCTCTATGGAGCTCACACAATGGTACACGCATAAGACTTTATTCAAGCCACCCTTAGCAGTGTTGTCTTAGAGGCTACCTCATCGAACGCAGATGAAGTTGCTGTGGGTTCTCTACTCTTGTAGATACTTCAAGCTGAACAAGACATGGTGCTGAGCAGCCAGCAATAGCTGACTCTGCACTGAGAAGGGTGGTTGGGTTAGATGATCTCCAGAGGTCCCTGCCATCTTCAGTTGTTGCATGGTTACATAAAGCTACAGCATCTTTGTACATCCTGAAAGTGCCATTAGGCTGAATGATGACTGAACAAAGCTTGCCTACATCAGTGTTTGAGCTCTTTTACATTAGCTGGTACCAACGAATGGTTTTAGTATATTTTTATCTTAGTAACATTGACTATAGATCTATCTACCTTTTAAAAAAAATTGGACATTTTTTACACAAATCTGCACATGGTCTATTTAATTTGAGACTGATGGGGGAAAACAGTGGGTTTGTTTGGGATTATTTTCCTCCATAGACTTTGCAAGGGAAGTACATTGTCTCAGGATTCAATTTCTGTTTCAAAAGGGGAAAAATATATAGGAAGGTTCATCCTAGTTACTTTCAATTTAGTTATTTTGATTGTTAGTAACACAAGAAAATGAAACCTCATTGACAGCTAGAGAGGCCTCTGAAGGAGTTGGTATCGGCCATTGTCTGTTGCACACGTAGTCAACACAATCAATGGAAAGAAATCCAGAATTGTAGATTAAAACTGGATCAAAATCCACATAACAGTTCAACCATATTTAAACACTGAAACTGGAGTTTTTCAAAAGTTTTGATGAAATATAGGCACCATGCTTTCTTCAGTGATATAATTTATTTGGATAAATTCTGGTCTGTATCTGAATTCTTAGTTTTTATTAGAGAACACATATAGCAGAACCATTGAAACACACTATGAGGCAGATGTGGTTTTTTCTTTGTTTGGAATCTGTCTTCAAAATTAGCAACAAAGTGGTTGAACCAATATTTTACACCGCGTATCTCCTGAAAGATAAATTTGAAGGATCTTTTTTTAAATAAAAGCTTATTTTTTTCTTTATCTTTCATATTTTATTCTAAGACTGGTCAGTATAAAGTTTATAGGCAATACATAGTTCAGGTACTATGTAACTGAATCTTTATTTAGAGACTATTCTATTTCCTGAGATCGCTTCAAATGAATTTGTTGCAATCTGGCATAGTTACCAAAACAAATACAGTGATTGATATTTCCCTACAAATTGTAGCTACCGTCTTGCAGCCATAAACTTGCTGGGTTGTGAAATGTATTCTAATGTCATTCCACCTTCTGAGGGAGAATTAATTTAAAAAAAAAAAAAAAGCAAAAAAAGCCTGAGGTGGGTTTTTTTTTTTGGATTTTGTTGTGGTTTGTGTATGTATGTTTATTAAAAATGTTACAAAAAAAGGTTGTGGAAAATTCTGTGTTCTTTCACATTCTTTGACCATACTGTATATCTTGCAACACTTTAAGACTGTTAATCATGATGCACATATTCTAAACACATTTGCAAATCATCTGACATGAATTTGGTTGACTAATGTAATGGATCTACATTCAAATTTTGGCTCACCTTTCCAAGATAAATGCTTCATGAATTTCAGTTTTCTGAAACTGGTTGGGCTTTAAGAGATTAGTTTGAATAATACCTACTTCCTGAAAGAGCAAATATTAAAGGTGGAGTTGTGCTGTGTGAGCCAGTTAATGGCATGAGGGAAAGAAGTTAGGGATCAGAAGTCTTGAGTTATAAAACAAATATCCTTAAACCTCTGGAACTGCCATGACAAAGTGAGTAAACCACAAGAAGTAAGCCAAAACAAGTGGAAAAGCTCAAGAAATTTTAGGAATTAGAAGTGAAAAATTATTCTGGATAAAAATCCAGAAGAGTTTGGCAAACTATATATCTTTGTTGCTTTTTATCAGTCTGGAAAAAAATCTGCAGAAATTCATTACTTATATTGTATTGATTGTGATAGTTCTTTCTGCTTCTGGAGCCTAAAGAATAATGCAGTGATCTCAGATAAAGTAAAGCAATATCAGATTAAGTGTGGTTTATGTAACTGTAGTTTAGCCATGCCCTGTAATTCCACAAGTACTGAAGAATTCTGAATGAAAAACATTATTTTTAACTATTTATATTTATTTGAGAAAATACATGAAGAAATTGGAAAGATGACCAATCTACTGTTGGAAATTAAACTTTTTCATGCAATTTATTGGATTGTATCTGCTCTTTTATTTGTCTGTTCTATAGTTATTTATTGAATTTTATTACTGACAAAATATACTGTTTAATAAAAGGTGAATTGTTTGAAGCTGGAAATGTTTCTTCTAACTTCTCTGTAGGAGCAATCCCTGGCTTTCTTCCTAGAGAAAAATTACTAGAAGAACTGTGATATGGTGCCTCTGTTATTTGCTATTCCCCCGAAAGATATCTCTGTATTTTATACTCACCATGTTACAAACATATTAACCATTCCTCTGGTGTGAACAATGGCTGTATCCTACTTTGCTATAATCTCTAGTGTAGTGACACCAAAATCAAAGTAAAGGCAGTAAAATATTAAGAAAATCACTGTGCAGTTTCTTCCTTGTAATATGAAGGAAGTTCTTCTTTATGTCTGTTTGCAGTATAATTTGTCTAGTTCTGAAATCAATGGATTTTCAGAATTTCTACCACAATGAGTAGGTTCATTGTCTCCTCTACCATTCTTCTGTATTCATACAGGCCAAGTGTCTGCTGATCAGCAAGCTATTCCTCCAATTCTCCCTGCTCCTGTATTCACATAATTTCTATATCCCATAGGAGTTCTCAATGGGCTTGAAAGTCCATCTGCCTGGAAGATACAGGAGATTGAGGTCTATTATTTTACTCTAGTTTAAATAATAGTCTGAAATATCCAAATTATGTCTATAGCTAATCTGTGCCACTTTGTACTTGTCACTGATCCCTCATCTCCTCCTTTCTGTCTTTGCTTATAATAATAATAATGAACCAAGTATATTAGCTTAGGAAATGCTGGTCTCTTATCAAACAACTCTGACAGCATTTAAGACTGAAAAAGTTGTTGGGGCCTGGAATAGGCTGCCCAGGAAGGTGGTTGAGTCACCTTCCCTGGATGTGTTTAAAAAAGGGTAGATGAGGTACTTAGGGATATGGTTTAGCATAGGATGGGGACGGTTGGACTTGATGATCTTAAAGGTCTTTTCCAACCTTGTGATTTTAAGATTCTGCAAGGTAATCTTGATTATTTAGTGCATAAAGAACAGGGTCAGATGAAGCTGTCAGGGAAACCCTCCATGAGGTTCAGAAAGGACCTCCTTGCTTTCTAAACTCTTTCTCAGAGAGGGGCCTAGGTGCGGCTGGATGATCCATCAGACTTGATGAATGGTTTATAGCTAAAGGGATGTATATGCACGATCTTTTATACTTCTTAGCTAAGATCACAAAATTTAGTGCATTTTTTCCCAATTCACATACCCAGGATCTGTTGTGGCAAGGATTCTCTCGACCTCAAGGAGTAACCTTAAGAGGTGTCCCTTTCAAGGGGAGATCTGTCATCTCAGGAATGCTCAAAGGGCTCTTGGGCTGCTCACTATTTATGGAGTAAGAGGATTGACTCGTAGCCATATTTAAATACCAACCGCGGGTTCTTTTGAACACTGACCAGTGCTCATTTCCAGATGGGCACATTAGCACAGATAGCCCTTCGCTATTGTGGTGTTATCTGTCTTCCTGAAATCACTGTGAGGCTGATGCAGACATCACAACCATGTTAATCCAGATTTACGGGAAGAAGTCAGGCAAAGGTGGGGGCGGGGGAGGAAGCATACTGTCACAGATACCTGAACCATATGATATCTGCTCAGGAATAAAAGCTGAGAGAAAGGAGGAGGAAGGGGAGGCATTTGTTATTTATGACATTCGTCTCCTGGAGCAACGGCTTCCTGGACTGAAGCTATGCTTCCTAGGAAGTGGACAGACATTGTCTGGTGATGGGAAAGAGAGAGTAAATCTTTATATTTTCTTTGCTTCTGCACACATACTTGTTCTTTTTTATTAAACTGCCTTTATCTTGACCCTCAAGAGGTTTTTTCCATAATATTTTTCCCCCAACCCCTCTGTCCTGCTGAGGAGGGGAGTGATAGAGTGGCTTTGTGGACACGGGATGTCCACGTAAGGTCAACACACCACATGATTTTGAAAAAAAATATATATATAATTGACCCATTCTTATACATGATTCATATTGTGGATATAAGCCTCTTTTTAGCATTTATCAAAGTCTATGATGTGTCAAATTTTAGAAGTGTTCACATGTCTTGGGGTGAAATAGGCACCCCCTGACAGTGATCAATCCCATCCTAACAAAATTACTGAGGGAAAATGGGAAGATTTGCCTTCTGGAGCTACTTATTTCATTCCACTGGCTAGGAAGGGACCCTAGATTGCAAAATATCATATTCAAAGGCATAGATAAATTTTTAGCCATGATATTTTCCATCTTAAGTACAAGACAAGCTGAAATTGCAACTGTTGGCAAAAATAAACACAATTTCATCAGCCAGAGAGGGCTGAATTGCATCAGTCTATCCCTTGTCCTTTCTCTGATCTAGAAGATCTGATCTCTGCTTTCTGCTTATAATTTACTCCTTGTTGGTCAAAAGCTAAATATCTCTGAAGTTCTTAACTAAATTCAGGGGAATAATCAGTGCATTCTTGTTTTGCACTTATATATGCCTATACTCCTTGTTGCAACTGGATACAGACTGTTAAAGATGGACTTTTAATCTGACCCAGCATGATTGTTCAAGACTTAGATTTATGTAGATCTAAAAACATTTCATACAGAGAAATGTTTCACATGATTGTAAAATATTCACAAATGGAGTTTCTACCACTTTTTCTTCTTACCACAACTGAAAAACGTGCTACAAAACAATACAGAACAACTGTGCTATGGGTTCCGTCATTATAATCTTCTTTACAAGCAAAGATAAGAACTGTAGGGCTTCAGCTTTTTCCTGATGTCTGCCTGTTGTCACTCTTATGTTCATGATTTGAAATATATTTGGTTTCTTCCTCACTCTATGATGCCATACTATAAAATAAAACATTTATTTTATGGGGATTGTTGTCTTCTTTCTTTCTCTGATCTTTTCCAAGCCTTTTTGAATAGGAACTCCCATTGAAAAGACAGATAAAGAGTAACCATAGCTATATCCCTCCTGAGGAAAAGGGAAATAGCTATCTCCCTCCCTTGCTTTTTCAATTTCTTTATTTTCTCTCTGGTTTTATTCAAAATCATAAATGACCCCTGCATGACTTGTAAGTTTAGCTCCCCAGTGTTCCTTCATAAAAACAATGGGCACTTCTGCAAGTGTGGTTTCCATAATTTCATTTTTTTATTGGACTTGCTTGGTATCCAAAAATTGACATTTAAAAAGAGAAGAAAAAAATAACAAAAATATCTCCTAAAATGTTTTCCTGTTCTTAGGAATAAAAAAGCATGATAGTTAATTGCTCAGAAGACAGTTTGACTTACCTGAGAAAGGAATTATACTATTTGTTTTACTGATTAGTATTAATAACAATATCAATGAGGTTTACATTAACAAATGTTCAAGAATAATAGTAACCCCAGAAAAAGTTATCTATAAAGAAAAGATATAACAAGCATAACAATCTTTAATGATTTCTACTGGGAGGAACAGGTCAGTCTGCTTTTCTAGGTTCCAAAAATGTCTGGGAGGTGAATCAAGACTGTGTGTTAACCACATAGAGTGACCATGCAAGAGGAGATCCTGCAAATTAACAGAGAGAAGCAAAAGCAAAAAAATAGCTGCTACTGTTTCTGATAAGTGTTGACGTGCCTTATCTGGGATTTCTTCCTAAGTGTTGCGATACCAGTGATGTCCACTGAAAGCGAATAGCCTAACGTTTTCTAGAAATAAGTAAATGACACCAGAAGAGTACACTGGCTCCTTATCAGTTATTACAAAACAGTGAAAACTTTCTCAGGTCCTCATCAATTCACTCTGTGCCTTGGCTGAAGAAGCACATTATTATTCAAGTAACACTTAAACAGGTAGGATTAGTTTATGCAGATTTTGAATATTTAATTTTATTTTAAAGTCTGTTGTTTATAGTCCTGGGATGCCCCTGACTATTTACTTCACATTAGGCAAATAGATAAAAGACCTTTATTTTGAAAGGACAAAGGAGGTTCAAAATTTTATGATGTTACAGGCAACACAAATTTAAAAAAAATAAAAACATTTCTGATGGACATGACACATTAAGAGCCTTGCATACAAGGTTCAAATTTATATTTTTTCAAAGAATTTTATGAAGGACCAAATTAGAAACCTCCATAGCTCTTAATGATGCAGATATTGTACTCTCATCCACTGTGAAATTCAGACCACTCACAGTTACTGAAATATGCTGGGAGGGGAAAATGTCTTTTCCATCACTCAATGAACTGTCCATGACAGCCCCAAGGGAAAGTTATCTGCACATTGGTAATGTATGTTTTGCTTAACCAGTCAATATGTATATGCTAGTTGTGAAAATACACCACCCTGTTGAGACACTCTTATTTCTTCCTTTACCATATGTAAATCCTAGACCTATAAAGGCTGTAAGATTATTTTTCTTGCCTGATGAGTGTGAAGTTGCCAACAAATGATTAGTAGGAAATATGAAGCTCAAGAGTATACCTAAAATTCAGGACACTGTGTACGTGCACCTCTGAAAGTAGCCTATGCTGTGGTAAACAAAGAACACTGATAGGAAATCAGCTGAAAGTGACTGGGGGGAAGCCCCGTGCAAACCAAGCATTGAGATTCAGTATCCTTTTCCAGGAGACTGGAAGTCATTAATTCAGCAATGATGATTTAAAATATTTTTCTCATAGGGATGTGGAAGGGAAGGTAGGACAGGACACCATGGGACATGGGATTGGTACAAGACAGTAGTCAAAGCCTGCAGTATTTTCCTGGAAGTCACACAAATGACAGTACTAAGGGGAATGCTGAATTTAACCCTGAATAATCCTCTTTATGCTAGACGACTAGAAGGTTCTCCAGTATGTGTCAAAGTATCAGGCCCATTTAGATATACATTCCTGCCATTAGAGCTTTAACCCTTCCAGTGGATGATGGCAGATGAGGCCAAAATACATTGGATGAGGTTTGGTTTTGACAACAGCAGTAATTGATTTTGCATTCATAGTTGGCATTTGATTGGCTGTCAGTGCAGGTTGTAATCTTTAACGAGTGGAAATGCCACCCCACTGAAATGCAGAATACTGAAAAGGTCAAAGAAGAGGAGAATTCCCCCTTTAATTCATGAAGAAAGAGACATTAGAGCCCAGGGAGCCTACACGCATGACAAAGGTTATAATAAGAAAAGAAAATGGCAAACAAATAATCCATTTTTGTAAAAAAATATTCTAAGGAGATGATAAAAGGGCAAATGTCCCACATTTATCCCTCTTGTGAGTGTTGCGACATGCAGAATGCAGATGACCATCACTAGGGGAAAAACAAAATAAGCCACATCGTTGTTAAGAGAAAATATATATCCCACATACAAATACATTTAAGTAGAGAGGAAACATTGAGCTGTGGTATTTTAAACAGAAACAGACACAGTGGGAAAGAAGAAATGAAAAGTGTGCAAGTTTGTTTTAAAAATTCATACACTTCCTGCAGAATTCAGGAATGAAGAGCTGTCAATTGTGCTTAGGCAGCTGAAAAGACCAAGGTAAAGATGATTGTGAAAGAATGTTTTTTTCTAAAATGTTCCTGATAAAGAAGTCTGCAACAAGAAAATATTTTCAGCCTTTTTCTTTTTAATTTCTAGAACTCTTCTTTTATATAATTTACTTACTACATTAGCAAACTTAGGCATAGGCATTTATCTGCTGTACAATAATTCAAATACAGTCTTGCTCTTGTGCAAATTACCTCTGTACATATTTATGTCTGGGTTAACGTTTCTCAAAGAAATTTTCTTCAGCCAGTAAAAAATACACAGACAAATCAAACCTCCACTTCCTTCGTATATACATATCTATATTTGTATACAACTATAAGCTTTCTTATTTAGTCATCCACATTCATGCACACACACACGGAGACAAATAAGGACATGGAAGTATTAAAAAAAAAAAGGACCCCAAAAAATAAAATCATCACAGAAAGAAAGACATCCTAGAATTTTCCTATTCCTTTGAGCTTCTCTCCCAAGGCAATTGCCTAGTGTATATCTTCAAATACACACTAGGACTATGAATAGTTGTTTCTAAAAATATTCGGACTTTTGCTGCTAAAGCTGAAACCCAACACTCCAGAACACTCTGTTTTTACAGTTTTTAAATTGAAAAGTCAGTTTTGTGATAATAACTTCTGTCTGTCTTTCTCTCTCTCTCTCCCCATCTCAAGTTTTTCTCATACAATCTTTAATTTACTTCTTTATTCTTATATTTGAACCTATAAACTCTTAGTGTTGAGTGGTACTAGAAGTAGATGTAAGAGATAAGATAGGTGCTTGAAGAGAAGAAAAAGATGGAAAAATAGGCCAGCATCCCTTTGGTATTCAACAGCTTTATAATGTTATTCCTTTGCAGCTGAAACTGTCTAGGAATGCAATGCATAACACAAAGAAGTTCAAAGACCAAATCTGGTTTTTTCGAAAGTATGCAGAACTACTGAAAACTAACACAAGTAAAAGTTTTCTATTTTTCCCGTTTTACTGTGTCTGAAGTGTTGAATTTGCTTAACAGCCTGCACTTAACAGAAAGAAGACTGAACAGTTATCTAACTGTTCTAAAGAGATTTGAGATAATATTGTGCTTCCAAAGAAAAGAAAGAACTGAATCTGTTTCATAAGTGATCAAAAACAGGGAGAAATTTTCAAAACATTTATTCCACCTCTGAGGCCATTAAGTCAGACATACAATTTTGCAGGGTTTGTGGAATCCCTAATTTGAGAACAGATTATGGTTGTGCTCAGAGACCTGAGACAGAACATCTCAACTCAGTCTTAAAAAAAAATAAATGCAGCTGTGCTATTTGCCAGATTGTAAACAGACCAGATTACTTGGAAGTGAAAAGTTTTCTCTGAGTTTTTCAAAACATGGATTCACAGTAGCATCGGAGGCAAAATAAAAGTTAAATCTCCAAGACCGAAAATGGACAAGCAGCAACAAAGCACGTGTGATGCAGAAGAAACTGGCAGGCTTTGACAAGTCTTAATGTCACATAGGGCTGTTAAATCTCCAAGATGCAAACCCACTTTCCAAAAGACTGCAGAGGTGGGAAGAACATACCCATGAAGAAGGAGAGTGCATGCATTTTACTGAATGAGAAGGCTCTGTATTTGACAGAGAGATGTTTGCAGCACTAAAAGCCACTTTAGTGAATATTTCCTGGTGGGATATGTTCAACAGAAGCTGTGACTGAACTATTTCTTTAAACATCAGGGATGACCTTTTCAATTATAAGTTTAAAATATGTAAAAGTCACTGCAATAGCTGAAGATATAGTTACGTATACTAAAATAAAACCTGGTCATGTGGAACATAGGTAAAGTTCATATTGCATCATGGAAAGATTATTCCTAATCTGAATACTTGGAGCTAGGTATAAACGTCAGTATGTATTGGAAAGGTAAATTGGCAAATGTTAGAAAATGCAAGATCTGTCTGACAGAAGTAACTTGATTGAGCTCCTCAGGCAAAGGGATCTAACATAATCTGAAACATCTAACAGGATAAAATACTTCATTATATCTGGCTAGCAGATATAACAGAGGAGCTATTGGGCATTCATGGGGTTTTTTGAGTGACAGTCGTGTCAGAATCATGCAGTGACTTTATTGACCACCTTTATTATTTTCTATTGCTCATAATTTGAGTTCATGTTACCTTCTATCACCAGGTAGAAGCCTGTATTACAGACATCTCAACATAGTTGTCTACTGAGAGGTGGATGTGTAAGCTAGGTTTCTGAGCACTCCCTTCATTTCCCTAAGGATTAGCACTGAAGACAGCATAAGTGTGCCTAGGTTTTCCCAGATACTTCTGCAGGGCTGACAGATCAGACAGGATCAACAGGGCCAACCATGCTTTCATGGAGCACAACAGAAGTCAGCTAAGAAAACCAGATATCTTAATGTTAGCAGGTACTTCCATGTGGGCTCCTCTGATTGTACTGTGCAGGGTGTGATGGGACTAGTAAACTGAGTAGCAGCTTAGAAATTGCTACCTTTGAAAATGCTTAGCTCCTAAAATAATGTTCAATATGAAGCTTAGAAACAGCCTAGTTGGTATCAACCCAGTGCTCAAAACAAAGTATTCCAAATGCCTGTAAGCAGATTTAATGAAAAATAAAATATATCATGATAGGCAACTTTATCTGTGAAAGTCTTTGCCTCTAAAATGCAGAGTATGTTTATAACAGTAAAATATGGATTCAATGCTCTTTATGAGGTTGCTGTTATGAGTTAATTACTGCAGAAATGCAGAGCTGTAGTTGAAACAGCAACTATTGACAGCATGAAGAAATACAGGATGAACTGTGCCTGCAAGTCCTCAAATCACAAGGAAGCATCAGATCCTAAAATGCCAGTAGGCAAGACTGAATTGTACAATGCACATGAAAAAACTCTTCAGGAAAATCCAAGAGGGAAGAACTGAAAACCCCATTACTCGCCCTTTATTTATCATTATGGCAAGAAAGTATATTTTGGGCCTTCTAATGATTCTCTGCGCATGTACAGATGTATATACATCTATATCTTGAAAAATAAAAACATGTTTAACAGTAATCTCTCTAGTCATTACTATTACCTCATTCTTCTTTGCTCACTGATTGTTTCACTTAAAGCTTGAAATAACCCTTTAAAATCAATTCATAAAACATTTCCATTTCTGTAATTGCTAAGTGGATAAGGTGACATTTTAACAGCTGTATTTCTTGGTGAAAAGTATGTTTCAGTAGAGACCAGATTGTGCATTATAACACTATATTTTTTAAATGTCTATACCCTTTATAGATGTTTCAAATTTAGGTGGTTTTGGCTTTTAATGCTATTAAAAAGTATCCAAAGATCAAAATACCACAGAACTGATAAAATTTCATTTAGTATTAGGGAAAGGTTTAATTTCTAATATAACAAAATAATAACTTATCCATGTAAGTCTGTCATTTATTTACTCTGAAATTGTTAGTTTAAAATTGCTCTCTATAACACAGCACCACACAAACATTCACTAAGACAAAGATATTTCTTTAACATAAATTGATCTTTTCTACAAAAAAAAAAAAAAAAAGTACAGGAACTCTATAGAATTGTGTGTCCTAGAATTATATTCCTCTCATAAGCTTATTATTAAATGCATATCCCAGCCTTCAAGTCAACAGTATATGTCAATTATAGGGCAGAATAAAACAAATCTATCTTGGTGTATAGGCTGGAAGTGCAAATTGGGTGTCATGAGAATGATGAATGGGAGGATGGAAGCAGAGTCCTCCTAAGGTCTGATTCTTTTGAAATGATACAATGACAATATATGCTCAACACCTTCCGAGTGCATATCTCAGAGGAGGTATCACCAGAGATCAATAGCATTGTCCTGCGTACAGAGGAGGAAATTGGGTCCTTGATGACGGCTTCCTGGCAGACAGATCGAATTCAGTCACTGAATCCCAGTCAGGATTTCAGTCTCTGGAAAACTCAGCTTCACACTGCAAATTTCCATAGAGTTTGGGTGGGAGGAAGGATGTGCTTCAAGTGTAATGAATGGCACAGGTAGCACTGCGAAGGGATATTAGGTGGTCACGATGGATTACTTTTTACTACTCATGCTACAGCAGCAGTAGTAACACTCTGTTTATACGTCCATATGGGAAGCATTATCCACATGCACCATTGAGAGGCAGAGCCCTGAGCAGCAGTTCTTGTACTCTAAATGCAAGGGATGAGGCAGACAGCAAAGCAGCGGTGAGCTTACAATAACTGATTTAAATACTAGCCATAGAACACTCAAATTCGAGTCAATTTTAAGCACCTCTTTGATAGGCATGATGACAGAGGTCATATTAGAATTTCCTCCTTCAGTTATATTCATAAGGAAATTAGTTGCTGCTTCCTGATAACAATGAAATAATTTTAACAGCTTGAAGCATTACCTTGCTTGAGTAGATGCTTTCTCCACAATTGAAGGTGATAATTTTAATAAGCCCATCTTTATCTACAAACGCCTGAGTCTTTTTGCATGTTGAAAATTAAAGGTTTCATTCATTCATTCCCTGCAAAATAGTTAAAACAAACGTCTTCTGTCAGAAGCTAGCTTCTCCCAACTTCAATTAAACTTCAGAATGACTTTCACGCATCAGAGATTGCACCAAAAAGATCAGTCAGTTCTATCTTCTCCACATCAGCTTTGTACTGCCACATATGGCCAACATTGATTCTTCAAGCACTGCAGAGAATTTCACTACATTTTTCAATTTTCTGGCAATTGCATCCTTAACTGAGGGTGAAATTATTATGGCTTTTGCTGTCATCTTAACTTTACTCAAAGTACTTAATATATCCCAGTTTAGTGAGTGTTAAAAAATCCTGTCTAATTTTGTTTTGACACTAACAGATTACTTCCCACATGCTCTTTATTAAAACAGTCCACACAGCAATTTGTTTTCTTTTCTTTTGTTTCTTTCTAAAAATATGAGCCTGGATTTAAATTTTGGGTGCAAAAGTCTTGATTAATTGCAAAGTAATCTTCTCTGTTGACTCTGCATTTTTAGCAATATCCAGACTTACATCCATCTGGACATGAATTTGGTGTTAAGGCCAGGTTCAAATTCAAAGAGTAAGAACTCAGAAGTGGATTATATTCCAAACCAATCAAGAGCCTTGCTGCAAACTGAGGGTGCCCATGCATTGTATATTTTTGAACCAGTCAATCACATATAACTTTTCAGACAGATCCAGCAAGAACAGAATTTATCTCCCAAGACATTTATTCCTACCATTCTTCATGTCCCAGAGAAAAACTATCAGTCAATGACCCTGAAATATTTTATCATGGATGGCAGATCAAACACTTGTTCACCTTTGTTGTGCTAGAGGTTAGTCATACAACAGCAGAGGTGATATGTTTGCTCTTGAGTCCCTGCTCCAAGAATATCCCTGAAAGGCTGACTGATGATAATTCACAGGGAAGTAAAGAATGGCTGTAACAAGTGGCTATCCAGCAAGTTCTGTTCTCACCTCCACTTTTCTAAATCCAGAGCAGACTTGAGTCCAGAGGGTTTACGTCAGTAAAGGACAAACACTTCTGAGTTTACTGCACTATTCAACTAATACACAGTGGTTCAATTCCTGCTGTTAGAGCAGAACTCTCTTGTGATTTGGGGCAAATTCTTTAATTTGTCTTTGCTACAGCCTCCCCTCTACACAATAATAATGCTTCTTCATGCTTTTTGTTTGTCTGTTTGTTTGGAGTTTTTCAAATCCCAGAGCAAGCAAGCAGCCAACCACACCCTCAAATACACTGAGTAAACGCAGAGTGGACAGTCCCCACCAAATTCCATGCCACTAAATCCCACGGCTTCAGATCCCAAAGCTGATTTGATTTGTCTAGCGCTAACTCACCATGCATGTTTGTGCTGCACTTTTCAGTCGGGCTTAGTGAAGGTTTCTGGCTTAGAGAGACATGGCCTGGATGTCTTTGTGCCTTTGTGTACAGCACCCAGAAATGGGATACTTCTTGATTGACCCTCTATGTACCGCTGTAACAGAAACAGCAACAGTTTGCCTGCTGGGAATAAGAAGAAATACCGAGCAATGGACACTGCTGGAAGATAAAAGACGCTCGGACAGGATATGTCCTTTCACCAGCCTCAATTTCCTCCCCATACACCCGTAACAGCGAGCTCTGCAGCTTTCCTGCAGAGCAGCCAGGTGCCTTCCACCACGAGGTGGTACTGTTGCCTCTCGCCATCCCGGGGAGCCCGGGCTGTGCCCGCGGGGCTGCCGCAGCTCTCCCAGACGTGGGCCGGTCGGCAGCCCCCGGGCACATGGGACTGCCTGTGGGGCTCTGCAGCACAGGTGAGGCACTGAATGGGTCCTCTGACATGTCACACCGCGACAACACTTCCACTGCTACCCTTTGTCCTAGATTTGCGTGGCTGGGTCACTCACCCCTGTAGTGTCTTGGACAAAGTGTGCTGCCTGGCTGGCTGGGTTGGGTTCAGAGAGTCACAGAATCACTAGGTTGGAGAAGACCATCGAGTCCAACCATACCTGTCCTCTACTAAACCATATCCCTGAGCACCTCATCTACCTGTCTTTTCTCCCTGGGCAGCCTGTTACAGTGCCCAATAACCATTTCAGTGAAGAACTTTTTCCTAATGTCTAATCTGAACCTACCATGGCACAGCTTGAGTCCATCCCCCCTCGTCCTACCACCTGTCACTTGGGTGAAGAAACCAACACCCATCTCTCTATACCCTCCTTTCAGGTAGCTGTAGGTGGTGATAAGGTCTCCCCTCAATATCCTCTTCTCCAGGCTAAAAACCCCCAGCTCTCTCAGCTGCTCCTCATAAAGTTTGCTCTCCAGCCCCTTCACCAGCCTGGTTGCCCTTCTCTGGACACAGTCCAGGGTCTCAATGTCTTTTCTTGTGGTGAGGCGCCCAGAACTGAACCCAGCACTCAAGGTGTGGCCTCACCAATGCTGAGTACAGGGGCACAATTACTGCCCTGGACCTGCTGGACTTATTATTTCTCTTTCAAGCCAAGATGCCATTGGCCTTCTTGGCCACGTGGGCACACTGCTGGCTCATATTCAGCCTGCAGTCAACCAACACCCCCAGGTCCTTCTCTGCCAGGCCACTTTCTAGCCACTCTTCCCCAAGCCTGTAGTGCTGCACAGGGCTGTTATG
This sequence comes from Porphyrio hochstetteri, assembly GCA_020800305.1. Taxonomy (NCBI): domain Eukaryota; kingdom Metazoa; phylum Chordata; class Aves; order Gruiformes; family Rallidae; genus Porphyrio; species Porphyrio hochstetteri. The sequence goes on along the minus strand of CM036905.1, from coordinate 9,647,682 downwards.
TCCCATGTGCAGAACTCTGCACTTGGCCATGTTGAACCTCATCCCCTTGGCCTCAGCCCATTCATCCAGATGGTCCAGATCCCTCTGAAGAGCCTCCCTACCCGTAGGCAGATCAACACTTCCTCACAGCTTAGTGTCATCCACAAACTTACTGAGGGAACATTCAATCCCTTCATCCAGGTCATTGATACAGATATTGAACAGGACTGGACCCAGGACTGAGCCTGGGGAATGCCACTTGTGACTGGCCTCTCACCACTTGTGAGAGGCCATTTACCACAACTATTTGGGCCTGGTCATCCAGCCAGTTTTTTCCCCAGCAGAGAGTGTGCCTATCCAGGCCAGTGGTAGCCAGTGGTGTCTCTTCCTTCAGGCCACACCAAGTTGTTGAAAATTTCCCTGGAAAGCTTGTAAGGGAATCTTTAAAAAAATAAATAAAATCCTTAAAAACAAAGTGTGAAATGCCTACTATGAAAATATTCTACTTGGATGCTTTTTCCAATTAAAATTCAGATTTAACAGGGGAATTTTCATTCCCAAGGGAAGAAACTCTTTGTCATCATATGTGCTAGTGATGAATCTGTGATATAAATAAGTAGAAAAAAAACCTAACAAGAGCAAGTCATTATCCATTAGACACCACAAATGACTTTGTGATACATTTTAACATGTGCATGCTTGCCTATTTCAAAGTTTGTTTACATAAGTAGTTGAGACACAAGGCTCCCTCCCACCTCAGGTGTTGCTGAAGGCTGGGAACAATGCTGATGGGTGGCTCAAATGCTTCCAGCAAGCCATTACACTCTCATGTTAGGAGTTATTGTAAGTCTCCTTCATACCTGGGCTCGTTTGATTTGGTGCATTCAGGCACCAATACACAAGGTCAACTTCTCAAAGATGTTTTCCTTTTGTTGACCTGACTACAGACCCTTGGGAATGGAATTCTGAGCTGAACTACATTTCCTGACAATATTAAAAAGAGTCCCTGAAATGTCATTAGATGCACACTGAGAGTGAATGTAAATATAAAGTTGAAACATTCACACGATCTTCCATTCATCTGTTCCAGGGAAACGTCATTGGCAAAATGCTAATGGAATGTGACAAAATACTTAACCCAGAAAACTCACGAGACAAATTGGGGCCACTTGACTTTTCCCAACTGTTGTAATAGCTACTGAGGCACTGACAGGGCCAGAGGAAGATTGCGTGTTCTCTTGGGACATCACAGTGCAGTCTATTGAAAATAGCTTCATGACTCTTTGCTGACCCCAGGTTTCCAACCTACTTTGCAAGATAGTATCAAAAACTAAAGCCTCTGAAAGAAAAGAAAACTCAAGCAAGTACTGGGGAGACTTTGTAAGTGTTCTTTAAACATTGTTTATAGCTCTTGCGGTCAATTATCACAGTCATTTAAAAATAGAAGGAGTTTTAGTTTGTGAACTTAAGGAAATAAGCATTGCAAAATTTTCCTTGGATAGTTTACCTCCATACTCTTCCATAGTTTGTTTTTTGGAGCTTTGTAACAGATCTTTTCCCACATCTAACACTAAATACAAATGTATATCAGAGCAACATCTATTTTCATTTTAATTTCTCCTATGGTAGAGAATCCAGCCCAGTGCTTGTGACTTGATACAGAACTGGAAGAACACCCTCCATCCCAAACACTGACATGTGATAAAAGCAGACATGAGGAAAGAGTAAAGTGTTTCCCCCACAAGATTAAATTTTGAAAGGAATAGATTCTGGCAGGTGTCCACAAGAAGCAGAAACTGACTGAAAGATAAAAGCCAGCACTAGGTTCATCCATACCAGGTACAGAAGAGGTGGATCAGAGGCAACCAAACAGGAACAGAGACCTCCATTTATCTCTTGCAATGAAACAGAATATAGAGGAAACATGGCAACAGTCTGAAAGGACAGTTTGAAGTTAAGCTACACAAAGTCCAGAGGAAAAAAAAATAACAAAACCAAAAAACTCACAACAAAAAAGCCCACAGCAGAAAAAGATCAGAATCTATACAAGAGAGAACAAGTCCAGCTAGGAGTCTGGTACAATTTTTTAAGATTTATTAGTTCCAAACTAAGGTAACTTGAAAGATGGGTAGTAACAATAGATTCTGCTAAATCTACACCTGGAAACAGAAGCAAGGCCCTCCAAAAAGCAAAAAGCCTTTGTCAGTAGCTCTGAAACACTTTTTTGATGAAATAATGACAATAATGTCACAATATCACTGACATAAAACACAAATAATCAAAGAAAAACAAGAAAAAGAGGAGAAATATTTGTCTGCATTGAGGTTGTCAGGGGATTTGTAAAGGATACAGATAGCTTGCAACATGATTGAAATGATTATTCAGACAAAAAAGAAGATCCTAAAACCTGACATTATTTAGTTTAAGAACGAAGTAGTCCTGAGTTTCTTACCTACCAATTAATTGTATTCTGCAGAGATCTTCACTTGATACGAACCACACACTTTTTTTTGCTTACCCTCCCCGACTTTTCTTTAGAAACAAGATTCCTTATCAGTCCCCAGTGTATTTCCCCAAGGTGTAGGGCAGATGTAATTAAAGGCTATACAATTAAAAAGAGATTGCACCTAAATCACTACACTGCAACCATTTCTCATGCAAAGACTACTTTATAGAACTGCAGAAATTTAACTCATAAATGTAACTTTATTCTAATCCACATCTCTATGCTCATCTGTAGTACATCAGAAAGATATATTTCTTCTCCCCATGAAATTCTCAAGCACGGGAAGATGAAGGGATTATGAAAACTACTTTTTTCTTGAGGATTTTTTTTAAATTTTGGGTCGCCTAGTGAAGTTTCCATTTTCTCTGGTTCAATTATTTGTGTGTTAAGAACAGTTATTTGTCTACAGATTTGTTATGGGTCTAAAAAACTCAATAGGAGTCTATCCACTGACTTAAAGAGGCTTTAAATCAAAATGTTTAGGGGCCAAATCTTTATCTCACTGAACATAAGCCAAAGCTCTGCTGATTTCAGTGAGATCAGAATTCTGCCTCAGATGTACAGCAAGAAGATGAAATGTTTAGCTATTGCCATGAAGATTTAAACCGAGTAGGAGAAACTATGAATCATTGGGGTTTGTTTTCTTGTTTATGTACAAGAAATGTCATTGAATGAAACCAGCCTTGGAGAACTATTAAGCTTACATGGAAAGCAGTGCATATATGAGGAGGCTACATGCCCTTACAAATTAGTGAGAATGGAACTATAATGAAATCCACTAAAATTTTGTGTTCATGATCAAAATGCAAAACATAATAATTTTATTATATATACCAATTGTCACAATTTTACAGTTGTTAAAAACTTGATTGTAAGAACACCGTGGGGCTGATAGAAGGAAATATTTACACCATCCATATGTAGGCAGCTGAATTCGAGGGCTGAATCATTAAGTTTGACTCTGCTTAGCTCTGATCTCCCAAGGGTTCCCAGAACTGCTGCACCTCCAAATAGTGTTTCAGAGAAGGACCCTGACCAAATTAATTTCCATTGTCAATAGATTTCCCTTCCTTCCCCTCTATGTTCTCCTTGAACTACCCAGCTGCCAGAACAGCTTTCCCTACACATCAAAATTTGGGTTTGGTTGCACCTATCTGATCTAGCTACTCTTTTCCCTGCCTGAGGAGTGCTGTGGAGGAGGCTTATGCACAACAAAGATGTAATAAGGCAAAACTGAGATGTGTAATTTCACCCATGGTCTCACAGAAGACCAATCTGAACTTGACCAAAGGATGAGTGTGAAAATATGGGGTCCTGCTTTAGCCGACCATGTATAGACTTTTCTAAAAAAACCTGAAGGAAAGGCAGAGGGCTGACATATCTCAGTAAAACTGGCACACCTGTCCTTCTCAATGCAGTCAAGACTCCCTTAAGCCTCATCAGGATGTCTCTGATCCTCAGAGCTGGGGCTGCAGCACAGACTTTGTTAGACCTCTGATGCAGACTCAAGCTGAGATTCAGGCAATTAACATTGCTTTAAGCAGACAATGAAAATATGGCCATTCAGAGCAACCAGAAAGGAAACAAAAACACTAATATTTTTCTATTCTGTATCACTTCTAAACAAACAATAAGTTCACCTTAGTCCAGTGATGAAAATTTCCCAAGACACAGAATCACAGATTCCCAGGATGGCTGCAGTTGGAAGCAACCTCTAGACATCATCTGATCCAACCCCCTGAACAAGTAGAGCCACCTAGAGTCAGTAGCCCAGGACCACATTTAGACAGTTAGATATTTCTAAGAATGGAACTCTACAACCTCTTTGGGAAATCTCTTCCTGTGCTCAGTCACTCTCACAGTGACTGGTTCTGTCACTGTACACCACCAGAAATAACCTAGCTCCATTCTCTTTGCACAATCCCTTTAATTATTTATTCACATTGATAAGATTCTCTCCTGAGCCTTCTCTTCTCCAGGCTAAACAGTCACAGCTCTCTCAACCTTTCCTAATAAGAGGTCCCTTAACAATATTTCTGGCCCTTCGTTGAACCCTCTCCACTATGTTCATCTGTTGTAGGGGAGATCCCAGAACTGGACACAGTATTGCAGGCATGGACTCATCAGTGCTGAGGTGAAAGATCACCTCCCTTGACCTGACAATAATCTGTCTAATGCAGCACAGGATACCATTTTCTTTCTTTACTGCAAGGGCTGTTGCTCAGCTCGGTGTCCATCAAGACACCCAGGTCCTTTTCTGGAATGCATCTGTCCAGCTGGGCAGACCCCAGCATGCACAGGTGTTTGGGGTTATTCCTCCCCAGGTGCAGGACTTTGCACTTCCCCTCGTTGAACCGCATGAAGTTCCTATCAGCCCATTTCTTCAGCCTGCTGAGGTCCTTCTGGATGGTAGCACAACCCTCTGGTATATCAGCCACTCCTCCTAGTTTGGTGTCCTCCACAAACTTGCTGAGGGTACATTCATGCCCCATCAGCATGAATAATGCTAAACTAGACTGGGATCCATTATTGATCTCTGGGGAACACTGATAGTCACTGGTCTCCAACTAGACTTTGTTTCAGTGATCACTAGTCTCTGCACCTGAGCATTCAGGTAGTTTTCAATCCACTTCACAGTCTGCTCATCCTGCATCAACAGCTTCTTTCTGAGGATCTTAGGAGAGATCTTTACTGAGTCAAGATAAACAATACTCACTACTCTCCCCTCATCTACCAGGCCACTCACGTCATCACAGATGTTTATCAAGTTGGATAAGCATGACCTCAACTTGACTAGTCTTGATTATTTTGTCATCTTTAATATGCCTAGAAATTGTTTCCAGGATTAGCTTCTCCCTAGCCTTCCAAGGGACCAAGGTTAGACTGACCAGCCTGTAATTCCCTGGACATTCCCTCTTGCCATTCTTGACAACAGGAGTGACATTAATTTTTCCCCAGGCTTTAGGCACTTCTCCCACTAACCATGATTTATCAAAGATTATCAAGAGTAGTCTTGCTGTATCAGCCATTTCTCTCAGTATTTATGGGTATATCCCACTTTAGCTTGCTTAAGTATTCTTTGTCCTGATCCTCTTTCCCATAGACTAGATTTTCCTTCCTCCAACCTTTCTCTCTGGTCTCTGGGACCAGAGGTTCTACCTGGGGTGGAACTAGATCAGCTTAAGGTTCCTTCAAACCCAAAACATTCCATCATTCTATGATTATATGATTCTTATGACCATACGATTCTTATCATATAATCGTATTTTGATTTTCTCTTTTTTCTGATACTAGGATTAAGTAATTTGTCAAAATATCAGGTATGAGCATGAACATCTGAAAAACACAGGTGAAGTGATAGATGCCTTCACTATTATTGCTAAAATCTGAATTTCTTTTATGTTTCACTTCTGTGTTCTTAAAGCAGCTAATGTGTGGCATTTACTGTTTTAAAGCTGTATCAGCACAAAAGATGCGAGTGTGGCACTCCAGGATGAGATAACGTGCTTACTATGCAAATTCAACTCTTACAGGACTGCTGTCAGCAAAGAATATTGGGATATAGGATTTAAGGAAATATGTTTCTTTTTTCAATTATTTATGAGTTATTATAAAAATAATAATCATAAACACAGAAAGGCTCAAGGGTTTCTAAAGCAAATTAAGAATTTAAAAGTATCTTTATAAAATATGATTTTCAATATAATTTGCACTAAGCTCCCTGAAGTTCAAGTGTTAACATCCACAGTCCATCTGCTTGTTAAATGTGCATGTAATCTAAGCACACAACAGTATAATTACTTTGAGATCTTAGGAACAGCTTGGATTGTTTATAAGATTTTTCTTTTTTTTTTTTTTTTTTCTGTCAGGGGAAAGAAATGAAGTGAATTCCATTACAGGCATTTAGGACAGAGTTGTATATAGAAATAGAAGAAGCGCTTAATTACAGAATTATGACAATTAATAAGAAACTATTGATAGCCAAGAAAAGACAGTGGTATGGGAAAAATGTTATTGCAGATGCACTCCCAGTACAGTGAAACGCCCTCCCGCCCCAAACCAGAATATGCCCAGCAGCCCTATTTTGCATTACACAGATTCTGTCTGTGCTGATACATGCCAAAAGAGGTCTGTGACTGAAGACATACTATAGAGCAAAGCAGAGATTCTACCAGCTAAGGAAAGTCTAGAACTTCACGTAGTTCTCAAATATGATTCACTCATGTCCCTTTTCCTCTTGAGAGCATGACATGCTTTCCTGTTGTCTACTGATCAATACAAAAGAAACACATGACACAATGCATATGCACAGGTTGAGCTGTAACATCTCAGGTTGCATCAAGACAAGCGCAAGCAGTCAAATACAAACTGCGTAAGTAATGACTGGCAGAAGGTAACTCAAAATTTGTGTCTGCAGGACAAAAGATATTCCCCCATCTCCAGGAAATCATCACTTGTGTTGCATTAATACCATTTATGGTCTTTATTTGCTTCCTTCTCTTTATTCAATGCAGTTGGTGCTTTCTATTTGTATTGGGTCTGGCTGAGACAAAGTTAATGTTCCCCGTAGCAGCCCTCTCAGCGCTGTGCTGTATATCAGTAGGTAGCAAGGTGTTGATAACACACCAGGGTTTGGCTACTGCTGGGCTGTGCTCTCACTCAGCAAGCAGGCAAGGTCTTGTGATGGGAAACAACCAGGACACCTGACCCAAACCGACCAAAGGAATATTCCATACCATATGACATCTGCTCAGGAATAAAAAGCTGAGAGAAAGAAGGAGGAAAGGGAGGCATTTGTTATTTATGACATTTGTCTTCTGGAGCAACTGCTTCACGGACTGAAGCCCTGTTTCCCAGGAAGTGGACAGACATTGTCTGGTGATGGGAAAGAGAGAGTAATTCTTTGTGGGTTTTTTTGCTTCTCTACACATACTTATGATTTTGCTTTATCTTGACCCTCAAGGGTTATAGAGTGGCTTGGTGGACACCTGGCATTCAGCCAAGGTCAACCCACCACATTATTTTGTCATGTGAAAGAGAAGAGACATTTTCATGAAAGTTTTAAGTTTTTAAAAAATATTTCTTTCCAACTCCACATCAGAAAGTAAACAATTAGAGCCCTCTGTAAAAGAGAAGAGGCTTTAGCAATAAATCACTGAGATTGGAAAGCTAAGGGAAGGGACCTTTACTACTTATTTACATTTCCCTAAAAATCAATCTTTTAATTTGATTGAATCTTTGTCATTATAAGGGCTGGGCAGGTGCAACACATCAAAGAAGATATATTTATACTCCTCTCTGAATTTTGTTTTTCAGTCCATGACTATCTTCCACTGAAAACAATATCTGCATCAGAATTGGATATAACTCAGCAGTTATTCATTAATAATTTTTAGCAATTACCTTTCTGACATTCTGCTATCTATGGAACAATGCTGGTTTATAACAGATGGCAGTCTGTGCCCTCAGTCTGACTTTTAAGTTCATACTCACATCACCTTATGTTGATTCCCAATCTACTTATCACTGAGCAGAAATACATGCTTATCTCTCTGCTGGGAGCCAACAATACATCAGAAGTTGAATTCAGCCTGTGCTTTTATAATGATGCAGCCAGAATAATTCCAGAATTCAAAACCTTTTGCTGGATTAAAAAAAATATGGATGCCAACCTCTCATTCTGTGATCTTGTTTCTTGCTTATTTTATCTGTTTTCTCTGTATGAACTCCAGACCATCCTTTCCTTCTCCTACCTGAGCAAAGCACCAGTGTGCTTTGCATCTGTAGAAGCTCAGAAAATTTGCCTCTTTGGATCTATTTCTACTTTGAGTTTTCCAGTTTTCAAGGAATTTAATTATGCCCATTAAGGAATAAAGCCTTAAGGGAGAAAGCAAGATATGCATGATTTAGATTCACAGTTAACGATTCCCTGCAATAGACATTTAACCTTATGAGAGGAGGTCAAACCAGAGTGTCCAAACAGATGACTAACATCAAGCCAATTCTTATTAACTGGCTCTACAAGGAGAAGGACAGAGTGGAAGGAACTTTATTTAGTATTACCCTGCAGGGTCCAAGTGCAGAACGAGCAGTCGGTCACTGCTACTGTCATTTAAGAAAAATTTACAAAAGGTACAGGTAAAACTAAAAAAAAACAATTTGAGAATTAGGATTAAACACTCAAAATGGGCATAAATCTATATCTCATTGAGAGAAATAAGGGAAGAAAAGGAAAAGAATAATGTTTTGGAGCAGACAGAAAAGAGAGGATGTATGAAGAAAGGAGACCTAGGTTTATATATCCCATTACCTTTCCATTAATTATAGTCATGTTCATCTTCAGATATGTGTTGTTTTTGTAGCCTCTGCTGAGTGACTGAAATCGGAACATGCATTGAAAGCTCTCATCTAAAGATGCTGACATTCTTCAGAAAAGATGAAGCTGTCAAGTTGAGAGAGTGTGAAGAACATGTCAGATGTGTGAATTTCTCATCTTTCGCTTGGCTTTTATGAAAAAATAGCTACATTGTCAGGGAAAATAAAAGCAAGTGAAGGTCTTAAAAACAAGTCACACATCAAGTCAATAAAACTCTCATAAAGTGTTAGCTTTATGACGATTAGGAACTTAGGAATTGTCATACTGGGCCAGGTGAATATTTTTCTCAGCCATTTCATGGAGACATAAAAGAAAGCCTACAAGGAAAATTCCTTGCTAACATTTTCTGTCAATGTTTGACTTTTAGCCACCCCACAGAATTTAATTCTCATTATCTACATGAATGTCCAGTCCTTGTCTGAACCCTGCTATTTTTGAGAATGATTTTCATAGGCCTGCTGTTCACTGTGAGAACCGTATGAACATGCTTTGAAAAATAAGATTTCCTCTGTCTATAATTTGAAATCTCCTGCTTCTTGAATGGTAGTAGAGAATAATAATGGAACAAAATATGGAGATGAGAAGAACTTGCATTTGATACACCTGGCACTTCTGAAGATTTTCTTCATGGCCTTTGGAAAGTATTTAAATCCCTCTTTGTCTTAATATTCAAACATCCACATGTCCATTTGGTGACCTTTATCTGTCTGTTAATTCCTAGATTCTGATGCAATAATTACTTGAGGATTCTCTCGGTTCCTCTCATATATCTTCTATATTTAAGTTTTGCATTATTCTTTGCCTCTTGCAGAGTAGATGAAAGGATTCCCTAGTTAAGGATTCCCCAAACTAGTATTTGTTTCTGGAGTGAACAACGTCACAAACCTAAGGAAAAAAAGAATTACAACTAGTACAAACCTTGTGAGATCTTGCCTCAGAGAAACTGACTTGGTAAAGTCTGCAAAACTTAAGAGTGGTACCTCATCTGTTGTGGATCTAAAGCATTTTAAAAACTACTACCTGGTCATTTCAAAGAATGTTCCTATTTTATGAGCCATGGAGAAACAAGCACTCAGCAGTCTCTGTGCAGTCTCCCCATCTTGTTCATGGATTCATAGGTCAGTTTGGTATTCCATCACTTCTTCCAAAACTGTGTAGTTCAGATGCCTTTCACCTTTTCTCATTATAATTACTTTCCTCTAGACCTTCTATCAAGGGACACCTGGACTCAATAGCCTGAACAATTGCTTCTCCTAGTTTCTATTAGTGGAAGTTATGTGGCTTGCATTGTGTGTGTTTTACAGATGATCTGTCTCCTGTGGGACTATGCCTTGTTTGCTAGGGCTGTCAAAATTCAGGAAAAGTAAACTCTTAGCTGGAATCATCCATCAAAAATGTTTTCCCTTCAGCTTGGCAATTTAAGGTTGTTGAAGTTTGTGGCACTTAAGAGGTCTGTCTGCTTTATGAATTAAACATTTTTATGTTTGTGCTTTGGTCTTTACAAATCTGAATAATGCACATCTAATAATAATATATTGGTTGACTCATACTAAATAAGATGAAAGGGGTTTGATGTTTTTATTTGTTTGATTGGGGGGGTTTTGATAACTGAAAGAATTTGAACAAAAGAAATGTCTATCAGAGCCAGGCTAGTGAAACATGTTTGAGATAAAATCATCCAGATATTGAATCAAGAAGTTTATCTTACTCTGGGCAACTAACGAGTCCCTAATTGAAGAATACAGTCATTTAAAATGTCTTGTCAGGGTAGGCATATCATCATGTGTCAGGAGCAGCAAGAATAGGTTTTCTCTAAGCAGAAGATGAGCCAGAAGCCATGGGTGCCAATGACACAAGCATCCTTACTGAGAGGGCACAGGCTTGTGGCATCTGAGAGGAGTAGTGTTGGTGACAGCAACAGAACTGGGACAGCCCAGTGATCAGCAGACAAACTTGAAGCAGTGAGTCAGGTCTGCAGCTGATCCAGTCAAGAAGTCAAGGACCGGACACAGGGTTATGTGCAATGTGACTCAGGCAAGGGTTGAGGACAAAGGTTGAACATTGATCCTGAGCCCTGGGAAGTGGTTCTGTGGGTCCCAGAGAAGGTAGCTCAGTGCGACTAATATCTTTTCATGCACTGAGGCATGTACTGGGAGCACTTCAGCTCAAGTCACTCTAGTTATACATTCAGGAGTGAAGACCGCAGGACAAACACCCATATCTGTCTTTTACTGAAAAATAAACATCCCTCTCAGCTACAAATATAATCTGCTGCACTCCTATAAAGGACGGCAGGCTGAGTAGAAAAAATGTACATTAAATGCCAGGGAGGTTCAGCTAGATGTACTCTAAAAAAGCACAGGGTAGATATGATGACTGTGATAAAGACAGCTGCTGCCTTTTGGGGGTAACTGCTATCATGCTTGGGCACAGCTACAGAGTCAAAGAAATGAAATCCTTGTCTAAAGTGCTAAGCAAATCACAAATTATTTTATTATTAGTTGGAGAAAAGGTCTCAATTAAATTAATTGCTCTACTTTGCAGTTTATTTCAGCTGGTTCAAGCTTAAGTTAAAATGAAAGATCTATACCACCACCACCATAGAAACAGATGTTTTAGAAGTCATGAAGCACACAAGTATATAAAACTCAGATTAGGGATTTCCCTCAGTAGAATTCAACTTTTCACTGTCTAACAGTGAAGGTCTTCTGCAAATGTAGGTAGATTTCTGGTTTGGGACATAATTTTGATTAAATCACTAATACAGGGAAGAACAAGTATTGTGGCTACTGTGAATTTAGAACCACGCTACTCCAGATCAATGCTAAGGCCTCACAGATATAGTAGCCCCAGACAAGACACTAGAACAATGTTACTACAAAATCCTGTACAGTGTTGGTATCAACACTCATGAATTGAAACAAACCCTCTGGGGACTGTCTTTTCTGCCCAGTGTCCCAGATCATATGGGATAGCAAGAGGAATAGAAAGTTGAGTACACACATCATTGAAGGGAGGAAACATGCCCATGACTTCTCACTCACAATTTGTGTTGCTCCAAAATCTACCCATCACAACAGCAATGTGGATGGGAAGATGATAATTTCTTTAGCACGCTCTTTCAGCTCCTATGTAGCTATTTTCCCAAACAGAACAAATGAGGCAGAAATATTTACGTGAGGTCCATTTAGGACTAATTTCTCCAGGCAGTAGTAAAACTTTAGGCAGCAAGCACACATCTTGCAATTCGCCAGGTCAGGATCCTTTGTAGATTCATGGTTCAATGCATCTTCTTCAGGTTAAATGCTCTTACATTTAAAGGATATTAAATGCCAAACTTGCAAGGGATTTTAAGTAAGATATTGTCAAGGCTGAGGTGATAAATCTGATTTTACAACTTAAGGCACAAAAGCCATGTTTGATCAATACCAATCTCTTGCTTCTATGGATAATAATAATTCATGGTGTCAACTAGACAGTGTGTATCGGAGCAAACAGTCCTGGATCACTTCAACATTTAACAGAAGGAAGAGGTTGTGGCAGCTTCAGCTAAGAGTCAGGACACACACATTTCTCTGCCAGTTCTGCTACAGACATTAACCATCAACTTAATATTTCTAATCTGTGAAAAGAGCTGGTAAAACAGAAGTAGCTATGCAGTCAGAATAACTTTGGTGGATGCTGGGAAAAATGCACTCTCCTTCTATGAATGTGTCCTATTCTTTGACACCCTGAGACTTAATGTACACCAGAGTAAGTGTGTCAAGAGCATCCGGGATGTCTGCTAACAGAGAATGACTCCTTAAGTGGAAAAAAACCCACAAAAACAAACCACCCAAAACTGTTTTCTTCCTTTCCTAAGGTGTATATTAATATAACATTTACCATGCACCAGTCAGTTCCAGTGCTCTTGTCAGCCTTCATGCTGATGCCCAGACATCAGTTCTGAAGATCCTTACCACGGTCAGGGAGTGGTTGTGACTAACTCATCCCACAGACTGCCATCTCTGTCTATACACATCTGTTTTCCTTGGATATTAATGAAGACAGGGAGCAAGGACAAAAAACTCATACTGCTCTTAGGGTCAAGGAACACTGAAAATAGTGATTCCAGATAGGACTCTGCAGGTTGACTTGGCCTACAAAATGTTTCTGTAGACCCCAATGCTTTTTCCCCCACAGGCTTTGGATAGTGATCATTGCAGCCAGAATCTCTGCCCAAATAGATGATTTCTGTCTCCTGTATCTGTTTCAGCTGCCCAGAAAGGGTCAGACTGCTGATGGTGTGAGAATAGGAGATGAAAGCTTCTGCTGGTAAACAGTGGCTGTTGCCAGCAGTAGTAACTGCTCCTGTCATTCCTACCTGGCGGCCACTGGTCCTATATCCTGTCCCCTTCCATCTCATCTTCCCCATGGCAGAAGCTTGGCTTCCTTTGGTAGAGCCAGGCATATTTGACTGATGTTGTATGGCCTTGATTGTACTTAAGGGCAGGAAGGAAAGTATTGCTCTCCATACAAGAGAGCAATAGTAAGATTTATGAGAAAGGTGGTTGAAAGAAAGGGAGAAGGGGAAAACAGTCTGCTGCTTTAGGGCAATGAAGATGCTGGGACATAGGAATAACTGCCATCTCATGTAGCTGCTGTGCAGACAGCTGTCGGTGAGGATAATGGCATTTTTGTCTAAAGAGACGAGGACAAAAACAAAGTGAAAATCTGGTGCTCTACTGAGAGGGCTGGGGTTGGGGATAAGGGAGGCTGAAGCTTCCTTAGCCATGCTGCAGAGAAAGTGTAAGGCTCTGGGAACACGGGCTTGAGGTCAGACCCTGTCTGTGCAGTTTGTCAAACTGCAACGAATCATACTGCTCAAACTGTGCAAAAGCTGACTCCATAATAATGTAAATAGCACTTATAAATAGGAATACATTAAAGCTTCTCTAGCTCAGCTTTTCCATTTCTTCATCTCTGTGAGCTGCTGCTTCTTAGGGTAGAATTCCTGTGGGTAGTTCATCTGAGTACAGCATTTATACAGTGAACTGAAACATTGGTTTAAATCACTGGGGTGCTATGCCATTTATTTTAGGATAGGTTTAAATCAGACTGAAGTTCTATAAACCTAATTAAGAAAAAAAAATAAAACAACAACCAACCAACCAACCAACCCTTCTCTATTGCAAATTTGCATTAAAATGTACAATGAGCCTAAGGCAAGTTCCAAAACATTATTTACATGCTTTCAGTGAAGCCTAAGCAGAAATGAAGTTTTTAAAGTATGCATTGTTAAATTACCTCAAGTGATCTAGAAAACCATTTAGATGATAAAACAAACAAAATATCTTTCTTAGGCACCAAGGTCTCTAGATTCATGATACAAATCTTGAAAAAAATGGCCCTTGGAGGCACCACAAGTACTTGTCTAGTCATAGCTTTGTCAGAAAAACAAAACAAACAATAAAACCCCAAACCACACGATCCTGCACAATATTGTCACACTGCTTTTCATCTGGAAACACATAAAAACAAGTCTTCCTAAGGCTTCCATTTTTTCTAACCATGAAAGTTATTTAGGTCTAAAGAAAGATGTTACCTCTCCCTTGAAAATCTTGTCCTATTATAAGACTGTCACAGCTACAATACCACTACTTCTGTAACATTTCTAGCAATCCTCTTCCTAGCCTGATCTTAAAAACATTTTAGTAATCGACACATCATAAGCTCCATGTCTAACCATCATAATTAATATTGAGCTATGAGATTGTTTCTGGTCCCAAACTGAAATACAGTATCTTTAATTAAACTAAATTTTGTTAGCTTGCTTTTGAGGCTAGTGGGAAAAGTATAAAAACATCTTACTGAGTTCAGTATCTGACATTTACAGTGAGACTCAGATTAAGACATCCACATTTAAGTGTCTCTCTGTAGCTGTCCAAATGTGATTTAAGAGCTTAGGGTCTCATTATAGTTAACGAAGATCTTTTAGTATGATCAGTGGAACCTGCAAAGTAATGTAACAGCCCAAAAATACCTAGTTTAGAGAAAATTGAGTAATTTTCTTAACTTTCTTGACTTTTTTAAACTAAGACCTTGAAATGAGCTATCCACCTATGGTGTCCTGTGAAATCTGAGACTCCTCATAGTATCCAAGACATCTTTACAGGCTTTAAAAATGTTAGAGGGATCTATGGAAGATCACATATTTCTTGAGCAGCAGGTTAGGACATATCCTAAGACAGATCAAATGTCACAAGATACCTGTTTGACATTTGAGAAAATGTATCAGTAGTAGAGAGGATCAGACGCATTTAATACCTTTTTCTGGACTTCCATAGAATCATACTGAGTTGGAAGGGACCCATAAGGATCAAGTCCAACTCCTGGCTCCACACAGGACCAGCAAAGTCAGAGCATGTGAGTGGGTGCGTCATCCAGATGCCTCAGTCCAGCTTAGTGCAGTGACCACTTCCCTGGGGAGCCGGTTCCAGTGCCCAACAAACCTCTCAGTAAATAACCTTTTCCTAATATCCAACCTAAACCTCCCCTGTCACAGCTTCATGCCGTTCCCTCAGGTTCTATCCCTGGTCACCAAGGAGATGAGATTGGCACCTGTCCCTTCACTCCCCCTTGTCAGGAAGCCACAGACCGCAACGAGGTCTCCCCTCAGCATCCTGTTCTCCAGGCTGGAACAAACCTGGGGACTTCAGCCTCTCCTCATAAGACTTCCCCTCCAGACCCTTCACCATCCTCATTGCCCTCCTCTGGACACTCTCCAATATTTTTGTGTCCCTCTTGTACTGTGGTACCAAAACTGTACCCAGGACTCAAGGTGAGGCTGTACCAGCATAGCGCAGAGCAGGACAATCCCTTCCCTGGACCGCGTGGCCATGCCGTGCTTGATGCAGTTGGCCCTCCTGGCTACCTGGGCACACTGCTGGCTGATGTTGAACTTGCTCTTGACCAAGACCCCCAAATCTCTCTCAGCATGGCTGGCCTCCAGCATCTGATCCCCCAGTCTGTATGTGCATCCAGGGTTGCCCCTTCCCATGTGTAGAATCCAGCACTTGCCCTTGTAAAAATTCATGCTATTGATGATTGCCCAGCTCTCTAATCTGTCCAGATCTCTCTGTAAGGCTTCTCCACTCTCCAGATTGTCAACAGCCTCTCCCAGTTTGTTGTCATTTGGAAATTTACTTAAGACACCCTCTAGTCCTGAGACCAAGTCGTTTATGAAAATATTAAAAATAACTGGACCTAAGATGGAACCCTGGGGAACCCCTCTAGTGACTGGCTGACAGCCAGATGTAACCCCATTTACTACCACCCTCTGAGCCTAACCCTTCAGTCAATTGCCCACCCAAAACATTTTGCCTCTGTCTAGTTGCATACTTAAAAATCGAAAGCATTCACTTAGGAGTTAGGATTTTAAGAAACTGACTGGAGGTAGGCATGAAAGACTATGTAGATCTGTAGCAAAAAGGTTTTTGACACAAGAAACTATATTTTCCAAATATTTTCCAAAGAATATGCTCTAAATATTGTAATTGCAATAAAGCCTAGGAGCCCTCCTTAGCATTAGCATCATATAGAGCAATAACAAACACAAGTGAGAAGTTTTGGCATATAGAACTTACCGCTCTATGTTGTATTATTACAATTGGTGGAACATACCTACAGTTTCCTGCACTCACGTGAGGGACTATGGGTTCTGACTTCTCACATGTTGTCTTAAAATTTTAATCTTGATAAAATTATTCTAACCTGGATTTTTCTTAAAGGCTTGAATAGAAAATTAGAATGTACTGGATAAAGTAATTTTGCTATAGATATAAAACTTAAGGTGCAAAATTTATGTAGCTTTATTTAGAAACTATCCCAATATGGTGAATAAAGTAATGTTTTGCCAGAACAGAAAAACAGAAAACCAGAATATGAACTTCCTAAGCACAAAATAATCATATAATCATAGAATCACACGCAGGTTTGGGTGGGAAGGGACTTCAAAGCCAATCTAGTTAGCTTGCTGCCATGGGCAGGGACACCCTCCAGTAGCACAGGTTGCCTCCAACCTGGCCTTGAACCCTGTCAGGGATCCAGGGGCAGCCACAGCTCCTCTGGGCACCCTGTGCCAGGGCTTCACCACGCTTACAGGGAAGGATTTCTTCCTAAAGTCTAATATAAATATACTCTCTTTCAGTTTAAACCAATTAACCCTCATCCTATTACTGAAATCCCCAGTAAAGAGCCCTCTCCATCTTTCCTGTAGGCCCTTTTAGGCCTTTACCCCTTCTCCTATCACTACATGTCCTTGCAAAAGACCAGAAGAATGCAATTTCCCCCCAGAATTGCTGTTTTAAGGAGATTAACTATTTCATTTATGAAAGTCTTGAAGCTACATATTTCCCCTTGGGCACATTGGTTTGGTAGTCAAAATTCAAATTTATACAAATAGTTGAGTCTTGATCCCACTTTCATCTAATGTATTTTGTAAGTTTTTGACTTTTGGTTTCTTATGTAATAGCTTGCCTCTGATATACTTTGTTTATAAAGTGAATTAGCTAGCAGCACGCTATTTACAAGGGGGGACAGGGGAATATGAGTTTTTAAAAACCATTAAGTGTGTTTTTGTGTTTGGTTTTGTTTTAGTACTCTGTTTTCTAGTAATCACTGAAAGAAGCATTCATTTACCAATAGATTGTGTAATTGTGATTTTTCTAAATACAACAGGGGTATAAAAAACCACAGTCTTTTGTTTTCCTGCAAATGTATGCTGTTTCCACAAATTTCAATTAAAGCAATCAACAGTGCTGTTAAGGGGTTTCCATCAAAGATGATAATAAAGACAGATGATTCCCCAGCATCTGGGAATAACCTTTTGTGCTTGATATAATGCATTAGTGTCCTGTCAGAACATTAACACTTGTCTTTTGCTGCAATCTAGGTGAGAAAGTGAGATAACATGTCCAGTGATGGTTCAATTTAAGTTCATACAACTTTATCAAATTCATACCAGAACTCTTGCACTTAGTCCATGAAGAGCTCACAGTCTGTATTTCAATTGTTCTAATTAATTAATAATTAAGCAACAATACAAGTTCACAGTGAAGAACATAATTGCTGGGAATGGGCATAGGTCAGAACACTTCATCTGAGAACACTTCTCTCTGGCATAGCAGTTTTGATTTTAAGTAATAATAGCAGTTTGGATTGTAAGTAATAATATTTTTTTCTAAGATTCCAATTTTCTCTGGACTTTGAGTGATGGTGTTGATGACACGTGCAAAATTTAACACAGGCTTGGACTATTAGCTTCCTTCTCTTGTTACTGGAGCTGAACAAATAACCACAAAATGAAGGGGGCTTCTGATCTAGCATTGAGTTCCTATGTGATGATGGTGGTGTTGGAAATCCATCTAGTACTCACAATCCCTGCTACTCAATGACATTGAACACCTAAGGCAGAAAAGGTTGCAGAAGCTGAAAATCCTTGCACCATGTAACTCGAGTTTTTCCTCCACAGCACATCTTCGTGGTACAGGATTTGATAGCTGAAATGGATCCAGTACCAGAAGCAGTCTGGCTACAGAAATCAAACAGTTTGCCCAAGTTCACTTACGCTGCTGAGAGACGCTCAGCCATACTTGCCAAGTATCATTGCTGATATATGAGAGAATACTTATTTCCACCTATTAGTTGTGTGTTGACAGGTAAATGAAGGAGACAGAAGCAATGTTTTTATGTAAGATGAAAAGAAATTCAGTAAACATTTATTTTAGCAGGAATTATGTTATTTTTATGCATATTTTAAATGGATTGGAAATGTGAGAATAAGATATTTAGGACTTTTTTTTTAAAGAAGTGCCATGGCAAGAACAATAACAATGAAACCATTCAAATTAACTCACCTGTCAATGGGCCACATTATGAGCTCAATTACATTGATATAAATCTATAATGTCTCCTCAGAAAGCAATTAATCTTCTTGTTATTCTTACTATTTTAATTGCAAATAGAATCCTCTGTGACATGCCCAAGCATCTGAATTTTATGATCTTCAAGGTCTTGCAAAGACCTTGAAAACAATCACTACTAGTCTAAGTTGCTTACCCATACTGCTATCAATGACCCTAACCCAATTAGAAATAACCAAACAATTCTGAGAAAAAAAAGATGAAGACATCAGAATAATAATAAGTGCTTTTGTCTACTATCCCAAATGGATGCAATGGTACAAAAATATATAGGAACATAATAACCTTTTAGATTTAATTACTGAAGATGTTCTTACACAAGTCGTTGCATAACAGATGATTTTCTGGTAGTGAGTTTCTTTCAGTGTTCATTGAGGAAGTCCACAAAGAATGTTGCATAACCAGCTGACAAAGCAAGGGAAAAGTACCTATGAACACCACCAGTAAGCAAGCTGGGAAGATTGTTTCACAACATCAAGAGGATGCTAAAAACCTGGAAGCTAGTTGAAAACTTCTATAAGATACGGAGATCAGGTATCTATACAGGAATGTCTGGAGAACATGAGTAAATGTGAAAAATTCAGAACTTGGGTTGGTAGGGACCTCAAAGCCCATCTAGTTCCAACACCCCTGCTATGGGCAGGGACATCCTCCTTCACTAGACCAGGTTGCCCAAAACTCCACCCAACCTGGTCTTGAACCCTGCCAGGGAGAGGACAAAATTGGGTATTCACAATTACAAAAATAGAACTGGAATGTTTACTCAAAAATAATATCTGAGGAAAATGTGTCTTTTATATTTTAGAAGGATTTATATTTGTTGTTATTAATGAAGAAGTGATAGTAAAATATAAAATATAGTATGCTGAATAAACATAAAAGGATAAAAACAGAGATATCGGGTGTGCTGCAGACTGACTAGTAAAAGGGAAAAATTATCAGTTTTAAAAATTATGAAAAAGGCATATGCAGTGGCAATGAAGAACCTGAATTAGCTAGAGATTTTTTGAAACACTGTATAGTAGAACACAGAAATATGTCATAAAAAACTGAGATTAATCTTTTCTTTAGAAGATGAAAGATGTTATTGAAGACCTAAGTATTCTAGATTTAATTCTGACAGGTAAAGAGTTGCTGCTTCAGTATTCAGTATGAATGGGTGAGATAAAGTCACTACCAGCTGAATAAAACTTATCCTCACACCACGGTTAATGAATCATTGCTATGCTATGAAGACATTTCAGGTAGTGTCCTGTGCACTTATTTGGTGGTTTCTGATCAGTTTGGTATTTTCTTTAATGACATAGGTAAAGAAATAGAAAAGAGATTTTTTTACCTTTTTTTAATTATTACTTATTTAATTGTCAGATGCTCCTTCAAGAGTTTACATTTCCCCTCTGCTCTCTCCCATTGGTCTTTTGACTACTGGCTCTCAGGAGTTCCAGAGTCCCTGACCTGCTGTTCACAGAATCACAGAATATTAAGGAAAGAACTCTGAAAGATCATCTAGTCCAACCCCCTGCCAGAGCAAGATCACCTAGACTAAATCACACAGGAACACATCCAGGAAAGTTTGAATGTCTCCAGAGAAGGAGACTCCACAACCTCTCTGGGCACTCTGTTCCAGTGCTTCGTCATCGTCACAGTGAAGAAGTTCCTCCTTCTATTCACATGGAAAATGTGAATAACACTGTTGCCAATCCAGAATATAATTTCCAAAAGCAAAGATGTAATCTACAGATTTATATATATTTAATAAATTGTTTATCCCTTTTAGCATACATTTTCTTTTTGGTTATCTCCTTTAGTCAGGCAACATACACTTTTTATTTGATTACTTTATCTTAGTCTTTGTTCCTGATTGCACCATAGTGCAAATTCCACATCTTAAAATGCTGTGGCTTAGAAAATTTCCATTCTGTGTATAACCCTTGATAGAATTTGGCTGGTGACTTGTGAAGATTTTCTCTAATTCTTTGATGGACTGCAAACATTAGTATATTGTTTATATGCTTATCACTGATGCTATCAATTTCCCAAATATAACAGTTACCCTGCTAAAATAGTTTTCTGACCTGCATAGCTTCGCCTTAAGCAGTATACTACCTTTTTTTTCCTTTGATTAGAGAACTACACACATCAGTTGCTTCACATGACATCTCAAGTGGCCTCCCATCCCAGGATAATCACCCATCAGAGACAGGCTCAGCACAGTGATGCACAGAAGGCTGACACAGGTTCTCAGTACACAGGCACAAGATTAAAGTAGAGACTGTCCAAAATTATGCTTTGTTTGCAACATCATCATTTTCTTAAATAGATGCTGCATATTTTGAGAGAGAACACAATGGGAGAAACATCATGTAAGTGTTGAACTCCTAGCTGTTGACTACCCACAAAATATTTGTTACAAACTAATTTTAGCAATGCTTTTCATTCTCTGCCATTGCTTTAAACTTTTCATTTCACACACTGATTTGCTTGGTAATATTATCAGTTTCTTTTCTAATCTGTGAAGCATTGATGAATTCAAGTAGGGCCAGGAGGGAGGTCACAAGCAACGTACAAGGCAGTATCAAATTTCAAAATGATCTGGAGAAACTGGGGAAATAAGATGAAATCCAACAGGATGAAATTCAATAATGAGAAATAAAAGACACTGCACCCCAGAAGAAGAAATCATACATGTAACTATAAAAAGAGGAATAGTTCATGAGGCAGCAATGTGCCAAGAGAGACCTGGGAATGATAGTACATTCTGAGAAGAATGAAAGTCAACAAAGAAATGATAATTCGAAAGTGGTGAATCTCATTCTGTGATTCATTAAGACCACGTGAGAGGTAAGATATGGGAAATAACAATTAAAGTTCACCATTCCGGTGAGCTACTGTATAATTTTAAGCATTATAGTAAAAGTTTGAAGAAGAAACAATAAGAAAAAGGAAAAGTTTATAAGACATGACTTATAGGGAAAGGTTGAAAAAATTGGATTCCTTTTGTCTACAGAAGGGAAGACAGAGACTGAGACAAGATGGCTATCTTAAATATGTAAAATGGTATTATAAAAAAGGTGATGATTAATTGCTTTCTACAACCACACGGGATAAGGGAAAAAAAATAGTTTAACTTTCAAAGACATAATAAGAAGCACATTCAGATTAGAAGGGAGTAAGGCACTGGAACACTAATCCAAGGAAGCCATAAAATCCACCCCACTAGAAATTTTTAGGAAAATACTTTCAGAAAAGCATCTGACAGAAATGGTTAGGATATATTCATCTTGTCTCATATCTAGGGGACAGATTAAAGCATGTTCTCTTGAGATCCTGTCAAGATTTATGTTTCCAAGATTTTTTATATTTGAAGATAGAAGCAATGGTATTTGAAAATAACTAAAATATGGGTGGTAAGGGTGAGAAAACTGTTGAAACTTAAAAAAAGAATGTTGAACTCGCTAGCCTATTGATGTTGACTTCATTACATTATACTTACAGTATGTATTTTTAAAATGCTTCAAGGATTCTGAAAGGGTATGGGTATCCTTGTTTTACACCTTAACTATAAATTCAGAGTGGAAATAAACATTGATTTGCATTTGGTTTTATTTTAAGGGCATTTCTAGGACTTTGAGAGTGGGTTAGTTTTTGTGGGTGTGCTTCAGCTCACTAATTTTAGCCTGCAGCAACTTTAATGTTTATATCTGAGTTTATCACCCTGGCTACCTTTTGTAGTCCATAAAAGGAAATACGCGAAATAATGCATGAATCATCCGATCAAATTAGAAACCTGCTTTAGGATGAGATTAACTGTGCTATGTAAATGTCTGTTTTCCTCCAGAGGCTGTAAAAAAGTGTAGACAATTAGGTTAATTATACTCAGCATCTCAAGTTGATACCCACAGTCTCACCTACCGTCTTCCTTCAGAAGCCAACAGAAGAGATGACTGTGGAAGAGATTTTCATCATTGATTTGTTACTATTCCAGATTTATTCCTAATGGGAAACGCCTCCATCCTTAATTTATAGCCTTCAATTTGAGAAAAGGTGAGGCAAAGAATGGACTAGTGTCCATAGTTTAATTAACTATTAATTAATATTTTTCCCCATCCATTACAGGTCTCTACCTTAGATGCCATATGCAGAGTAAGAATAATGATACTTAATTCCCAAATTTTTAAAACAGCTTAAGTATTTATTTTATGTTAAATAAATGTAGCTATTATTTGGGAAAAGTCCGATGTTTTCTGATAAAATCATTCCGCACACTAAGAGATTAAGAAAATGCTGTTGACTGCACAGGCAGATGAAACTATATTTGTGGCAGTCATGCATGTTCTGTTTCACATGTTATTTCATCTTTGCAATTTTTTTGTACTCATTTCAGTTTCCAGATAGTGACTTTCATTGCCGTTTCTGATCTCCTTTCCACACTTCATCCTTATAAATACAATTGCCTTAAATAAATAGATGCCATTTTCTAAGTACTATTGTTGATATATTCCCAGTCTCATACCCTAATCACCCAGAGAAACAGATTATTCAGCTCTATCTTTCTATATGAAGACAAAGTTGCATTTCTTTTATGCATTCTTAATATAAACTGAAGAAAATTCAGAGCTCATGTTAGACTAAACCTTAAAAATTGCCATTTCCAGCTGATTGAATGGATTGGCAACTTCTTTTTGTAGGCAATTTTCTCAAATGCTCTGTATATACAGCTAGAAAAGTAGAATATTATTAAGTCCAGTACTTCTACCTATGTCCGTACGTAGAAATTAACCTTTACTCATAAACACTGCTTGGAAAAGGGATAATGGTTCTCTCCCTTTCTTACTGTAACTGTGCCAGCTTTATGGAAAAGAGTTGGATTAGAATAGGAGAGACGAAATAAGCATTTCTTTCCAGTCCAGAAATATTGGATGACCTTCAGCCACTTACAATTCTCTCTGGTTTATATTTAGAAAAGCAAAAATGAGATGGGACCACAAAGACCCATGTATTAAAATCCCTGACATCCTGAAATATGTGTGTGCAGGCTGTTGTGAGCTTACCAGAAAGCAGAGGACAAGAGTCTGTGAATGTATGCTTCATACACACCACTATTTTATAAATTTATGTGGAAAAAGGCATTCTCTTAAATTCACTCTGGTCTCTTTTCAAAGAGAAGAATAGGCCTGAATCCTGTTTTTCTGGCAGGGCATGTGTAGAAGTTCCTGCTCATAAACCATCTGCTACTCTGCATAGTCAAGGTGGTGAAAAAATAGTCCTTAAGGTTTGATACATGATTTGCAACAGTTGTCCATAAAAAAGTAATTTCTATAACAACCCTGTGTAGTCATCTAGGGACTAGGGAAGTGTTTGTCCCCCTGTGCTCAGCACTGGTGAGGCCACTCCTCAAGTAATGTGTTCCAGTTTGGGCACACATCAAGGTGCTTGAGGGTGTCCAAAGATGGGCAACAAAATCAGTGAATGGTCTGGAGCACTAGTGCTATGAGAAGTCACTGATGGAACTGGGGTTGTTTAGCACAGAGAAAAAGAGGCTGAAGAGGGACCTTATTTCTCTCTACAACTACCTGAAAGGAGGTTGTAGCCAGGTGGGTGTTGGTCTCTTCTTCCAAGTGACCAGCAATAGGACAAGAGGAAATGGCCTCAAGTTGTGTCAGGGGACATTCAGATTGGATATTAGGAAGAACTTCTGCACCAAAATAGCTGTCAAGCATTGCAACAGGCTGCCCAGGGAAGTCACTGAGGTATTTAAAAGACATGCAGAAGTACCACTTAGGGCTATGGTTTAGTGGTGGATTCGGCCGGGCTAGGCTAATGTTTGGATTTGATGATCTTAAAGGCCTTTTCCAACCAAAACATTTCTAAGAGTGTATGCTTAGTAGTGACATTTTGCTACTCAATCTTGGCACCAGTAGGCTGTTAGAATATTACACAAGGAGAATAAAATGACATTGAACGCTGAACAGTGGGAGTGGGATGAGCTGTAACAAAACAAAATAAAAGGTTACATGTTTAGGTTGACTCAAAAAGCTGATTTAAGCTGTGTGTTTATAAGCTGGAAATAACAGTGAGAGGGAAAGTAATCAGTGGATCAGCTGGAAACAGGCTGACTATGGGCCACCAGTATCTTTAAATGTGACAGATGTGTTCCTGAGATTTTAAATGAAGCAATTCCAGCCTTCCTAGAGAGCATTCAATAAGAATACAGTGTGCAATCTGGGGCAGGGGGGAAAGTATTATTCAAAGTTAAAAAATTAAATTAGCACAGGAGTTATGCATAATCTGACATTAATTATATATAAATAGAAAATTAGAAGAAAATTATTAATGCTTTTGATGTTTTTCTCAGTATTAGTACAAAGGACTGGCAGAGTCACTAGCTTAAAAATGGAGAGGACTATGGCTTGTCAGTGATGAAAGTAAAGTAGATATGATATTTTTTTTTTTCTCTAGCTGAACAAGTTTTTCATTTTGGAGACAACATAGCTTGTACAGACAATGCCAGAGAGCACCTCTGGATTCAGGGTGCTGTCAGAAATCTTCAATGAAGATTTCGGACTTTATTAGCAACTAGAGAATCTACACAAAATAATGGCTGCTACTAGTCATTCCTCTTAAACAAAGCACTGTCACATTCTTTCCTCTCTTCCTAAAATCCAAATCTTACAATTATATCTCCAAACACAGAGGATCCTTACGACTCACTTCATGGAGCTGTTCAATTAGAAACTGTCTCCATTTGTCCACAGGCTATTATATTTATGCCTATGAAATCCATTAAGTAATTAAAGATTTTCAAGGAGAGAATATGATTTTGGCATGAAGATATCACATGTGCTAATTAGCTTAAGGTCAAACAAATGTAACTGACAACCATTTAGATGCTTTCTTTTTTTTTTTTTTAATGTCACCTTTTGAGCATCAGGAAGACCAAGTAAGATTAGTAAAGCTTTCTTGTTTATTATGCTTATTCTCTGCTGTCATGTAATTATATCAAAATTAACCTTTAAGTTAATTATGTCACTTGATGAAGAAACTCAAGATGGAAGCACTTACACTTCATTACAGTAATTTTTTTTTTTTCAAAAAGAAAAGAGAATGGTTATTTTATTCCCTCTAAACTTCATGTTTGAGCAGCTACTGATATTTTACTGGGTGTGAAGAAACTGAATAATTTTGTTCTTGGTATTAGCTTCAATATTTGTGGTGATGCATATATATTCCAAGAGAAACAATTTTAATGCTAAAGACTCCACCTTCAATAAGAATCACACAGACCTGTGTTTGCCAGTCAGCTATTTCAAGTGCTTACAGTAAAAAAAAACCCACACTTACAGGTAAAACAATCCCTTCTTTTAGCAACAGTATTGACACTGTGCAGCAAGATACATTAAAATTATTTCACATTTCATAGCTGTTTTTCTATAGTCTGTATTTTAAGAAACCCTGTTCTTCGCAGTGCTAGTGAAAATGTAGTATTGCTTTCTATGGTGGTTTAGTCCCAAACAGTGCCTGAGCAAGCCCCTTTGGTGTTTGCTGTAGGGGTTGGAAGAGCTGCAGTCTGAGGTCTGAGTAGCTACAGTGCCTGTTATAAGGGTTCTTTCTGTCTTAGTTACAGCATCAGTCTTTGAGGTCTGGGTAACCACAATGCCTATGGGTCTGTGTTTCTTGTATGTTTCCCCATACACTATGCCACCCCGACCCTTCAGCCTCAGGGAAGATCTCTTGGCAATATTATTGAAACAGTTGGTGGAAACATGTAAGACCAGCAGGACATTC
The DNA here is from genome assembly GCA_020800305.1 of Porphyrio hochstetteri. Taxonomy (NCBI): domain Eukaryota; kingdom Metazoa; phylum Chordata; class Aves; order Gruiformes; family Rallidae; genus Porphyrio; species Porphyrio hochstetteri. The sequence continues at coordinate 9,621,074 of CM036905.1, read as the reverse complement.
AGGAGAGCAAGCAAGAGGCATATACCGGTCTGAATGTCCCAGGGATAGGCAAGTTCTCAAAAGATGCTGTAATAAGCGTAAACAAAAAAGTGGAGAAAGCAGACACCCTCCCTCCCCCCATCTTCTCCATAAATTGAGTGTAATTGTTAATTACTGCTAAGATACGTTGCCCAACAGATGGAAACGACAGAAATGCCATATAGAAATACCCCCTGAGGCTCCCAAGCACAGATATATATCATCATAAATTGATCTCACACAGTATAACAGAATTAGAAACCTGACTGCCCTCATCAAGGTGATAAACAATATAGCAGGGACTGCATAAAGAGCATATGGGTTCACATACCAGAGCCAGGTCATGAAACAAAACGTCATAGTTGCGATCACATCTTTGAACAGCATGCTAAATATTTATCTTTGCTTTAACACAATTGTCAGATCTACCATTATCCCAACCCTTCAAGCCCTACATTGGGCACCATTAAGGACTTGTAGTTGTTTAGCTCCAACCAGTGGCTGAGCACCACACACCACTCACTCCCAGAGGAGAACGAGACAGCCTTCATGGGTTGGGATAAAGACAGTTTACTGACAAAAGCACCATGAATGCAGAATATTAAAAGCCAATTACACTCACACCCAGTGATACAACAGAGTACCTTACTGACCCAACAATCAGAGAGTGCTGTACAATACAAAGACCAACCCAACACCACAGCCATACTCTAACCACTCTGGAGGAAGTCACAAGCACCCCTCCTCAACCAGCCCCTTTTATGGGGAAGTGATGTCAGGTGGTGTGGAAAACAACCCAGGCTAACTCAGCTCACATGGGCTAACTCAGCTCACATGGGCTAACTCAGCTCACCTGTGCTGGCTGCTTGGGGAGGTTGACTCTGGCCTGGCCAGAGCCAGGTCAACATGTAAAACAATCCCTTCTTTTAGCAGAAGTATCAACACTGTGCAGCAAGACACATTAAAATTATTTCACATACAATAGCAGTTTTTCCACAGTCTGTGTATCTGAAGAAAGCCTGTTCTTCACAGTACTAGTGAAAATGTATTGCTTTCTTACTTCAACTAAACTCATGAATGAATTTTGCATTCACATGTTTAGTCCCACTAACACGGTACCTTTCTAATAACGCTATTTTACTATGTCCAAGTACCAGAAGCTGCTGAAAGTGGTTTTCATCTGAGTCAACTTATTAATCATAGACCACATTCTTTATCTTCAAAACACTTCAGTATTTGATTATACACAAATTTTGTCACTTTCAAACATCATGAAAAAAAAAGAAATCAAATTTTTTTTTAAATGTTCTTTTTGTTGATCTTCTAGAGAGAGATAATTTATCTTTTCAAGTACTATTCATTTCAGTGTGTTCAGTTCTGAGGTTGACATCAGAGCGATCCTTGAAGGTTTGTAGTAACAGTCTTCAGTATTCAAATGACTTTCTCCCTCTCTCAACAGCTTACCAGGTTGGCAATTTATTTTATGCATTATGGAGTTATATAATGTTGTGGGTAACGTGTGAAGGAACTGGATTCAATAACATCAAAGGTTCATCCCACACTTATGTTCCCATGACAAAAGGTAAGAAGAATAATATGCAAAACATGGAATTAAGGATTGATAAATTTTGGACTATGTCTCAATTCATTAAAGTTGGTTGGAAAAAAATCAATTATAAAATAATTATTGCACAGAATTACAGAATGACAGACTGGTAGGGATTGGCAGGGACCTCTGGACATCATATTCATCAGCCCCCCTGGTAAAGCACGATCACCTAGAATGGGTTATACAGGATGGCATCTGTATGGGTTTTAAATCTTTCTAAAGGAGACTCCACAACTTCTGTGGCAGCCTGTCCCAGTGCTCTGTGACCCTCACAGTGAAGAAGTCTTTCCCCATGCTGAGATGGAACTTCCTGTGTTCCAGTTTGTGCCCATTGCCTCTTGTCCTGTCACTGGGCACCACTGAGAAGAGTCTGCTCCCCCATCCTCTTGACACCCACCCTTTAGATATTTTACAGAATCGCAGAATCATTAAGGTTGGAAAAACCTCCAAGATCACCCCATCCAACTGTCCCCCTACCACCTATATTACTAACTAAATCATGTCCCTAAGCACCTCATCCAATCTTTCCTTTAACACCCCAAGGTACTTTTTATAAGCATTGATCAGATCCCCTCTGAGCCTTCTCTTCTCCAGGCTAAACAGACACAGTTTTCTCAGCCTTTCCTCATAAGGGATATGTTCTAGTCCTCTCATCATCTCTGTAGCCCTCTGCTGGGCTGTTTCCAGTAGTTCCCCGCCTGTCTTGAACTTGGGAGTCCTGGACTGTACACAGTAAATACCATGATATTTACTATTTTATCAAAAAGTATGCTTTATGGGATTATGTTTATATTGTTCCTCTTCTTTTTACATAAAAAAATTGAGTATCTGGCAGTGCCATTATTTCAAACTGAAATGCACATATTAGGGATTGTTTTCTTCCCTTTAAGGTCTAAAATAATTATTTTGTTGAAAAAAAACCCACAAAATTTTCAATGTTTCTCAAATTCAAATCCTTTAAACAGACATTTTCCCTAAATTTCTGTTTCATCCATACTTGTTTAAACCTTAAACCCTTTTAGAAGTATATCGATTTTGGAACCTCAGAATTGTCTTTAAAATGAAATTTGTATTCTCTGCCAAGCATGGACAGTTGTTCATGCAACATGTTAATGAATTCAGGAATTGCTACTTTTTCCATTTCATAGGCAGGATTTTGGTGCACAGGGAAATTATCAATGTGTCAACAGAGGGAGGTGCATGCTTATGATGGATACAGTTGGAGTTCTTGGGAGTAGAAACTGAGAGACTGGTAAGTAGGTTATGTAGCCTACATTTACAAAAGTAATTGTAGGAAAATGTGGTAGATTGTCAGTTTTATGTTCCAGCTCTCCTGGACACACATCATCCAATCCAAGTAGCTGTACAAGTGCAATGCTATCATACTGTGAACTAAGACAGAAACTTCTCTGTATTGTCTTACACATTATCTAGGTGCCTATAGCCTAGGAAAGAAGGCTATATATTACCTAGGCACCAGGTTTTAGTAACATAAATGCAGAGCTGCCTCAGAGAAGTGATGGAAGAGATAACACATACCTGACCTATGTCACCTATTTCTGCAGGCATATTTAATTGATTAGTCACTGGGTTTTCCAAGAAAGAACCCTGACAGTGGTATTCTTCAGCATTCACTGAGTACTTCAGAAAAAAATATAATTTTAAGTACACATAGCATTTAGACAGCATTAATTTTATTGTTATGCTATTTGTACATGTAGGCATCTCTTAGGAATACTTCGATTTCTTCTGCACTCTCCAATCAGGCAGGCAGCAGCAAAAAGGCAAAAAGCAGCATTAACAGTAAAATAAATAAATAAATAACCTATTGGAATAAAACCAAAATCATGTGCAAAACAAGAAACCTCTCTTGCAAACTATAGGTTGGCTTCTGAACACAGTGTGCTGAGACCTCACAGGTAACAGCAAAGCTGCTCCAGGCCTCTTGCAAACAGACCTGCCATTCTTTTATGTTACTTTTCATCCTGTTCATCTTGTCTTGTGATGACTGGCTTCCAGTTCAGCTTACAGTATCTACACTGCTGCTCAAGAGACGTAAATAGCAGTGCAGTGAATACAGCGACCTGGTGTGCAGCAGCCGTTCTCAGCAGAGAAAAATGCCTTCAATAATTAACGAGAGAAAAGGATGTGGGACCACTAAATCCAGCCTGAAGTTGATTACAGAGCTGTCAGTCATCTGCAGGGCAATGTAATGAAACAGAGCAACTCAGCAGCCACGATATGTATGAAAGTCATTTCCTATCACTTCTGCACATTTTTTCATGGGCTATAAAACTGACAATTGGATTATTGAAAGGAAAAACTGATGAAATATGTCTAGTTTGAATGGGAACGTATCACACTAATACAGCCCCCACACATTCTGTCCTATTTTTATCCAGACTTCAGGAAATAAGTTATTCAAATGTATTTAAATGAGATTTCTACCCCACCAATATAGTTTCATACTGCTTCATCTGTTGTGTCATGAACATAAACCAACATAGATTAATTTTATATTTAATTATTTTGTTACTCATATATTCTATCCAAGATATGTCCCTAAAATGGCTGTCTCGTGATTCTGAAACTGTTTTTATCTGAAGCAGCATTTAAATTGGTTTCTCAAGGCCATTCTCAATAACCAGATAAACTGAGCACCAGGCAAGTTTTTCATCTAGAAAACAAAAAAATACTCAGTCCTAACTTTTTTGCCCTTGTTTAATTGCTTCTAATAGAAGATTCAAATTGCTTATGAAATCTCACCAAATTAATCAATGATAATGTGGTTTGCAAGCAAACAGTTCTAGAAATACAAGGTTACATTGGTCCTTTGTCTCCCCACAGTAAGTCTACAGTGTCTATCCGAGTAACATGCCAGAATAGGTCTGTTGTGAATTGTCATCCACCATATGATGTCTTCTAATGAACTGAAAGTATTTCTGAGGGTTTTGTCTTCCGCTATTATTTTGTTTTATTTTTAAGAAAGGAAAATTTACTCAGGTTCAGTCTTGCTATCTTCAAACACAGTGGGCAAAATTCTGCTTCAGGATAAGTCTGTAGTAGTATCCTTGATTTTACAGCATTCACAATTATCCAGGACAAAGTGTAGCTACTGGGCAGAACTATAAACCCAGAATATCTATGTACCAGGTTTTGAACTCTTTGGAAGTGCAGCTTGGGTATGGTGAGGCCCTGCTATGCTGCACAAGTGCTGCAATGACCTAAGGCATCAGTGGACTGAAAAGGAATCTTATAGCCAATCTCCTTTGAGTCACTACATGACTCCTTCCCAGATCTATGAATTCAGCAAACAATTATTACTGATTATCTTCTTCTTCAGCAACTGTGGTTGAACAAAGTGGTTAAGTAAGTAGTTCAAACGATGTTCATAATTTACATTTGTTCCCATTGGTTTCGGAGGCAGACAGCAATATCTCACTGAACAAAATCAGTAACCACAAGTAAACATGTTTCCAATTACTTTGTTTTCATCTGCTTATGCTGACAGCAAATTTGGCCCTAAGTTTCAGATATGCATAAGGATAGATGGCTATAGATGCAAAACTGCATGGAAATGGCAAGACACTCTGCAGGAAATGTAAATCATAACAACTAAAATGCTTTAAATCTAATACTTTTAAACAAGTAAATTTTTGACCTGTAATGTCTTGCTTAAGATTTGCTTTCTTATTTTGCCCAGAAAGCCTGTTCTGTAATTGTTTTGGGTTTTTCTGCATGGTACTTTGGAGAACATTTACAAGGAAGTAGGGAAATGTGTAAGACAACATGAATTTTGGCTTATGTACTAAATACAGAATCAAAGACTTCCTAAGCTAAAATTTTGAGCTTCAGCAGCTTGAGGTAAAGATGCAAAATTCTATATCCAGGAGTTGTAAGAAATCATATCAACCTGTAAAACATGCTCAGTAATGGACTTCAACAGACTTAGGTGAGGGACCAGGTATTACATAGTTGTAGAATGATTTGATATGACGTTCAAAACAAGGTGGTGTTTTGATTGGTTTTTTTGGTATTATTTTTTCTGAAATTAGAAGTATTTTGATTAGCATGTCTTAAGGGTAATGTTTCCAGTCTGCATTATATTCCTCAATAATTAGCAATATCTATAAGCACATAAGTATTTGTGGTAACATATGTGTAATGTGCAGCTCTCTGATTTAATTGTTGCCCAGGTCAATAGAGACCAAATGTTAGCTTGCATCACCTGGCAGATGTTCTGTGACATAGAAGGAATTAATCAGCTGTATTCTCTCACTTCTCCAGGCATAAATACCCACACCAAACAAAATATGAGGCAGGAACATTTTTTGTCAGCTTCTAAGGCCAATAATATTCCAATACTTGAACTGAGGTGCAGTTATAAGAACAGAAGGAAAGTTGAACCACTACATCCTATACCTACTCTTTTGTTGGTGTACAGAAATTGTTCCTCATTGATCCCAAAAAACCTTCCAAGACATTGATTTCCTCTTTCCCTTAGTATTTCCCTTTTATGAAAGCTGAATTCTAAGAAAACCATACTTTCTCTTTGTGTTTAAACTGCTTGGCCCCATCACCAATGCCTTCTAAAGAATTTTATATTGATTTCCAACAGTCTTTCAAAGAATGTCCCAGGCTATGCTTTTGATGTGTTTCTGGAGTTCCTTCATTTCCAGGGAGTATTTTGACTGTCTACAATTTGTGTCAATGGTAACACTGAACCTGGGTCCAACAATAATGTTTGTAACACAAGAAAAAAAACCCCAACTTTTCTGTTTACAAAATGAAACTACTTTAATTTTTATTTTCCCACTGAAGGTTGCATGTAATTCTCAATAGTAGAAGAAAATATACTGTAGGTGATTTGTAGCACAGTGAAAATCTCCCTTAATCAATGCTGTATCCTACTGAGTGATAATCAGCAAAGAGAATAAAATGTCAGTTAAAATCTGATTGATCAGACTGGTACCAAAAAAAAGTAACAGATACGTATATGCTTTCAAATAACTTAGATCTCTGACTACCAGCTCTTGATTCCTTGATTGTCCCAGTTTCATGTGTGCTCAAGGCTTTCCATGAGATTTCCCCAAGACAGTGCTTTGGTGCAGTCCCAGGGATTTGGGTTTGACCTTTCAGCTCTCAAAGCCAACTTCTAAGCATACTCAGCAAAGAGCTCTTAAACTGTAACTCCAGCTACCTGTCACATCAGTTACCCATGTGGACACAAAGGGAGTGTCTCTTGCCATGTTTAAGACTATAAAGACACTTGTCTGTCTATGCCTCTGTGGTCTAAATTGCTCCTACAGCAAATAATGAAGATTCTGTGGCATGATATCTGGCAGATGAGCAGGCCATACAGATAAACAAGCTGTGACATAGAGCACACGATGCACAACAGTGAAGGGAGAGGTATTGCTATCTTCACCTGGCTAATGTGAGAATGTAGAGAAGACAAAGTGAGACCTTCTTGGTTGTGGACAGTAAAAGGAGAGGAGGAATTTATTAGGACAAATGAAATTTATTTCAGACATAAGGAAAAAGGTTCTTCAAATGAAGGAAAGAGGCCCTTAGAACAGGATCTTCATAGAGGACCCTCTGACCTTCAAGCTACTCTATACAGTGCTGGAAAAGTTGATCTGAGCAGGATTTTGGAACAGATCCCTTCCAAATCTATTACTCTGTGATTCTGTGATTTCAGATTTCCACATTTTCCCTCATCTTTCATGTTTTGTACAACATACTTTTTGAGATCTGTAATTCAACGACCACAACTCTGTCTTTGGGTGGACAGTAGCATCAGCTCTCTTCTGTGAGATCTTCCTTCTAAATTAACTGCTCACAGGAACAGGGCCACAGCACTGAACAAAAGCCAAATCAGCAGCCATTATGTCCCCAGCTTCAAATATTGGACCTGTTGGAGAGGACAGTCTTCCTAGTGTAGCATAATGGCACTGCTCCATGACTGAAGCCAATGGTTAGAGCAAGTCCTTTACATATGATTCAAGCCTGTAGCTCTAGCCACTATTTATAGGTGGGGGGAAAAAAAATGTGAATTCCCTTCTGGTCATGCACGCTGAAAATTTGAGGGCCTTAGGACAGGAACTGCTCCATAAGAATTAGGATAAGGAAAATATGGAATTTTTAACTAGCAGTCTTCACTTGCCTTTGACCAACTGTAATGGACAGGCTTAGGATTTTGCATTCCTCAGGGACAGTAAGTGTTGTACTTTCTAAACAGAGGACTAGTGTAGTTTTTGTTCCTCAGTCTCATCAGGCAGATGTTGGAGGAAGTCTTTTTGGAAAGTGAACCTGTAAGTGCCAGTGAGAAAAACAGAAAGCACTTGTGGCAGCTAGGGAGACCTGGAGCTACAGTTTTTTGGCTCTGTGGGAAGAGAAAAACCCCATGGCTTATGAAATGGATAATGTGTCAGCTGGAGACAGCAAGGAGAGTGAAAAATAAGTGGCTGGGGACAGGAGGGGGACCACAGAGTAAGGCTGAAAAAGCCTCAGGGGAAAGAATGGTCAGGAGTGCATATTTAAGCTTGATAGATGCTTTATGAAGTAGAAGAAACAAAATGTTTGTTCAAATTACCTATATATACAGTCAAATAACCTGAGCTGAGCACACAGATTTATGATACAGTCTGTAAAGGCCAAATCAGAAAACTCAGGTAATTTTTGAAATGTATGGAGGTAAGGTAGGGAAAAAATAATGGAAATTTTCTCTCTGAATGAGATATTCCAGAGGCCACAAATCTTCAAAGTGGTAGTCAACTTTATGCCTCAAATAAGTACTAACTCTCTAATGCTGTTACTTTCACAAACAAAACACACTTGTAATGTCAGTGTCTTGGTGCCTACCAGGGGTCCAACAGGTGTCATAACAGCCAGAGTTGTGACCCTCGTCCTTCCAATCCCTATGATCCACATGTTTTACTCTTAGATAAAGCCACTCCTCTTTTCTACATGGTGTTGTGAGTAGAAGATGCCTGGATTAGTCCTGTCACATGGTAGAGCAATGTCCAGAGGAGAATCTTGAAGGGTATTTTTAAAAGTTAGACTTTGTGGTTGGATCATTTGTCAATGTGACCTTTTGGTACATCCAGAGTAAGAACTGTCAACATGTTGGCTTGGACAAGTGACTCCCTTAAACATCACTGGATGCGAAATCTTAGCTCAAACTAAATGATGCAAGGCTTTTACAACCAGTTCTACAGCTATGCATTATCTGTTTACCTACAGGAACTGGGTAGGTTCTCAAAAACCATGGCCATTTATATCAATTTGCCAGCATATACGATTGGACATTTATTCTAGTTTCACAATTTTACATCAGCATTGTGATAGAGGTAGGAAGACAGATGATACCTAATCTAGCCTCTGCTGCCTGGTACAAATAGGCAATGACTAGTCTTGGATGATAGCAGCCAGTAAAACATTAACCTGAAAAATAAGGATCTTGAGGAATATGTCTGCAGAGATTTTGACTACCTATATGGAGGCAGGAATCTGACTTTAATGGTGGTAAACATGAACTGCAGTTCTCTGCCCACAGTCAAGATAAACCCACAGACTTTGCTAAGTCTTTGTACAGTAGTATAGGATTCCTGCTATTCACTGGACAGTGCTTTACTCCAAATTATTGGCACACAGACAGTATCTGATTAGGGTCTTTTATGAAGAAAAATGGTTGGAAGATCCAATTAGTTCCATTTCCCATACTCCTTCTGCAGCATCTTCTACAAATATACTCTAGAAAAAAAAATACCTCAGAAACATTGGTAGGGAAGTTTATTAGATTTTTTTTCCATGCTGCACTAAAACTGCTGAATCCTCCAGAAAATAGACCATCTTACAACTGTCAAAATATGTATTTTTCATTTCAAATTTCTCAAGGAGAAATTTTAAATTGCTAAATGTCAATGGAAAAGTGCTTTGAAAATAGAAGGGAAAGTACCTTTTATGGCAGCGTTGTTACTTGTATTTTTATAAAAATGTGAGTTTATGAGCAGTTTTTGAAGCTGGTAGTTTTTATGCTCTATGGACTGGAAAAATGATTAAATCTTGAAAGTATGATAAAAAATTCTTGATTAACTCTACAAAAAGAAAGAATAATGTTCAAAAAACAGAGCCAAAGTAGAGATGTTTTTGGAGCACAACTCTGTTTATGAAATTTATGAATCTATAAATTGAAAAATACTGACTTTGCTGGAAACTAGTCTGTAATTGCTTAGTAATGCATCTCAGTAAGGCTCCTATCCAGCATTTAAGGTTCCACAGAAACTTCTGCAAAGTTCTGTAAAAAGTTCTGATTGTTTATTTATTTTTGTAGGAGCTGAAGTATTTATATTTTGATCCTTCTGTAAATATTTCAGGGTGGCATTTCTTGTTTCTGTATCACTGAATGACTGGGAGATGGTAGGAGGAATGTTTGTCATCATTCCTTACAAGAAGCAGGCATCATGCCCAAGAGCAGGTGTTATTACAGCTGTAGGATATTTTGGTTAAACACTTGTGATGTGACCTACATATTGCCACAGCCTCTAGTGAGAATTAACGTTAATGTTTACAACATGACCCATTTCTCTCTGGCTTTTTAGTGAATCAAAGAACTTGTTAACATCACCAGGTGACTATACCATAACCAGCTGTCTCTTCTTCTCAAGCACTTATACAATGCAGTAGTGTTACTGCAAGGTGAGACAGCGTAAGCACAATGTGGAGAAATGCAAAACCTGTTAAAAAAGAATAATTTTGGAGCACATAAAAATAGAGCATTGAAAGAGCTGTGACAAAGGAATGTTCTGAGTTCTTTTCAAGTACCTATCTAGGAAAATTCCTATATATTAATGAAATATTATTATAATTATTATAGAATATATCCAACTTCCATTTTAATATTTTACATTGGTATAAAAGTTCGGTTCATGCATTATGTACAAAGAATTTTCTTTTTTTTCTTTCTTATTCTTAATTGGAATGAGAGCCACATAAGAAGTTGGGTATGAAAAGCCAGATAGGTAAAATTTTAAACTGTTAAGGGGTTTAAGAGATAATTTTTAAAATAAAAGAATGAAATATATTAAAAATTCTCGGGCTTCATCTTCACAATTTCTAGCTTGATATATGTGTGAGGCTCTGAAACATCTGCTTGCAAGGACCACTGAGGTAGTGTGAGTGTTGTGTGAAGTGTCAGGGGAGTCCTGGTGTCCTCCTAGATCCAAGCATCTTGCCAGAATTTTAGAGGTGTTTGTAAGCTCTCCAGAAGGGCTGTTATAAACTGGAATATTCCTTTTCCCTTTTCCAGTGAGCTACAATTGTCCTCCAAATGATTCCTTCCTGCTCTTTTTTCCAGTCATAATTATCTGCAAGGACAGCAAAGCACCTTGGCAAATTCAAACATTCAAGTATTAGAAACCCATGAGTGTGTTGTAGGGCTTGAAGGGATGCTTAGCTATGAAGGTCAAAGTATGGTAAACACTTCAAAGTAAACTGCAGAGAGATCCTGGCTGGATTTTGTTCTTTTCTTCTGCCTCTCTGCAGAAGAAGATCATGTTGCCAAAGGCTTACGATGAAAAGACGGATTCTTTTTTATTACTGTAGTTGAAACAACACTGGCTGTATCACAATGGATCACATGTACTCTTTGGAGCCAATTCTTCAGACGCAACTATTTAATTAAATTTTAAGCATTATTGATTTAGTTTACATAGCCTCCCCACTTCTAGCACCACTGAATCTGAAGTTGCTGCACTTGCAGCAGAAAAAAATAAAAAATAAAGTGCTATTAAAAATGGAAGATTCAAGGAATATCTTACAGTATGCAGAGATTAATTACTGCAAGATATGAGAGTAGAAATGTCTGTGCAATCAGCAGTGCTAATGCCCTGTGGAGGTGAGGAGGAATTGACCTGATCTGTGTAAAAGCATTTCACCAACAGAAAAAAAAATCCAGCAATTAGTGGTATGTATGATGGGGTTTCCAGAAAAAGGCATCATTATTATTGTTGTTATTATTATTATTATTATTATTATTATTATTATTATTTTCTCGGTGATGTTTATCCACTGCAAGGTTTTATCTAAACTGTATGCCAGCTTTACGTTGGTTTAAGACAAACAGGGAGCCTGACAAGAGTAGCAAGAATGAGCTGAATGAATTTAGGATCAACCTGGAAAATACAAGACGGACAATTGCAGTTAACAGCTTTCCAGCACATACAATTTGTCTTTAAAAAGTCAGTGATTAGCTATTTTCTACAGTCCTTAGGATAAAATATGATGTTTTATGGAGCTGTCGTGGTTTTGCCCCAGCCGAGGGCCGCACCCCACACAGTTGCTTGTACTTTTAAAAGGAAGGGGGAGGGAAAGTTGGGGGAGGGGGAAAAGGGAAGGAAGAAGGAGGAAAAGAAACCACAACCTATAAACCAGAACCACGCAGGTTGGGATAAGGATAGTTTACTAAACAATAACAGAAAACTAGATATAACAATAACAGAAGTTTAAAGCACAAAATAGATGAATCTGGTGATACACAATGCAGTTTCTCACCAAACCACAGAACCCAGGCCGCACAGCTTAGAGCCGTCCCCGAACCCGGAAACTGCCCGTCCTGGTGTTGTCTCCTCCTCTTCCCCCCAGTCCCCCTTTATACTGAGCATGACGTAACTGGCATGGAATATCCTCTTTGGCCAGTTCGGGTCACCTGTCCTGGCTACGTCCCCTCCTTTCTCACTAGTAAGGAAGTATGCAGAGCTGAGAAAGGTCCTTGATTGCCCGGCAACAACTAGAAACATCAGGGTGCTATCAGCACTGTTCTCATCCGAACACCCAAATATGGCATTCCATCCACTACTAAAAATAATTAACTCCATCATAGCTGAAACCAGGACATTATCCACCCCTTATTCCATACCATTTACGTCATGACCAGATCCAACAATTTCTTTAGGTACAATCAGTTTCGTGTTTCACATACCCATATATGTATGTACACATGTATGCACACATACGTGCATACAGATCTTATTCCCTCAGTCTGTGAATCATCCCTCTGAAGTTGTTGAGTTCATTTAGTCCATGATTTTCAGGCTCCATTTGTCGTAACAGTTTCTCAGGATAATTGTATGTTCCATTGGCTCGTTGCATGCTGCATCTCAGGCTCTTGACTGATACACCTGGCATGGTCCATGCTCATAGTCTGTGGGTCAGAGTTTATTTTCAAAGGGAGAAAAAAGTTCTTGAGAGGCCAGGCTTTAGTTCCATCATCATGACACTCATTCTTCATTAACTTGTATGACTCCGGCTATAATGCTATGGTACAACATACAGCAATCATAACAATAATGAATATACAATAATGGGTTATTTGGCAATTATTATAATTTCTGCTCTATCAGTTATATTGGCTATTCTCACCCAAAATCAAATCCCCTTGAGGTACACATCGAACTTCTCCATCCCTCTGCATTACCCACCAAGTACAGCCAGGTCCTTGAGCAAAAACAATTCCAGACATGGGTTTACCTTTGCCTGAAGCAGGGATGACCCAAACTCTCTTTCCCAATACACTCTTCATATGCACTACAGGGACTCCGTCTCCCTCTACAGTACGTGGAAATTTTGACTGGGCAGGGCCAGCCCGATTGGTAGATCCCCTAGTGTTAACTAACCATGTGGCTTTGGCCAAATGTGTATCCCAATGCTTGAATGTCCCACCACACATTGCTTTCAGTGTAGTTTTTAAAAGTCCATTATATCGTTCAATTTTCCCAGAGGCCGGTGCATGATAAGGAATGTGGTACACCCACTCAATGCCATGCTCTTTGGCCCAGGTGTCTATAAGAGTGTTTTGGAAATGAGTCCCATTGTCTGACTCGATTCTTTCTGGAGTACCATGTCGCCAGAGGACTTGCCTTTCAAGGCCCAGAATTGTATTTCGAGCAGTGGCATGGGGTACGGGATATGTTTCTAGCCAGCCGGTAGTTGCCTCCACCATTGTAAGCACATAACGTTTGCCATGGCGGGTTTGTGGGAGGGTGATGTAATCAATCTGCCAAGCCTCCCCATATTTATATTTCATCCACCGTCCTCCATACCAAAGGGGCTTTAACCGCTTAGCTTGCTTGATTGCAGCACATGTCTCACATTCGTGGACAACTTGTGCGATGGCGTCCATGGTCAGGTCCACCCCTCGATCCCGAGCCCATCTATATGTTGCATCTCTCCCTTGATGACCCGAGGTATCATGAGCCCATCGAGCTAGGAATAATTCACCCTTATGTTGCCAGTCTAGATCTACCTGAGCCACTTTAATCCTAGCAGCCTTATCTACCTGATGGTTGTTTTCATGTTCCTCCATGGCCCAACTCTTAGGTACATGGGCGTCGACATGACGTACCTTTACAACAAGTTTCTCTAACCGAGCAGAGATATCTTGCCATAAGTCATCAGCCCATATAGGTTTGCCTCTACGCTGCCAGTTATTCTTTTTCCACTGCTGCAACCACCCCCACAGGGCATTCGCCACCATCCATGAATCAGTATAAAGGTAGAGCCTTGGCCACTTTTCTCTCTCAGCAATGTCCAGGGCTAACTGGATGGCCTTCACCTCAGCGAACTGGCTTGATTCACCTTTTCCTTCAGTGGCTTCTGCTACTCTTCTTGTAGGGCTCCATACAGCAGCTTTCCATCTCCGATGCTTACCCACAATGCGACAAGACCCATCAGTGAACAGGGCATATCGCTTCTCATTCTCTGGCAGTTCGTTGTAGGGTGGGGCTTCTTCAGCGCGTGTTACCTCCTCATCCTCTGGTGACATCCCAAAATCTTTGCCTTCTGGCCAGTCTGTGATCACCTCCACGATTCCTGGGCGATTGGGGTTTCCTATTCGAGCCCGCTGTGTAATTAGTGCAACCCACTTGCTCCACGTAGCATCAGTGGCATGGTGTGTAGAAGGAACCTTCCCTTTGAACATCCAGCCCAGCACCGGCAGTCGGGGTGCCAGGAGGAGCTGGGCTTCAGTTCCAATCACTTCTGAGGTGGCTCGAACCCCTTCATAGGCGGCCAGTATTTCCTTTTCTGTTGGAGTATAATTGGCCTCAGATCCTTTGTAGGTCCGACTCCAAAACCCCAACGGTCGACCTCGAGTCTCCCCTTGTGCTTTCTGCCAGAGACTCCAGGTCGGGCCGTTCTCCCCAGCTGCAGTGTAGAGCACATTTTTAATATCTGTCCCTGTCCGGACAGGCCCAAGGGCCACTGCATGGACTATCTCGCGTTTGATCTGCTCAAAGGCTTGCTGTTGCTCAGGGCCCCATTGGAAATCATTCTTCTTTCGAGTTACATGGTAGAGTGGGCTCACAATGAGACTGTAGTTTGGGACATGCATTCGCCAAAAACCTATAACACCTAAGAAAGCTTGTGTTTCCTTTTTGTTGCTTGGTGGAGACATAGCTGCTATTTTATTAATAATGTCCATTGGGATCTGACGACGCCCATCCTGCCATTTTATTCCTAAAAACTGGATTTCTCGCGTAGGCCCCTTGACTTTACTTCGTTTTATAGCAAAACCGGCTTCTAAAAGGATTTTAATTACCCTGTTTCCTTTTTCAAAAACTTCCTCTGCTGTGTTGCCCCATACAATGATGTCATCAATATACTGCAGGTGCTCTGGTGCTTCACCCTTTTCCAGTGTATTCTGGATTAGTCCATGGCAGATGGTGGGGCTATGTTTCCACCCCTGGGGCAGACGATTCCACGTGTATTGGATGCCTCTCCAGGTGAAAGCAAACTGTGGCCTGCACTCTGGCGCCAGTGGGATCGAGAAGAAAGCATTCGCAATGTCGATTGTGGCGTACCACTTGGCTGCCTTCGATTCCAATTCATACTGGAGCTCTAACATGTCTGGCACAGCAGCACTCATACCTGGAGTGACTTCATTTAGGCCACGATAATCTACTGTCAGCCTCCACTCTCCATTGGACTTCCTCACTGGCCATATGGGACTATTAAAGGGTGAGTGGGTTCGGCTGATCACTCCCTGATTCTCCAGTTGACGAATCAACTTATGGATGGGAATCAGGGAATCTCGGTTAGTACGGTATTGTCGTCTGTGCACCGTCGTTGTAGCAACTGGCACTTGCTGTTCTTCAACCTTCAACAACCCCACAACAGCAGAGTCCTCCGAGAGTCCAGGCAAGGCACACAGTTGTTCAATTCCTTCTGTTTCCAAAGCAGCTATTCCAAAAGCCCATCGATACCCTTTTGGGTCTTTAAAATACCCTCTACGTAGATAATCTATACCTAAAATGCACGGAGCTTCTGGACCAGTCACAATGGGGTGTTTTTCCCAGTCCTTCCCAGTTAGGCTCACCTCAGCCTCTAGCACAGTTAGTTGTTGGGATCCCCCTGTCACTCCAGAAATACAAACGGGTTCTACCCCTTCATGATTCGATGGCATTAGAGTACACTGGGCACCAGTATCCACCAGAGCTTTGTACTCTTGTGGATCTGACGTGCCAGGCCATCGGATCCACACAGTCCAATAAACCCGATTATCCCTCTCCTCCACCTGGCTGGAGGCAGGGCCCCTCTATTGCTGCTGATCATATTTGTTTTCCACTGGTTGCATAAAGGACTTAGAGGTCCCTTCAAGAGGATCAGACACATCAGACATATAGGTAGGCCTTCCAGTTGGTCTAGGGAACTGCCCAGTAGAAACTGGTGCAGCCTTCTTCCTGGCAGAATCTCGTTGTGCGAATGTTTTACCCCGCAGCTCATTTACTCGTGCTTGAAGGGCTGAGGTGGGCTGCATATCCCATTCCCTCATGTCCTCTCCATGATCAAGCAGGTAAAACCACAATGTACGTCGTGGTGTGTATTCTCCCTCTTGGAACGATGGACGCTTTCTCCCAGTAGCTGCAACATTGCTCCATACGGGTTGGGAGTTGGACACATTGTTGTCAAGTCGTTGAACCAGTTTCTCTACTGCTGCAATGACGGAGAGGGAAACACTGTCTTGGTATTTCCGGAGTCGGCAGGCCACCTCATTTACGGTTGGTGGATCCATATCAGTCCAGTCAATTACTGCCAGTGAATTGGTGTACCCTGCTGGTGCACTTCGTACAACCTTACGCCACATAGCTGGAGTGCATAGGACTTCATCGGGATCAGCGGGAAGCCGTGAATTGTCCAGATCATAATAAATTATCTCCCGTACAGCTAATTCTCTCAGGTGCTGGATAGCTGTCTCTATGCTGTTACCCTTGGGTGTCTGACATGTAATATATTCCTTTATGGGATATCTTTCCTGCACACTTGACAGTAGTCGCCTCCAGAGGCTGAGGATTTCCGGCCTCCTCCCAATTGCTTTGTCAATTCCTCCTTCTCTAGCTAGGGATCCCAACTGCTTGGCCTCTCTGCCTTCTAACTCCAAGCTATTGGCCCCGTGATCCCAACATCGGAGCAACCAAGTGATAATGTGCTCACTTGGGTGGCGGGTGAAATCTTTTCGAACCTCACGCAGCTCACTCAAAGTCAGGGATCGGGTAACAATCTCTGGTTCTGCCTCCTCCTGATATCCTCGAGATGGCCCTGGTTGATCATCATCATCATCCGTCACTGTGCGAACTGATTTCTTTGTGCATTTCCTCTTTTGTACGGGAGCAACAGACACTGGTGTGGGTTGGTTTTTCTGATCATCTGCAGTGTCTGCTGTAGAGATTACAGTAGCTGCAGTGTCAGCCCCAGTGGTTGCAGCAGCTATAGTATCTGCCAGTCTGTTTCCTTTCCCTTCTCCCTGACAGTGCTGACAGTGCTGACAGTGCTGCCTGCTATCAAGCAGTGTTTGATAAATAGTGGCCAGAGCCCAGCACAGTGCAGTAAGGTGTCCATCTCTGGGAAACCTACAGCAATTTTTCTTTAGGTATGCAGTCACTTGATCGGGGTCTTGTAGCTGTTCAGGAGTGAAGTTCCAAACCATCGGGCGTGAGAAAGTACCTAGGTACTTGCCCATACTTTGCCACATGCCCTGCCACTCGTGATTATTCTGTCTCGGAGAAAGCTCTTCAGTGGTATTCATAAACCTATGCTTGATATATAACAAAAACTGAACCATCTGCCCCAAACCTACCAATAGCAAAATGCTAGTTTGAATATCCCAGAGATATTGAAGGTTTTCAAAAACTGCCCTAAGAGCTGTTGTATTTAGCCCAAAGGAAAAGAAAGCAGTGCTGTTATTAACCCCTCCCTGTCCAAAGAATGGACAGGACAGCAAAACCTCATACAAGTACCAGATTAAGCTCATGGTCATTGATATTATTGTATCATAGACCGATATCATAAAATACACTATAATGAAGTATGGGAACAAATATGGGAGCCGCAGACCTGAGAGAGTAAAGAATCCTGCCAGGATTGTATACAGCATGCGATGGTTTTGATACCACAGCCTTGTGAATAAATACCACAGCATCGTGACCAGAGATTGCTTAAACAACAGTGCTTATCTTAATTGCGATAGTTAGGGTCAGATCTACCGTTATCCCAACCGTTCGTGCCCCACGTTGGGCGCCAAAATGACTGTCGTGGTTTTGCCCCGGCAACAGGGCCGCACCCCACACAGTCGCTTGTACTTTTAAAAGGAAGGGGGAGGGAAAGTTGGGGGAGGGGGAAAAGGGAAGGAAGAAGGAGGAAAAGAAACCACAACCTATAAACCAGAACCACGCAGGTTGGGATAAGGATAGTTTACTAAACAATAACAGAAAACTAGATATAACAATAACAGAAGTTTAAAGCACAAAATAGATGAATCTGGTGATACACAATGCAGTTTCTCACCAAACCACAGAACCCAGGCCGCACAGCTTAGAGCCGTCCCCGAACCCGGAAACTGCCTGTCCTGGTGTTGTCTCCTCCTCTTCCCCCCAGTCCCCCTTTATACTGAGCATGACGTAACTGGCATGGAATATCCTCTTTGGCCAGTTCGGGTCACCTGTCCTGGCTACGTCCCCTCCTTTCTCACTAGTAAGGAAGTATGCAGAGCTGAGAAAGGTCCTTGATTGCCCGGCAACAACTAGAAACATCAGGGTGCTATCAGCACTGTTCTCATCCTAACACCCAAACATGGCATTCCATCCACTACTAAAAATAATTAACTCCATCATAGCTGAAACCAGGACAGGAGCATGTGACAATTCAAGTTGAATAATATAAAATAACCCTCCCAATACGTATGAAACATCATTGAGGACCTCATTCACTGAAGGTTTTCAAGGTCAGGTAATATACGGGGTGCTGCATGTATTTTTCGTGATGCTTCAGTGCAGATGGTTAAACAAAAGGATCCCTTAAAGCCAATCATTTCTATGGTTCTAGATTTATTGTGACCTAGTCAGGACAGGCTGTGTCTCTGGTATGTTTGTGTGCCTGTGGATAGGGTCTGCATTGTCTGGGTAGTTTAAGACTGTAAAAGGATGTTTTTCCCTAAATTTCTTTTATTTCTGTGTTAAAAATCTTCCTGTACTTCATGCTTGCCTTGCTAATGGCTGTAAAATGGCCTGGAGATTTGGTGTGGATCTTGGGTTTATTTAAACACACACACACACACACGATTTATGCAACAAACTAACTACAGAAAAATCCCTGTAGCAATGAGGCCATTATTGTATCTGAACTCAGACTGGTTTTTAAAGTATATTATAACTACATCAGTTGTTCCTTTATTATCCAAACAAAGGCCACAGCACTCATTCGGATTCTGTCTTAAAAATACTGCATGTTAGTGACTGTGGTCTTTTCTCTCCTCCTTTTCCTCATAGGCACTCTCTTCTGCTAGATAAATGATCTGAGCAAGACAACACAAAAAAAAAAAAATAGAAGTCTTCCAGAACTGCTTTTAATTGCCACTTAGAAAAAGACAGAATACTTAGTTGAACTACTACTACTTTTATTATTATTATTATTTTTATTGCTATTGAGGCAGAAAGAAATATTTTTCAAGGCAGTTTTTCTTTTAATGGCATAAAATATTTTCAAAAATGTGTTATCAGAGCTGTGAGAGCACATAACAATGCCTTCATTTAAAAATACAGAATCCTACTGAATAGCTACTCTCAGTGGCCATGGGGAGATGTATACAGCAAGGATAGCAATATATTTACGCTGGGGATGGCATAGCCCTTCTGAGAAAAGGAAACTTGGACTTCATCTGTGTTGCCAGATAGCTGCAGGCTTGAGTTCACACTCTTGCCCAGACCCTCAGTTACCTGTATGGCTGCAAGCAGGCAGCTTTGCCCAGAAAGGCAGCAGACTCTCACGTGCCACACAGCTAGCACAGCTACCTCTCTCTGACATTCATACTGCTATTACAGGCAGTGCAGAAAAAAAACCTTTACATATGGAGATGGGTTTTGGAGGTGATCTGACTGGAGGTGACCCACAGTTTGTAGCTTCAGGGGTAAATGGGAAGTGAAAAGGTTAATATGTGTAAAATGGAAATGTGTATCCAATGTGCATTTGGGATTCCTATGCATTAATCTATCCTCCCCTGCAAATCTAACATCCTTTTTCTGCAAACATCCTATGCCATAGCAGTGGCTGTCACTTGCCACACACCTTCTCCATTAGGTCTTGTAACACCATGGTTGGCAGTACACCCTACACCTCATTGGCACTGTGCTTTCCAAGCAGTCTTTTGTCTATATATTAATCTGTAGTAAATAAGCGTCTTTGCTCCAGCCAGGCTAAGTAGATGTGCATTCAGAGCTTGTCCAAGCTCCAAGATACGGGCTGCGAGGGTGCAGTGTCAATGTCTACACTATGAAGTATTGGAGATCTGCTGAGCAGACCTCTTACACATTTTGAAAGTAGACCCCAGTCTTGCAGTTTCCTCACATAGCCCCTTCTTTGGAAGAAAACCTGCTCCTTGACTTCACTGAACAGTGTGCAAATAGCAATCTCAGGAATAAGGCTGCAGAGAGCATCCAGGAGATGAGAAACAGCTTTGCTGTTTGTGAAAGCCTTGTACTGTTACACCATGGGAGACGGCTACTTCCCAGTGCAGCTCTGCCAATGCACCTTTCATGCGGCTCACACGTTCTTTCAGCGCTTGTGCCTGGCTTTAGTGAGCAGCCGGGGGTTGTGTAGGCTGGTGCCAGGCTGGGCTGGTTTTGTAACAGCTGAGGGATGAATGTCTGCCTGGAGATGAATGGGACCCCTGGACTGCGCAGTTTTTGCAGAAGAAAGTTCTACAATCACATTCCCCTCATCCTCTCCTTCCCCTTCATTTGAAAATTTAATTAGAGCTTAGAAGCTAGGGCTTTTTAAATCAAGCCAATGATTTGTTTTTCTTCCTAAGGAAGGAAACTCCTTTGCTTTTTACTCGTTCCAATGCCGCCCCTTCCCAGCTCCTGCAACCGGATGCTTGCTGCTCGCAATCCTATTTGGTGACCATCACATAGTCTCACGCTGCTAACAGAACAGCCTATGTTGCTAGCAGTCTGTGGGAACAAAATAGAGAGTTCTCTTCTCCACGATGACAGCCCTTGCATTGCTGGGTACCAAGAAACACTGTCTCTCAGGGAGCATCATCATGTAGATGAGGGCTACAGAGACAAGTTGAGCATCCTTGACCACTCCTCTGGTTTGCCAGGATGGATTTCCAGAGACAGAGGCAATTCCATGTTCAAAGAGCAGGCACCTGCTGTGCCCAAGGTGCTCTGAGCTGCCCTGTGGCACCCCAGCAGAGGTGCAGATGGTACCACTGCTGCTCTGCAGAAGCACCCTCAAACCTTGGGAAAAGTAGCAAAACAATTATTTCCCTCCTTCCACCAATACTCTTGAGGACAGAGAGGGTTGTTCTTGTGCAACAAATCACCTACCTTGTGCCCAGAGGGCTGACATTCAATTTACACATATCGCAGCACCAAAAGGACCCTGTAATCCTGACTCACAAAACTGTGCTTTGTCATTTGGTCTAAGCCCAAACCCTGTCTGTGGGGGATGCCTCTTCCTTCTGGAGCTGTGCAATCAAGGAAGCTTGGTCTGAGCCTGAAGTGAATTGACTTCTATTGTTTAGATGCCTCACTCAGATACATTTCCAAGCCTTCAAATACATTTGTCTCGTCTTATCTGTATCAAGAATCAGGCTGAGACATTCCTTCTCCATTTGATTGTACAATATATTGAGCATTCACATCAGAGGGAATGGTGGGTGGCTGGCATTTTAAATGGCTGCTCAGCCATTGGCAGAATAAAATTAATAACTACTAGAGCAAAAAATACAGGATTCTAACTAAATTAACTTCATGCATTTTCAATAAAACATGTGCTCACAAGAAAAGAGCTACATAGAGATGAAAACTCATAGATAAGTTTGCCTGAAAACAAAATATTTAATAGATTACTGTTGATTTTAATTACGTCATGCCAAAAACTTCAAAATAGATGTTAAACCTTTCTTTCATTTTTATGAAATATATTTAAACATCACTTTTTCTATGAGATAAAATGTATTTGTGATTTTATTTGTCATTTAACATTATATTTCATATGATTTTATAGTTTTTTTAATATAATTAATATTTATGTGATATTACAGAACTACTTTACAGTACAGATTTATTGAAGTGAAAGTTTGGTTCTTTATATAATTTACATTTTTCAGTTTGATAGGTTAAAGTCCCTGGTTAATATTGCAAAGAAATAATAATATATTTCTGGATGGAAAACATTAGTTTTCATTTGTTATTTTCAAAAGAAATACTCGTAGGCTTTCTACTCTGCTTAGAATGATCTTCTGTTTTCCTGTCCATTGATCCAGGAAGGTAAATTTATAATAATGCAGTTTTTTGCTTCATGAAGCTTTGAAAGTTTTTATCTGGTTCACGATGCTCTAGAGACTTCTTTAGTACATTGCTGAAGCACAGCATCTACGGTACTTTCTGGGAGAAGACACTCAGCCCACCTGGGAGATGTCACACTTGGAGCTCTCCGTACCAATGCTTTAACAGACTGAAACTCTCACTAGCACAGTACTTAAACTGAAACAGTACACGATGACTTAACTACAGTATTAGCCGTAATAATAATGATTCACAATAATAATGATGACGACAACAACAGCATGACAATTAAGGTAATGATAGTTGTTAACAGTTGCGCAACTGTATATAGACTAATACACAGTTAAGGTCTTGCTCACAGTCTGTTTCTGGGCACACACCCTGCACAGCCTTTAAGCAGATTTTACGCATGCATTGTCCTTTTCCTGCTAAGCTTCGTTTTATCCATACTGTCTCTTCTGTTGTCTTTTCTCTGAGCTCCAAACTTTAAAAAGTAAAGTAATCCATACCCTCATTTGACTGAAACTTCATAAAGAGTACTTGCAAGACATTGAAAATTCCAGTTAATTAAAAACTGATTACATTTAATCGCAGACAGGCTTTCTGCATACTGGGAACTATTTCATTTCACTAGGCTAAACAGCTGTGACTAAAAGGATTACTGACAGGAAAGCATTCTTCCTAAAGTTAAGGTGTGCTAGCTTGAAAATATCTATCTGATCATGTGTTTTTTAAGACAATATGTGGTTGATGGCATAATTAGGAACAATATAGTATATCGATACCAAACAGCACAGATTAGAACATTAATAGCCTTGAAAGGTGAAATATAGTCATTATCTGTTTGTTACAGCAGGACCGCAGGTCTTTGTGCCCATCCATTCATAAGCATCCATGATCCCTGCTATTTTCATTAAAAATGTATATCCCAATACAGCAGATATGACCTTTACTGTAAGGTTTATTGTTTACTCTTCTGCAAGCAATGCCCCTCGGTCTGCTCTGAAACAGATTTGAGTGCTGCAGTTTATTTTTCACCCTCCCTCCACTCTACCCACAGCTGCCAATTCGTGCCCCACATTATTCCTGTCCCCTTAGACCCTCATTCCCCTCTCTCTCCAATAAACTATTGTAGATGGGGGGAGCCGATCCTCAGCAACCTCAATGTGGCACCCTCAAATCTGTAAAGTTGCCTTTTGGTTGTACTGAAATTTTCCAGCAAGGCTTATTGACTTCCACTGCGTGCTATGCCTTCCCACAACTCATTAAAGAGGTACTGATTGGGAACTTCTATACTATGTAATTATACAACTGCTTCATAGGGAAATTTTGTACATGATCTGCTAGTAAAATTACTGCTTTATCACATGGGGCATGATAAAATTTTGAAACTCTAGTCTAAGTCTGAGTCTCTAAGGAAAAAAAGGATAGCTGTAATTTTCAGTTGTCATTTCAAATGTGTAATTTTTCTCTCATTTCAATGAAAATGAGTGATAACTTATAAAATACAAAATATATGATATAGCAAATATATTAAAGGAGGATTTACATTTTCAGAACTGTCATTTCATAGTTAAAAGTAACATTAATGATAAATTCCTTGGTTTCAGTGACACTTTATTTCAATGGCAAATATTTTTTTCCTGCAACTCCAAGTAATTTTTTTATTTATAACATAACCCCTTGAACATCTGAATATTTCAAAGTGCTTGGTAAATAGAGAATTAATATCAAAACCAAAAGACATTGAATAGTTTTGTTAAAATCTAAAAGTGAAAATATGGAAAGTGTAGGTATGAAAATATTCAGGAAGTAAATTTCTATAAAATATAAGCTACCAACTTAAAAAGCTATTTCAATGAGGAGTTGAAATAATGGTCCATGCCCATACTCTTAGACCATTCAAAAACCTGAATTTATTTAACACTGAGACTTTATTATGTCATCTGCTGGAATTAATGGCATTAGCATTCAATGCTGAATTTCTTTCTCGATAAAAAATGTAATATGGAATTCCACGGGCAACAAAGATGTTGAGAATGAAATAAGAACACTGTACAGTGTTCCAAAATAACCTTTCATCTACCACTACTGATCATTTCCCTACACCGTGAATCTGCTAATCTTAGATACTACAGGGAAAGATAAAGGCATCTATAAATGGCATAGACTTCTATATAAATCAAGGCACTGAGAAAATATTCTGTGGCAGTGCAGTTAGAGATCCTCAGATGTGTGAAAACAGTGAAAATCATTAAAAATGCTTCATTAGTCCAGCTGAACATCAGAAAGCAGGGGTCATTTTGTTTAACAGATGAAAGCAGAGATCAAAGAGATGAGACAGAATTTCTTATTCTAGGAAGACTCTTTGAGAAAGATGTAGGCCAAGCAGTAAGCAGATCTCAGACATCTTGACATGTAAGAGGTGAAAACACCTTTGCCATCCTTGACAAGACAAAGCTCTGCCCTTGAATAACATCGCTGCTTCCCAGAGCAATGACAACGGCGGCTTTATGAGACGGGGAAAAAACAACTCTGTTCATCTCCGGATTTGTCAAGTAGAGCCCAGCTTATC